>VDFB02000013.1:34867997-34914136 GCA_007258455.2 Sequoia sempervirens | reverse complement strand
TTATTTTTTAATTACAACTTTTAAAAAATATAAAAAACTCGTATGTCTAACCACCTTAACTTGGTCAAAACTTCATGAAATTATTTTTTTATTTTTTTAATCCTATAGTATGCAAATCATATAATGTGACACATGTTTTGGATTCAAAAAATGTGATATCATTTGAAAACTATAGATGTTTTTCAATCAAGGTCTATCAATCAAGACTTTAGTCGTAATTTGAATAGAAAATGAATAATAATTACTTATTAAATTCAAAGTAAAGCATAATTTATATTGGTGGAAAGCTGAGAATATCCTTTAAAAACCCTTTTCGTTTCATCGAGTTTGGGTAAAGAAAAAGTCATCAGCCACATACCCATCATATTGCCACTTTTTGGCCCATCATGATCCTGGACATACCCATAGCTAATATTTTGATAAAATGGATGGAAATAGAGATGCTTGAGGATGAAATTGAGTATAGTAGACTTGCTTAAATTGTGGATGATCAAAACAAAGAATAATCCTTCTATTTATAGAAAGACAAGATGGAGGAATGAAAAAATGGAACAATGTGGGATCATTCAACATCTAATGTGAAAGTGCCACTTGTCAAGATGTGAATGGAGGAAGCTTGAGCACATTTTGATGAAAGTGCACAACAAATGGAATTAGGTGGAATTTGAAAATAGTAAAATGACATGTAAGAGGGAAAAATAATGACTTAAATGCCACTTGGCTCAATGCACAAGGACATGCATGAAGGAATGAATGTCTTATTGGAAGGACAAATCCACTTGCAGGGATTTCGAACTTGGAGGAATATTCCTCTAAAGATGCCAAGTTAAAAGAAAATAGGGATTTAATAAATCCATTAAATGTATTTTCATGTGCAAGTGGCAAAAAGCTATAGGATGGGATATAGATTAAGATTAAATTAATTAAGGTCTAATTAATTTAATGAGGGATTAGATGATGTGACTATTTGATTTAGATTTATGGGTTCATTTAAATTAAAATATAAGACAAATGTGATTTAGATTTAATTAAATAAAGGATTTGATTTATTTAACTAAAGGGGATGATGTTAGATTAAATTAAAAAAGGTTTAATTTATTTAATTTAATAGGGTGACTTTAGAGATTTAATCAAATAAAATGAATTATTTAATTAAATAGAGACTTAGAGTCAATTAGATCAGATTGATTGATTTAATTAACAGGAGAGAATGACTTAATAAGATAAATGATTATTTATTTAATTAAGGGATGAAGAGTGATGATAAGCTGAGAAGGTGATTCAGGATGATATTGTGTTAGTAATTGGGATCAAGTATGTTGGTATATTTTTCATGTCTACATTTTTCCCCTCTTTGAAGCAAAGTATTCGTTATATTGGTTCAAAGAATAAATGGTCTCAATAAGGAGTCATAAAATTTTTATTTCAAAATTTTCCCCACTCCTGCCCCGATGAGAGAAAACATGCTGATATACTCCCCTCTTAAGAGATTGGACAAAAAATTGGATTTTTGGGTGATTTCACAAAAAAGAGGGACAAGGTGTCTGATAGGTTCAGAAAGGCTCCAAAATGCAAAAAAATGAGACAAAACACGAAAAAAAGATGCAAAAAGGCCCTTGGTTAGGCGAAAATAGGATGGGGGGTCCAAGACCCTAGCTAAGTGGCTAAACAAGGTCAAAAATCCCTAATTTTTAAGCTTAAATAGCTCCTGAGGGGACACTTCAAATTCACTTTCACATTCAACTTTTAGAGATTTTGCAATTTTGAGCTCTTCCCCTTCGTGATATGGTGCAACGATAGCTTCCCCTACACATTTTTGATAGAGTATGGACACACCAAAGGCTTCTTGGCACTAGACCACTAGTGATTCAACTTGACTCAACTTCGTTTTCTATTTTCATGCACATTTATTAGGCTAGGAAACTTATTTTTAGGAGTGGTCCTCTATTGCACCACTAGAAAGTTTAAATCAGTGTCGAGTGGCCTCAAACTATGCCACAGTAGCGAATAACAATGCCATAGCATAGTTTGGAATTAGGGTTTAAATTCCAAACCCAGCCGCATATGCAAAGTGCACCGCAGTGGTCCTTTTTGCAATTTAGGGTTTAGGTCAAACCAGGCCGTATATTCAGACTGTGATGCCACGATGGAGTTTGAGGGTCAAAAACTCCTAGCGGCATCATTTGAAACTTTCAAACTACACCGCACCCACAAATAGTGACGCTTAAGTTACATTTAGGGTAGGCTGAGACAAATCAAGTTCACAATTTTTTGATGAATTTTAAAATGGTGACTTTCCTAATGTAGGAGGAGGTGACGATACTATATTCACGTGAGCACAAGTCCTAGGTATTATTTGGAATTTTGCAGGGTATGCCCGAGCGATGGTAGGAGCATCTAGGGGCCATCAATATTTGGTATATCACTTATGCTTTTCCCATTCGGACACACTTGGGTATGTTGACGACACTCGCTGAGAGATGGCACAGCGAGACATCCTCTTTCCACCTCTCAACAGGTGAGGCAATGGTCACACTAGAGGATGTGTGGTAGATCCACATATTGTCTATCCATGGAGAAAGCTTTATATATGGTGTGGATGTTGGGAGGGAGGCCTACTACTATGTTATGGGATAGGATGAGCTTGTTTTCTGTGAGGGTCAAATTGAGTTAGAGAATTATAGGCTCATTATGTCACCCTTCTGCCTTGTTATTGCAGCTATTATATTAGGTCTCATCACACCAAATCAGTGGAGATGGTATTTCAATCCTAGATGGGGGCTCACTTGGGAGCACATGGTGTGGAGATGAGTTTTCTTTACTTGGGGGCCAGTTATTTTGGCCTCGCTATATAGATATTTGCATGAGTTTGCATACCTAGATGGCCAAGCTCTTAGTGTTGGCATTACATTGCTTGATATCTGGGCCTTGGAGCACATCATCGTGCTCCATCCAAGAGTTGTTCCTATAGATATGGAGCCAGATGATATAGTAGTCTAGAAATATAGAGGCAAAGTTTCATTTACTTTCATTGGACAAGCTGGCATTCCTCATTGGAGGAGAGTTTTGGAAGATATGCGGGTGTTCACATAGCGGCCATACCTTGGATGGTATGCATCGTATGATGACATAAAATAACTTTTCTTCGCTTGCCAAGATAGATTGATGTAGGGTAGGGACTACACGATGCTTGAGATGTACCTGCTAGGCAGGGTTTAGAGGTAGTTCGACGAGCTACTAGATAGGCCAGACGATCAATATGTGTCCATTTTTACATGGACAACAAGCTAGATCTCATAGGGACATTATTTACGTACACATATGGTAGTACAAATTTTTATGCATCTGGTGGCCAAGCCATGGCCTTATGACTAGGGTTAGAAATATGTAGGCATTACACATGCGTATAGAGATTGGTTTCATCCATCTCTTCGACTGGTAGTGCCAAGTACACCTTCTAGATGGTGGAAGGCTAGAAGCCAAGGAGAAGGATGAGGCCAAGGGGGCAGAGACTAGGATCAGGGAGGTGGTGGGTCACCACCATATCAGCCAATTCATGATGTGGGGCTATAGGATCAGCCCTGACATGATGGTTAGGATCAGCTTTGGTAGGACCAGGACTAGGCACACCAGGACTGGGTCTCAACACCGCCCAGAGATGGGGATCAGGATTAGCCACCCATGTAGCCAAGGACTAAACCAAACCCTAGAGATGACTAGATTTTGTAGCTACAGGCCTAGGTATAGGAACTTATAGCTAAGAGAGATTAGTTGCAAGCAGAGTGGGACTAGGTGGTTCAACAAAGACATGTTGTGGAGCTGCAAGTAGTGGCAAAGATGGGAAGATGGTAGCAGATAGAGAGTATGTCTGCATCCTCCTCCCAAAGCATGGTTCCACTTAGTTCATATAGGTAGACCATTTGGGAGGCTGATGACTACATGATGAACTATCACTAGGCCATGATGAGTGTAGCTCAAGTGCTAGATTTTTCATAGAGGACATGCCACAAATCCACAGAGGATCACAAAGAGAGAGCAGGTGGCAAGGGCAGCAACTAGTAGGGCTAGCCCTCATTTTGATCAGAGATAGGATTCTTTATGCCCCATGGGCTCATTTTTGATAGCCTAGTGGGCCTTTTGTACTTATGTATTTGATACATACTTGATCTGATTCTTTTGCACCATGACAGTGTAGTTATTTTGATGATATATGAGATGATGATTTAGATCCAATATGATGTGTTATGTCTTATATTTACTTTGATGCATTATGGATGGATCTCATTTCTATATGCTATGCAATGAGTCTATATGATGCTATGATTTTTATGTGATGATGCTATAATGATGATACTATATGATGCTTATGTGATGATGTAATGTGATGGTTTCTGGATGCATTTCTTTTTCAACTTATCTTAAATTCTTATGTACTTTTTATGATGTATGCAAAATGTTATGATATGCAAATGCTTAGACTAACAAATGTATATTATGAACCTAATGGATGATAGGATGAACTTAATTTTCTCATGTATGATATGCACTTATGATGTTATGATGATGACATGATGTAATGATGTATAATGAATGTATGATGTATGAAATGATCCTTTATGTAATAATTTATGTGTTATGATATGATGTTTATGATATGCAAATGATATGTGTTATATATGTGATGGTGTAATGGATTCTTATATGTGATATAGGATGATTATGCAATGTTATGATATGTTAAATGTAAATGGTTTTATGATGATCCAAATGTTAGGGTAATGGTGTATGATGTTTATAATGCTATGGGATGATTTATTTTATGATTATATAATGGATGTATATGTATGGTTTATGAGATGCTTTAGAATAACCAATCTATATTATATATGGACGAAATTCAATGTATGTGTTATGATTAATGTTTTCTATGTGATATGATATTCAGTATGCAATATGTTGACAATTTTGTGGATGCAGGATGGATGCAATGATGATAATGATTTGTGATTAATTGTCATGGTGCCATGTTAGTATGAAAAAGGATGGAAGAAAGAAAGAGATTCCAACAAGACAAGAGATGATGATGATGATGATGATGCATACTGAGGAGTTGGGTTTTTAAAAGAGCCAAGTACCTTATGTTTGATTACACACATAGGCATGATGCATCAAGGTATAAAGAACTAGGATGGCATTGTACTTAGTGTGACGTATTTTGACTCAACAATCAGATAGCAGTATCCCTTTTTACCCTTGACATATGGAACCTCATTCAGAATGTAGTTCAAATATTTTAGATATCCCAGACCAAAACATAGAAAAGCAAGACTTCCTATGTGGTCAACAAGAAACCTAAAACATCTTCCCTACAAACCAAGAAAAGCATGCATAATCAAGTTATATTACAAGAATATCCAACAAGTATAGTAGATAAAAAGATAATGATCATTGCCTTATTTTTATCTCTCTAAATCTCTTCATTTGGGACATCATCGATAGGTCATTGAAATGAGTGCAAAAGGATAAATCAAAAGACAAAGATAAAGTAAGCAAACAAGTTAATGTTCTTCAATACCGCTAACTAGGACTAAACTATGGTGATGCCAAATGTTGATTTACATTGTAGGAAGGATGCATCCTAGGACATGATGATATTAGATGATTTGATATGGGACTGATTAGATGATAGGCTATTGACACAAAGAATTGACCAACTTGTTTACTTACTGACCTAGACTTGAGACTTTGACACTTGAGTTTTCACTTTTGAACTGCTAGACTTGTTTTCGACTATTTTACCAAAGGTTGACGATGATGATTGTTTATTATGAGTGATGTTTATTCAGATGAAAGTGAGATGAGATGGATGGATTATTTTTACTTTTATTTTTAATTTGGATGTTTTTGATTTTTTTGAAATGTTTTGAGGTTCTTTTTGGTAGTTTTTCAAGATTTTACAAATGTTTTGATTTTCAAAATTTTAGATGTTTTGGGGTTTTCTGAGATTTTGACTAGGAGACTAACCTAAATACCTATCCTAGGGGCTTTGGGGGATGATCAATAGATTATCCTTGCCTATGTTATACACGTAGAGACCATGTAGTTTGACTGACACATGATTATTGATGAGATATGGACAAATGGATTGCCAGTTTATTATGACAAACTCCTAAAGGACTAACTTAAGTGTCTTGGGGGATGATCAAAGATCAAAATTTCATACATTCAAGGCTCAAAGACCTATAGTTTGACAAGATGACTCTATTTTTGAATTTTTGACTAAATTTTTACTTGTTTTAGGATTTTGAGTGTTTTGAATGTTTTGGTATTTTCTAATGTTTTTGAATTTTCTGATTTAGGGACCTCAAGAATATACACAAATCCGATCTGATGAGAACATGCCACCAGTGTGATGCAATAAACTACTATAATAAAGGGAAGAAAAATTGACCTTAAGAATGGGTCGAGTAGTACTAGGAGGGATCATGATACAAACACAAGACCAAGCTATGATGTAGATGCCAAATAAATGATGGATGGTGATATGGAATGAGATGGATGATGGAAGCATAATGGATGGATGATGTAGAACAAGACTTGAAGATCTTGGTGGATGGAAAGTGCTTATTTACACAAGGAGCCTATTTTCCATGTTTTCACCAAAGTACTTTCCCAAAGCACCAGCGAAGTGGTTTTCACTAGAGGATGTTTTTTCTCTTTACTATTTGTAATCCTTTGTTTGATTTTTCTTGGAATTTTTTTTTGTTACCAGGATGCCTATTTGTCAGGTTTTCATTAGAGTAACCATTTTTTTAGGACATTTTCTGATCTTTTTTTTGTATTTTTGGTTTTATACCTAAAAATATTAGGCATAATTTTTTTTGAGATCAGAGCTATTCATGGGCTCCTGTAGAGGTTCCCCTTCAGGTGTTGATAACAGTGGGTACTGCCACAATAGTGGTTTACAATTTCTGAGAGGAGCTAATTTTTGCTGAAATCACATAATTTTAGAAAATATAATGGTTTAAGCCTTTAAATGTTCCATTTTAAGGATTCCAATTGAAGAGGGTTTGATCAAATCACCTTAGATAGAACCTTGCTAGTTTTAAACCATACCTATAAATGAGTCTCCTTTACACCTATCAAAATGCTAATAAAAAATCACTTTTGATTTAGCTTTTGGGGATCAAATAAATTCATTTAAAATTTATTTCAAATGATTATGGTATTCCTCAGAACGAGCTATCCAACAAATATAATTTTAATATGTTTTGGTTTTGTTATGTATTTTTTTTTAGTTTTATTAAACATAGGTTTTTCATCGAAAATGAATGTCTTTGTTCTTCACATGTGGAAAAATAGAAGATTATCAAAAAAAAAATTGAAAAATATGAGTGCACTATATATTGAAGTCCTTGATCCAACAAAAATAAATAAATTGAATTTTGATATATACAAAAAAAGTTACGCGTTATATGGTCTCATTGTGTCTGAATTGTAATTAGTTTGACTTTGAAACTTGATTAAGGAAAAAATATTCAATAAAAAAATATCTAACCAAGTGGAAGCACTAGATATCAGAGTTAAAAATATAAATTAGAAAGAATTAGAATTTTATCCTTCATGGAAAAAAAATTGTGTTATACAGTGTTCATCTCTTTTTAAAAATGTTGTTTTCTGAAAAAACTAGTTTTCGTGGGAGATGGAAAAAGAAGTACAATCTAATTTCAAAAATTTTGAAAAAAATATTTTTAGAATCTACAGACAAAATTTGATGAGACTCTAGTTTGCACCATCTTCAAATTCCTCATGGTTTAGCCGCCATAGGTGCCTGAATGTGAAGATTTAGTTAAAAATAATAATTTCAGTGTCCAGTTTGGCCAAAAATTGTAAACCACTATTGTGGGATCACCCTCTGATATGCCCCTAACTTGTAACTTGTTGTGATGAGAAAGGGTCCCAACTAGTTGGGTTCAAATTTTTCTTTGCCGTTTCGACATGGGATGTTCTTCTGGTTCTCCTTTAGCACAAGTTCTCTAACCTGGAAGGTTCTGCTCCTGATCTTCTTCTTATAGCTCCTCTTGAGTCAGTTCTGATAGACCTATAAATGGTTTAATGCTTCCATACACAACTCATATAATAAATCTATCTCATTTAGTCTTGAAACTCGGTATTCCTCATCTGTGATGAGGTTTTGCATTGATATACTGAGTGACAGAAAATCAATCTCGATGGGTAATATGGCTTCTAATTTGTAGACTAGGGAAAAGGGAGTGGCACCTATTGGTATGTGAATGTTGGTTTGATAGGCCTAGAGGGTGGGGTTTAGCTACAGATGCCAGTCATGACCTACGTCATTGACTAAGTTTTAAGTATTTTTAGAATGGTTTTGTTTGTGGCTTCTTCTTGGCCATTTCCTTGGCAATAAAATGGGGTGGAAAAGCAATGTTGGATTTTGAATTTGTCGCAAAGGTCACAAAAATCTTGATTCTTGAATGGTGTCCCATTAACTAAGATAATGGCTTGTGGAACACTATAGTGGCATATTACGTAGTCTAGGATGAACTTTAATATCTTCTTTCTAGTGATGTATGTCATGGCACCCACTTTGTGAAGTACTCAGTGGTGGTAATGATAAACTTGTGGCCACTGGATGAGGTAGGGGTGATTTTTCCAATGAGATTGAGTCCCCATTATAAAAAGGGCCATGGTGTGATGATGGGATGAAGCTCTTGAGTTGGTGCATGAATGAGGTCTCCATGTTGCTGACATTGTAGACACCTTCTGATATAGTCATGTGCATCTCTTTCCATAGTAGGCCAATAGTACCTCGTCCTCAACAATTTCTTGGCCAAGGTCATACCACTTGAGTGTGAACCACATATGTCATTATGTACCTTAGTTAAGGTGATCAATGCCTCCTCATCATTTAAGCAACGTAATAGGGTTCCTTCTGTTCTCCTACGGTAAAGGGAATTTCCTAAAATGACAGACTGAGATTCCTTCCTAACAAATTTTTTCTTAAATTTTGACTTTGGTACCTCGAATGTAGGCATGAGAAGCTACTCTATCAGGAATTCAAGGTTTGGGACATTGCGAGGGATATCCAATAGGGATCTAATTGTTTCCATAGCATTTTCCACTCTGTTGTTTGCTCTAGGTATCTGCTCAAATGTGACTCAATGAAGGACTCTTTAAGACTCTCCACCAATTTCTTATATGGAGTTAGCTTGTTTTCTTTAGTCTGATATTCATTATTCACTTGATTGATTATTAGCTACGAGTCCCCATAAACCTTGAGAGCCATGATATGCCACTACACTGCTATTTTGAGTCCTATGGTTAGAGCCTCATATTTTGCGATACTGTTTGTGCAAGGAAATTCCAACTTGTAAGATCTTGGTATGTAGTCTCCCTATGGAGTGATGAAAATGACCTCAGATCCCAATCCATGCTGTGTGTAGGAGCCATAAAAGTACAAATTCTAGTGGTCTGCTATGCTTAAGTTGAAAATGGATTCATTAGGGAACTCTGAAATTAGCAGATTCTCTAAATACATTGGTGCTTCTGCCAATTGGTCTATAATAGCTTGCCCTTTGATAAAATTTTGTTCCATGTACTCAATGTCATATTTAGATAGGATCATGAACCACTTGGACATCCTTACTATGAGCATTGCCTTGGAAAGTAGGTACTTGAGTGGGTCAATATTGGAAATAAGCTTGATTTTGTGTGTTAACATGTAGTGTTTGAAATTTTGTGAGGAAAACACCACTGCTAGACATGCATTTTCAATGAAGGAATAGTTTAAATCATGCCCTACCATGGTTTGATTGATGTAGTAGATGGATCTCTCTATTCTGTTCTCATCATGCTGAGCTATGACAACACAAAGAGTTGCTTTTGTTGCTAATATGTAGAGGATTAGAGGCTTTCTTGGGATTGGTGGCATAAGCACTGGAGGTGTGAGAAAATACTCTTTTATTTTTTTAAAGGAATAATTGCACTTGTAATCCCACTTGTACGCTACCCCTTTGTGGAGTAGGTGAGAATAGCAGATTGAGTTGTCTACTAGTTGAGCTATAAACTAGTGGATGGACTGGACCCTGCCTTGTAAGCCTCTCAACTGTTTCAATGTCTTAGGTACCTCCATCTCGAGGATTGACTTTACCTTAGTGGGATCTATTTAAATTCCTCTCATAGATGCAATGTATCCCAACAACTTCCCTGATTGTACGCCAAAGATGCACTTCTTCAAATTGAGGCAGACTTTGTATTCCTCCAATCTATCTAATATGGGACTCAATGTTGCTATGTGGTCCCTTCTCTTTCTGTATTTTTCCAATATGTCATTGACATAATCTTCCACAGTCTTATGGATCATGTCATGAAATATTAAGTTCATGGCCCTCTAATATGTTGCTCTAGTGTTCTTTAGGCCAAATGACATCATGTTCTAGTAGTTTGTCCCTAATGGATAGGTGAATGCCATTTTATGTTGGTCCTCTTTGGCTATCATGATTTGGTTATACCCAAAGAATCTGTCCATCTGAGAAAGAATTTCATGTCCTATCATCATGTCTACAATCATGTCAATGTTAGGTAATGGGAAATTTTCCTTTGGGCATGCTTTGTTTAGGTCTCTAAAATCTGTGCATATATAGATACCCCCATCAAGTTTTGAAATAGGTACTAGATTTGATACCCACTCCAAATAGTCGATTGGTCGTATGAATCTTGTATCAAGTAGCTTCTTCAATTCCATTTTGACTAACAAGGCTATCTGGGGATGTATTTTTATTAGTTTCTATCTAACAAGCTTTGCCTCGAGGTAAACTGATAGATGGTGAACCACAATATTTGGATCAAGCCCAGGCATGTCAGCATAGCTCCATGCAAATTTGACCTTTCTCTCCCTTAAGAAGGTAACTAGATGATATTGTTCTTCTATCATCAATGATTCAACATAAAATGTGATATGTGGATTTTTCTTTGTTCCCAAGTTGATAGGGTTGCACTTCTCAGCTAGAACCACTAACTTTTCCTAATATAGAGCACTGAGAGGAAGATTAAATCCTTCATACTCGGGCACCTCAGAGAGGTTTTCACCATTGGATATGTCCTTTTTTTTTACTATTTTAGGGTATGAGAGTGCCACACTATGGTTTTCACTCAAATACCTTGAGGTTATTCTCAAGTTTTCACTTTTGTGATTAAAGGATTCAATCATCTCCCTATAGTAAGCTTGTGTGTTCAGAATGATATCAAACCCAGCCTTGTGATCTATGCATAGTACCATTCTCTAGAGTCCCATGAATTCCTAGAGTGCTTCATCATTTTTGAAAGTGTCCAGAATTGGCAGTCCTCATTAGTTGTAATTGATGAGTTGGGGGTAGACTAGGTTAAATTCATGGTTTTGACTGGTTGACTCAAATGACATTGTACTAATCAAGAGCATAGAGGAATTATCAAAAATCCTAGGCAAGTTAGTTATGGAATCTTCCTCATCACTACTACTACAACACATTGGTTATGTCAAATGTGAAATTTTCTAAAGGTAGACTAGTGGATACGAGTAATTGAAGGGTGGTATCATTTGCTAAGGAGTTTTGACCTTCTTAACTAGGGTATTTTGGCCACGTATGGTTATACTAAGAGGGGTGCATCCAAGGCCAATATTTTTCATTCATGTCTTAGGAATGATGGGTATTTGAAGCTCATTGTTATTTTATCCAAGCTTTCTATTTCTGTCATAGCCCATGGTGAGCATCATTTGTAAGACTTTAATGCTATCATCCATAGGTAGATCAGATGCTAGTTTATTGCCTTGGTACAAGAGATGGGATGGGTCCTCTTCTATTACTTCCTGACCAAGATCTCCCCAACTTTTGAAGTTGGAGGAACTTGCTGTGAAGGTTTGGGATGAAGAAGCACCATTTGATTATGGTTGTCCTCATGACCTAGGAGATTGTGGTAACTCTCCTACCACAAAATCATTTTTTGGAATTGTATAGTGTCCACACCCATTGTCGGGTGTTGTCATAATAGTGGTTTACAATTCCTGAGAGGAACAATTTTTAGCTGAAATCACATATTTTTAGAAAATATAATGATTTAAGCCTTAAATGGTTCCATTTTAAGGATTCCAATTGAAGAGGGTTTGATCAAATCAACTTAGATCAAACACCCTTGGATAGAACCTCGCTAGTTTTAAACCATACCTATAAATGCGTCTCCTTTACACCTATCAAAATGCTGATAAAAAATCACTTTTGATTTAGCTTTTGGGGGATCAAATGAATTCATTTAAAATTTATTTCAAATGATTATGGTATTCCTCAGAACAAGCTATCCAATGAATATAATTTTAATATGTTTTGGTTTTGTTATGTATTTGTTTCTTAAGTTTTATTAAACATAGGTTTTTCATCAAAAATGAATTTATTTGTTGTTCACATGTGGAAAAATAGAAGATTATCAAAAAAAAAAATTGAAAAATATGAGTGCACCAGATATTGAAGTCCTTGATCCAACAAAAAAATTAAATTAAATTTTGACATATACAAAAAGAAGTTACGCGTTATATGGTTGCTGTGTCTGAATTGTAATTTGTTTGACTTTGAAACTTGATTAAGGAAAAAATATTCAATAAAAACTATCTAACCAAGTGGAAGCACTAGATATCAGAGTTAGAAATCTAAATTTGAAAGAATTAGAATTTTATCCTTCATGGAAAAAAAGTTATGCGTTATACGGTGTGCGTCACTTTTTTAAAATGTTGTTTTCTGAAAAAAATCAATTTTCATGGGAGATGGAAAAAGAAGTGCAATTTGATTCCAAAAATTTTGAAAAAAATATTTTTAGAATCTGCAGAAAAATTTGATGAGACTCTAGTTTGCACCATCTTCAAATTCCTCACAGTTTACCCGCTATAGGTGCCCGAATGTGAAGATTCAGTTAAAAATAATAATTTAAGTGTCCAGTTTTGCCAAAATTGTAAACCACTATTATGGGATCACCCTGTCCTAGATAATGACCTTAATATTGGAGATGGCAGGGATAGTAGGTGTCTCTGTCATAGAAGTGGAGGTGAGAGTATTTGGATAAATGTATGGAGTTAATGGGCTTTCATCATTCTTTGGCACTTGGGGGATTTTGTAATATTTGGCTTCTAGGCTCTTGTAGTAAGAAAATGGTTTGGGATCCTTGTAGATAGTGACCTATTGGCCTTATTATGTGAACTTGACACATTGGTGGAAGGTTGATTCTACTTCTTTCATCCCATGAATCCATAGATGCCCTAGGAGAATGTTGTAAGGTAGATCGAGGTCAAGGACCTAACAAGTGCTTTCCATAATTATTAGCCCTACTTGAATAGGGAGTTGGATAGTTCCCTGAGACACTCTTTCTTGATCATCATAAGCCTTGATTGTGATGCCTTTGCCTTTTTCAATGGAATCTTATGAGATTTTAATATTTTTTATAAGCTTGAGGGAACAAATGTTTAAACCTACACCTCCATCCACCAAGACTCTCTTGAATTTGTTCTTATGCACTAGGAGCTCCAGATGGAGTGCACGATTGTGAGATGGTTGGGTAGGAAAGTATTGATCAAAGAATGTAAGAAGATTTTGGGTAATGATGTTTCCGACCATAGCTTGGAATTTTTTAGCATCAAGATCCACAGAGACGATGGATGAAGCTAATGCTTCTTCAAGGATCTTTTTGTGGGTCAATGATATATCTAGTAACTCCATGATGGAGATTTGAGCTAGGGTTCTTTTCAATTAATAAAGGACATTATAGCCACTAGGAATGAATCTCAAGTTGGAAGTGGGTTCTTTGGGAGGATGAGATGACCCTATGATGGTGATTTTTCCACCTCTTTTGGTGACTCCACAATCATCTTGGGCTCCTTTGGTGGTGATAATAGATCAATACTCATATAGGGATGCAACTACATGGTTGTATACATGATTCACACTTTTGAATGCACCTTTCCCCTTATCATTGTTATTGTTCCCTTTGTTGTTATGATTGGGTATTGGATTCATTTAGATTTTGAGATTCCAATTTCTCATTGGTTGCTCAACATTTATGATTTTTTCATCAATGAGGTGTTGTATTAAGTTTTTCAACCTCATACAACTGGTAGTTGTGTGTTCCTTGATCTTATGGAAATAAGAAAGGTTATTTTCATTATACCATAGTGGTTTCACCAAGGGCTCTTGATAATTGTCATAAGTGGGGATTGTGATGATTTTTTCCACCACAAGGCTCTTCATGATGGATTCAGCTAATTCCCCAAGGGCTATGTACTTCCACTTGGGGGAGTTTTTATTTCACTGGGGTGGTCCCCTTTGATCATTCACATTGTTGATTGTTTGATTTTTTGATTGCTAAGTCACAATGTTAGCTTGATGATTGCTCTAATTGTTGTTTTAGGGTTGTTGTTGGGGTGATAATGTGTTTTTTCAAGGAGAACTAATGAAAAATTTGGTGTCGACAACACCATCGTTGGTAATGTTTCTATTTTTTTCCCATGTGTGAAGTTTGTCATTATAGCTAGTGGATGGGTGATTGTTTTTCTATTCAAGATATGTGGATGTCCCTCCTTGTGCATTAAGGGCTCATTCAATGTTAAGCACCTTGGAAATTAGTTGATCATATGTGGTGATACCCTGCACTTTGAGATGGAATGCCAAGGCTCCTTCTATATTGGAGATGATGGTGCAAACTTGTTGTTCTTCTAGCATGACCCATTTGCTCCTAATTTCCTTGGATTTCCATCATTGTAGGAAGGAAGCAAATGATTCATTTTTACCTTTGTTTAAGAGCTAATAGTTCCTCTAGACTGACATCCATATCGATATTGGATGTGTCTACTATCTCTTGGAAATTCTTGATGCTAGGAGGAAGGTGAGAGAACCAATCCATGGCTTGGCCAACTAAACTTATAGGAAATAGCCACATCAAATATGTATCATTATATGCAACTTCCATGCAATGAACTTGGAATTCCCTAATGTGATCTTTAGGGTTTCCTCTTCCACATTATTTATCAAGTTTGGGGATCTCAAATCCCTTTGGGAATGGTTTCACTACAAGACTCCTACCAAATAGATAAGGACACAAGTTGTTGGGTGTTTCTGTGGTTTTCCCTGACTGAAGATCAAGCACTTGTTGTGAGAGTGACTTGATTTGTGTTGTTACATCATTTTGCAGATGAGGGGGTGGGATGAAGGTGTTTTGTGGTGGTTCACTTGTTAGAGGGATGGGTGGATTGGTTGATGTGTTGGTGGATGGTGCTTGCACATTATGTTGCACCAAGTATGCTTGTAATTGTTGTTGTATCAACAACACTTGTTGTTGATCCTGTTGCTGTTGTGCTAATAGTGCTTGTTGATGAGCTTGTTATTGTTTTTGCACCAACAATGCTTGTTGTTTGGTTGCTAGTTGGGCTGCTTCTTGCTGCTCTTGGTATTTCTTTACTGCTTGTTGGTATGCTTGTTGTTGGGTTTCTTGTTGTTGTTCGAGGTACTATGTATGTGCTTTTCCTTGTGCCTATGCTTGTTGAGCTTGGTATTGGGCTTGAGCTTACGCTTGTGCCTAGGCGTAGGCTTGTGCTTGTTGGGTAGCTTGCACAATCTGTGCAACTTGCTATTGTTGTAATAAAGCTTGAGCTTGAGTAACCTTCTATACTTGTTGTGCTTGTTGTGTAGCTTGTTAGTTTTTGATTTGCTAAAGTTCCTTTTGATAGGAAACTTGTTGAGTAGCTTGTAATGTAATGCTATATTGGCTTGACATATTTGTGTTTGGTGGAGAAGGTGGTGGTGGTGACAGTAGATTTCGTATGGTGTTTGTTTCCATGATGAGAGGCACCATTGTATTGATAATTAGGATTTGTGTAGTGGATGGTGTGATTGATATTCTTTGTCCTTGAGAGACCATGTTTTTGGGAATGGTTGATGATGTGGTGGTTGCTTGTGTTATTGGGATGGTTTCCATCTATTGTTGCGATATCAATGGAAAGATGGGAGGATTTGGTATGATGATATGATTGATGTTTGGAGGATTGTTTTGAATGAGTGGTGGCAACAAAGGTAACCCAAAACTGAGAGTTGATGTTGATGTTGGTGGTAAGGGTGGAAGTGGTAGAAAAGTGAGTGGAATAATTCCTTGGGGAAATGATGAAGATGTAGGGTCAAAGATACCCCCTGGTCCAAATAAATCTCCTTCTCCTTGCAAGGTCATAGGGGGAGAGGTTTGTGTATTTAACAAGTATGCCGATATTGCATGAAATGATGATGATGGGTCATTTAGATCATGAAAGGTGAGAGGGACATATGGATGTGATGGATTTTGGGGTAAAAATTTCCCCAAGATCATGTTTGCATCCAAATATTGGTTACTCACGAGGGGGTGAGTTTGTAGTGCTTTAAGAAAATAAATCCCTTTGTTAACAATAGGTTGAGTTGGAGCAATGGATGATGTAATTTGGGGGATGGGTTGGGTGATGCTTTGGAATGGAGGTGTGGATGAGATTGGGGATATGGATGAAATTCGAGGCATGACCCCAAAAGGTTGTTTCACAATGGTGCTCACATCATAATCAGAAGGGAGTTTAGCCCCTTGTTTTGATAATTGAAGCATGTATTGTGAGGGATGGAGCTTCATCATGATGTTGACAATTCTATGATTCTCAGGATTATGGACCATTGCAGTGATCTAGTCTTGTGTCATCTTGAAGAAATTATTGGTGATATCCTCTACTTGACCTTCCTCTTGTGGATTTTGTGATGATGAAGGAATATTAGTTAGGGGATTGCTCAATCTAGTAGGATTCATTCAGAGTTTGTTTGGCTTAGGTCACTTGAAGTTCATGTTTATTTATTGGTCTCCATGTTCTTCTCGTGTTGTGATCTTGTTTGAACCATAAAATGAGGCTCAAAAGAGAAGATCTAGGATGATTAAGGATCAAAAGGTGTGATGGTAAAATGTGTGAAAGGTGGGTGATATGGATGACTAAACTCACAAGTTCTTGAGAGGGGATGCTAGACTTTTAGGACCTTTTGGATTCTTGGATTCTTGGATTTGATTTTGACCTTGACTTAGTTTTAGATTGCTTTGATTTTTGGATAATGAAAAAATAGATCCCAAGATGTTGGATGTTATCTATGGGATAGACTTGCCCACAAGATGATAATTTGACTAAGTGTAGGGAGAAGGATGCATCTACCCACACCTAATCAAACAAAGATGATTTGATCATAATTTAATTAAGCATATGGAGAAGGATACATCTACACATACTTAACTAAAAAGATGATTTTGATGTTTTGATTTACGGATTTTGATTTTTTTCAAGGATTTTTGATTCATGGATTTGCCAAAATGTCTAGCATGAAGGATGATTTCAAGATTTTCAAGAGTTATTGGTGAGATAATTTTTGTTTTTTTGTTTGATAGATGGATGAAGTTTGATTTTGATCCTATGTGTACCTAAAAATATTGTTGTTTACAAGACCTCTATTTTGAATAACATGCTTTACTCTAAACAAGGTGTTCAAATTCCCGAAAAATATTTGGATTTTGAAAATAATAGAATGAGTACAAATCGGGATTATTTCTTGAAGCTCTTCTATAAAAGTTGAAAATCAATCTTTGTCTGAATTCATAGAGCGTTGAGAGACACTTTTGATGATCCTTTGGACTAAGAAATTTTGACTTTGGTTTCCAGATTTTGATCTTGCATGAGATCATTTGAGACACATGTGTGGGGTTCAATTTTCCTGAGCTTTTCTTAGTGAGTTCTTTTTACAACAAACAATTCTTGATTAGGTCTTTGAGCTAGATTTCTAATGTCTTAAGTTCTTCTTATCTCACAAATTATATTATGTGAAATTTCAATGAAATCAAGGAAAAAGTTACCTATTGTTGACTTTAGCAAGCAAATTGAGATATAAATCCAAATGTCTAGAAACCTCTAAGGATAGAATCCCTAGGGAAAGCAATAACACTTGAATTTTGTCAAAGATATTTTCTTCCTAAAGGGTTTAAAATTTTATGACAATGTTTAATGTTTGTTTTCGCAATGTTTTCAATCAAGCAAAGTGTTTTGTTCCTCAGAACATGCACAACCCTATGGATATGAAAAGATTGTATTTGTTGAATCCCCACTTGGAGAAGTCCAACTATGCCTACTTTTAGCGAATGGTTATATGCTTGAGAACACAAGATCCCCCTTACAATGCACTCACTTCTTGGGTCAGCCAAGCATCAGTACCCATGAATCTCCCATGACATACTTTCCATTTCTACTAAAAGCCATAAAAGTATGGGGCAGCTTCAAAACGACCGTTCTTGCACCAACAAATAGATCAAGGATTTTTTCCTTTCATAAACAAGGGTTTTACTGTAGGAATTCCATTCATGGGTGACCATCCATGTGGCAAGAGATCATTTCTTCCCTTCTCATTGAAATAATCCTTGTGATATTGGCCTTTGTTCCAATATCCACACTTATATCCTAGGTGGAAGTCACTTGGCTTTAGCATGTTCCTAGTTGGGTTTTTCCCTTGGGTGATTAATTTTTCCCACAAGGTAGGCCCTCTAAGATAAAAGAAAGCAAGAAAACATATCCATAACTTGATCAATCTTCATTGCGAACCAAAGAGAGAGAATGTACACAATATGCTCCACTCACGCTTGCAAGATTTGTTCAATTTTAAGATCCAAATTGAAGCGTGTGGGTAATTACCTATGAAAATTAATGTCACCAAAAGGAATTGTGATTCTAAAGATCTTCATGAGGTGCGAGAGAATCACATACATCCTTTTAATGATAGTACTTTGAGTAAGTAATTACAAAACAAAGAAACACTTGTTCATTTTAAATCCACAAAGCAATGATTTGATTCAATTTAGAGCACCAAAAAAAAGAAATATTGAGATTGCCTTGTTTAATTGTTAATCCTCAAACCAATTCTAGTGAGTTTATCCTAAATTTCCTTTTAAGCCATTTATAACAAAAAAATTGAAAGCCTTTGTGGTGTTCTTTTTAGAGCCCAAAAGAAATTTAGTATATCCTAAGCACATGAAAGATAATTTTTTTTTTAAGAGAGGTCATAAGTTCTCTAAGAGTGTTAAACAACACTGAAGTGTTCAAAAAATCATGAATTAATGAGAGAATGATGTCATAATTCCTCTTTCAACCTTCTTTTTCTCCTTCACCTTGATTAGAACAATCTAAAAAAATTGATTAGAACTGTAAAACAGAGGTTAGAAAAACCAATTACCAACCTAAGACAATCAAAATAAAAAAGAGCATGTAAAAATAGAATTAATTTGAACTTTCTACTTCACTCTAGTGGCATAGTCTGCATTGGTAATGTAGTTTGGGAAAGTCAGCAGTGCTATATAGCACCACTAATTCTGCAAGCTATACTCTACAACAGGCTAGAGAGCATGATTACAGTGGAGTTTTGCCTAGTGGTGTTGTTTGGAATTTGAAAATTCTAGTGCCTACAAACTAACCCAGTGTCAGAGTTAGAAGATTTGAATTCTAGGCAGGAAAGACTGAGCGACGTAGTTTGAAGTTTGTAGTGGTGTTGTGTGGGACTGTTTGACTGTTAGCTGTATTGTATGGCGCCACTAGACTGCTAGCGGTGTAGCTCCCTGTAGACACCAAAAAATACAAAAAGCACAAAATTATATTGAAAAACGTGATTTGAACTTTCCATTTTCCCTCCTTCTAGCACCAAATGTAGAACCCCAATACTAGACCTGGACAAACACAATAAAAAACACATAGATCAAATGCAAGTGAGAATCAAGATTCCCCATTAAATCTATTTAAATTGCAAAGAATAAGAAATGAGATGAAGAACACAAGCAAATATAAACAAAAACTATCAAATCATATTCAAATGCAAAGAAAATTTTTGATCCCATGGGGGAATTGGTGCCAATTTTATGTACAAATTGGCCCTTTTCCAACTCCTATGATGCAATGTTGAAGAGTGATGCACTTTTGTGAAGATTCAATTGAGCTCCATGATTAAAAATCTGCATAACCTAGCTAAGATCTTGATAAAAAGGATGGAAATAGAAATGTTTGAGGATGAAATTGAGTATAGTAGACTTGCTCAAATTGTGGATGATCAAAAAAAAGAATGAGCCTTCTATTTATAGAAAGACAAGATGGAGGAATGAGAAAAATAGAGTAATGTGGGATCATTCAACACCCAATGGGAAAGTGCAACTTGTCAAGATGTGAATGGAGGAAGCTTGAGCACATTTTGATGAATGTGCAAAATAAATGGAATTAGGTGGAATTTGAAAATAGTGAAATGACATGTAAGAGGGAAAACAAATTACTTAAATGCCACTTGGCTTAATGCACAAGGACATGTAAGAAGGAATGAATATCTTGTTGGAAGGACAAATCCGCTTCGAGGGATTTCTAACTTGGAGGAATATTCCTCTAAAGATGCCAAGTTGAAAGAAAATAGGGATTTAATAAATCCATTAAATTTATTTTCATGTGCAAGTGGCAAAAAGATAGAGGATGGGACATAGATTAAGATTAAATTAATTAAGGTCTAACTAATTTAATGAGGGATTAGATGATGTGACTATTTGATTTAGATTTATGGGTTGATTTAAATCAAAAGATGAGAAGAATGTTATTTAGATTTAATTAAATAAAGGATTTGATTTATTTAACTAAAGGGGATGATGTTAGATTAAATTAAAGAAGGTTTAATTTATTTAATTTAATAGGGTGACTTTAGAGATTTAATCAAATAAAATGAACTATTTTATTAAATAGAGACTTAGGGTTAATTAGATCAGATTAATTGATTTAATTAACAAGAGAGAATTACTTAATTAGATAAATGAAATTATTTATTTAATTAAGGGATGAAGAGTGATGATAAGCTGAGAAGGTGATTCAGGATGAAATGGTGTTAGTAATCAAGATCAAGTATGTTGATATATTTTACATGTCTACAAGGATATAGTCTTATCTTTTCTTTCATGGGCGGCAATAGTATAAGTCCTTACTTTAGAAGTATTTCTAATTTTTTTTCTCTTTTAGGAGGTGAATGAGGGGGTTGTAGCCTCTTTAATTTGTAAGGTCTTCTGTGCTTGCTAGATTCACTAATTTCTCTAGATAGAATAAGGGCAAGAATATCTATAATCTCCTTTCTTTTGTTATCATTTTCACTAGGAGGCATTGGTTGTTCTTTACCAAGAAGGAAATTCTTATCAGGAGGAGGGTCTTGATATCCTAATCTTTTTGTATTTTCAATTGAAATTTTCTCTAAGAGTTGATGAATTTCATGTTCTTTGTTGTATCACATCCGTGTTTACTCAAGATTGTGAATCCTTTTCCATGTGTCTCTTCCAAATTGATGGGAGTGTTTGTCACTTTGTTAACACAGAATGGTTGAGTTTTTTCTTCCTTAGAGGAACTAGGTTCACCTATTGTAGGGAACTAAGGTTCAACTCATGTCTTATTTTCAGGATGTAAGTATCCAAACATCTGAAGTGGTGGTATTATAGGGGATGTTGGTTGTTTCATTGATGGATAAAAGGATGCATTAGCTTCAAGGTTGTTAAGGAAATGATATAGGAACTTATTCATGTTGTCATCATCTTCTCCAATGATGTCAATATCATGAGGAAGACATGCATTAGGAGTTGAGTGAGCATGAGTGAGTTCAATTTCTTTAGCATCACTTCCAAAAGCATAATTTTACACATCTACTAAGGACTTCAATAATATCCATAGTTTACGAAAGCACATTTCCATGATGCAAATTTTAGATTCTAAACTATGTGAAGTGGAATGTTCTAGATGTAATTTTTAATTTAAGAAATGCACAAGATGAACTAATTTAGACTAGATGCAATGAATTAAATGAAACAAAAAGCCTATAAAATGGAACAAAAATAGGAGCACAAAAAAATGCTTTAAACTCTAGAAAATGTAGTACAAAAACAACATTGGGATTGATTCTCCCAAAGGGTTGTATGAGTCCCAGTGGGGGGTTTTCTAGAATTTTCAAAAAAATTCAATTGGTTTTGATGCTTTTTATGTTGTATGATCTACAATCTAAGTGCAAATGTAGATTTTGTATGAATTTCAATGATTTGAGATGCCAAAATTCAAGCTATACAACCATTCACTAATGCAAAATTTGAAACCCTAGAATTCCAATTAACTAATGCAAATCCTAACGTAATGTTAACACAAGAAAGATCTAGGATGATGATCCCCTCCAAATTAGAATTATAATGTTCTAAATATAGGTTCTCCATAATGAAAGGTAGAAAATTATGGTGTGTGTAATATGTTGCTTATGGTCTAGAACAACAACCACTTTTCACAAGCCTCTCATTGAAGGATAGCTCTAGAGATCTAAATGCAAAGGAGAAAGAGATATTGCAATAGGGTTTTCCTAAGATTTAATTATAGACTATTGAGGGGTTCACTGGCAAGTTAACACTTGGCAAAGATAATGAAATGTAAGTAGTAATGCTAAGGCCTAATGTAATGCAATATTTCACTAAATGACCTAGTAATGTATGCAAAACAAAATAAAAAGATGAAGGATGGAATGTGTGCTCCTAGAAATATAAAGGTGAATGGATGACACTCTAAAATGTTGGGAATTAAGACTTTAATGTTGACTAGGACTCATATGCCAGGTTGGGTGAATTAGACCCAAATCTAGGTTTCTATGCGGGAACAAGAATTTGGAAAACGTGTATCCGAATCTATAAAAACTTAAATTTTGACTTAAATAGGGACTCATTTTCCAAAGTTGGTGAATCAATCTAGTTAGGATTTTATGAAGTTTCAAAGTCTAATCCTTCTCTTCTTTGTTTTCTTTCTCCTTCCTCGTTTATTTTTAGATCTGAAACATGAATTTTTAGTGTATAGAATTTCTCCAAGGGTCTTCAATGCTATATGACAACTTTGAAAACTTTGAACAATTTGAAATTTTTTCTCAAAACTTTCTCCTTAGGAAATATGCAACCTAGACTTGCAAATAACAAACTACAGAGAGGGGAAAATGTTGGGGGGTTAGTAGAAAGGTGTTTACTTTGGCCAAATACAGTTTTGGTAATCAAATCTTGAAATGAAATTAAATAAGATAAAGGAATGATGAATGAAAAAATGAAAAATGTTGCAACTCACCAAACCCTTGCAACAAAGTGCTATAAACATGCATGAAATGGCTGTAATGGATATAGATCTTGAATCTTTCTTGAATATGATGGATTTTGAATTGGATGCTAGCTTGAATCATAAAAACCTACATCATAATTGTTAGATAAAATAAACATGATGTATGAAATATTTGACATAATGCTTGATAATTGAATAATGCTCTAAAATACTTGATAATCTACCCTTCAAGACTCTTGTATGCTCTTGTAAACTCTTGAATGCTTCCTCAATCTCAAATTTGGTATAATGAATTCTCTCACAAAAGTCTTAGGTGAAAATGAGTGAAAGAACCTTGTATTTATATTTAATTAAATTCAAGAATTCCTAAAATTACAACACTAAAAGATGACATTAGATCTAGGAGAAAAAAATCCCACCAAGAATTTTAATTAATTTTAATTTTAAGCTACATGGGACTCATTCGTCCAAGGTAGTGAATGATTCCCATTAGGCATAATTAATGGGACCAAATTAAAAAATGCTTAGAAAGGTGTGAAACCAGGTTCAAGACCCAAAAACCTAGGTAGGACTCATTCACCCAAGGTGGTGAATGAGTCCAAGATCACTAAATTTGTACCACACAACCTAAAAACACCTAAATTATAATTGGATGTTGATTTGTGTCAGGATTATCCTCGAAAATATAGATTAATTAAGGCTTTTGGATGCAATTTAAGGTGAATTAAAATATAATAAATCCCAATTATTAAATAAAAACCTTAGAGAAATGTGATTGTATGTTAGAACATGTTACAACACCCTAGACAAGTCATGATTAAGGAAAATTTTGGGTTAAATAGGTTCATTAGACTAAATTAATTAATAAAATCCTAGAAAAGTGTGAAAGTGTGTTACAAAACTTTAAAACACCTTAGCAAGATACATTTAAACATATTTTAAATATATTTAGTTTACAAGAGCCCAAGACTTGATGTGAATGTTTTAAACACATTACTACACTAGATCAAGGCATTTTTTAAGCTTAATTCAGTAAGGAGGACCTAAACAAGTGTGAAAATGTCTGAGATGACATTTTTCGACACTACACTTTTGAATGATTGCATGTGCATAATGTTATCCCCCGTGATGTTATTTTTGATTTATCTCTCTTTTTGATATTCCGCTATTTGTACCTACATTCTTTTTTATGTCATAAACATTTATCCTTTTCATTTGTCTTGTGTTTTCCTTTGAGGGATAACACAAGGGATCGAGACATTTAGGTCTATTCTATTTTGACCTAAAAGGTTTTTCTTTTTTTTCACTCTCTTTGTTTCATTCTTTCAATTCCATGAGTATTCCAGGAAGGCAATTTCAAGCTCTCTAAAAACATGGTAGCAAGAACATACTGACCTCAAATCCATGGATCTCTCATGTGTTTGGAGTTTTTATCTTTGTGGGAAACCCCTCATTCTTTTCATGATGTAGATTTATTTGGAAACATATGACTTGGCATATGGCTTCCCAAGTAAGCTCTCATGTCCTCTTTATTGTTAGCATTTACCTTTTTCTACTTAAAGTAATTTTTCACAACATGGTGTTTAGCAATTTATTTAAAGTAGGGCATACATTGGAATTATTCTTTTTCATTTCATGTTTCATTGTGTATTCTTCCTACTTCATGCAATGTATTTTTCACTCTATGGTGACATTAGGTATGATGTCCTTCAAGAGAATGATCTATCTTAGCATATTACATTCCTCTTAGTGGCCTAATGTGACACATTGTATCCCCTAAGTTGTGAATCTTATATTATTCAATTGGTCCTCTCTTGGAAACATTAGGCATGATGTTCTCTAATTCAAGGCCTTACATGAACTAAGAAAAACTCCTTTGAACATACCTTTACATTTTTTTGCAAAAATACAAATATTTTCTTGCCTCATGAAGCTCAAAGTTCATTATTGTGTGGCACCTTATCAAAGTTATCAGGAGGTATAGCTTTGGTCTAGTTGTATGGGAGTTGAACATAGGAATGACTTCCCATAGTCACTCATGTATGTGAGCACATACCGGTTGTGTGTCTCACCCTTCTGGATACTCACCTAGAAGATAGCCTAAAGTTTTGTTGCCTCAAAGTGAGAAATAAATGTTTAGAGAAATAGCCTAGATCTTATCCACATCATGTTGGAAAAATGGTCAAAGCTTGATCCACACCTTTTTTTCTTTCTACTTTTTTTTTTCTCTCCTTTATGTCTTTGGCAGTGTATGTCTGTGCCTTGATTAGTTCTCCTTATATTATTTTCATGTGTGTTCCTTTTATTCCTATGTTGGATTGTTATAGGATCTTGTCCTAGGGGCTTGATCAACCCTCTTGATCATTTTTTTCCTATATTGCTAGCATCGGTACACTTGGACCCCTCTTGATGCGTGTTGGTCTACTTTAGTGTGAGTTTGAAGCAAATTCCTTCTCTCACTAAAGTGGGGGATAAATGTAGTGTCAAAAAATGTTGTCCATGACATTTTCACACTTTTTTGGGTCCTTCTTGTTAAATTGAGCTTAAATGTTTCCTTGATTTAGTGTTGTAATATGTTTAACACATCCACATTAGGTCTTGGGCCCTTTTAAACTAAATGTATTTAATTTGTGCCTTGTTTAAGGTGTTATAAAGTGTTGTAACACTTTTTCACACTTTTCTAATATTTTATTAATTAATTGGGCGTAATGAACCTATTTTTAAGAAAAATGTACTTAAATTATGCTTTATTTAGGGTGTTGTAAAGTGTTGTACAACATTTTCACAATAATCCAAGGTTTTATTAAATATTTTGGCTTCTTTATGCTTTAATTGGCCTCATTTTACATCAACAAGCCTTAATTAATGCATATTTATGAGAATAATCTTGACATAAATCAATATCCAATCATAATTAAGGTATTTTTTGTGTGACCCAGATTTAGTGATCGAGGAGTCATAGGCCACTTCTAGCATATGAGTCCCACCTAGGTTTTGGGGCTCTAATCCTAATTTTGCATCATTCTAAGCATTTTTGAAAATGTGTCCCATAGTTTGGCCTCATTGGACTCATATGCCAATTCTGGCATATGATTATTTTGTGGCCCAACATTAAATTTAATTCAAATTCTCGGTGGGTTTTCCTCAGATCTGATACCAACGCTGGCATTTTGAGATTAGGCATAACCGCGCCAAACTAAGGAGTTCTTTCCTCATTTCACCAGACTAATTTGAGTATATACATTCTATGAAGCTTAGCGGTGCTTTTGGACGTAAAGACTTCCGGGAGTGTTCAGGCCTTGGCGCGATTGTCAGGGAACATTACCAAGTATCGACGCCATTTCAAAAGTAATAAACCTGCATCATATTTTTGATCCAAAAAAATTATGATGTATGGTTTCTTCGCTCAAGCATTCAGTTCCGATATCTACCCAACATTCAAGCAAAGTCCAAGATAATGCTCACATCATTTGGATCCACTTCATACATGTTTGGCATGCCAAGCAATACTAGGGTTTTGTGATTTAACCAACATTGCGTTTCTTAAATTCCGCTCATTCTTTCCTTTCATGTTTCATTTCAACAAGGTTTGAATACCAAGCGGAGTTTGACCGGAAGCACTCTCATCTTTCCATTTTCCCAGTCTTTAGTGTGTGATTTGTAGATCTAGATTGAATGCACATTGAGGAGAAATATTTGAAATAGTAAAATTTCCTAAGTTTTCAAAATTTTCACCTTGCTTAAGAGATAATTAAAACACTTCCATGGGTTGTAAATCATAATTTTAGACCTAAAAATTAGATGGGACAAACAAATCAGACATTGAAGAGTAGATTCAAACCTTGAATTTCTAGAAAAGCCTAACTGGAATGATACGCCACTTTTGGCATATGAATCCCAATATAATTAAATTTATAGTTTTAAAAAGTTCTTGACACATCTTTTCCATATCTCTATCCTAGACTAGAAACCCTAGTCTGGTACTGATACTCCCAGACTGGTGTATAGTCATAGTGTGCCCTAAAATTAGTATTTTCAGCATTCTAGATCTCATTTCAAGCCTCTTCAAGTTTGGAGTTATAGTTTTTTGTTCTAATTTACTTGCATTTCTAGGTGCTCAATTCAAGTCTTGCATATCATTGAGTTTCATAAGGATGTGTTTCATTTCATTAATCTTTCCAAGCCCTACATTGATGGCGAGCCCTCTTGTAGTCATAAATCATACCATAGAACACCCCTAGTTCAAATATCTTTCTCCCATTCCTTGCATTGGATTTAGATCTATAGGGTTTCCTTGAATGATGTTAGGGAAAATTTGGTGTTCTATGTCTTAACAATCCACTTTTCCAGAAATCAGTGACCTTCTAGACTTTTCTTAAAAGGTAACTATCCATCCTTCACTACCTAGTTGTCATAGAGAAATTAAATTCCTTCTCACATTTGGAACATTCCTTACCTCCTGTAGAAACCATTCATTTCCATTCTACAACTTTATTTTTATATTTCCTTTTCCAACAATCTAATAGGATTCATCATCACCCAAATATACCTATCCAAAATCACCTTAAAGATAATCTACAAAATATTTCCTATGGGGTGTGGGATGAAAAGAATCTCTTGAATCTATTCCCAGGAATCATTAGCATTATCTAATCACAAAATTATAGCATCAGGTAATTTATCACTTGCAACATTAGCTTCCTTATTTCCATCATGTTTTCCATCTCCTTTTTTCCCCTTTTGATACCAACAATCCTTCTTCAAGTGTACCAGATTTCCATAATGCTAGCAATCCATTCTTCCTCTAGATATAGATCTACCTTTCTTTGACTTCCCTTGTGAATTCCCATGATTTGTTGGGATTTTTCCTCTCTCCTTTGTTCTTCCCCTATTCTCTACAATCAAAGCATTACACAATGTTGAACTCTCACCTATGCTTTTTCATTGCATTTCCTCACTAAGGATAACACAAAAAACATCATAAAATATCAATGTATTTGAAATAGAGATGAAGTTACTTATATCCATGAACCCTCAATTTTTGGGACCCACGAGACTCTCTAGCTCTTCTACAGTTTTGCACCTAAAAGGAGAGAGGCGGGCTAAAAATGCTTGCTAGGTTCATTCAAATTATGCAATGCAGGATGTTATTATGCACAAATGAAATGATATAAATGAAATTAAGTGATCTAAATGACTAATTATGTGTGAAAAACTTAAGATTTATGCTATGTCAGAAAACACAATGTGATATGCAAACAAAGAGCTATGAATAAATAAATGCAGAAGAGAAAGAAATGAGTTGAATTAGTGTGCACTTGGAGGTCTGATGAGGATTCTGAAATGTTCGAGATGTTGTATAGAATCACATAAATTCACCAATGGGACTCATTCGCCCATAGTGGTGAATCAGTACTACTTTTGATGAAAACTGTCAAGAATAGGTTTCTAAGTGTCAGGATCTAGAATATGACAAAAAATAGATTTCCAGCCTTAAGGTGGAATTCATTTTCCACTGGTGGTGAATCAATCCTCTCTCAAAATTCTAATAAATTAGGATACAACTATGCAACGCGCAGATCTAAGGATGTCTACTTGTCAAGTTTCCAAAGTCAATTCTACAAGAAATGGACATACTACCTTCTCCAAGCTTGACATGTGGCTGATTTGACTTGAAATACCTTATTGACTTGTTGAACATTCTTCAACACCTAAATACTTGCTAAATCTACACAAAAAAATCTGCAAACACACATGCAAGAGGGGAAAAATGGTTAAGCATTAGCAAATAAGGATTTTCCTTGATCAAACCCCACTTTGGTAATCAAACCCTTAATGAAATAATGAAATGAAAGAGAATGATAAATAAATAACATGCAAATGCTATCAACTTACCAAACCATTGTTGAATAAAATATTAAGATGTTGCAATGGATGCTTCAAAATGCTTGATTAGATGTTGTAAAGTGCTCGAATGCTTGAGTGAATGAAAATATTTCTTATATGTGATATGTGACTGTGGGAGCTCTAACATGAGGTGAAAATCACTTATTTATACAATTTTGTGCCTTATTAACATGTTGATACCTCATCATAGGTTGACATCAGGTGATTTTGTATAAAAACCTAAAAGGAAATTTAAAATATTTTGAATTTGGAGCCAAGGGAGACTCATTCACCACCCATGGCGAATGGGTCCCACCTAGGACCTAAAAATGGGTGTAAGGAATTAAGTCATATTTAATGTTATTTGTTAGGTTTACATTCAAAAATACACTCAATTAAAGCTTATAAGGGAATAAAGGGGCCAAATAAAGCATAAAAAAGGTGTAAATAGTGAAATTATGCCTAGAAAAGCATGAAATCATGTTACAAGACTTTATAACACTTCAAAATAGGACTTGATAAGTGATGAAAAGGTGATTTTTAGGTGAATGGTAATTAATAGAGTCTAGAAGAGTGTAGAAATGTTTTACAACACTTCATAACACCTTCACAAGATGTCATTATTTGAATTGTAGTACATAAATATCCATGTTCAAGCCATATTACAATATAAAATTACAAAAAGTATACCAAACATCATGAAACAAGACCTAAAAGACCATGAAAATGAAAAGGGAACCCATTTTGCATGGGCACAGCTACTAGTGAGAGGGATGAACCTATTTCAAACTCACTAAAAGTAGCCATACACATAGGAGGGAGGGTTCAAATGCACTTATGTTATCAAGATGGAATGAAATGATGGGAGGGATGATCAGCCCCAGATGAAGATCATTGGTGGCTGGCAAGACAGGAGACATGTTTGGTGTAGGAATTGAGATAGGCTTAGATCGTTTCCCGGCTGTTTGTTCTGTCTGGGTTTGTTTGTTTGAAGAGAATGTTATGCTCATCTGGGGTGGCCAGAACTTTCATGGGGGTCATGATCCAAGGTAAGATACATCGCTGGTTGGTGCATTCACAAACCTGGCGATGGCTATGGGAAATTAGGTGCCTGGTGGGCTTCCCACTCCAACCATGGGACCCTCGACCCAGCACCGTAAGGTTATAAGGAAAAAACTTTGTATGCTTAGAACTCATGAACAAAAAGGAAGATTACCACAGGCATGCTGCAGGTGCATGTACCCAAAGATTGGAAAAAATGCAAAAAGTAAAAATGTAAAATGTAAAATGTAAAATATGTTCAAAAGGAGTCTTGTTAAGTTCTTGTGAGGTCTACCACTTAGGGAACATTGTGTCTAATGTCTCCAAGAGAGGACCAATCAAAGAATAGAATATTCACAACTTAGGGGATGCAGTGCGTCACATCAAGCCACCAAGAGGAATATTATATGCTAAGATAGATCACACTTTATGAAAGAACATCATACCCAATGTCATCCACAAAAGTGACAAATGCATCATTGTTGTAACGAAACTGACTAAATAGGAAGGCAAAGTGAAAAATGATATTAATACCCCACTTTTAAAGGAATTACTTACGTAGTTCTATGAAGTACTTTGAAATGCGCTTGAAGAAAAATAGAAAAAATAAAAATAAGACATGAGAACCAACTTCGAGAAGCTCTATGCCAAGATCATATTTTCTAAGGTTAATGTCAATATAAATGAGAAAAGAAACAAAAAAGTGGTTCCACAAAAGTAGACACATCGACATAGGGATCTATGGATTTTGGTCCAATATGTTCATTATTTGCAATGTTTGCTGGGAGCTGAAGCGTCATCATTCCCAAAACACATAGAAATAGAAGGTACCACAAAGAGAATAAAACAATAGAAAAATAAAGAAGCATGTTTAGGTCAACTTATGGAAGAGCGTGCCCATCTCAACCGCATCACATCAAAAGGAAAACAGAAAAAAGGAAAACGAAAAGGAAAATGAAAAAGAAAAAAATATTTTAAGGTCCAACATGGAAGGAGGGGCGTTCGGATCTCGATGCGCAGTAATCATCTAAAAGGAAAAACAAAGAAAAAGACAAAAAGGAAAAGGTCCTTTTGGGTCAAAATAGAAGAGACATAGGGCATCTCAATGCTTTGCATCATCCCCAAAAGGAAAAAACAAAACAAAAATAAAAAAGATAAGGACCTTTTAGGTCAACATGGAAGACAAAGGGAATCTCTATGCTTTGCATCATCCCCAAAAGGAAAACACAAAACAAAAGAGGAAAAAGATAATGTACAACATATAGAAGAAGAGAGATACAAATAGAAGAAGTTTATGATGAGAGAGAAAACATCAAACACACAATACAGGGGGACACAATACACATATACAATCAAGTTGAAATAAAAAGCAAAAGGAAAATAAATGAAAAAAGGCTAGTAAGGTGAATGCAAGTCAACCATCTAACAAGTCATCCACTTCCAAATCATGTTCAGTATATTATGAGGGTGGTTGACTGTCTAAAGGAAGAATTGCAAGTGTTGAACTAGGAGACATACTAGGTTCCTCACTTGGTTGAGAAGATTTATCATTTAAGCTCATGGTAGATGAAAATAAAGAGTTTAAATCGTTATGCACTTCTTCATATATTTTTACAATCTTCGCATCATCTTCATCATCAAGATTGATTATGACACGAGGATGAAGGGTGATTTCTAAGGAAGGATGTATTAAAATTTGTGGCTATTGGATTTGTTCATTTTGTTGTGAGTGTTGGGTAGTGCTATCTTGTGGTGGGTCAAGAGAAAGAGGGTGGCCATCTATTGCTTTGATCAAAGGTGGAGGTTGGTTTTTGTCATCTTCTTCTATTCGAGATTGACTTGCAAGGAGAAAACGACAACACCTAGGCTCTTGAGCACTATGGTTTCATTTAATTTTGTTTTGAATTTTTTGAGGTGTAAGAGTGGGTTGATTCTTCCTTATCTCCTTGATGGGGAAGAATGGAAGAAACTGAAGGCGATGGGTCAATCACTTTCCCTTTAGCTTTATACACTTGTTTAATGTGGGGAGGTATGACATGATTGGTTTCACTTTCTCTTGGTCATTTAAATGATGGCGAGGAAGTGTCTAAGGGTGTTTTTTCATGAGGTCATATGGTTTTTTCAATGTCGGACTCAGGTTGAAGCATAGTTTCATCTAGGATAGTTGGGGTGGAAGCTGATGGGGACATGTTACAAAGAGACAATTTGGCTGTGTTTGGCTTTGAACTTTTGATAGGCTATGAAAAAGAAATCTGTATGGGGGGTGATGGGTTCCATAGGTGTGGGCCAAAATGATTCTAAGGAAAAATTACATTTAGACAATAATGGATGAAAGCCACTATGGTGTATGGTAAATATTTCATTTCCATGTTGAAAATTCAAACATTTGTGAACAATTGAGGGGAAAAATTTCATCAAGCGAAGCCAAGGATGACCTAGTCAAATGTGAAATTGGTCCGATTATGGAATAATAGAAAATGTTAGCTCCAAAGTTTTGGTTCCTATTTTTAAGGGGAGTACAATTGATCCAATCATAGGGCACACAAAACTAGTATGTTTTTTAATCCATGTAGTTGGTTTATTATAGTCATCATGATATAGCTCATGTAATACTAGAAACTCTTTTGTGATCACATTTTTGCTAGAGGTGGGATCTATTAATATCCCATTGGTGGGCTTATCATAGATTCTACCAGCTATGTAAACAGGATCATCAAGAAGTTTTTGAAGTATATATTTAGGAGAAAAAATGATATCAAGATTTTTGTTGGTTGGGCCCTTACGAGGGATAATGTCTATCACACCCACAAGATCATCCACAAGATTAACTTGGGTAACATTTGGAGTTATATCATGTTGTTCTCTATTTGTATCAATGTTCATGACTTGAGGGTTTGAAGGTTCACTAGCCTTGAAAAATGAAGTATTGTTTTTAGGCATGGGATTGGTAAATATTTGTAAATTCTAGTTACAAGGTGCAACAGACTTATTAGCTTGATCATTAACACCTGCAATGGACAAACAACCTAAATCAATGAGGTCTTGAACTAAGTGTTTGAGAAACTTACATTGTTCAGTGTCGGCCATTTTGGCAATGAAAATGGAAATAAGAATTAAGGTTTGGTGGTATCAAGTAGTTTGACAGTAGGAAAAGTGATCATTTGTTGCAGGAGCAATTGGTTCATTGTATTATGGAGATTATCGGGAAAGGGAGTAAATTATCTCTTTGGGTCCCTATAGGTATAAGGAATCATTGCATTAATAGCTGCCACATGACTTGGAATAGGCGGGTTTGGTTGTGGTTGATGAGGTAGATTGAATTGCAAAAAGCCTCTATTTGGTTTGTGAAACTTTTTATTGTTGTGCTTAGGCTTTTTAGCTCGTTTGAATCACAACTTGAAACCGAGATATGATATTCACACAAGGTTATGCATAAGTGCATGAATGAAGGGAATTTCATCATAGTTAAATTATCCTAAAGGTTTGTGTGTAAGTTTTCAATAAACATCTTCTACAGATGTGAATCAAGAATTTTGACATCCACTTGAGCATACAATGACTGATAATGTGAAATAAAATTAGTGACTTTCTCATCAACATTTTTTCTGCAATGCATTAGGTCAACCATTGTCTTTTTAGGGGTTGTATGAACTTGGAAGTGACTTACAAAGGCATCCAAAAGCTCATTAAAAGATTAGATGGAATGATTGGGCAAGTTGAGAAACCACTCCAATGTAGTATCTTTCAGGTTCCTAGGAAAATGTTTAGCTAAGAGTTTATCATCAAGGACAAAATCACTGCATAAAGTTGTATAAGCATTGACATGGTTAATAGGGTCTCCTTTACCTCTGTATTTCTCAAACCTAGGAATTTCTATCCCTTGTGGCATATGAGTGCATAATATTTCTAAGGATAAGGGGCTACTATGAACATGATATGTGGGTGGAGTGGTTTGACCTTGGCTAATGGTGGAAATTTATTGTTGCATTGATGAAACAGTATTAAGGAATTGCATAATGATGGGAATAGGGTAGGTAGTTTGAGGTGGAAGAGAAAATGGAAAGGGAGTGTATGTAATGTGAGGGGAAGTGAAAGGAACACTAAGATTTATGTTATGTTGGAAAACATAATGTGATATGCAAACAAAGAGCTATGAATAAATAAATGAAGAACAAAAACAAATGAGCTAAATTGATGTGCACTTGGAGGTCTGATGAGCATTTTGAAATGTTTTGGATGCTATTTGGAATCACATAAATTCACCAGTGGGACTCATTTTCCTAGGGTGGTTAATTAGTCCTACTTCTGATGAAAACTGTCGGGAAGAAGTTTCTGAGTGTTGAGATCCAAAATCTAAAAAAACTTAGATTTCTAGCCTTAATGTGGGACTCATTCACCACTAGTGGAAAATCAGTGCTCTCCCAAAATTCTAAGAAATTAGGAGACAACTCTACAACATCAGATCTAAGGATGTCTACTTGTCAGTTTGTCGAAGTCAATTCTATAGGAACAAACATAATACATTCTCCAAGCTTGAAATGTGGTTGATTTTACTTGAAATACCTTGTTAATTTGTTGAACACTCTTCAACACCTAAATACTTGTTAAATATACACACCAAAGTATACAAACACACATGCAAGAGGGGGAAAATGGTTGAGGGTTAGAAAATAGGGGTTTTCCGTCGTCAAACCCAACTTTGGTAATCAAACCCTTAATGAAATAATAAAATGAAAGAGAATGATAAATAAATAACATGCAAATTCTATTAACTTACCAAACCCTTGTTGAATAAAATCTGAAGATATGTCAATGGATGCTTCAAAATGCTTGATGAATGCTTGATTTGATGTTGTAAAGTGCTCAAATGCATAAGTGAATGAAAAGATTGCTTGGATGTGATGTGTGATTGTAGGATCTCTAAAATGACATGAAAATCACTTATTTATACAATCTTGTACCTTAGTAACCCATTGATACCTCATCATAGGCCGACATTAAGTGATTTTGAATAAAAACCGAAAAGGAAATTTAAAATATTTTGAATTCGGAGCCAAGGGAGACTCATTCGCCACCCATGGCAAATGGGTCCCTCCTAGGACTTGAGAATGGGTGTCGAGTATTAAGTCACATTTAATGTTATTTTTTGGGTTTACATTCAAAAATACACTTAATTAAAGCTTATAAGGGCATAAATGGGTCAAATAAAGCATAAGAAAGGTGTAAATAGTGAAATTACACCTAAAAAAGCATGAAATCATGTTACAAGACTTTACAACACTTCAAAATAGGACTTGATAACTGATGAAAATGTGATTTTTAGGTGAATTATAATGAATAAAGTCTAGAAGAGTGTTGAAATGTTTTACAACACTTCACAACACCTTCACAAGATGTCATTATTTGAATTTTAGTACATAAATATGAATGTTCAAGCCATATTATAATATAAAATTAGAGAAAAATAGACCAAACATTGTGAAACAAGACCTAAAAGGCCATGAAAATGACAAGGGGCCATTTTTCTACGGCACAAGCCATTACCAAGCTATTCCACCTTTCCTGCAAAGAACATAAAACCAAGAGAGCCCTCACCTCTTCATCAAAATTCACTTTTATAAAAGTTAGCTAACTAGTAATTGTATTAAATTCATTTAAATGATTTCTTACAGATCCACCTTCGATCATTTTCAGATTAAACAAATGCTTCATGAGAAATACCTTATTTGAGGCTGAAGGTTTTTCATATATTTTAGCCAAAGTTTCCATCAGATCCTCTGTTGTCTTTGCTTCTATTATATTGAATGTCACAAATGGTTCTAGGCACAACCAAATGGTTCCCAATTCCTTTCTATCCAAAATATACCATTCTCCATCAAACATCACAACTTCTTTCTTTGCTTTTCCTTGCAATGGCCACCATAGATCCTTTTGATAGAAATAATCTTCCATCTACATCTTCCATAATGGATAATTTTTTCCATTTAACTTCTCAACCTTGATTTTTCCTTCTTCTATTTCTCTTAATCAAATCTATACGTTTTCTTCCTGATCCATTGATTTTTGGCTCCTATGGACAACTCTTGCTCTTCTAGGGGTTTTCACCTAAAAGGAGAGAGATAGGAGAAAAAATGCTAATGGTTCATTCAAATAATGTTATGTGTGATGTTGTCTAACCTAAAATAAGAACTAAATAAATTAAATTGGGTGATTTAAATTAATGAAAATGAATGAAAAAGTGAAATTAGAGCTATGTTTGAAAACACATTGTGTAATGAAACAATGAACTTAATGAAGAAAATATGCAGAAAGGAATGAATGAGTTAAATCAAAGTGCACCAGGGGAAAATATGATGAATCTAGAATGTTGTGGATGTTGGTTGAAATCACTAATTTTTCACAGTGGGACTCATTTTCCCAGGGTGGTGAATTAGTCCTCTTGGTGAAAAACTGTAAGAAGCAAGTTCCTACCTGTTGGGATCCAAAATCTAACAAAATTCAGATTTTCAGTCCTAAGGTGGGACTCATTCACCACAAGTGATGAATCAGTCCTCTCCCAAATTTCTAAAAATTAGGAAACAACTCTACAACACCAAATCTGGAAATCAATGCTTGTTGGGTTGTCGAAGTCATTTCTGCAAAAAATAGATAGAAAACCTTCTATAAGCTTAAAATAGAATTAAGTTGACTTGAAGCACCTATTTGACTTGTAAACCAATCTTGAACACCAAAAATCTTGTTAAATATGCATACCTAGATCTGCAAACAAACATGCAATAGGGGAAAAATGGTTTAAGGTTAGTGAATAGAGGTTTTCCTTGGTCCAACAGCACTTTTCGTAATCAAACCCTTTATAAAATAACAAAATGAAAAGGAATGATAAACTAACAACATACAAATGCTATCAACTTACCAAACCCTTGATGATACAAGTCTGAAGTAATGTCAAAGGCTGCTTCAAAGTGCTTGAATAGTGCTTGAAAAGATGTAAAATGCTTGAATGCTTGGATGAATAGGTGAATACGTGAACTTGATGAATGGGGGTTGAAATGAGATGAGAATAAATTATTTATACACAATTGTGCCTTAGTTACCTATTGATACCTCATCACAGGCCAAAATCAAGTGTTTTTGAATAAAATCCCATAAGGAAATTTAAAATGTTTTTAATTTGGGGCCAATGGGGACTCATTTGCCACCCATGGAAAATGGGTCCCACCTAGGACCTAAAAATGTGTGTCAAGAAATATGTTGTATATAATGTTGTTTGTTGAGATAATAATAAAAAATACACTTAGTTAAGAATACAAGAGCATAAAGGGATCAAATAAAGCATAAGAATAGGATAAATAGTGAAGATGTGCCTAGAAAAGTGTGAAAGCTTGTTACAAGACTTTACAACACCTCAAAATAGGACTTGTTGATGAATAAAAAGGTGATTTTTAGGTGAATTATAATAAATAGTGTTTATAAGAATGTAGAAATGTCTTACAACACTTCACGACACCTTCACAAGACGTCATTCTTTGAATTTTAGTACATAAATAAGCATGTTCAAGCCATGTTGCAACATAAAATCAGAGAAAAATAGTTCCAACACCATGAAACAAGACCTAAAAGGCCGTGAAAATGACAAGGGGCCATTTTTCTATGGCACACTTCCAATTGATCGAAATACATGCGACTGTGATAAAAAATTGTTAGGGTTTAGGCATATTGGAGCAATAAACATTAACAATTATATGCATATTAAATAACCTAGAAATAGAAATGAAGAATAACACAAAAAAGATCAACAAAAAATTTAACGTGGTTCACCCAATATGGGCTACATCCACAAAAACTCAGTCATCCAATGATTTCATTATCCACTGCAAAATAGATTACAATCTCACGAACACAATGTAATAACATACATCCCAACCACTTATAACAATATTTCTAGAACCTTCTATATTTATTGTTTTACAAGGTCCTTTTTCATTTGGTGTGTTAACAGGAAAACCTTGACATGTCAATGGGAAAAAAACTTGACGTGTTAATGAAAAAAATAGGGTGATGCCTCAAACTCCATTTTTCATTACAAGTGTACAATATTTGCATGATCAATCACCACATACCAACATCCCATACACTTTTCCTATGCAAAATTTAATGTAATTTAAGAGAAAATTGACTCCTCTTTTATAAAGTTTTACTATGATAAAATAAAAAAGCTCCTCCATCTTACAAAATTTTGATGATTTTATCTATTTCCACATTGTTAGTCTTGACCACTAAGAGTTACAATAATTTGATAACAAAAGCATTTAAAATTTTGAATGTTAAATTTTTTTACTATGTAAACAAATAAATAAAAGAGAAGGTGGAGGGTGATGTGGTATTTACATTGACAATGTGGGTCATGCATGTAGTGGTTAAATGTGGTTCATGCAGATATGATTATGAGAAAGACACCTGTAGAGAGCTGTTGAGACTTTTTATTCATCTACAATAGATCGTGGCTTTTGTTGACCGAGGTTTTAGGAGGATATGTCCCCAAGATTTATGGAGGCATAGGAATATGGAGGGAACTTCTTATTTTTACAAAGACCATGCAACCAAAATATTCCTCATCCATGCCACCTACTACAATAAATTGCTACCAGAAACTGTCAATTTAAGATTCAAGCTAACCATACTCACTCAAGGTACATTCATAGAAAAAAATACACAATAGTAATGTAAAGGCTGATGCAAATAATATATAACACACTAACGGTGATACTAGATCGACCTGATGATGTCAGGTTGTACAAAATTTGTCTATGGATGGATGACACCAAAATCTAGTATATTCCTCTTGTATAAAATTTGGAAAGTAAAAATTGATATTGTATTTTCTACTTGTGAGAAATATGGATCCAAAGATGCTTAAATATACATCATTCTTGGAAAGATGTGTCTCTTCCATAACACATGACTTTACATAAAATATGTATTAAAGTGTAAAATATAGTTTATATTTTGAACACCCCTCCATAAACTTTATTTTATCACACCACTTAACTAGATGATGGGACCCACCTATAAAAAAATAGGTTTACTATCTACCCATGTATGAATAAAGAATATTTAACATAAATGCCTTCTTGAAATTATAAAAGCTTATCCTTATTTTTAATAGCCTTGATTACTCTTGTCCATCATTATCCATAGTAAGACATTTTCCATAGTTATATGAATAAAGGAAGTGAAGCATTCTAAATGATCTTTACAATCAAGAACTTCATTGATTTAGAAACAATTTCTATGACCAACTTCAAAAATGGTCTTTGTAATCAACTTCAAAAATCTTTGCGATTGAGTTCAACAACAACCTTTGGGTATGTGTAGGATCTTGATGGGCCAAAAAGTGGCGATATGATGGGTATGTGTAGGGTATGTGACTGACAAATTTTTTTAAACCCAAAATCGATGAAATGAAAAGGGTTTTTTAAGGATATTATCAACTTTCCAACAATATAAATTATGCTTTACTTTGAATTTAATAAATAATTATTATTCGTTTTCTATTTGAATTATGACTAAAGTCTTAATTGATAGGCTGATTGGAAAACATCTATAGCTTTCAAATGGTACCACACCTTTTGAATCCAAAACATGTGTCACATTATATGCTTCACATACTATATGATTAAAAAAAAAAATGAATTTCATGAAGTTTTGACCAAGTTAAGGTGGTCAGACATACGAGTTTTTTTATTTTTAAAAAATTTTAATAACAAAATCATAATAAATTATTTACTTGGAAAAAAATTACAAAAAACTATTCATCACATCAGCACATGAGTCCTTTACTTATATCTAAAATCTTATTAAAAAATATTATCATTTTATTGTTGTTAGGGTGGTCAGACAAACACCTACTTATTTTTTTTCTGAAATTTAAGTACTACTACATTGAAATTTCAAATTTTCACCAAATAGATTTTTTCTTTTTTTAAATAAACCTAGTAGTTTAGAAACTACATTCAATTTTCTATAGATTCTACTCTTACATATTTTTGAAACAATATAGATAACTTATTCAAATTTTTACATCAAGTTGCCTAACTTTGATTTTTCTCAACTTTTTGCCACTTAAGGGCCTGATTTTTCCATGATGATCCTGCACATACCCCTTTGCGATTGACTTCAACAACAATCTTTGCAATTGACTTCAACAATGATCTTTTGATTGATTTCAACAACGATCCTTTTGATCAATTTCAACAATGATCTTTTCAATCAAATTCTTCAATGATTAGTAATGATCTTTGTGACCAAAAGCTTCAATGATCTCTACAATCAATTTTAACAATGATCTTTGCAATCAAATCTTTCAAAAATGTATCAATGATCTTTGTGATCAATGCTACAAATATTCAACAATGATCTTTGCAATCAATACTTCAAATTTTTAGGTTAAAAAGTGATCTTTGCGATCAATGTTACAACCATTCAAGAATGATCTTTGCGATCAAGAGTAAAACTTTTAGGTTCAAAAATGATATTTTCAATCAATGTTGCAAACTTTCAACAATAATATTTATGATCAATGGTACTTATTCTACATATCTGAGTGTTGCAACTTTAAATCTCTTAGGAATGCTCCAAAGTCAAATCTTGTACCAATAATTTGTTATTTTTTCTAACATGAGAATATTTATGCATGTACAACATTTTGAACATATTTGTGACGTTTTTCAAAATAGATACACCAACCCATATACAATCCATCTATATACTATCTTTTATAGGTTACTTCTTCCACTTTCTATTCCAACATAATTTCTCAAAATGGTTCTTCAATCCAAAAATACTACAAGGATGAAGATCCGAACACATCTTTTTTACGTCCATACCTATGACAATTAGAACAATGTATGAATTTTATTTCTTGAATTAATTTGTTTGAACTTGTAACATTGTTTTTATTTCCACTAGCATTTCCAAGGCCTTCATTCTTTGGCCTTCCTATTGGCTCAATGGGCTCTATAATTCCTTGTCCATATTTTCCCAAATGTTTTTTCTTCATGTCCCATTATTTTCATAATCTTAAATCCAACATTCTTTGAAGAACATGCTTTCTCATTATCCTCATAATTAGTAAGATTTGTAGATTTAATAATATTGTTGTCTTCCTTACACTTTTCATCAAGAGAGGCTTTAGCTATTTCACATTTATTAATCAATTCATCTAATAAAAAAAATCCACTTGTATCACATCCTACATTACATAGTGTAGGTTTTGAATTTAGGCTCCGCTTTTCCTTTACATAAGCTTCAAACTTTAGATTATAGTTTTCCTTTATGTAAGCTTCAATTACTTCATTGGACAAAATATTTTCTTCTCTCCATTTCAATATATCTTCCTTTTGTGACTTATTTTTTCTTTCTAATTCTTCATTTTTCCTTCTAGTTTTCTCAATTTCTTCTTCCAATGTTTTATTTTTACATATTAAGTTTCTATTTTCTTTCCTTTCTCTTTTACCAATATTTCCCATTGGAAAATAATTTTCTTTTATAGTTAAAATTTAATCAAAAAAATAATTATGTATGTAATAACTAATGTCGATCGATTTTAGTGGTTTCATAAACCTTCACTCTTATATGATATGAAATGATCTACTTTCTCTTTATAATTGTTTTAAACCCTCAATTTTTTTGGTGGTGTAACCAAAGATTTTGGCACCCGAATGCTTTAACCTCCTTCTAAGGTTTTTCATCTAAAAGGACAAAGATTGGACCAAAATGCAATGTTACATTCAAATATTGATGTTATGAAGGATGCAATATGTCTAAGTATGATTTCTAAATGCAAAAATTTGAAAATAAAAGATGATTATTAGTGTAAAACCTAAGAAATGCAAAGTGTTAAAAAAAACATTGTGGTATGCAGAATGATGGAATAAGTGTAATAAAGAAAAAAATAAAGATGTTAAATAGAAAATGTGAACCTAGAAATCGATACAGAGAAGAATGGAGATTGTAGAGACCTCTGAAATTCTAAAAAACTTAACTTTTGAGCCAATTGGGACACTTACACCAAGTTGGATGATTTAGTCCTATATCAAGGAAACTGCCTAGAAAGTTGTTTCTACCAAATAGGTGTATGAAATTGTAAAAAATATTGAAAAACCAATGCAGTGGGACTAATTCGCCACTATAGGTGACTTAGTCCACTTTCAATTTTTTGCAAATCCGAAACTGGGAATGGAAGCCCGTAATTTACACTTTGTTTTTTTTATAGAAATCCAGATTTGAATCTTCAAAAACACCTACAAAATAGAAGATAATTTATTTTCTAATGGGGGGTTTTCCTCAGTCAAACCCCTAGTTTTGGTACTTAAACCTTGAATGGATAAAATTTTCATAAAACCTAGCCCTAAGTGTGTCTAAGACTAGGAAAATCTAAAGAAAAAACCTTATTCTAATGTGCTAGAATAAGATGATTAAATGGAACTTGAATAATGCAAGACTTCAATCCAAGAAACCCTACAATATTTTAAATGAATGTAAATGTCATGTGAACCTTGAATCTAAAGATAGAGAGAAAATGGATAATGGAATCACTTTGAAAAAAAAAATTTAGGTGTGATTTGATGGCTAGTTGCATCTCCTCAACCTAGATTTCTCCATGATTCACCATAGGAATCCATGATCAACCCTTTGAAATGTGAGATCTTGAATAAAAAGTGAGCTTGAAGACCTGCAAAAAACCCTAGTTTTCTTCCCTAAAAATTCAAGTTTATTGTAAAATGACTAATGAATCTTCTTTTGAAAGATTTTGGCTCTTGAATCTTGAATTTGTTTTGTAAAAATGACTTAATGTTGTTAAAAATGACCTAAAAACATGTATTTATACGCATTAACACCAAATTATTCATTATTCTAACTTTACAAACTAACATCCCTTAAGAATTTGAATTAGGTCAGTGATTTTCCTGCTCAAAAATGAAAAATACCACAAAAGGGACTAAGTCACCACCTTGGGCGACTTAGTCCCACCAAGGATTTTTGAGGTGGGTTTTGCAAATTTTAAGTGGTCTCAATGTTGCTTGTTGAGATTTGTGTGATTTGTGAGTGGAATAGGCCTTAAAGTCCAAAATCATGAGCATTAGGGTCTATAAATGTATTTTTTAAGGGGTGATTGATGTAAGGGTGCCCAAAATAGGACCTAATTAGGCCACAGATTATACTTTCTACAAAGGAGTAGAATATTCATGTCCATAGTTAGTCCCCACTTTATTTCCCATATGAATCTATGTGCATATGTAAGCTAAAGGAATCTAGATGGTGCACTTTACTTCATAAAAGGATACTCATTCAAGAGATGGGAGAATGGAGCCCCTAATGTAGTTATCTGAAAAACCACAACATTAGGAATCATATCCTACAACATAAATTCATTAGTTTTCCAAAAATACTTTTTTCGTAACTTCTATAATTTAAATTTGAGGGTAGATGTATTCCCCCCCTTGATTCCACCTGATTTAAAAAGGTGGAATCAAGGTAGCAATCTAGCCTCATTGAATAAGGAATATCACATTGTAGAAAATTTCCAAGTACTATGTAACATAACAATAGACAATTGATGATGTCAAGTGCATAATCATAATTCCAACACATCAAACGACATCAAAAAATGGAGCTCCCTAGCTCCCATTATGGTTTTTTGAATAAAAAGTATTTTATTAACCCTTATGATAGGAAAAACCCTTATTTAATGCATAAGGTTAAAAGGAATGAAAAGAGTTAAAAGAGGTGAAAGTGAAGTATTTTTTCACTTACTATTTCATTTTACCTTCTTGCATTTTGAGAGTGATAAGTGAGATAGAAATATGTCAATCAAACGAGATTATAGATGGGTGTGATTAGATGTTCTCCAAGACCAGGTGATACATGATGAGTGTCAGCATGAGGTGAGTCGATTCTACTACCTTCGCTTTGTGATTTTGAATGATTTAATGATTTTTATGCATATCTAGGTTAATTTAGGATATTGGAAGAAAAGTTTGCAAAGTGTCCACTTTTTTTGTGAAGTGTCTCATTTCTTCACATAGTATCCCTTTTGTTCACAAAGTGTCTCGTTCCTTCACAAAGTGTCCCAAAAGGGTTCTAAATTGTCTAGGGCCTTTAGGAAGCACACTAGATGGAATTTAGTACACTTGCATGGTGATTAATCTAAAAATTGAGGATATTAGATGAGTTTTAGAACATATTTTGGTGTTTTTGATAGGTACCCACTCAATCACGACAGTGAGTAGTGGGGAGATAGTTGAATTTCTTGAGAGATCTAGTCCCATCACTATTAGTAGAGGAGACAGGGCATCTCTAGGTCATGGGAATCTATTGGGAATATCTCATGCCCCCCATGAGGTACCATGATGCTATGCTAATGGCTCTCTGTGAGCGTTGAGACGTAGATACATGCACATTTCAATTGCCAACAAGGAAGGTGATGATCACCTTAGAGGACATAGACAAGATTCTCTGTATTCTAATTCAAGGAGAGCGAGTAGGTTTCTGGAGAGACCACACCTTCCATGAGCAGAAGGTTGATTTACAGTATTGTCTATTTGGTCAGTTCATAATTATTGGTTGAGAGGGAAGATAGATCCGTCGATGCTATTATACTCATGAGCAACAATGGTTCAACAAATTATGATGCATACTATAGCACTAGTTCTCATCCTTAATGGGATGGTAGCATACCTCAAGGGAGGACTATTCCATTTGATTTGAGGTATAGCAAAGCAACACACAGTATACACCCGGGGTTGGTGTATCCTGGAACATTTGTATTATGATCTTGGGTGATTTGTATTCTAGGAGGTAGACAACATGGTACACTACACACTTCTACAAGTGTGGTGCCTTGAGCATATTACATGCACCAAACCAGTAGGCTAGCCATGTGTGACAATACTAGGGTATCCTTGGGATTTCGACTATCTTCTATGGCGATTATAGTAGTATGGTGATTTTCATTTTTGGAGAGTATGATTTGACCAACTAGATTAGGATGAGATCCTTTGGAGACCTTATTAGGTGATGTGACAATGGCTAAGTCATGCTAGACAGTTGAGGAGGATGTAGCTAGATAATTTTTTGGTTGTTCGTCATGACCACATAGTACAACCTTTCTACTACGATTGAGTCATGTAGCAATTTGCATAGGTGTATTTACCATCCTAGACACGATCCTCTTTCATGAGGCCAGTGCGGAGTTCCTAGAGACCGGGTGATATAGTGCGACTCACTCTAGAGCATGTGGTTGAGAGTGACTTTCACTTATCTAATGATGACTAGTGGACAATCTCTGACGCATATGACGTTGGTGCCACAAGGGATTATAAGGAGTGGTGGACAATGACACTACTAGCACCAATATTCCCAATGGATGAGCAAGTGGGAGATGCAAGTCCACTACTAGATGAGGGAGATGACATAGAGGATAGGGCTAAGGAGACATGCTATAGGGCCGCATATATATTTACTAATGTTATAGATAATGAGTATGATGAGGATACAGATTTAGATTATGATGGCTAGGGGGGAGAGGAGGATGAGGACAAGAAGGAGGAGTACAAGGAGGAGGATGAGGAGGAGAAGCCACCTTTGAGTGAGAGTGATGAGGCAGTAAGTGCAAATCAACATGGGTGGGGAGATCCCTCTCCCATTCGTATGATGAGATCATGAGTAGTAGCTGCATAAGGTACTAGTACTCACAGTCGAGGAGAGACTAGAACATCTTATATTCACCTGATGATTTTGAGATTTCTTAGTCTATTGAAGATATAGGTGATGATATTTTATTTTATGCATGTACTTTAGTGTCTGTACTCTTTAAATATATCATGATGATGTTTACTGATTATGTATTGTTTCTACCTTGTAGGAGCGATGAAAAACTAGTGGGAGTTCTACTATTAGGATGCTATAGAGATATTTCTTGCATCCATCAAAAAGGAGGAGATGAACC
>VDFB02000013.1:34573587-34867897 GCA_007258455.2 Sequoia sempervirens | reverse complement strand
TTTGAAGAGGCATGATTCAGGGAATGCATATGAGGTAGAGTTTCCGGATGGAGGCAACATTTCTCCTGCATTCAATGTTTCAAATTTGATAGAGTATCATGAAGGTGGTGCAGAGGAAGTACCAATAATGGAAAAATGTGGGGATTCTCATAACTCCAATTTCTTTAGCGAGGATTGAAGAAATCTTGATAGTCATGTGGAAGGAGTACCAAAATAAAAGTATAGGAAGAATATCCGTGAAATGGAGAGGAAGGCCTATGGAAGATTCACCCCAAGAATCTAAGGTAAAGCACCGGCTTGGTTTTCTCGCTAACCATCCGGCATTACGACAAGTCACTTCTCAAATTACCTGCGTAACCGGATGCAAAGCATCAAGTGGTGTAAGGGCATCTTGTACCACCCAAAAAATAGTTAAATCCTAAATTCTCACCTTTGTGGATGTTTTGCCATTCTTTCGGATACCCTTTTCATCATAAATACCCCAATTTATGGTTTTATTTTCTTTTCCTAGGTTGAAAGATATTGTAGTTTTAGTTTCTCAGATTTGTACCTAAAAATCTTCCGAGTTAGATTTGAGGCACTTAGAGCTTCCGATTGGCCCCAAAACTTGCTGAAATCAGCATAGCAAATTTTAGCGCGTTATTGACTTCGAGACATTTCCAACGGTTCAAACGGTTCGCGAATTGGAGTCCCGGATCAAAAGTTAGGCCCCGGGAAATACACTTTCTAGAAGATACAATTGCAAATGTTCTTTTGAAATTTGAACTTCAAGTTGTAATTTTTCGGTGCCAAACCACCTAAACTCACTTTGAATGTTGTTTTGGCTCCAAACTAAAGAGGAGCTCTATTTATGGGCGGGTTTCTAATTTTTGGGTAACTTTTTGGGGACAAGCTCACATATTGCGAAAGGGTGATTCTGTAGCTTTCTGTAACTTGCATGTGTTGTAGAACTTGGGAATTTGAGATCCTCTAAATGTAAGAAGCTCTATTTTCTGAATAATAAAATTATTCTCTTGTTTGTGGGTTATTTTCTAAGTCTCGGGTTGCGCCCTCATCATAAAGTCATGAAAAAGGCCTTTTGATTCTCAAGATCACTATAAAGTGTGAGAGAAGTGCATACGTCCCTTTTCAATGCCTTTAGTTTAAGTAAGCCTTCATGAAAAAAAAAATTACACTTGTTCTTTTTAAATCCACAAAGCAAAATGTGAGTTCTTTTTAAGCACCAAAAGACAAGTGAAAGAAATTTGTTTAATTTTTATCCAACAAAACAAACTCTAGTGTGTTGTGGTCCTAGTGCTCATTTTAGCCTTTGCAAGAAGAAATTGAAAGATTTTTTTAAACCCAAATGAAATTAGTGTCCTAAAGAAGAAGTGATAAAAATTCCTTTAACAAAGTGTTAAGAAAACACTAAAGTGTTTAAAAACACTTTGATTTGACGAACATCCTCCTCACGCTTCTCCTTTCTTCAATTTTGATTTCCAACCTACAAGGAAGAAAAGCTACTCAGATTCTGGAAAATGCAGAGAAAAAAAAGCAGAAAGCAGAGAACAAATTAATCATTAATCAAATAACACATGTTGAAATAAAATTCTCCCTTTCTACTCCTTTCTAGCATCAGATTTTGTGACTGCGTCGTAGTTTGATTTCCTAGCGGTGCTCTCACAGTGTCACTTGCCAATCAGGATTTCTCTGTGTCGGGACAGAGAGCCCAACTACGTCGCACTTTTCACCCAACATCACAATTTTCTTCCAGCATCGCAATTTGATTATTTTTTTTGAAAATTTCCAAGTCAACGAGCCTAGCGGTGGAGTTAGAAATTCAAATTTTCTTGGCAGGCCGAGTCCAGCGTCGCACTTTGAGTCTCCTATGGTGCTATATAGCAATGCTGAGGTGATAATGGTGCCAAAATAGTGACACTGAGCTCGCAGCATTAGAATTTTTTGTGTGTGAATAAGGACGTGGAAATTTTGAGAAAAGATGAGAAAGAATGATGTTCAGGCCCTCCTAGCGCCAAATGTGTTAACCCCAACCTTGGTACCTGCAAAACACAACCAATAAATGCATTAAGTTAGAGATTGCAAGCCAAAAAAGGGATTCCTCAAGAAATTCATTTGAATAGCAAAAGAGATAGAAAATGAAAGAAAGAACACAATGAAACTTGAAAGCATATCAGAATCTATTCTAAAGCAAGAAAACTCCTAATCTCTTGAGGGAATTGGTGCTAGTTTGATGTGAAAATTGGTCCTTTCCCAACTCCAATGATGCAAACTTGATGAATGTTGATAAATGATGAGGGTTGATCCACTTTGTGAATATTCAAGTGTGCTCCATGGTGAAAAACTTGCATAACCTAGCTATGGATGGATGAATCTTGCAAATGCTTGAAGATGTATTTGAGTATAGTAAGTTTACTCAAATTGTGGATGATGAAATGAGGAGATGAGCTCTTCATTTATAGAATTAGAAGATGGATGAATGTCCAAAATAGAGCAATGTGGGACTAGCATTCATCCAATGGCATGATGCCACTTTTCAAACCATGAGTGGATGTAAGATTTAAGGATTGTACCCATAAATGCTTATTTTTTAATTTCAAATTTGTTGAAATGAATTGTGAGAGGGAAGGGAAAATATAATAAATGTCACTTGGCTCAAGGCAAAGGACATATAAGATGAAATTATTGCTTTATTGGATGTACATGTTGACTTGGAATTTTTTAATTCAAATTGAGAGAATATTCCAAAAGATGCCATTGTGAGGGAAATAGAAATTTAATAAATGAATTAAATATATTTTCATGTGCAACTTGCATTATCATGAGATGAGATTAAATTAATCAAGGGTTAATTAATTTAATGAGAGAGGTTAGATGATGCGACTTATTTGATTCAAATTTATGGATATATTTAAATCAAATAAGAGAGGAATATGACCAAAGATTAATTAAATAAGGATTTTGATTTATTTAATTGAAAGATACAGTGTTAGATTAAATCAAATAAGGTTTTAATTGATTTAATTTAATAGATAAAATTTAGGGATTTAATCAAATAAGTTGATTATTTAATTAAATAGGTATAATTATATCAGATAGATTAATTTAATTAACAAAAGAGATTGACTTAATTAGATAAAATAATTTATTCAATTAAGAGAGGAATGTTGATGAATTTAATCAGGTAAAGAGACTTGATTAAATAGTTAGACCAAGGGATGATTTAGGAAGAAACGATGCTAGTAAGTCAGGATCAGATGCACAATGTCAATCAGTATATTTTACGTGTCTACAATGTGCACACTAACAATGTCGTAAGGAGCTTGAATCCTCTCCTTGTCATAGCCATTTTGATAGCATTGTATTTTCTTCTCCCCTTCTAGAAAAAAATCAATGAAATGTCAATAGTTGCCTTTGCTTATTTTGGAAACCTTTAAGATGATGCACTCTAAACTTACATGCTCATCTATCAATTTGGGATTCATTGAAAAGGTAACACCACAAATTTTAACTCTATCTTCCCTCTAGGAGTTGTATAATTTCACAACAATATTGTCGTTATAGCCTATCATGGCTATAAAGAAGGGATTCATTCTAATATTTTTAAAGTCTCCAAATTTCAATGTTTTGGAAAATGAGCACACAAGAAAGTGGCTCAAAGCATTTGCACTGGCCCCCGTGATTTTGCAAGGTGGGAGAAAGGAACTAAGCTTGTTTTTTCCAACATCAAAAATTACCATAATTGGAGAGGAGATAACCTTTCACAGGTTAATTATGCACTTAAAAAAATTTAGGGGAAATTTAGAGACCCCAACCTCTACTAAATATTTGTGCCAAAGTTGTCAGTATTCTCGAAAGTTATTTCATGAACTTTAATTAGAACCTTTTATTCATGTAAATCCTAATAGATTATAGTATGGATAGTCCATATCTCATTTTGGAAAAAAAAAATTATGTGATTGATTTCATCCCTAATAATCATGATAATTATTAGCATTCCCATGAAACTCCAGGTAGTAAAGAAAAGACACCTAATAGTGGGGGAATTAAGTAGTATGTGTAAGCCTAATAAACAAGAACTCGTTGATCCCAAAATAAATATAAAATCCTTTGAAAAATTAAAGCATGAATAAAAATATCCTCCTTTCTTTTCCATATCTTGTTACAATGATTAATACTAAGGTAAATTAAAACATGAGGGTAAGACCCAACAAAAATTACCTTTTGAATATTTCTAGACTTGACCAAAAATATGGGTTTTTAGTAATGGAAAAAGTAATCCTTTTCCCTTGGTTTGATAATTAATATTAAAACTGAATTAATGACGTCTTGGAGTAGTGATGTAATGTTTTGTAAACATTCACACTATTCTAGGACCTTTATTTAACTATAATATTTCTTAACTGATCCTTTGCACTAGTGTTGTAAATTTTTGTAACACACTTTCACATTTTTATAGGGTGTATTTACTTACATAGCCCTAATGGGCCCCTTTTTAATAAAATGTATTTAATTTAATTCCTTATTTAAGTGTTGTAAAGTATTAAAAAGCATTTTCACAATTATCTAGGTGGTCATTAGTTGATTTTGGGTAATTAGAGTAATTAATCCCCTTTAATTCAAATTAAAACCTTAATTTGGACACTTCTGGAAGATTTATCTCAAAAATTATAATTTAAATAATATAATATTTCATTGGGAAAAGTGTGGTCCTGGAAAATGGTGCTAGGATCCATTCACCCTAGGTGGCGAATGGGTCCTTGCTTAATAGGACCCTCATTTTTCAGGTGATCTAAAATGGGTTTTTAGCCTTCTTTCAATCCCTCGGGGTTTGGTTCTAGTAAATTGAGCCAGGACCCATTCTCCCTAGGTGGTGAATAGGTCCTCCCTTAAGGAGACACCTAAATTTAAATTTCATTATGGTGGGAATTTAATAATATTTGTGCCCAAATTTGGTGTTGGCCTTAATTATTTTAATTTCAAGGTTAATCTCTTAATTTAGTATAAATAAGGGGTTAATTCACCTCAATTCATCCTAGCAAGTTTACAAGATCATATTTATAAGAGAATTGAAGTCTACACATGCATTACAAGAGAATTCATAAGGAATTTCAAGGCAGATTTCAAGAGTTTATTGCAGCAATTCGAGATTATATCATCATGACAAGGGTTTAATAGTGCATCCATTCATGTTGTTGAGCCAAGATTGTTGATGTAGCATTGAAGATATCTTTACAACTATTGTTAAAGTCATATTCAAGGATCTAAGATCTACATTCTTTATGGTCACTACATGTTAGATTGCAGATTTATTTCACAAGACAACTTCCAAGGTGACATCATTTACATATTTCATGTATCATGCTTCATTTCATATATGCCATCATTTGGTTTAATTACCTACAAGGGGTTTGACCGAGGAAAATCCGTATTCACTAACAATCAACAAGATTTGTTTTCCTTGAGTGTGTGATTGTAGATTTACAGGTTGAAGAGCAATTGGAGCAAGATATGGATAAATTGTTTAAGTTGCAAAAGTTGTCATCAAGGTGTCAAATCACATAATCTAAGCTACAAAAATGCATATAATCTTTCAGAACTTGATAATAGGGAATTTTAGAGTGCAAATATCTAGGAACAAGACCTTGATATTAGTTTCAAAAACCCTAACAGGAACTCATTCACCACTGAAGGCGAATGATTCATCTGTAGCTCAAAAACAACTTTTTAGCCCAGTGCACTCATTTTTATGCTCTAAAAACATTCCTCATAGTTTATATAATAGTTAAGTAGCATTTCTAATTTTTTTTAGCATCATATCACACATAATTGTAGTGTTTAAGGTCCTAGAAAAATAAGTGGTTCATCACTTTGTCTCATCATTTTGGTGAGCCCTATTTTTCACCTAAAAATTAATGGTGATCCCGACATATTAAAAATTGAAAATTTCTAATTTTTGGAGTCTCTCATTGCATTTTAAATTAGATATTGCATTCATTTGCATTGAATTAGGATCTTTTGTTTTGCATTGAAATCTTACATTTCATCTAGGGTTTACATGTGCATTTTTTTGCATCTCTCTAAATCTAAAAATGCACCATAGAAAAATGGACCCTTATTATTTTCATGGTCTTTTAGGCCTTTCTTCATGATTCTTGATCTATTTTTCTTTGATTTATCAATTAATATGGCTTCAACATGCACATTTAGGTCCATAAAATTCAAATAATGACATCTTGTGAAGGTGTTGTGAAGTGTTGTAAAACATTTCTACACTTTTCTAGTCTTTATTCATTGCAATTAACCTAAAAATCACCTTTTTATCCCTTATTAAGTCCTATTTTGAAGTGTTGTAAAGTCTTGTAAGAACATTTCACACTTTTCTAGGCATAATTTCACTATTTACACCCTTTTTATGCTTTATCTGACCTCTTTATGCCCTTATAAGGCTTAATTAAGTGTATTTTTGAATGTAAACCCAACAAACAACATTAAATATGGCTTAATTACCAACACCCACTTTCAAGTCCAAGGTGGGACCCATTTTCCATGGGTGGCAAATGAGTCCCTCTTGGCTCCAAATTCAAAATATTTCAAATTTTGTTTCAGTTTTTTATTCAAAATTACTTGATGTTGGCCTATGATGAGGTATCATTAGGTTAATAAGGCATAAGTGTGTATAAATAAGCCCTTTTCTCTTCATTTTATATACCCTACAATCTCCTAACTCATTCAAGAATTTAGTTGGCATTTCAGCACTTTGCATCCTATAATCAAGCATCAATCAAGCATTCAAGAGAAACCATTGTTATATCTTCAAATTTTATTCAATAAGGGTTTGGTAAGTTGATATCATTTGCATGTTATTTTTTTATCATTCTCCTTCATTTCATTATTTCATTAAGGGTTTCATTACCAAAGTGGGATTTGACTGAGGAAAATCCCTATTACCTAATCCTTAACCATTTTCCCCCTTTGCATGTGTATTTGCAAAATTTTAAATACATATTTGACAAGAAATTAGGTGTTGAAAGGTGGTCAATAAGTCAATAGGGTGCTTCAAGTCAAATCAACTTCATTTCAAGCTTGGATTAGACTTTTTGTCTATTTCTTGCATAATTAACTTAGCAGACAACCTCAGATCTATTGTTGCAAAAATGGCTCTTGATTTCACAAAATTTTAGGAGAGGACTGATTCACCATTATGGTGAATGAGTCCCACCTTAAGGATGTAAATCTATATTTTGTTAGATTCTAGATCCGGACACTTAAAAACTTATTCTCAATAGTTTTCATCAGAAGCAGGACTGATTCTCCATCAATGGATAATGTGTCCCATTGGTGATTTTCTGTAATCTTAGTCAGCATTCAAAAGATTCTAGATTCTCCATTCTCTGCCCAAGTGCACACTAAATTATCCTTTTTCCATTATGGTTTGCATCTATTCATTCTTAGTTCATGCTTGCATATCACATTGTGTTTTCCAACATTACATAATTCTTAGGTTTTGCATTCATAATCAATCCAATAAATCATCTAATTGCACTTAGATCATTCCATTTAGTTCAAATAACATCACACATTGCATAATTTGAGTGAACGTAGCTAGATCTTTTGCATGAGGTTTATCTCTCTCCTTTTAGGTGAAACATCCTGAGAGAACATGAGTAGCCTATAAGCCCTACCCAAAAATATATGGTTCCAAAAATTATAAAAACAAATCAATCATTTAAAATATAATTTATATCTTATACAATTTCATTTGAAAATGAAAAAAAACTTGCATTTCATATTTTTCTTGCATTTTTACATTGAATTTCTAGAAAATTTGAAACTAATGTTGATTGCCTTAGATATGGAACTAAAAGATATAACTAAGAACTTAAAAATAATTAAAAAATAGTTTAAAAAGACCCAACTAGGACCCATTCATTCCTACTAGTGAATGAGTCCCTGATCAGGTCTGATCTGTACCTTTTGGCATCAGAAACAACATTAAAATTAACTCTAAAATCCACTGAAACATCCTAGAAAGACCTGACCAAGACACATTTTTCTTTACTGGTGAATGAGTCCCTGTTAACTATATATCTACACTTTTAGGACATTGAAATATTTTTTTTAGCTTATGTTTGGTGCTATTAACTTTCGGTTTCAGTTTCCTTATTTGTTGTCTCATCAATTTCATTACATTTAACTTAAATTGCTTCATTTAAGTGCATTTTTAAAAGTTCAAAATTGCATTAAAAATTTTCATTTTCATCTTGCTACATTGTGTAATAAGTAAATCACATTTCATTCTAGGGTGTTGTAATGCTCATTTGTTATTCTAGGGTTTGCACATTGGGGTTGTAAAACTTGTACGAGCTTTACAACTTGGTGTCCTATTAGCAATACTATTGTGAGACATAGTTTGAGGATCATGTCATCCCATGATCTATCACTTGTTGTGGATCTTGGGTGCTACAACTCTATTTTTTATAGTGTTTATAATCAACCCTTCATGTCTTATAGTTTGCATACTTCAATTCCCATGACTTTACCTCATACAATCAATGTGTATGATGTCATTAACATGCTAGATGAACAACTAGAAAACTTACAAGCATATATCCTTAGTGAATGCAAAGATATTAGCTTGGTTCCCATTATCCAAAATCTAAGTAAAGTTCTTAAAACTCAAAACGAAACACAAATCCTCTATAGCCTTAGTTGCTTCCTTCATGAATACTTGAACAAAGAAGACACCAATAACATACAAACCAATGAAAATATTGGTAAGAATGATGATGACAATATGTATGTACCATTGAACAACCTTCTACAAATGAGATGATAGAATTTATCAAATCAAAACCTCGTAAGGGATGAAATAGATGACCTCTTGACATTGCTTTATCACAAAGTGACATACATAAACATGCCCCTAATGGTCCTCTTTACATAGCTGGCTGAATCAATAACAATCCCACTAATGCTATATTGATTGATGTTTTCTATGGAGAGAATGTGAACATAGAAAAATTCTTATATATGCATAAGCTATATCAAGAAATGTATGATAATATGAAAGCATGGATCAAGACACATAATGGATTTTCTTTCCCTACAATAGGTTCGATATATATCCCTTTAAAGGTTGGACTAAAAAAATTAACAATCTCATTCTCCATTATCCCACAATTGGACCAATTTCATGTGAAGCTAGGCTATCCATGGCTTCACTCCATGAATGTTGTCCCTTCAGTTGTGCATAAATGTATAAATTTTCCATTTTAAAATGATATCTTCATTGTGCACCATAGTGGATTTAATCTTTCCTTGGAAAAAGGGAATCTTTCACTAGATACTTTTGGCCCAAGCCTATGGAACCCATCAAGCCTAATGAATATTTATTTTTCAAATCTTATCAAAAATTCAAGATAAAGAAAATAGAAAAATTATCCCTTTGAAACAGTCCTCAACCTATGACTGAACCAACCATCCTTGATGAGACAATGATTGAACCAAAAACACTTTCAAACATACAAGACCAAGCTATAGAACAATCTCCTACAACATCCAACAAGAGACCATGAGATAATACAAGCAATCCCATTGTCCCTCCTAGAGTCAAAAATTTTTACAAAGTCAAAGAGAAAGCAGTTGAGCAACCTCCTATTGTTTCTCCTAGTCCTCTGAAGGAAGAGAAGGAACCCATGATTGATAAACCCACTCTTACCAAAAAACAAATTGACAATAAATTGAAATCAAATCAAATTGTTAGAGAGCATAGGAATAGATGTCATGTTATTTATTGTATATTACAAACACAAGAAAACAATGAAAAGTTTTGAAAATCAAAATCCAAACCTATGTGAAACAATGCATGATGAATCTCTACCCTCACCGCAACTTAAACAAGAACATTGCAGGGACATTATTTTTTGACCTCTTGTTTTGATTAATTTAGATGATGACATTGATATTGCAAAGATTAATGAACAAGTGCATGATGATTTGAATACATTATTTTCTACTTCTATGAGCTTATATGATAAATCTCCTTATAAGAGTGTTGAACTTGGTACATGTCCTAGTTCAAAACTTGATGTTGTCCCTTTGGCTAGTTGCTTGACTTTTGTTTATATCGACTGAGATTGGGAGGTAAACAACCTACTTTAGGTTGACTTGTCTATTCCTTACTAGTCTTTTGTTTTTCTTTTTGAGTGCATGTGCATAATGTGATCCATCACGATGTTTCGTTTGATGTACATATCTCTCTTTTTGTGTATTCCTCTATATGTATCTTCATTGTTCTTTATGTCATAAATTTTTTTCACTTGTCTTGTGTTTTCCTTTTGGGGATGACACAAGGCATCAAGACACTTAGGTCTCTTTCATTTTGACCCAAAATATTTTTCTTTATCTTTTTCAATTTTCTTTTGTTTTCCTTTTGTGGATGGGGCAAGTTGTTAAGGCATTTTGTTCTCTTCCATGTTGACCTGAAAGGATTTTCCTTTGTTTTCACTCTCTTTGTGTCATTTTTCCAATTCTATGAGTATTTGGGGAATGATGATAGTTCCATGCTCTATGAAAACATTGTAGGATAGACATACTAACCCCAAATCCATAGATACCTTATGTATTTGTGGGGGCAACCCTTCTTTCCTATTTCATGATGCAACTTCTATCAGAAACATATGACATGGCATAGGGTTTTCCAAGGAAATCTCTCATGTCTTAGGATCAAAACATTGTCTACTTTAAATAAATTTCTCACAATGATGTTGTAGCAACCATTTTAAAGTGGGGGCATACATAGATGACAACTTTTGGAAAATTTCATGGTGTGATTTTCCTTTTTTTTATGATGTTTCTTCTTCTTGGTGGTGTCATTGGGTTTGATATCGTCTAAGAGTGTAAAATATAGTATCATGGCATGATGAAAATGAGGCATCCCATGGGTGATGATCTAGCACTTTTTTCTTGTCCTCTCTTTGATACATTAGGTGCAATGCTCCCTAAGATGAGACCTTTACATGAACAAAGCAAAATATGCTTTAACAATTTTTTTACATGATATTCAAAAGAATTTATAAAAGAATTTACATTGTGGTGCCTTATTGAATTTATCAAGAGTATAAATTTTGTATGGATAGTATGATGAGAATCCTATACATTGGCATGAATTTCTCATTATATGGTGAGAAGCTGACACACTGGCATGAATTTCTTGCTAAACCACTTCATTGGAACAACTCACCTAGTGGGAAAAATGAGGTTCCACTACTGCAGAGTGAGCATATATATTTTGGGAAAACTCACCTAGTGGATAGACTAATGTTCCACTACCTTAGAGTGAGAAGCATATGTTATGGACAAACAACATCATTTCACATCATGTTGAAATGATTGTGCTTGATCCTTTATTTTATTTTTATTTTTCTTGGCCTTTGACAAGGTATGATTAAGTATCTTTGTTATTGTTGCATACTTAAGTGTCTTGGATGTCTACTTTAGTGTGATTTTGACATGGTGTCATCCTCTCACTAAAGTGGGGGAAAAATGTAGTAACAGAAAAAAGTAAGAATTTTACCTTACTTGGTTTGATAATTAATATTAAAACTAAATTAATGATTTCTTGGAGTAGTGTTGTAATGTGTTGTAAACATTCACACTATTCTTGGACCTTTATTTAACTAAAATATGCCTTAATTGATCTTTTGAAATATTTTTATAACACACTCTCACACTTTTCTAGAGTTTATTTTCTTGATTAATCCTAACATGCCCCTTTATAATAAAATGTATTTAATTTAATTCCTTATTTAAGTGTTGTAAAGTGATAAAAATCACTTTCACATTTATCTAGGTGGTCACTAATTAATTATTGGTAATTGGAATAATTAACCCCATTTAATTCAAATTAAAACCTTAATTTTGACACCTCACAAAGATCTATCCTGACAATTATAATTTGAATAATATAATATTTCACTGGGAAAAGTGTGGTCCTAGAAAATGGTGCCAAGACCCATTCACCCTAGGTGGTGAATGGGTTCTCCCATAATAGGACCCCCCTTTCTCAGGCGATCTAAAATGTTTTTTAGTCTTCTTTAAATCCCCTAGGGTTTGGTCCTAGTAAATTTAGCCAAGACCCATTCTCCTTGGGTGGTGAATGGGTCCTCCCTTAATGAGACTCCTTAATTTGAATTTCATTCTTGTATGAATTTAATAATAATTTCCCCCAAATCTGGTGCTAGCTTTAATTGTTTGAATTTTGGGGTTAATCACCTAATTTAGTATAAGGGCTTAATTCAGCTCATTTCATAATCACAAGTTTACAAGAGCATTACAAGAGCATTCATAAGGAATTTCAAGGTAGATTTCAAGAGTTCATTTCAACAATTCAAGATTATATCGTCGTGACAAGGGTTTAGTGCATCCATTAATGCTGTTGAGCCAAGATTGTTGATGTAGCATTGAAGATCTCTTTCTAACTATTATTCAATTCATATTAAAGGATATAAGATCTACATTCTTCATGGCCACTACATCTTAGATTGAATATTTTTTTCATAAGACAACTTCCAAGGTGACATCATTTACATATTTCATGTTTCATGCTTCATTTCATTTATTTCATCATTTGGTTTAATTACCTACAAGGGGTTTGACCAAGGAAAACCCATATTCACTAACAATCAACAAGATTTGTTGTCCTTGAGTGTGTTATTGAAGATTTATAGATTGAAGAGAAATTGGAGCAAGATTGGAGAAAAATTGTCAAAGTTGCAAATTTGTAAAAGTTGTCATTCAATGTGCCAAATCACATAATCTAAGCTAAAAAATTGTATACAAGCTTTCAGAACTTGATAACATGGAATTTCAGAGTGTAAAAATCAAGGAACAAGACCCTAATCTCAATTTTAAAACCCCTAACAGGGACCTATTTACTAGTGAAGGAAAATGAATCCTCAGTAGCTCAAAAACAACTTTCTGGCCAAGTGCACTCCTTTTTATGCTCTAAAAACATTCATCATAGTTTCTATAATAGTTAGGTAGCATTTTTATAGTTTCTAGCATCATATCCACATAATTGTAGTGTTTAGGGCCCTAGAAAAATAAGTGGTTCCTCACTTTGTCTCATCATTTTTGGTGAACCCTATTTTTCACCTAAATAGGGTTTATAAAGAGCATTTTGATTGGTGAGCCACTTGTTCTTTTTATACCTTTCCACAATATTACGAACCATAAAAAACCTCCAAATAGTAATCCAACATGTGGTTAGAAGATCTAATCTTGTTGACATAAGAATAATCATAAAGAACACCATCCTTCCCTTAATTCTTAGACACATCATCTCCCGAGCTAGCCAATTTGAATTCAAAATGGGGCAGGAGAGTTTAATTCTAGACTAAGCTTGGTGGCTTAAGTTCAATTTTTTAATTCACATAGATTGCAATCCCATTTTTTACCTATAGAGAAGATCCCATCAATACAATCCTAAGTAAAAATCTAGTGTTTTATCTAGAGTGGAATATTATGATAGTTCTAAAAATTCCTTTGCAGATTAGAGGGGCCCACATTAGCAACTAAGTCAAAAATATTATTTCCCTCTCTAAAGATGTGAAGTAATGAATACCTTTCCATAGAGGTAATCACCAATCTTGAGTCTTGAATCAAGTTGTTGATCTTCCAGGGGGTTAGCTTGACCAAGGAGGGACTCAATTATCTGTTTAGAATCCCCCTCAATAAAAACCTTAGTGAAACCTAATTTTTTCAGCCTTCTTATTCCTCTTCAGACAGTGGTAGCCTCTACTTCAACAATGGTATCCATCCCGATGAACTTGGTCTAGGCCTCTATACATATTCCATTATGATCTCTAATAAGACCTCCTATAGCCGTAATCCCCAGGTTTCCTTTACAACATCCATCAAAATTTAATATAACCTAACCTTTTGGAGGAGGTTTCCATCTAGTCCTTTTCCTATTTATAATATTTCCCAATTAACTTGGGAAAAATCAAGGTTAAGACCCCATAATTGTTTGATCCTTATTTCTTTGTAGTCTAGCATAACTTTTCAGAGACCAAATAATTTTGAGTTGAGGTTTTCCACAATTTGTAGTTTTGTACCATAGAAGACCTCACTTCTACTTCTGTGCTTGTCCCTAAAAATTATATTATTCCTCTCCTTCCAAAGGTTTTAGGAAACAAAATGGGGTCATGTCACCATAATTATTTAACGATATGATGTGTGAATGGGCCAAAACACCATTGGGTTTCTTGGTCCTTCAAGTCATTCGATAATACCCAGCTAGTCTAGAGATTTTGAAGAGCTAGAGACCGAACTTGTCAAGCAAAAGAACATTGAGTAAGTAGATGGTAAATTGTTTCTTCCTTGGATAAACAAAGGGAGCATCTATTAAAATATTGGAACCCTCTCCTATTAAGAACATCAATAGTAAGGATTCTGCTATGCATAATTACCCAGTGCTAGAAATAATTGATTTTAGGTATCAATTTATTATTTCAAATTTAAAACCAATTCAAATTATAGTCAATACTAGGAGAAAAATCTAGTCTATCATAAGTTGATATAATAGTAAAGGCCCCAAAATGGTTATCACCCTATATCTAGTCATCCTCTCCACCTTGGAGAACCAAACAATGATATCTAATAAATGAGTTGAAAGTATCAAAAAGATCAAAGTTTGTCCATCTAGGGATCCCTCTAGACCAAGTAATGTAACCAATAAGAGTAGGTACATATAAACTTGTGAGGTTGTGTCTTCAAGTGGATAACTAAGAAACCAAACATAGAGTATGGATTCTCCCTAAAGGTTTGTCCCAAAACCTCCCACTCTCATCTTTCCTTCTAGCTAACTGTTGCAAGGTATTCCTAGTTTTTACAATACTACTCCAAAAGGAAGATCCATTTGAAAATCCTCGAGAGAACATCAAAATATTAGGGGGTTCATTACCCATATATTTATCACTAAGAATATTGGTCCAATATTTCTTCACTTGAATGAAATAACAATCCATTTTGGATAAGAGAGCCTTATTAAAAGTCTTTAATTTTCTTATCCCTAGGCCCCCAACCACTTTGGGGATTAAAATTTCTCCCAACTAACTAGAGAAATCCTTTCTCTATCTTCAGTACCAATCTAGAGGAAAGTCCTTTGGACTTGTTCTATCTTCCTTGCAATAAAATTTTGCATCTTGAAGGTGTAATGATTGTTTATTATGCTATTCTTACGACCTATTTACATGTGCATTATGGATAAATTGAAGTGTAACATTTTGTAAAAGTTATAAAATTAAAAGTGGTGGTTATGTATATTGAAAACCATTTCTTCAAACTATTCATTAAAAAATCATAAATAAAGGGATTTATCTTATGTTCTATGTTTATATTTTTTTCTTTCATTGACCTAGTAATGCACCTATCTGGGGTTTTATTTTTTATTACGTTTCTTATTTTTTACACCTATTCTTAGAGATCTTGTAGGTTCTTAGGATTTATGTGGGTTATTCTTGCCTTGGAATTAATTTTGGTGCTTCTAGGATGCTTGTTGGTCATTTAGGCCATATACTTTGTCATAAGTCACCTACCTAGCAGCAAGGATGATTTTACTAGAAACACAAGAAATTTACAAATCACCCAATATATTTCTAACTAGAAATAGGGATGATTTCTCCTAATATGGATTATTTAAGAATAATTATTACTTATAGTATATCTTCATTTTTTTTTAATAGGAAATTTGTTTCCTTAGGGTCTAATATGAGTCTAGATGTCTTCTTGGTATGGTGTTATATATTTTTCTTGGTTATTTGTGATATTTTTTGTGTTGTTATCATGTCCCTAACTATGTTTGGTGTGTCTCTAACTATACATGTGTGATTTTTTGTTTCTCCCAAATGATAAGAAAATTCATGGTTTATTTCATAATATATTTGGATTATGTCAACCCATTCTTGGAATATTTCGTATATGACTAGATGTGTGAGGATGAGCCTTAGTTATATCTTAATCTCTTGCATCCTTGTATTTTAGTTATCATGATGGTGTGATTCTACACTATCATTTTCTACATAGAGGGTCTACCTTCTTTATTTATCATCATGTCAATGTCATTCCACAATATTTATGTAAGTCTTCTAGTAGTGTTATTCTATGTAAATGTGTTGATATTTTTTATTATGGACTTCATTGCATTGACATGTTCTTTTGTTATCATGTTATTTAATTTCAACAAGATTATGTGAGTGTAAGTGTGGGTTGTGGCATGTATATGTCACACTTGTAATACACACAAATTATTCTTCAATATTGTGTTTGTTAATTTCTTAATGTAAAATTTGAGGCTTTACAATTTACCGATAATATTTTTACTTCTATCTCTTGTAGTTCCTACATTAATAATAAAAAATTATACCAAAAATGTTTTGTAGACACTTTAAAATGTCCTGAATGATACTACACAATTGAATTTGGTCACTAACATTGTTTCATCCTAAATTTCATCACATTTTTGCTTGTTTAATTAAATAATCCTAGTTATTTAATTAAATGCACCATTTTCATGTATTCACCTAATTAATCTAATTAGGTTAATTCCTACCCTCTCACACTAACATTTCATATGGTTTAAATTGAATAATAGAATTATTTAATTTAAACCCCCTAAGTCATCTCATTTAATTAAATAATCCTATATTATTGATTTAAGTGTCAATTGCGAACAATGATGGCATCGATGGGTCTACAAGCCGAGCTAAGGCATTTGCACCCTAGCTCGTTCCAATGAATTTCCTTGTTGTGTGATGGGGAAGGGGGGTTGTTATCTGCATTGTGGGGGTGCTCGGTGGTTGCAAGGGTGATCGATGGTGTCTCTTTTGCGGGTTGTTGCATTCCTTTTGTCTTTTTTGGTGCTAGTTGGCTATAGATAGGTGTTGGGGTCTGTCGTTGCGTGGTGTGTGTGGGAGTTAGGCTCTTCGGTGGGGTCAGGACGATGGTTTGAGCTTGTAAGTGTTCTAAATTTGGAAGCGGTGGGTTTGGTGTAGGTTGTCGTGTGGCAGAGCAGAGGTGGGTTGTGTACTGGGGGTTGAGGTGACTGGGGCTTTGTTAGGAGGAGGTGTTTTGCATGCCTGCATCTGGGGTGTGGGGTTGCATGGTGCCATAACCCTTGGTCGGTCCTTTGTTCCTTGGGTTTTTGAGGTATTTCATGTTCGTCTAAGGTTCTTTCTTCAATGCTGGATGGGGAATCTTCTAGGGCTTGCCCCAAAATGGACTTCCATTTGGCATTTGGTTCGAAACCCTCTCTACAGGGCTAGAAATTTTTTGATAATAATATTTTTTCGGTGGAACCTAAAAATGTTGAGATGGGCTCAGCAAGTGGGCCTATAATTCCAAAGATTAATGGGTTCCTCGAAAGGTGTAAAGAGAGGCCAAATGTAGTCATTCTGATGGAGATGTTGGCTGAAGATATTGATTGCAAATTCTTGGGTTTGAAAATTTTGTTGCAATTCTTGGATACGTGGGCTCAAAGGACATGGATGCCAGAAGGGGAGATGGAGATCTTCCTCTTGGAAAATAACTATTTCATGGTTACATTTGACTGCATGGCTAATCAAAATAGGGTTTTTGAAGGGGGCCCATACTTTTACAACCAGATCATGGGCTTGTTTATTAAGCCATGGCATGCTAGCTTCAACCCGGTGGAGGAGCTTCCAAATCGGGTTCCAATTTGGGTTCGTCTTCCAAGGCTCCCTATGGAATGTTGATGCGAGGATGTGTTGTACTTATTAGCCTCAAAGTTGGGGAAACCTGTGGGTTTATCACAACAAACGCAAGTCAAGAAGGTAATGAATTTTGCCCAGTTTTGTGTGGAAATAGATTTAAGTAAGCCATTGCCAAACTCTTTAGAAGTGAGTGCAGGAGAATATTCGTGGGTGCAACAGCTAGATTATGAAACACTACCTTTATGTTGCTGTTTATTTCATGAGTATGGTCACCTCCACCGCAGATGTCCAAAGGCCAAGCCTTTGGAGGCCCAATCTCCTTAGCATTCAATTAATCCGCATAGAGTGGATAAGGGCAAGGATCCCATTCAGGGTTTTGGTGCCAGGGAAGATGGTTTTACTCCCGTTAGAGGCTGAAATAGAAATAAAGGACATAAACAGACTTTGAAGGATAGGCAAGAGGAGGACACCTTCAATAGGTTTGAGGTGTTGGAAGATCTTAGTCAGTAGGAGATGAACTCGATATTTTTGGATCTAGATCATGGGACTTTGGATATTGATCAGCATGGCCCTTTGGTTGAGGCATTGCATGCTCCCCAATAGGAGGGGGGTATGGGAGTGCCATGCTTAGAGGAGGTTGGAAAAGATCCTGGATAGGAAAAGCTCAATTTAGAGGTGATTATGGCTCTGCATGTTGATGGGACTTTTGACCTAGTGACAGATCGACATATGGGGGTTAGGATGAGTTGGGTGGTAGTGTTGAGGCAGTGAAAGATAGTGTGGATAAGGCTCACCTCTTGAAGAAAGTGGATTTGAAGGTGGGTAAGAAGAATATTAAGTCATCCTCTTAGTTGGGTGTTTTGCAAAAATATCTCAAGAAGAGGGGGGCGGAGAAAATTTCTAAGATGGGAAGGAAGAAGGATGTGGAAAAGATTAAGATGATAGGGGAGACTTTGGTGGATTTGGGGTTAGTCAAGAATCTGGATTCACATTTTTCATGCCCCTTGAAATGATAGTTCTCTCTTGGAATGTACGGGGCTTGAACAATAGCCCTAAACAAAAAGTTGTTTGGGATTTGATTAGGAGTCATTCACCTGATGTTCTTTTTCTGCATGAGACTAAGCTCTCTATGGAGGGTATGATGGATTTAGTTCCTAAGTTATGGAGGAATGGTGAATACCAATGCACTTGGTGAATACCAATGCACTGGCGCTCAGGGGTCTTCTGGAGGAGTGGCATGATTATGGAACCCACAAAAGATCTGCCCCCAATGGTGGGTGTCTTTTAAGTCCTCCCTTTCCATGGTGGCTTCTTGTTTTATGTTAGGGGAAATTTCTCTCTTCTCCAATGTGTATGTGCATGTGGAGTTGCAGGGCAAGAAAATCTTGTGGTCCATAATTTTTTTAGTTCTTATCATATTTCATTACCATCCTTGGATTGTTGGAGGTGATTTTAATGCTATCACGGAGCTTGTGAAGAAGTGGGGTGGTATTGCAAGGCTGGAGGCTTCTGCGTTGTTGCTCCAGGACAATATCTCTACTCTGAATCTTGTAGATATCAGGTCGTGGAATGGTCTATTTACTTGGAATAATAGGAGAAATGGAGATGCTTCTATTTCATAAAGACTTGATAGATTTTTGGTGTCTATTTTTTGGGTGGGGGATAGGTGGATGACTAGCTCTGAAATATTGGATGGTTGAGGTTCTAACCATTGGCCAATTAAGCTGGTGGCTGATGTGCCTCAATGGTGTGCTAGACAGACCTTTAAGTTCCAACTCATGTGCCTCAGGGATGAATCTCTCCATGATTTTCTCCCTGGTTGGTGGAATCTTGGGAAGCCAACACATGGCACTGCTATGTATTCTTTCTCAAAGAGGCTCTAGTATGTTAAGTACAGGTTGAAAGGATGGAATAGGTAGCATTTTGGTAATTTGTTTCAAGAAAAATGGAAAGCTCAGGATAATTTGGACCTAATTACTAGGAAGATTCATTATCAAGGCCTCTCAAAGGAGTTGAGTTCATTAGAGGTTGTTGCAATAAAATAGGTTGAGGAATGGAAGTTAAGAGAAGATTTTTTTTGGAAACAGAAGTCCCGTATTGAATGGCTTCAGGCTGGTGATCGGAACACCTCTTTTTTCCATAACTCATTTAAAGACCAGAGACAAGGTAATGCTATTTATTATCTCTTGTTGTCTGATGGGGAAACTTTGTCCTCTTCCACTTCTATTTCTACCAAATGCATTCAGTATTTCTCTACCTTTTTCTCTGAGGATTCACCTCCTATGGAGGAGGATGAAGCAAGGATTCTAGATTGTATCCCGCAGCTGGTGACTAATGAAATGAATGATTCATTGCTTGCTCCTATTACCTTGCCGAAGCTTGAGAATGTTGTGTTCCAGATGAAGAAAGGTAAAGGCATTGGGCCTGATGGATTCCCAATTGAATTTTTTTAGGAGTTCTGGGAAGTGGTTAAATTGGACCTCTTAGAGGTTGTTAAGGAATCCTTTTTGCATAAACAAATGTTGAAGTCCCTGAATGCTAATCTTTTAGCTCTTATTCCAAAGGAGGGCGCTAATTCTTTGCATATTTTTAGGCCTATTGTGCTATGTAATGTTGTGTATAAAATTATTACTAAGTTGATTACGGAAAGGCTGAAACCTTGGCTTGGTGGTTTAATCTCTGAGGAGCAGGCAATTTTTTTGTTGGTAGATAGATCTTGGATGGGGTTGTTATTACTGCTGAGACCATCCATTCTATGGACTCCTCAAAATAAAAATATATGTTTATCAAGTTGGACATGGCTAAAGCATATGATCGTGTTAAATGGAACTTTCTGTTTAAAATTCTTGGAGCTTTTGGCTTTGCTAAGGGTTGGATTGAATGGGTTAGGAGTTGTGTCACTTCTTCTTCCTTTTTGGTTCTTATCAATGGTAAGCCCACTTTTTTGTTTGGTGCTTCTAGAGGCCTTAGGCAGGGAGATCCCCTATCTCCTTACTTATTCATCCTTCTTGTAGAAGGCCTGGGAAAGCTCATTCATGCTTAATTTGCTAGTGGCTTGCTTCAGGGTTGGATTTGGGGAGATGATATTCCCCCTCAGTCTCATCTTCAGTTCATAGATGATACTGCCTTGATGGGTAGGGAAAAGGTTGAGGATGCTCTCAACTTGCACAGTGTGTTGGATAGTTACTTGGCTACTTCTGGGTAGCACATTAATGAGGGGAAGTCCTTCATCTATTTCTTCCATACTCCTAAGGTTATCCAAAGGAGAATTGATGGTATTCTTCATTTCTAGATTGGCTTGCTTCCTTTTTCCTATCTCAGAATCCCTCTTGCCATTCGTTCTCTTCCCAAAAGGTTTTGGCAAGAGAATCTTGACAAGTTTCAAAGATTGGTAAGTCATTGGACTTGCAGGTGGCTATCTTCAGTAGGTAGAGTGACTCTTATAAAGTTGGTGGTCTAGGGTCTCCTTTATAGATGCTTTTTTCTTTCTACTCCTTCAAGTTTTATTAAAGATTTCAAGAAATTGTCTCATTAGTTTCTATGGGATGGCAATCTTCTTCATAGAAAATTGAGTTTGGTGAAGTGGGATGTTGTTTGTAGGCCAAAGCAGGAGGGGGGTCTTGGTCTATGATGGATGGATTGGAATGGTCAGGCCTTGGCTACGAAGTTGTATTGGCATTGGTGCTCACAACAACACATGTGGTGGGCTAAAATTTTGAACTTCAAATACTTGGGGGTAGTGGAAAGTAGGGAGGTTGTAAGATTCAGTATGGAGGGGAAAGGTTCTACTATTTGTAGTACTCTTAAATGGGGTTCCAAGCTTGTTAAGGAGGGAATTTTTTGGATTTGTAATGGGGGTCAGGATGCTCTCTTCTAGCATGATTCCTGGGATGGACATCCACCCATTGTATCCTCTCATCCCCACCTCCATGACTTGTGCTAGATTTTCATGGAGGTGGGTTGGAGTCATGTGGAAGACTTCAAATCTCAACAATCATTAGGTCAGATTTCTATGTCCAGGTGGAAGGACCCCTTGGAATGGCCTCCTAGTGGTGTGGTGGAGGATAGTCAAGAGCTTGCTAAGATTTTATCGGGTCGTTCCTACAATTCTCTCCATGGGAGTGATGTGCTTGCTTGGGGTCCTGATTTGAAAGGAAAAATTTTGGTTGCCTCTGGCTATCAGGTTTTGGATAAACAGGCTTTTGGGAGCTCCCAAGTTTCTTGGTGGAAGCATGTTTGGAATAAATTTGCTTGGCCTAAGAGTAATTTTTTCTCTTGGCTCGTGGTCCAAGGTAAGTTTCTTACTTGGCACAATCTTTGGAAACGATGGTTCCAGGTCCCCTCCATGTGCATTCTATGTGGTCAGCATGAAGAATGCTTATCACATCTCTTTTTTTATTGTTCTTTTGTTAAGACTATCTGGCATCACTGGTGGAATCTTTGGAGCTTACCGTGTTGCCATGTCTCTTCTTTGGAGGATTTTTGGAAGAGACAAGGAGCTTCTCCTACCACAACCTCTTTTCTTAAAATTTCTTGGAGCATTGGTCCTAGTTTGATTGTTTGGAAAATTTGGTTGGAGTGTAATAGAAGAATCTTCTTGGATAAAAAATTGCTCATGGGGCAACTTTGGAGGTGAATTCTTGGGGCTCTATAGGAGACTTTGACTACATAGTGTGACTTGACTGTGTCGATTAATCCTGGGGACTTGGGTGTTGTTAATACCCTAGGTCTTGTCATAGGGGACATGAGTATTTTGAGCAAAGTGAATCATAGGCGTAGGCGTGAGAGGGTTGCTCGTGAGGGATTTTGGTGTTTTCCTACTCTGGGGGAGCTAAAAATCAATACGGATGGGTAGTCTAGGGGTAATCATGGGCATGCTGGGGTTGGTGGTATTGGTAGCTCGACAACCTTGGAGTGGTGGTTTTTTTTATTTTTTGTGTATTGTGGTTTGAAAACTAATAATCTTATGGAGGCAAGTGCTATTCTCTTGGCGATTGAGCATGTGGTTGGTCTTGGATGGTGGCGGATTTTTTGCAAGTCTAATTCTCAGGTGGTTATTGATATGTTGAATAAGTGAAATTTGGAGGATGTGAATTGGCAGCTAGTCATGGTTGTTAAACAAATTGTTTCTATGTGCTCTACTTTGGAGTCCATTGTTTTTCGCCATATTTCATAGGAGTGGAATAGGGTGGCTGATGGGCTGGCTAGATGGGCATTAGAGAGGACTGATTCTTGATATGTGGATGATTGGGGAAACCTTCCTAAATACATGGCCCCTGTTCTTGAGGAGTGGGTTGTAGAGGATATGAGGTGCTTCTTGGGTGTGAATTAATTCTTGTTTTGTTGGGCCCTTTGTGGCTTCTTTCTTCGGACTTTGTAATGTTGTTCTAATTCAATAAAGTTTTTACCCTCTTTTATTAAAAAAAAATTAAATGTCAATTGCAACCCATTTTCATTAAATAAATTAATTATTTAATGGATATCCTAGTATTCCTCATCTTGCACATTAAAATTGAGTTTTAATTACTAAATTGCTAATTTCACCACCCATCCACTTGCACAGGGAATATTCCCCTATTTGGTTCTAAAAAGTGAATGATTGTTTTCAAACAAAACTTGTAGCAAACTTTCAAAGTTGTTACAATGTGTGTTTGTTGAAATAATTATCAGCCCTTGATGCTTTCCTTGAAAAATGTGATCTTTGATTCTCATCCATTGATGAGAATCTTTGATCCATGTGCTCACCCTTCATTCATAATTTACCCTTGATTGTTCAAATTGATCTCACCCATTGATTCTTCTTTTGCTTTCCTATAAATACATCACTATTCAGAGAGAAATGGATCCATCTTTTCATAGAAAAGTTATGCTATTTAAATTCATACTCACTTGCATCCATATTGAGCACTTTCAGTATTTTCATTTAATATTCATCCATATTTAGCTTAAGAATCCATTAATGGCTTCCATTTTATATTAGCTTGCATCCATTTTTAGTATAGTTTTCATTTATTTCTTGTATCTTCAAACTTCATCTCCATTTAGCATAGTTTGCATTCATCTCCATCAAGCATTTTAAACATTTAGAATTCATTTTCATTATGATTAAACCAGTTTATCTCATTTGTTTCATCGGTTTTCATAAATAAAATTGAGTGGAACATATCATATTATCGGAAGGGATTGGGAAAGAGCTACCATTCCACATCAATGTGACACCATTCCCCTAATGAGATAAGATAAGCTCTTAGAATAGGTTTCTATCAAGCTTTCGTGTTTATTTCATGATAGTTTAATGGTTTCTTAGTTTCTTTATGATTTTGAATATCTCATTGGGATCATGGCTTAGGTGATTAAATAGGATCTAAATTCCTTTGAATCTGGCTTATTTAGTCAATACTATGATTATGGTCACATTTTTTTGCTATAAGGAGGGCTAAACTAATTGAATTTGATGAATTTCTCTTTAGATTCCCGTGTTATTGATTTTTCAAATATAGCCACAGTTATAAAGGCTACAACAATTCCATTGTAGTGTGTCACCATATAGTGATACTATTGAAAATTCAAGCTATACTATTGTGGACAACGACACTATTCTATCTTTCGGAAATTGCTCTGTGTTTTTTAAATATAGCAACACTTTTCTCAAATTTAAATTGATTTTCTGGGTTTTAATTATAGTGATTCCTTTGCTTCTATTGATTCCATTGTCCTCCCTATTTATGTGTAGAGAAACACTATTTTTCACCAAAGTGAGGCCTTTGCAATTACAATGATACCATTTTGGGAAATGATGTTTTTTACTGGTAAACAAAACAAAGATCTAATTTTGAAATGTGCTTTAAATTTTTTATTTTAGTGTTCTCTAGCATTCCACTGACATCTAGCTTTTATTTTTGAGGCTAACTAGTTTTTCGGATTTCAACAAAAACTTGAATTGAAGAAGGATACAATCGTTTGACCATACCTAGTAAAAGTGTTTTTACACTTATGAGGAAATTATAACCCATCATATGATGCTTTTCTTTATGTTTTAGGACTACTAAATTTTCATTAGGTTTAAAAAATTACTTTCAATGTTGGTTAAAATTGGACCCACATATCCTTATTTTGGAATATTGGTTTAAAATTGAACAAAATAATCAAACACTTCCATTAGTGCTTAAAAAAAGTCATTTTTCTATATTGGATTAAAATGAATGAGTTCTTTCTTTGTGTGTGTATGCTTGAACTATGTATCCACACCCCTTGTGCTGTGTGATCTTGGGTGAAGAGAAACACTCAAGTGTACTTTCATTGCTTGTGTGCACTTGTAGTACGTATCCACTCCCCTTGCACTTTTTGTGATCTTGGTTGAAGAGAAATACTCAAGTATACTTCCATGATTTGTGTCACCCTTAAGTGATGACTTACTATGAGATACATCCCACAATGAAAAACACATATGAAATTTCTTTCTAACACGTTTATCAATGGGCTATATTAAAGGTTACAAAATCATGAGAAAGTAGCTTCAATTTATGCCAACAATAGAATACACCTAATCTCACACCTTAAGTATAACAAGAATGGTTATAGAGACTTAAGTGGACAATGGGTGAGTTTTGGATCCCATTTTCATGGTTTATTGTCATTAAGAACCTTGCTTTAGTAGTGGCCAACTTTTTCCATCCAAAGAGTTCTTCAAAGTTGTGTATTGGAATTTCTTTCAAAGAAGTTACTTGCCATGTCTAATTTTGGATGAATTGTAGGGGTTAAGACTTCATTCTTAACATACATCTACACTCTTTTATCAATTGCATGTAAAATCATCTCTTCTAGTATGAAGGACATAAGGAAAGCCTACCAAGAATAATTTACCCAGTTGAGCTAGGAATGTTATATTTCTTGTGAGTCACTTTGACACATTTCTTGGTTCCAAAACATCTTAAATGCACATCAACATGTTCACCAAATATCAAACCCTTTGAATAGTGTGAGTACCTTTTAAGAAGTTATTTATTACTACTTGTCCCTAAGGATTCTATCTTTAGAGGCTTCTAAATGTTTGGACTCATATCTTCATTCACATTTTCCAAAGTTAATATAGGGAACTATGGCCTCGACATCTTGATTTTCACATAACGGACTTTCTGAAATGAAGGTTTCCTAGACATAGACATTTTTTAGTTTGAACATTAATTGATACTTTCTTGATGTGGTAATGAAACAATCTCACTTAATTAAATATTAAATCAAAAGAACACCAAAAATTGATGTATGTTCAAACATTGACTCCCCAAACACAAGAAAATTTTGAGACAAAGAAAGTATTGGAAAACATTGAGTTCTATTATCAAATTATTGGGTTCTATTACCAAAATAATTGAGTTCTTAGTATTTTATCACTTTAGAGGTATAGAATGTTTCTCACTATCTTGGTCTTGAAAAACAAAGGTTTAATTTAGGTTAACATTTTAGGTCAAACATTTCATCCACCTTCATCATATTTTAAATTCCACCTCACCAACAACTTTGGAAAACTTTTGGACACATCAATACTTTACACTTAGACATTTATCAAACCAATCTCCTAACTAAGATACTTTTTTGTGTGTGAAATGGATCTTTTTTACATACATTTAGTTGCGTTGGTCATCACATTAGTGGACTAGTTTATCTAAAAGATCACAAGTCTACCTTGAATATTTACAAGTTCATTATCCAAAACATCAAAAAAAATCCAACCTACAGTCAAAAGTGTTGTCCAAAATTTCATAAAGTTCATCCCCTATATCATTCATCCTTTCATCATCCATTCACACCATTCGTCCAAAACAACTTAGAGGGTCCCTTTTGCCAAAATTTGTGTCAACTAGATAGTTTCAAGACTAAAAATATCAACACACCTCTCCTTTAGTTGACCCACAATTTATGGCTACAAGAAGATTACAACACAAGAAAATCATGGAACAAACCAACACCACATCTACCATGAGTGATACTAACCCACAAGGATTTGATCCTAGGAGTCATTCTACCCCTTCACAACAAACAAAAAATCTATTAGACAAAGGGTATGAAGTACAAGACATCACAAAAAAATCCCTTGAGCTCACAGAGGAGGAAATCATGGAATATCAAAAAGATCTGAAGATAAGTCAAATTATTAAAACCTTGATGAAGAATAACCCAACCAAATACATGATGAATTTAGCAAAAAAATGGGCTAAAATCCTTTCTACATTTGACTTTTACACAATTAAGGAAACACCCTTAGGAAATGTGGCTTCCATTGGTCCAAATTTCCTTGCACAACCCTTGGCACAAGGGTTGACCAAAACTCCTTGTCTTGCAACTAGGGCCACAACAAACCTTGGTCTCACATCTAACATAGAAGGAAACACACTTTTGGGTACTCAAAACACCACCTTTCCTTAGACACCAATATTTGGTGCTCCTACTATTCTTGAACACTCTTTGCATCCACATAAACAAGTCACATCCATGACACATCAATAGCCTCAACATTTTGAGCACAACCATCTTCATCCATCATCACAAGTATCCAAAGTGTGACCACTATTTCATAAGGAAATGTGAGCCAAGCACCTCAAGGGAAAGGACAAGTGAGCACTATCATACAAGGGAAATGTTTAACACAACATGGTCCACCTTCATCAACCAATCCTCAAATTGACACATCCAAACAATTGGTTTAACATACAACCCAACCCAACAAACAACCCAAATCAGATCCATCCATCAACAATATGAATCAAAGCAACACATCATCACAAACCCTATCAACCAAGGTAATTCATTGGTCCCCAATCAAACACAACAAGGGAACCCTAAACACACCGATCAATGGAGCCCTTCTAATCAATTGAACCAAGGTTCAAATTTGGCATTAACATTGTAACAGTTACAAATGGAACCATCACCATTACCATTGGTCCCAAAAACCATGCAAAATATGACAAGGTCCCGAACTTACATTCGTCCATCCCAAATGACAAATTTGCAAGGAATGAAGACACAAAATAACTCACAAATACCAAACACATAGTAACCATCTCAAATCAATCTGCAATATGTACAACATCAAAACAATCCTACATTATAATAACAAGAATCCCACACTTTAGATTTGCAACAAGCATAGTAGGCTTATCGACAATTTTTGCAACAATAAGAAAAAAAAAAGCTTTGCAACAGCAACAAGCTTATCAAAAAGCATTGCAAAAGAAACAAGCCCAAGTGCATGATTTGCAACAAAAACAATAGAAAGCTCAACAACAAGCTTTAATTTTTCAAAAAAAAAAAACAAGCTCAATAGAAAGCTCTACTAGCACAACAATACACTTAACAACAAGTGGTAGCACAACAACAACAACAATAGGAATTTTCTTATAATCCTCAACAAAACATCATCAATTTGATTGCATTAGGAGCATATATACCTCCACCACCATCACCTTCACAATACTAAACTCCACCTTACACACCATACAACACCCCATCATATCAAAATCCCACTTATAACTCATTCGCCATCCCACAATACACAACAGATATGCTCCTCCACTAAACCAATAAGATGATGTATTTACACAACTCAAGGCACTAACACAATAGATCCAGGACATCCAAATGGTCAAAAAAAAGAAGCCACATACACAACAAAACTTGTGTCCCTACACATTCAATAGAAACATCGCAATGGTACCTTTCCCACCTAGTTTTGAGATCCCTAAATTTGATAAATACAAAGGGAAGGGAAATCCTACAAACCATATTAAATAATTCAATTTCATCTATATGGAGGTGGCCTACAATGATTATTACATGATGCACCTCTTCCCATGCAGTTTGGTAGGATCTACAATTGATTGATATTCACAGTTTCCTCTAGGCATCAAAACCTTCAAAGAAATCATCAATAGGTTCATAGACCATTTCTCCTCTAACCCAGACATGAACATAAGCTTAGAGGAGTTGTACACTCTTAAGAAAAAAAAAAGGATAATCCTTCACTAACTTCTTACAAAGGTGGAGGAAACAAGTTAGTAAGAAGAAGTAGCCTATTCCTAAAGAGAAAAAAGTAGGGATTATCATAGTAAATGTTGAATCAAAATTATCCTTCCACTTGAAGATGCAATTTGTTACCACTTATGATGAGCTTATCCCTAGGGAACTCAAGATTGAGAGACCCCTAATCTCATAGAGAACCACACAATCTTACAGAGATAACTACCCATCTACCAGTTCAAATGATAAGCCTTGCATATGGGATAAGAACAAGAATGTGACAAATGGTGGCAATATTGATGCAAAAGTGGTCTTAAGTGCACCTAGACAACACACAAATAGACCAACACACAAAAAAATATGCAACAAACTAGCACACCACCACATAATAACCAAATCAATAACACTGACACCCAACAAAGAGGACCTCCAAACAGGAACAACTACCCAAAACAAAAGTACACACCATTGGGGGAACACATTGAATCTATCTTGCAAAAATTGGTACAATAAAACCTGGTTACACTCTCAAATTTTAAAAACTACCACAAAACTTTGTTAAAGCCACCTTGGTATAAAGAAAAAGATCTTTGTGAATTTCACAAAATAAAAGGAAACAAAATGTCAAGTTGCATGAATCTTAAGAACATTATCCAAGATCTTATTGACAGTGAGGAAATATTTATTGATGTACTAGTAGGTAACCAAGACCTCAAGATATACAAGACCCCTATGCTAGATCATAGCAAAGGGAATGACAATGGAAATGGGAAGAATTACACTAACGTATGACATTTCTATTCTAATGTGGTCACTTCTTGTGATAATTTTGTGATAGTGATTACTATCAAATGACCTAGAATAGAGTGTGGAGTCACCACAAGACATGGCAAGGTTGGAATCCAAGGAGCTTCATCTCAACCTAGGGAAAAACCTACATTACCAATGTTGAACCCTAGCAACTACAGTCTCCTAGATCAACTCAAGAAGACCCCTGCATATATATATATTCTAGAATTACTAAAGCTATCCACCTCACATAGGGAGATATTAGAAAAGTCCTTATTTTCTTCTTCAGTTCTTGAAAATATTGATACTAAACAATTTAAAGCTATGGTAGGGCATATCACTACCCTCCATCCACTCACCTTCTCAGACCATGATCTCCCAATGTAGCCATCACATAATCATGCTTTTCATCTTGAGGTAATTGTTCATAAGAACAAAGTCAAAAGAGTGTTAGTAGATGGAGGTGCCAGTCTAAATATTTTCACCCTTCACTACATCAATAACTTGAGTTACTTGGAGGATTCTATTGAGAAGACAAGTACAACCATAAGAGCTTATGACAACCAAGAATGAGTATCCCAAGGAATCATCAAACTTCATATCCAAGTGGGACCTGTCATTGCTAAGACTACATGCCAAGTGCTAAATCTTGATCTTCCCTACAACATCGTACTTTTTTGATAATGGATTCATTCCATGCAAGATATAGCTTCTACCTATCAGCAATGTGTCAAGTTTCCTTTTGAGGAAAAAGAAGTTACTATCCATGGAGATCCTGAGCCTTTTTACTACTATAAGAACCTTGAGGCCAAGTTCTAAAAGATACCCCAAATCCCTAAAAGTGATGAAGGGCCTACATTCTCCTCCTCATTTGTTGACCCATCTTCCCTTGCATCTACCTAAGAAACCAAAATGCCCATTGTGTAGAATATTTTCAAAATCAAAGCAATGATCAAGGATAATGGTTGTGGAGATTATAATCCAAATAAGGACACTTTTTTTTTGGGAGAATTACCTCTTTCCCCTAAATCTCATGGGAAACCAAAACCTATCAACAAAATGAACAAAAAATTAAAGGTTGAATCTACCACCTTCACCAAGTGGGGGGAATTGAGTAGAGAGGATTTCAATGAGGAAGATGTCTCTAAATTTTTATGTCAAGAGAATCTACTCATTCTTGTTCTTCCCATGGAGGATGAAAATAAAGGTTTACAACTAATGGGGGTACAACAAGAATAAAAAAACTAGAAAAAATGACAATGGTTTGGTAAACCCCATCATTCCTGATGCACATCCAAAGAATCTTTGTTTAGGATGTACTACTGGTAAGGTTACCATTATTATCAATGGTACTTATATTTAATGGGTTGAGGCTTCCTCTTGGTTATCCACATCATGTGATACTACCCTATATAAATTCCATCTCAATGGTGTTTATCTATTCAAAGATAACTCTCTCTTTATGATATCCACAAAATATTTCACCCCAAATGACCAAACCACTTAATTAATCCTAGCATACCCCAAACTCATCAACTGGGACCAACAAGGACCACCAATTTTAAATATGTTCAAAAATGATGAGGTGATCTCAAAATTCATGGTACTCCTTGACAACTTGCCATGTGGTGATCACAAAGAAAGATTTGATGTAAATCTAGACACACATGCATACTATGGGGAGATGATTGAATCCCTCAGTCACAAAATTGACAACATGAGAATAGCATGCAGGTCTTTGAGTGAAAACTAAAATGTGACACATTTAGATCCTAAAATAGTAAAAATAAAGGACATATTCGAAGGTAAAAACCTCTATTAGGCACCTAAGGATGAGGGATTCAATCTCACCCTTATTGCAATGCATCTAGAGAAATCAACAATGCTAGTAGAGAAGGCTAGCCTAGTGAATGTAGGAATAGAAGAGACACCTAAGATAACCTTCTACGTTGAATCATTCTTAGATGAAGAAAAAAAAAACTCAGTATCATTCTAGAAGGAGAAAAGAGAAATATTTGCATGGCCATACACAGATATACCAGGGCTCAATCTTGAAGTGGTGGTACATCACTTAGTAGTCTATCCTAAATCCAAGCTAGTGAAACAAAATCTATGAAAGATACACCCTCAAATTTCCTTATTGGTTAAACTAGGATTAGAAAAGATCCTTGATTTCATATTTATCCAACCCATTGATTATCTTGAGTGGGTTTCCAACCTAGTACCAGTCTCCAAATCCACTAGGGACATCTGAATATACATAGATTTTAGAGACTTGAACAAAGCATGTCCAAAGGATGATTTCCCTCTTCCCAACATTAACATCATTTTTTATCTAATAGCAGTACATGAAATGTTATCACTCATTAATGGATTTTCAAGCTATAACAAAGTTATGAACACCAAAGAGGACCAACATAAAACTGCATTCACTTTTCCATGAGGAACATACTGTTGAAACATGATGTCGTTTGGGCTAAAGAATGTTGGAGCAACCTATCTAGGGTGATGACCCTAATCTTACATGATATGATCCATACAATAGTCAAAGACTATGTGCATGATATTTTATCCAAAGAAAGAAGAAGGAATGAGCACATAGAGGTATTTGGGCCAATCTTGGACACACTCAAAGAGTATAAGGTATAGTTGAATCCAAAAAAGTGTGTATTTGAGGTTACATCAAGGAAGCTTCTTGGTTACATAATATCACAAAGAGGGATAGAGATAGATCTGGCAAAGGTGAAATAAATCCTAGACATGGAACCACCACAAACATTGAAACATATGAGAGGGCTACAAGGATGGCTGTAATCCATTAGGAGATTCATAGTGCGACTGTTAGATAAGATCTATCCTTTCTCATATCTTCTCCATAAGGGAATAACATATAAGTGGGTTGAAAAGTGTGATAAATCCTTTCATCAGAACAACAATTACTTATTATCACCTCTAATTCTTATTCCACCAATACCAAACAAGCCATTAATCCTATACATCTTAGCAACATCAGCAACACCAAGTTCTCTTCTAGCCCAACACGATGAAATAGGAAAGGAAAGGGTCATCTATCACATCATCATGAACTTGATAGGATATGAAATGAATTACTTATCCATTGAGAAAAAATTCCTTAGTGGTGGTCTTTGCTTCATAAAAATTTAGACATCACATTCTTGCACACCAAATCAACCTTATTGCTAAGATTGACCATTGAAGTATTTCTTATCCAAAGAAAATCTCACTAGGAAAATGGCCAAATGGGTAATGATCTTAATAGAGTTTCACATAGAGTATGTGGAGTGCAAGGCTATCAAAGGAATATTTATTGTAGACCAACTAGTTGAGGTGCCCATTTATGCAAAGAATCCTTTGGTATCTAAGTTTCCTGATGAATCAATGTTTATCCTCAATACAATAGAGAAATGGAAAATGTACTTGGATGGATCATATACCCAACATGGATTAGGGGTAGACATTCTCTTTTTCACCCATTAAGGTTATTATATTCCACATTCATACCAGTTATCATTTCCATGTACCGATAATATTGTTGAGTGTGAAGCTCTAATAAAGGGTAGATAAGAATAGAGGTCTAATGGAAAATACAAAAGTTAAAAGTCTATGGAGTCTCACAACTAATTGTCAAAGAAGTCAACAATAACTACCAAACAAAGGATGATAAATTTACTCCTTATAAGAAGATGGTAGAAATTCTTAAGGACTTTTTCATTGATATAAATTTTGAGTAGATACCTTGTGTAAACAATTGAGTAGAAAATTCCATGGCGACAATTGGGTATTTATTAGACATGCCACATAATGTCCAATGTAAATTCTTGGTAGAACAACTTCTCATGCCAACTTTCAAAATCCTTGTGATAGAACCCCTTAAAAATTTCTTTGGTTCCATTTTAAATCTTGAAAAATTTGGTCTATTCCCTTGTTTAGGGAATTAGGGTTATGTTCCTCATGGTTGTTTTAGGATTTGTGTTGTCAAAACCCTTCCAAATTAACCATTAAGTATAAAAGTCTTGATTGGAATTCTATTTTTTTGTTTACCTTCTAATGCAAGTTCTCAGTTATCTATGTTGTGGCTCATGCTATCAAGTTTGTTCTTTTATCAAACCCTAAATCCTAATGATACTGATTTGTGCCCACGGTCATTTTAAATTGTTGTCATTATTTTTTAGGGTTGAAATCATTTATGAAAATTTAAATTGGTCTAAGATTGGGATATAATATTTACCTAGGGTATTAATCCATATTTTCATGTCCCCGACCATCATCTTCCTAGTAATGGCACTCTTTTAGAAACTAACATTTGTGGCATGTGCAGATTTTTGGCTATGTAATGATTGCTTGATCATTGTGGGAAAATATCGATCGTTCCCCATGCACCTGCTTTGTTTTATTTTTCATTAAAATAAGCAAGCAGGCTAGTGAGTGGTTGATAGGTGTCATGTTCGGTAGTGTGTCCATTTCTTTCAAAGGGTCAGTAGGAAAATATTTGAAGAAAATTGATGACCAATATCACAATACTTTTCCTCATCTTGGTTGTTCCCTGCAGCCCCATCTGTTCTATGTATTGCAATGAAGTAATCACATAGGATAGCAAGTGCAAGACACGTGTCATCCATTTTTGGTGGGTTTGATATCCTTTTGTGATCTACAAGCAATGTAAAAAGGAGATCTACAGTGTTCATTGGGTGACATGGTTTCATCTCTACTATTCCCTACCACCACGTCTAATTTTATTGTGTATTTAAAAAATGTCACGGGCTTGCGGGTGGATTGACACCTATTGCTTCATGAAGGGATACACCCTAGGCTTTGGATATGGTGAATTATTTATGAGGAAAGAGATCAATGGTTGATGGTAGGTGATTTGGTGAGTCAATCTTGACCGCTCCTTGCCATCCTGTGAGGGGCCTACTTGTACCTCTTGTTTCTCAGCAGTGATGCAGGCAATTGCCATGTGGAATATCTTAAGAGCCCGATGGACTTTAGTGGAGACAAAGTATTGATAAAATTTGGCCAAGACGATATGAAGACTAAAGTGATGCCATATTACAACTAATTTATTTTGGCACACATTTGAGATTTAAGAAATGCTTTTGATTACTGTCATCAATTCTGTCAAATACTAGCATACGTGAGAAGGTGAAACTGAAGTAAGGTAGAATATAGGCTGATATTCTAAGAATAAATCAGGATTGCTCCCTGTTGTCTTATTGTGATGAGTTGAAAGTTGATTAATTACTATAGGTGACCAGGTAAACATGACACAATAGGTTTTATTAAATGCTAAGTATGTGACTAAAGGGTGGGTGCATGAAGTTGGGTAGCAATTTTGTGGCCACTTTTGAAAAAAAGTTTTAAAAAATGTGCTCACGTTATTTCATGTTAAAAACAAAGAAAAAAGTGAAAGTATTTGCCTTGTAATACCAACCCATAGGCTTGGAGGGCATTCACAACAAGGCCAAAGATGTGTTTTTGCAAATTCTACAATTTTTCACATAATCAGGTCCGTGCTCACAATCAAGATTGCATCTAGTTCAATATCGACAAAATTGAACACATGGGTAATGTTAGGTTCCCTCTTAGCTATCCAACGATGTATTTTTTTTTCATTTTTTGAAAATTTTAAGATTTTCATCCATAATTTCTTTTGTTTCTATGTCTATTTTTTTTCCAAAAAGCAGTGTTTGGTGGTTTTTTTGTTATAAATTAACCATTCATAAGAATTTCAATAAATTAGATTTTTAGAAAAAAAAAAATCAATTATTTTCTAAAATTTGTAGGGGGAGCACGGCCAAAATTCTACTTTTCAGAAAGTGCCTACTTAGAAAATTATTAAAAAATAAAATATTCATTAAAAAATTATCAGAAAAATTGTGCATCAACTAGATGTTGTTAGCTAATTGACTATAGTGATTTTAAAAATACTAGAAAAAAGTTCACTATGCTTAGGTCATACAAGAGTTGCTATGTTATGTTTTTCTGACAAAAAAAAACCAATTTGTGTACATCCCTCTTTAGAACCCTTTAATCTCAACTATTTTCAAAATAAATTATTAGTTTAGAAAGTAGACTCGGAGCACTTCAATCCTTTTTTTTGTTCCAACTATAAATTTTGAGTGTAGCTATCCTCAATTTCACATCCAAGGTTAGCATTTCCTGATTTTAGAAAAAAAGTGGCCACTTAAGCCGCCTTTTTGGGAACCATCTTGGTGCACTTACCCTAAATGTGCAGACAAAGTGGATGTCTATCCACCTGGGCATTTTTTATTAGGAAAAGGCATCAAGCACATACAATTAGCTTTGTTATAATTAATCACCCTGATTGTAATTATTCGTTGATTTATCTCAATGTGTGATCAATGAGTAAGGTTCAAAAATCAACTATCTAATTTTCAGCTCACTCGTGCAAGCTTTCCTTGAGTATTAATGGTTTGTACACTTACATTGCTCAATATAATGAGGACATGTAGGCATATTTTTCTTCATAGTTTGCAAACAAAAGATTAAAATTGAGCTTAAGTCCATGAAAAGGTTGATGAAGAGGTTCTTTGGTAAAATTTTGCAAAGGTACCATGATAAAATTTTCCCAGGTAAATAGGTACCCATACCTACTTCTTTCAATTATAGCTATATCAGTTTATGGGTTTTAAAATCCTGGGGTGGTGAGGGTTTATTATCTACAAATTCTTCATGATTTGATAAAAATTGTGGAGTCTTGAGTTGTCTATTCATCAAGAGTCTTTTTAGGAGTAAAATTGTGAAAGTGTTTATGTAAATTAAGAGTCTCCTTGTGAAAATGAGTAAGCCAAATGAGTCTTTCAAGCCAATTTGAAGGTATAGGAGACTTAATCTATTTGAGTCTAAAGACAATGCTCTTGCGAATGAGGTTGAGATACTAGGAGATCCTGAAACACTAGAGGAGAAGAAAAAACACAAGTAATATAAGAAGATTGTTTTCAGGAGCATGTATAATTTGAGAGGAAGGACCATTTTAGAAGAATTGGTTAAGTTTAAAGTGAAGGAACTAGTTGAGCCTGTGAAGAGAGCAAAGAAAGGAAACAAGTATCATAAGGCCTACCTCGGGAGACACAATTCTCCCATTAAAGTTTCAGATATCCCTTCAAATGGTGGACGTTACATTGACCTAGAGTATAGCCATTATCTTCATTCCATGATGTTGTTTGAAGACTTTGATGAGGGAGGAGTGATTTTTCCTCTAGTTTCATCATGAAAAAGGAGTGGGTGAGCATACTCTTATGCTGACTACTTAGAGTAGCGTCTTTGCCCTATTTTTGTTTTTGATGACACCATTATTGTTGAAGTAAGCTTGTCCTCTTTGCCATGTCTTTCATTTTTTATCTTTGGTGTTGACGTGGAAATATTTTGAGTTGGTTTGAGGTGGATTTATTGAACCCCATTTCTTTGATGGTGAGTATACCTTTACCAGATAGTTTATAATTTTTTTCTTTCGCTACTAATGGAGAATATTCTTTGGTTAACAAGGACAAGGTGTTTTGGTGCTACTATAGCAAAGAAATACACCTTTTGGAAGGCTGGCTAGTCTACTTCAACCAAGTTACATGAATTTTTTCCTTTTGATCTCCTCTGTTTTGAAATGATTAGGTATAACCATTAGGGAGGTTTCTAAACCTAAAATGAAATGGGTGTGAAATGAAATGCAATTGTAATTCAGTCTATAGCTTGTTTCTCCATTGTTCTATAAAAGGGATTTCAAGGGTGGTTACAGGGGTTCACATTTTAGGTCTCATAATGGTCTAAAAGGGAAAAATAAGCTAATGAAAGACCCTAATATTAATCAATTTATAGATGAATAGTTTAGTAAGGAGACTAGGGTGTGAGTTATTTTATAGTGATCTCAATTTTTTTTACTATAGAAGTAGTTTATAAATGAAAATGCTAGTTCCTAAACATATTCTCTCCTATGTAATTTTCTTCCTTATTATGAATGAAATGGTTAATGATATTTTCATTTGTCTTCAATTGTTTTAATTGAATGATTGATTTCATTTCTACTTCAATTCAAGGAATTGATTAAATGCTAAAATTAGGTCACAAATTTGTAAGGAAAGAGCATAAGATTGATAAGTAGTTATGTTTTAGGCATAGTGAGTTGAATACTATAATGCCGTATATCAATAGTCCATTAATCATTGGTTCAAATTGCTAAATTATTATTGGTTATTATGAGTTTGATGCCATTAACCTATGACAAGGCATTGGTATTTTCATTTGGTTACCCAAATGATAAATGAGTTAGTTGATCACTAAACCAAGGGCTTGAAATGAGAATAAAAATGATCTAAAAAACTTTCAATTACAACGTACCAATCTGAAATACCATCTTATTCCTTGTAGTAGATAATAATTTGTTTAAAGGTCAGCCAAATCTTTAATGAAGGATATCTATTTGCATTTTATAGGAATTCATCTATGTGTGGAAATGTTCTTGATTGAATCAATATCATCATGAACATATTGAGGATTACCCTCCTACATTTAGCAGAGCCCAAAGTGAAGAAGTAAGTGCCTTAGAATCTTTACTTATGTGTTTCCCAATCCTTACCCTTTCTAATAATTGAGTTCTAGCAGATTCATTGGTAAGTGGTAATAGTAAGTTTTTTTCATACAAAATAGCCAATAGAAATGACAATTCTACTAGGGAATGACCTAAGAAAATTTTGATAGAAGATTATCTCACCTTAAAGAGTCAAATATTTGTTAGAGAATTATATTTCCAAGCCTGTCTTTTTGTCATGAGTCAATCCTCCAAGATGTTGAAGGAGTTTGTTGTATCTCCTTTGAAAATTTGCAAATGTTGTCAATATCTACTACAATTCCATCAATAATACTATAATTTCTCACTATATGTGGGTGGCAACTCTGAAGATCTCTGCACCAGTATGAATTATTTGAGAGACTCCAATAATGGAATGAAAATTTGTTGGAGACAAAATAAGAAAGTATAAAAGACATATGTGTGACTCTGCTTATTAAGGAAGCTTAAAGTGAAAGAAACTTGTGAAAGAAATTTCATATTGTTGAATTTTTTTCCTCTATAAAGGAGGTGGAAACTCTACGCAAAGAACTGGAAGAAATTGTGATGATAGCTTTATAGCTATAAAAATTTTATAGTCATAAACAAAATTTAAGGTGATTAAAATCATATCCAGGTATTTCTGCTATTTTGGTTTCCATAAAGTGTAAATTTGTGTGAAATCCATGTTGCATGATCTAGAGAAAATTTGTTCCCTATTAAGTGAATTGAGCACTAATGAAGGGAATGGTCATAGTCATTTTACATACTTCTAAGGTGAAATTTATAATATCTATATTTGGTTGAAGAAGTATGGTTATTTTTGAAATACGTCTCTTATAGTACTTCAAATCATAAATGTATTTGGGTAATGCATTGTAATATCTTAAAATCATGAGTAAATTAAGGAATGAGGTAGTAGACAATCAACTGTGAAGTTGATATGTAAGGATTGAATAGGGATATAAAAGAAATATATCATTCCCTTATATCTCCTTGTGGAACATCAAGTAAAAATATGTAGGACATAAAACCTTTATTATGCCATCAAAGATAATTCTCTATTGAATGGTATAAACCAATGAGTTTTAATGGTATTCAAGGTTTTCTTAATAATATTCCCAATGATATTAGGAAGCATTTTCCTAAATATTCAGGGAATTTTTTTGAGTCAACTTCCAAACATTTAAATGCATTTATGGATTTGATGGGAGATTTTTAGGTAGATCGTGATGATGTTGTCATGAATCTCTTTTCTTAACCTTTAAAATAAGATGTTAGAGATTAGTTCTCATATTTAATAGTATGTTCTATTGCTTCATAGAATGACTTCATGATATAATTTTTGGAACAGATTGGTGAAAGGGTTAGTCCAAGTATGATAAGAAAAATATTTATGAAAATCCAAAAGGAAGAAGGGGAGTTGGTTCTTGCTTTCAATCTCATATTTATAAAGGAAGTAGGGAATGTTCCTAAAAATATGAAACCAAGTGATGCAAAATGTTATGTATCTAGGTGTGTTTGATAATGAGATGATTTATTTGATAAGGGATAAAGATACCACAACATTGCATCAAGCATATCACATTGCTATGGATATTGAAAACAACTCAAAATATTCAATGATGACGGGATACATGGCTGCAAGTGTTGGTTATCCTAGCACACCTCATGTAGATAGAGTTCATAGATCAGACAATATAAATTATTGCCAAGATAATAATGCTTCTACTATTAAAAAATTACATGATACAAATCACAGTGAATTCCTAGTTGAACATGAACAAAATGTGATAAATGTTGATCAAATGTCTTTTGTTCAAAGAATATCTAGCATGAAAAGACACATGAAAGAACCACAATATGAATTGCTAACAATTTTTTTGGATACCTTGATAGAAATATTGAAGGGATTAAGACCTGAAGAATTAGATTGTATTGATCAATTTTGTGACATTTATGAGCTAGGGCTTAGTACTTTTCCCAAGGAGTTGAAACCTCAAGATTTTGATCAATAATTGGTTGGATCAGAATTATTGAGGAAGCTAAGTGTGAATGCATACAAAGAATGAGGTGTCAAAATAATAGGGGTGCTCATCCTATTGCCAAATATCAAGGGTTTATCCAAGTAATGGATAAAGATGTTTCAAAAGATGAATATCTATCTAGTAGTGTGGATGATGATATTGTCATACTTGCAAGAAATACTAATATACCTTTGAAGGTTGATAACCAAGATAATGAAAATGAGAATTATGACTACTCTCATGAGTAAATTGAATCTTTTTGTGAGGATGACCTAAAGGAATCATTATTACCTGAGGAATATAGCTATATCAATACTCATGAGGTTTTTCCCTCACTAGTAGATGAATAGATTGCATGCGATGGATTCTTGAAATTAAATTTAGCTATATCAGAGTTGGAATGTCCTAGAAATATGACAAATCATGAATTTCAAGATAAGAATTTCTATATTCAGGGTCATGAGCCTAAGCTTAGTGTTAAAAATAATGGGATTGCTGATGCTAGTCATTAAAGTCACGTTTCTGAATGCTTTTGTGAAACAAAAATAGAATGTACAAGTTTCATAGTAGAGATGGACATGATAGTTTTTAACAAATAATTTTTTGAAAAAACTTGCTTGGCTAAAAATAAGAAATGTTTAAGTTGAAGTGAATTATGCACATATGAGTCAACAAACCTATCAACTAATGATGCAATTGAATACCTTACTGTTGATCATATCAATCCTGAGTTTTTTGACCCATCCTTTAAAAAAAAAAAATTCAAGTTGTGTAATGATTTAAAGGGATGATTGGAGTATGTTAATGAACTTGAAAAAAAATAAAAAAGTTGATGCCTAGAATGGTATGAATAATGAGTGAAAATAAGAACATAAGGTCGGGGAGGAATCACTTATCTCTATTACAATACTTAAGGATCAAAAGAAATTAATGATAAGTGATCCCTCAATGATACAAAGAACATCGCTCATCACACATTGGAATTAAGAGCTCCAACAGCTATTCACGATGAGCAAAAAAAAGAAATGCCACTCATTGCTTGTCACCAATTCGGATCACACACTTCTAAAGTAATCAGCGATAAGTGATAAGGGTAAAAGGCCGATAGGACTTAAGTAAAAACATTTGAACATGTGCTAAAGAATTAGAAGGATTTAAGAACTTTTGAAAATATGTCCCCTAATGATAGGAACATGATGATGAAAAACTCCTAAAGCATGTAGAATTTGTAAACTCTTTCTATGATGAACTTGTGTATACTAGAATAATTGAATATCCAAGAAATATGAATCAAGATGTGAGATACAAAAAAATACATTAGTGACATAAGAAATAATACTCAACTAGTGTACACAAAGTTTATCAAACTTTGTGAAGTCAATAATATGGATAGTACTATGATAAGGAGTAGTAGAATCTAAAAATGTGATCCATTGAATTAATCCCCCATATGAGAGATAAATATAGAAGGTTCATGAGGCCTTCCAGAAAGAATATTATTCCATTGATTCGTTGAAAGAAGCATAAAACATCATAGTACCCTCTTAATGCTAGGAGAAAATTGAAGAGAAAGTAAGATTGAGACTGCATAAGGAATGTAGAGATGTACAAGGTGTGCTCCAAGACACTCACATGAGGTGAGAATCAGAAGAATCCAAGTTCTGATGGCATAGCCCACCATTACATTTTATAATTAAGTGTAAGTACAATAATTTCTAAAACTCCCTCCATGTGGAAGACATTCAATTTTGTGGCACTTTATTTGAGTGCATTTACAAAAAAATAATATTTTAATGATTTCTTCAAGTTTATTGTCATGAGGTGGATTAAGAAGAAAAATGACTTACAAACCTCTAAAAATGATGAAAACTAAAAATGAAACCCTCGTAATGATGACCTCCTCTTTCACCAAATTCATTGCAAAAGAAAAAATTGACTCTTCTGTTACAAATTCTTAACCAAGGAAAAAAATTGCACCTCCCCCATGTTAGGGTTTAGGTAGATTGGTGCAATAAACATTAACAATTATATGCAGATTAAATAATCTAGAAATAAAAATGAAGAATAACAAAAAAGAGATCAACAAAAAATTTAATGTGGTTCACCTAATATGGGCTACATCTATAGAAACTCAACCATCCAATGATTTTATTATCTAGTGTAAAAAATATTACAATCTTGTGAACACCATGCTGTAACATACATACAAACTGCTTATAGCAAGATTTTTGGAAGCTTCTAGAATTAGGGTTTTACAAGGTCCTTTTTTATTTGATGTGTTAATAGGAAAGCCTCAATGTGTCAATAGGAAAAAACCTTGACATATTAAAGAAAAAAAACTTGGGGTGATGCCCCAAACCCCATTTGTCATTACGAGTGTATAGTATTTGCATGATCAGTCACCACATACCAACAATCTCCCACTTGGAGACTAATCAAGCTCCACACCAAACAATCTCCCACTTGGAGACCGATCCTCAATGACACTGCTACACTTGCAACTTCCATTGGATTACAAGTCTAGTTGGTTTCTTATGTCCACAATTATCATTCATGAAGGCCAATGAAAATTGATGAGGAAATTAGTTTCTCTTGTGTAACTACCTTTGTCAACATATCTGCAAGATTCTCACTTGTGTGAATTTTCTCCAGCTTCAATTGTCCATCATCCAAAACATGTTGTATGAAGTGGTATCTGAGCTGTATGTGCTTAGTTTTTTAATGTAGAGATGATTTCTTAGAAAAATGAATGGAACTTTGGCTATCAATGTACATAGGGTATGTTCTTGTCATTGTCCCAATTCCCCTAGAAAATGTTGTAACCAAATCATCTCCTTGCTAGCTTCCATAGTAGCAACGACCTTTTACAGCCTTGAAATCCAACTAACTATAGCATCTCCTAGAAAAAATACATACCCTATAGTACTCCTCTTGCTATCAATATCACCTGCTAGATCAAATTTGACATATCCTTTTAGAGTAGAATTTGTTCCTCCAAAACATAGTTTCTTTGAAGTAGTACCTCTTAAATATCGATAATCCATTTTACCACATTTTAATGTTCCATTCCTAGATTTCTCATATACCTACTCATAAATCCCATTGCATGTGCAATATCTAGCATTGTGCATACCATTGAATACATCAAGCTTCCAATTGTTGATCCTTATGGTATCTTAGACATTTTGTCTTCCTCTTGTTTCTTTCAACACATCTCCTTAGTCAGCTTAAAATGACTATGAAAAGGTGTACTAATTGGTTTTATATTTTACATGTTAAACCTTTTCAACACCTTCTCTACATAGTCACTTTGAGATAAAAGTGATAAATTCTCTTTGTCCTATCCCATGTGATCCTCATACCAAGGATTTGTTTTGCTGCACCCAAATCCTTCATAGCAAATGAATTTGCTAATTTTTGCTTAAATTCAGTAATATGTTGTATGTTAGACTTGAAAACGAGCATTTCATGAACATAAAACAATAGGATAATATAGATGCCACTACTCAATTTCTTAAAATAAACACAATAATTAGAATGACATCTTTTGTGACATTGTTCAGTCATAAAACTATCAAATTTTAAATACCATTGTTGAGGTGCTTACTTCAGGCCATACAAACTCTTCTTTAACTTGCACACAAATTCCTCCTTACCCTTGACCTCATATCCTTGCGGTTGGGTATGTGTAGGATCATCATGGAAAAAGTAGGCCCTTAAGTGGCGATTTTTAAAAAAAAATTAGAGTTAGGCAACTTGACGTAAAAAATTTGAATAAGTTATCTATATTATTTCAAAAATATGTAAGAATAGAATTTGTAAAAAATTTAATGTACTTTCTAAACTACTAGGTTTTCTTTTTAAAATCTAATTGGTGAGAATTTGAAATTTCAATGTAGTAGTGCTTAAATTTCAGGGAAAAAATAAGAAGTAGGTGTCTGTCTGACCAACCTAACCACAATAAAATGATAATTTTTTTTTTATAATATTTTATATATAAGTGGGGGACTCATGTCCCGATGTGATGCATATTTTTTGTTATTTTTTACAAGTAAATAATTAATTATGATTTTTTTATTACAACTTTTAAAAAATATTAAAACTCATATGTCTGAAAACCTTAACTTAGTCAAAACTTCATGAAATTATTTTTTTTTTGTTTAATCCTTTAGTATGTGAAGCATAGAATGTGACACATGTTTTGGATTCAAAAAAATTGATGTCGTTTGAAAGCTATATATGTTTTTCAATCAGACTGTCAATCAGGACTTTAGTCATAAATCAAATAGAAAATGAATAATAATTATTTATTAAATTCAAAGTAAAGAATAATTTATATTAGTGGAAAGATAAGAATCTCCTTTAAAAACCCTTTTCATTTCATCAATTTTGGGTAAAAAAAAGTCATCAGCCACATACCCTACACATAACCTTCATATCACCACTTTTTGGCCCATCATGATCCTGCACATACTCAGTTGTTGCATGTATGTTTCATCTTCCAAATACCCATGGGGAAATGTTATTTTCACATCTATCTATTGAATATATAGGACTTCCACAACCATAAGACTTAGAATAGTTCTAATAAAAGTCATCTTTACAACCTGAGAAAATATTTCATCAAAATCTATATACCTTTTCTTTTGTGAAAAACCTTTTACCATGGGTTTGGCCTTATATATTTTCTTCCCTCCATATTCCTCTTCCAACCTGTAAACTCATTTATTTTTCAATGCTCTTTTACCTACAGGAAATTGGACTAAGTCCTAAGTTTGATTCTACGACAAGGAATCCATTTACTCTTTCATGCCTAGCTCCCACTACTTTTTGGTATCTACCTGCATTGCTTCTTCATAACCTTTAGGTTCACCAAAATAAATTGATAATATAGAATATAACAATGGAGAAAATATTTCTAGAGGTCTAGTTATCCTTGTAGAACATCTAACACTTGCAGGAGTGTGTGGGATAACTTGTTGTTGTTGAGCATCAGGTACCACTAGAATTTTATTTTATGGAATCTCATTCAACACCACATATTCCTTTTTGGCCCATTCATTATTTTTTTTCCCATAGTTGATCCTTATACATGACCTTCTCATTGAATATAACATCTCTACTCCTAATTATTTTATGTATTTTATAACCAGACATGTGCATGATCATCATGGAAAAAATAGGCCCTTAAGTGGCAAAAAAATTAGAAAATTCAGAGTTAGGCAACTTGACGTAAAAATGTGTGAATAAGATATCTATATATATTTCAAAAATGTGTAAGAATAGAATCTATAGGAAATTGAATGTAGTTTCTAAACTACTAGGTTTATTTTTAAAAATAGAAAATCTATTTGATGAAATTTGAAATTTCAATGTAGTAGTACTTAAATTTCAGGGAAAAAATAAGTAGGTGTCTGTCTGACCACCCTAGCCACAATAAAATGATAATATTTTTTTATAATATTTTAGATATAGGTAGAGGACTCATGTCCTGATGTGATGCATAGTTTTTTGTATTTCATTTCCAAGTAATTAATTATGAATTTTTTATTACAACTTTTAAAAAATATAAAAACTCGTATGTCTGACCACCTTAACTTGGTCAAAACTTAATGAAATTCAATTTTTATTTTTTTAATCCTATATTATGCGAAGCATAGAATGTGACACATGTTTTGGATTCAAAAAATGTGATACCATTTGAAAGATATAGATGTTTTTCAATCAACCTATCAATCAAAGTTTATTCGTAATTCAAATAGAAAATAAATAATAATTATTTATTAAATTCAAAATAAAGAATAATTTATATAGGTGGAAAGCTAAGAATCTCCTTTAAAAACCCTTTTCATTTCATCAATTTTGGGTAAGAAAAGTCATCAGTCACATACCCTATATATACCCATCATATTGCCACTTTTTGGCCCATCATGATCCTGCACATACCCAACCCATAACTGATAACCAAATTCATTTACTCCATAAATAATGAAGGTGCATTTTTAATACTTAGTGTCAAGCTAAGTTCTATTTTCAATATCAACATGGAAAAAAGCTTCAAAACCAAAGGTTTTCATAAGTGAATAGTTTACATTTTTACCCATCCATGCCTCCCCTAGAATGCCACTATTCAAAGGATTTGAAGTTCTCCTATTTATTAAATAAATAGTAGTATGTACAAAATTTGTCAAAAACTATATGGTTGTCTAGCATGCAATCTCCTACTACTTGCACACTCCATAATGGTCCTATTCATCCTCTCAGACACACCATTTTCTTGTGGGGTTCTAGGAACCATTTTCTACCTATAGATTCCATTGTATGAACAATAATTTTTAAATTCTCTACTGCAATGCTCACCTCCATTATTAGATCTGAGACACTTCAACTTTTTTCTTATCTCATTCTCAACCAAATCTTTCCACTTTTTTTAAAATTTCAAATACCTTTTTTTTTTTTTTTAGGAAATACACCCATGCTTTCCTAGTTGCATCATCAATAAAAGTAACATAATAGAAAGAACCATCAAGAGAAGATACCTAAGCTGGTCCCCATACATCTGATTGCACAAGCTCTAATTTCTCATTCTTCTTCTCTTTCCAAACTTTGAGAAATCATACTCTTTTTTGTTTCCATAAATACAATTTTCATAGAACTCCAAGTCAATCTACTTTAGACCCAGTAGCAACTTTCTCGAGTGAAGGATCTTCATCCCTTTCTCATGCATATTCCTAAGTCTATGATGCCACAATTATGTTTTTAGCCTTGTAGCAACTACTATAATTGTCTTAGTACCAACTGTTTATATAGTAACTAAGATAGAATAAGTATTAACACTACACATACAATGTGCATACATTAAATTCACCTTTAGTGACTGTAGTGTTGAAAAATGTCATCCGTGACATTTTCACACTTGTTTGAGTCCTTGTTAAATAAAGCTTAAATGTTGCGTTGATTTAGTGTTGTAATGTGTTTAACACAACCACATTAGGTCTTGGGTCCTGGTAAACTAAATGGATTTAAATTGTGCCTTGTTTAAAGTGTTGTAAAGTGTTGTAACACATCTTTGTACTTTTCTAAGGTTTTATTAATTAGTTGAGCCTAATGAGCCTATTTTTAAGCAAAATATACATAAATTATGCCTTATTTAGGGTGTTGTAAAGTGTTATATTACATTTTCACAATAATATAGGGTTTTATTAAATAATTAGACTTTTTTATGCTTTAATTGGCCATATTTTACATTCAAAAAACATAATTAATGCATATTTTTTTGATTAATCCTAACCTAAATCAATATCCAATCATAATTCAGGTATTTTGGAGTGTGTAGCCCATATTTAGTGATCTGGGACTTATACGCCACTTCTGATGTATGAGTCCCACCTAGGTTTTAGGACCTTGATCCTCTTTTTGAATCATTCTAAGTATTTTTAAAAAATGTCTCCCATTGTTTGGCCTAATGGGACTTATATTCCACTTCTTGTGTATGAGTCCCATGTGACCCAAAATTAAATTTAATTCAAATTCTTGGTGGGATTTTATTCTCCTAGATATGATGTCAGCTTGTAGTGTTGTAATTTTGAGGAATTGGGAAAAAATGATGTAGATCAAGGGTGGGTAAGACCAACCAATATAATCAATACTTTAGTAAAGTCTTAATACCTCAAATTCATTGATTTCTTTCACAAATTGACACCTTTCCTTGTAGCACAACAAATAGGGTATATTTTTCATAATTTTTAGATAAGACCTCAAAACTACAAAATTAGACCCATTTTGGATACCCATTAATCCCTTTGATAACATATCATATTTTCAAGGGTGGTTGTTTTGGAACACCAAGGGTTAAATTTTGTTGCTATGCTTGGAAAAGGCCTAATTAGGCTTATTTTAATAGGTAACTTTGTGGTTTTCACAACCCAAAGCTCAATCCCTCATAAAACCATCCTAGACATGTCAAATATGGTTTGAAAAAACATTCCATCACCCAAAATAATTTCTTTAAAGCATTTCCACAAACCCTATCACCTATTCATCTAAATTGCTTAAAAACATGACTCTGATCAACTACATGGGCATCAACCCATTTGCTCAAATCCTTAACCCTTGCTCTTGAAAAATTCATAAACTCAAAACACATCCTAATTACTTCCATTTCACTAGTTATTAGGAATTTCACTAGTGGAATGGCTCAAAACTTCATTTTGTTCTCTCAAACAACCAAAACCTAGGTTTTCAAAGCGGTATGGAGAAAAATGCTTCCAAAATGCTCAAAACTAAATGAAATTAAATGAAACCAAGTTTATTGGAAAGTATATTCAATTCCACATAAAATTACAAGGCCATACAACCTCATGTAGCAGCAAATTACAATAAAAAATACAGGAAACTAGAACTTTATTGATGTTCAACTTAGAAAATCACCTCTAGAACCTTGTTTTGACCATTACATGATTTATTTAAACATTTACCAACCCAAAAAACCAGCTACAACTACCTTTCAAGTCTCATGACTGTTCAACTTCCTCAAAATGCACAAAGTGCAAAGTTGCATAGCAACTTTTTACAACTTTTAGCAAAAAAGACAACTTTGCACAACCTATTACAAAATGACTCAAAAAAATGACAAAGAAATTAAACATGGTTTAAATATACCTTATTCAACCAAAAACATGAATTCTAATCCCAAAAATAACATTTGCAACATTTAAGAGCCATGGTGCCCTGCACCATATTCCCGGGAAAAAAAAGAACTCAAGTCCTCTTGAGGACAATACTGCCAGATCAAATACATGCTTTTTCATTGCATCCTTTGACCTCCAAGTGATATATCCATGAGTAAACCACTTCCAATGATCCAATTAATGAAAATTATCATTATTAGTTACATTCTTGAACTCTTTGTCACTTAAGTTATGCTCCAACTGTTGAGGGTTGCTTGATGGATGCTCCCTGACCTATTTGTCACTTACACCTACCTCTTTACCTATTACTAGACCTCTTCCATGCTTTTAATGAATCTCCTTATGGTTCAATTTTTAAGTATGCTTGATCTTACTCTTTTTACCTTCTAGTTTAGCTTTGAGATCTTCACCTCTATTTTTCACCTCTTCCATATGATATTCTGCCTCTGGGAATGTTGCTTTCTTAGATTTACCAACCTCTGATATGATATTTTTAAGTATGCTTGATCATCTTTATAAAGTATTGAGTGAATCACCTCTTCTATCTTCACATCAACATACATTTTAATCTAACCTTGAATCTACAAAATCAATTCATCCTTAATTGTCAACAAATCATATTTTGACACCAACTCTATCATTTCCCTCCAAAATCATTTTTTTCTTAAAATTTCTTGTCTTAGTATCTTCATATTTAGTGGTGACTGCAAACTCCATATTATTTTCTTCCTCTACCTTTATAAACTCTTTCCTACCAACCATCATCACATTAGCTTGCTTAGTTTTCCCTCTATCATCTTCTTTCAAGAGTGTCAAGGTATAGGAAATTCCATTTTTGTTTATCTCATAGGTATTCCTTCTATCATCATACAAAGCATGCCTATCAAATTTCCAAGGCCTCCCTAGAAAAAAATGTAACACATCCATAGGTAACACATCACATAAAATCTTATCTTTGTAGGTACCTCCTATATTGAAATCCACCCAAGCTTGATCATTAACTAAAACATGTTGACCCTCATGCAACCAATGAAATTTATAAGGAGTATCATGTGGCATTCTAGGCAATATAATTTTCTCAACCATCTCATTAGATCTATGCTTCTTAAATCAATTATAACCTTACATACCTTACCCATGCACTTACAAGTGGTTTTGAAGAGTGTCCTTTGTGATGGCTCCTTCTCCATTGATGATTTGATGAGTGTTCTCCTTACCATTAGTGATTATCCAACTTCAAGAGAAAAATGTTGTGATGGAGAGTTTACACTCTTAGTATCCTCTTCCTGTACCAATTGATTCCTTCTTTCACATCCATGTGAACCAGAGGCTTGATTTTCATTGCACGGCCATGCTTGATGTCTAAATTTGTTTCATCAATAGTAGCTTCCTATGAATCCTTGTGAACCTCTTCCTTGACCTCCAATTTTTCCTCTAAAGCCTGATCTACCACCTATAAATCCACCTAGTGCATTAGCAAATTGTTCTTTGTCCCTACTTGTATATTCTTGTCTCTCATATGGATTCCTTGGTGTAGAAAATGTCCCTCTTCCTCTATTATTTCTTCCTTTGTTCCTGTTTGACTTGCGTTCTTTTAATTTTTTCTTCTACCCTTGTTTCCATTTGATAGCACTCCTCAACCGTTCTTGGATTTTACAAAGTTAACTCATCTTGGATGTTGAATCTCAATCCACTTAGATATCTAGCAACCTTCTCTACTTCATCCTCCATGTGACCTACCCTTATACTCAACTTATAAAATTCTTCAGTATAGGCTTTGGCATCCATTTCTTTTTGTTTCAAACCTTGAAGTTTCAGAAACATTTGAATTGCAAAATTGGATGGTAAGAACTTATCTTTCAACTTTTCCAGAATTTTGTCCCAAGAAACAATCTTTGACTTACCTTTCTTCCTCCTTTTAGTTTTCTCATGATCCCACCATAAAAAAGTATGACCATTCAACTTTGTTTTTGCAATCTTCACCCTTTGTTCTTCAGGCACATCCTCACACTCAAAATAATTGTCAAGTGTTGCAATCCAATCCAAAATTTGTTCATCATTCAAATTACCTTCATACTTAGGAACATCAATCTTCACCTTGGGTTTATCTTCCTTGACTATTCTTAGTAACTTAGCCATCCTTTGATCATCAGGTTCCAATTCCTCTTCCTCTTCTTCATTATCTTCTTCCTCTTCTTTGAAGTCACTCTCTTCACCCATGACCATACATATTTTTTGACTTTTTTCTAGAGTATTAATCCTATCCTTCAACTCTCTCATATCTCTAGCATTCTTTTCCTTCAACTCATTCACTTCTCTAGCAATGTTTTTCCCTTCTGGAGATATTTTGTTCACCTTTTGCTTCACACTTTCCTTCTTTATTCACACCTTATTTCCCTTCTTTAGATCAAAACTATGATTTGATATGAATTTGCTACACAGCAGGGGTGGGGAACACCAACCAACACAATCAATCCTGTAGTAAAGTCTTAATACCTCAAATTCAATGATTTCCTTCACAAATTGACACCTTTCCTTGTAGCAAAACAAACAAGGTATTTTTGTCATAATTTTCAAATAAGACCTGAAACCCACAACCTAAGACCCATTAATTCCTTTGATAACATATAAAATTTACAAGGGTGGTTGGTTTGGAACACTAAGGGATAAATTCTATTGCTAGACTTGGAATAGGCCTAATTAGGCTTATTTTGATAGGTCACTTTGTGGTTTTCACAACCTAGAGATCAATCCCTCATACACCCAGCCCAAACATGTCAAATATGGTCTAAAAAACACTTTCCATCACTCAAAACAATTTCTTCAAAGATTTTCCACAAACCCTATCACATATGCATCTAAATTGCTTAAAAGCGTGACTCTAATCAACTAGGGCATCAACCTATTTTCTCCAATCCTTAACCCTTACTCTTGCAAACTTCATAAACTAAAAACACATCTCAATTACTTCCATTCCACTAGTTATTAGGCCATTTCACTAGTAGAATGGCTCAAAACTTCATTTTGTTCTCTCAAAGCACCAAAACCTAGGTTTTGAAAGTAACATGGAGAATAATACTTCTAAAATGCTCAAAATGGAATGAAATTCAATGAAACAAAGTTTTTTGGAAAGTAGATTAAATTCCACATAAACTAAAATCAATTTTATACCACTTGTAGGTTGTACAACCTCCTGTGGAAGCAAATTACAATAGAAAAATATAGGAAACCATAACTTTATTGATGTTCAACTTACAAAATCACCTCCATAACCTTGGTTTGACTATTACATGATGTATTTAAACAATAACCAACCCAAAAAGATGATTACAACTACCTTTCAAGTCTCATGACATTTCAACTTCCTCAAAATGCACAAAATGCAAAGTTGCATAACAACTTTTTACAACTTTTAGCAAAAATGAAAAATTTGCACAACCTATTACCAAATGACTCAAAAACATGACAAAGACATTAAACATGGTCTACATAGACATTATTCAATCAAAAATATTTCTTCTCATCCAAAAATTAACATTTGCAACATTTAAAAGCCATGGTGCCATGTACCAAAAAATAAGCATAAGTACAAGTTCTTTGACTCATTTTCACCTGACTTTTGTGAGAGCATACATTATAGTAAACTTGAGTTCACAAGACCATTCAAGAGTTTACAATACATTACAAGAGAATTCAAGTGCATTGAATGGATAATTATCAAGTTTTTTGGAGCATTATTCAAGTATCAAGCATCATGTCAAAGTCTCCATGCATCATGTTTGGTTTTGAGCTAACAACTATGATGTAGGGTTTTTTATTTTAAGCAACCATTCAAGTCAAGAGCTAAAAAATTCAAGAAATAATCAATATATATATCCATTGGAACCACTTCATACACATTTCTAACACTTTATTGCTAGTGTTTGGTGAGTTGTAACATTGCATTTTGCTCATTCATCATTCTCTTTTTCTATTTCATTTCATTTCAAGGTTTGATTACCAAAATAGGGTTTGACAAAGGAAAACCAATTTATACTAACAAAACAATAGTTTACCTCTCTTTAGAGTGTGATTTACAAATCTAGATTGAAAGAACATTGAGGAGCAAGATTGGAAAGTTATCAAATTGCCAAAGTTGTCAAATTTGTCACCTTGATTAGGAGATCAGAAGAAGACTTCTATAGGTTGCAAATCAAACTTTTAGACCTAGAAACCAGGTGGAACAAAAAGAGTGGATATTGAAGAGAATATTTAGACATTGAATATCTAGAAAGGGCTATCTGAACTGATACACCACTTCTAGCGTATGAGTCCCACTACAGTGAAATTTGTAGTTTTCAAAACTTGTTGACAAATCTCTGTGAAATCTTTTTTTTAAACTAGAAACCCTATTCTAGGATTTATATCCCCAAACTATTGCATGAGTTCCATTGATCCCTAAAATCATCATTTTCATCATTCCAGAGCTCATTCCATGCCTCTTCAAGTTTCTAGGTGCATACTTATGATTTTATTGTTTGTTGTTCTAATTTAATTGCATTTCTAGGTGTTTCATTCAAGTCTTGCATATCACTAAGTTTCATAAGGAGTTATTGCATTTAATTAATCTTTCCAAGCCATAGCTTGGTCTTGAACCCTATTCTAGTCATAAATTAGACCCTAGGACACCCCTATTGCAGATCTCTTTCTCTCATTCCTAGCATTGGATTGAGATCTTTATGGTTTCCTTGAATGATATTAGGGGAAATTTGGTGTTCTATTTCTTACACCATATAATAATCCACTTTTCCACTAATCATTTTTCTGAACCTACATTTAGAACATCTTAATTCTGATTTGGAGTGCATTATCATCCTAGATATAGCTTGTATTAGCTTTGCGTTAGAGTTTTAATTAGTTAATTTGCATCTAGGGTTTCTTAATCTTGCATTAGTGAAAGTGAGTATAGGTTGAATTTTTTAATCTTGCATCATTAAATTTCATCTAAAATATATATTTGAACTTATCCTAAACATCACTCAAACCTGAAAGCATAAAAATCACTTTTTTTTTTTGAAATTTATGCAAAACACCCTCACTGGGATTCATACGCCCCTCTAGGAAATTTAGTCCCAATATAGATTTGAAACTACATTTTACAACATTCAAAAATATGTTTATGTGTTTCTATTTGTAAATTTTTGTTTTAGTTTATAGAGTTTTTGTTATATCCATTCCATTGCATTTAGCTTAATTTCATTGCATTTGCATCCATTTTGCATTTAGTGTTCCTTGTACAAGCTTTTCTAGTTGGTTTCCTATTTCTAATACTATAGTTAGACAAATTTTGAGACTCATATCATCCCATGATAGTACAATCATCATCGATCTTTGGTTACCTAACTCTTTCACTACTAGTGTTGATACTAGTTCACTAGGTATGGACCATACCTTTAGCACATCTTTGCCTTCAAGTAGTGTGACAAGTGTTGAAATAATGGTTGATAGTATTTCATAAGAAAATATAATCCAAATCCATGAAGAATTAGAAAACCTACAAAATCAAATAAATATTGAAAACAATTCAACCACTGCTATCCGCAGCATAGATAACATACATTTCATGTTTGAAAGTGAAGAAAAAATTGAGCGTGTGTGTAACATAGTTCAAATATTTGGAAAAAATATTACCTCAACCACTAGTGGTATGCAACCTATGAAAAATTTCCAAATTCAAGGAGGAACTCACATTCCTCTCACAATCATTGAGGCCTCTATTCCTACCTATATCAATCCTCAAGTTACAACAACAATGCGACCTACTAGTAATGTCATTCCTATCTTTGGTATTTCCACTAGTATCCCTAGTACCTTTGTGCCATTGTACACCATATCTCCTACCTCTTTACCTCCCATTAGCATTCCATTCACTTGCCCCTCAAACACACATACACCTCAACCATATTCCCCTCCATCTCATAATACAACCAATTATGCCATCATAATCCAACTTTTGCAAACTGTTTCATCCCTTCAAAAGAAAATTTCCACCATAAAACAAAATAAAAATGGACAACCTACATACTATGTAAAAAGCAACCCATTATCCTTGGAGATATTAAGAACATTGATACCACAAGGTCTAGAAATCCCTAGATTTGACAAATATGGGGGGAAAGGAGATCCATCTAACCATGTTTCCACCTACACTGCTTTACGTACTGACTTTTTCCTTGAGGATAAGCTCCTTGCTAAATATTTTCACTAGGTCCTTGAAAGATACTACCTTGGAATGGTTCTCTTCATTACCAAATAACACAATTTTTTCATTTGATTAACTTTTTGATGCCTTTATAAACCATTTCCAACTGCACATGAATCCTAAGATGACCTTAGGTGATTTTATGAGATGTCAAAAAAAGGAAGATGAAAAAGTTACTAATTTAATTTCATGATACCAATTGCTTTATTTCCAAATGAGTTATGTAAAGATTCTCGATCCTCACCTTCAACAAATGTTCATTGAGAATTTATAAACCAGGTTACAAGATAGGCTTACCATGATGAAATTTCCTTCCTTTATGAACTTGTGTACTGACCTCCATGCTTATCAAAACTCAATTATTAGTGGTGATACAAAATTCACCTCTATCCAACCTGAAAGATTTTAATCAAAAAATCAAAACAATTACCAATATTTTAGAAAAAAAGAATAAAGGTTTCTTTCAAATTAATCCACCTCAACCAAAAAATCAACCTGTTGATACCCAAGTGGCAACTATAAGGAAGATGAATCCTTTCTAATTTGGGGCTCCGGCTAGAAAATTCACCCCCCTACTTGATACCCTTCATAACACAATGTCACAACTTTTGGAACAAAAAATGATCACTTTTCCTCTTGTTAAAACTCTCAATCCTAATAAACCATTACCCACAAACTATAGGCCTAATTCTTATTGCCATTATCATCAAAAAAATGGACATGATACAAAACCTTCTAAGTGTCTTAAACATCTTGTACAAGACCTCATTGATTCTTGTTGAATTTTAGTTGGAGGTGTTAATGAACAAGGCAATATGTTTATGGCCCCTCCCAACCAAAACTTGCAAATATTTACCAACCCTATTCCTAATCATAACATTTCATTTGTTAAAGCTAGTGGAACTAAAAAGAATGATGTGATGAATGTTGACAAGGATGATGACAACAATGATTTTATTCAATGAGAACCTATAGGCACAGATGAACAAGATCCTATGGATGATATGGTCATATTGATCGAAATCATATATCATAAGGGCCAAACTAAAAAGCCAATTGAGATTTCTTTCTTTTCACAAGATATACTTAAACATGCACCTGATGGTCCTCTTTACATAGCTGGTCAAATCTATGACAATCCCACTAATGGGATGCTAATAGATCCATTCTATGGAGAGAATATGATAACTAAAGAATTCTTGTGCATGAAATTTATCAATAAATATATGACACACCGAAAGCATGGATAAAGAAACACAATGGTTTCACTTGCCCTATGATAGGATTGATCACCCTTCCTTTAAAGATAAGACTGAAACAATTGGATGTCTCATTCTACATCATCGCACAGTTAGACCAATTTCATGTGAAGCTAGGATATCCATGGCTTCACTCCATGAATGTCATCCCTTTGATTGTGCATAAATTCTTAAGGTTTCCCTTTGATGATGGAATCTTTATTGTGCACTATAGTGGCTTAAATCCACTGTCTTCCCAAGGGAAATTTTAATTAGATTTCTTTTGGCCTGAGCCTATGGAACCTATTAAACCTCATGAGGAATTCTTTTTCAAATTTTACCAAAATTTCAAGGCAAAGAAAATAGCAGAATTATCCCTTAGAAACATCCCTCAATCTACAACTAATCCCACCATCCTTGACGAAACCATGATTTAACCTAAAGACACACCAAAAACTCAAGAAAAATCTATAACAACTCCTCCCACAACATCTTACAAAATAACAAGAGATAATGAAAACAATACCCCTGTGCCTCCTAAGATAAAGAAAGTTTATAAACCTAAAGAGAAAGTTGTTGAACAACCTCCCATGGTTCCCTTCATTCCTCCCCTTAGGGAAGAAAATAAACCTATGGTTGATAAACCTACTCCTACATAAAAACAACTTGAGAATCTAACTAAAAGAAAAAAAAGTGCTAGAGAGCATAGGCGTAGACATCGTGCTCTTGCTCAAAAATTAGATAATGAAAACAACAAAGAAAATCAACATCCAAACTCGATTGAAGCAATGCATGCTGACTCTATAACTTTGCTACAACATAAAAAAGAACCTTCCATGGACATTACCCTTTTTCCTCCCATTGTGATTAAATCAAATGAAAATGATGAGGAACTTGCTAAGATCGACGAGGAAGTGCATAATGCATTGAATACATTGTTTTCCTCTTCTATGAGCTTAACTAAAAATTCTCCTAGGAAGAGTGTTAAGCTTGGTGATGATACTATTTTGGTGCTTGTTGTTATCCCTTTGGCTAGTTGCCCCCCTTCTGCTTATATCGATCAATATTGGGATGTGAATGACTTGCTATAGGTTGATTCGCATGTGCCTTACTAGTCTTTGATTTATTTTATTTTGCATTGTTTCTCTTTGAAGGGTGGAAAAAATATGGTGTGTATAATATGTTTCTTATGGTCTAGAAAATAGAACCACTTTTCACAAACCTCTCATTGAAGGATAACCCTAGAGATCTTAATACAATGGAGGGAGAGATCTTGCAATAGGTTTATTCTAAGATCTGATTATAAACTAATGAGGGGTTCACGACAAAGTTAAGACTTGGAAAAGATAATGAAATGCAAGTAGTAATGCTAAGACCTAATGCAATGCAATATTCCACTAAATGACCTAGAAATGTATGCCGAAAAAAATAGAAATATGAAGGTGACTAGATGATGATTTGAAATGTTGGAAATTTTGACTTTAATGCTAATTAGGCTCATACGCTAGGCTGGGTGAATCACTCCCAAATCAAGGTTTCTATGCAGGAACAAGAATCTGGCAAATGGGTATCTGAATTTGTGGAAACCTAAATTTTGAATTAAACTGGGACTCATTTACCAAAACTAGTGAATCAATCCAACTAGGGTTTTCCAAAGCTTCAAAGTTTTATCTTTCTCTTCTTTTTCTCCTCCATCCTTCTTGATTGATTTTTGGATCTCAAACCTTGATTTGTAGACTATAGAGGTCCTCCAAGGGTCTTCAATGCTATATGACAACTTTAAACACTTAGAAAACTTTTCTCCAAGCTTTCTCCTTAGGAAATCTACAACATAGACCTGTAAATCACACTAAAGAGGGGAAAATGTTGGAGGGTTAGTAGAAAGGGGTTTTCCTTGGTGAAAATATGTTTTGGTAATCAAACCTTGAAATAAAATTAAATAAGATAAAGGAATGATGAATGAAAAAATGAACAATGTTACAACTCACCAAAGTCTTGCAATAAAGTGTTGTAAACATGCATGAAATGGTTGTAATGGACATAGATCTTAACTCTTGCTTGAATATGATGGATCTTGAATTGAATGCTAGCTTGAATCATAAAAACCTATATCACAATTATTAGCTCAAAAACAAACATGCTGTATGAAATCCTTGAAATGATGATTGATGCTTGAATAATGCTCTAAAATGCTTGATAATATGGCATTCAAGACTCCTGGATGCTCTAATGAATGCTCTCACAAAATTCATTGGTGAAACTGAGTGAAAAAACCTTGTATTTATACTTAATGATGTAAGAATTTCCAAAATTACAACACAATAAGCCAACATTAGATCTCAAAGAATAAAATCCCACCAAGAATTTAAATTAATTTTAATTTTAAGCTACACAAGAATCATTCACCCAAGGTGGTGAATGAGTCCCATTAGGCATAATTAATGGGACCAAATTCAAAAATTCTTTGAAAGGTATGAAACCAGGATCGGGACCCAAAAACCTAGGCGGGACTCATTTTCCCAAGGTAGCAAATGAGTCCTAGATCACTAAATTTGGGCAACACAACTTGAAAATAACTAAATTATGATTGGATGTTGATTTGTGTTATGATTATCCTCAAAAATATGCATTAATTAAGGTTTGTGGATGCAATTTAAGGCCAATTAAAGCATAATAAAGCCCAAATATTAAATAAAAACCTTACTGAAGTGTGAAAGTATGTTACAACACTTTATAACACCCTAGATAAGGCATGATTAAGGAACATTTTGGTTAAAAATAGGTTCATTAGACTCAATTAATTAATAAAATCTTAGAAAAGTGTGAAAGTGTGTTAGAACACCTTACAACACCTTAGCAAGGTACATTTAAATACATTTTAAATCTATTTAGTTTACAAGGGCCCAAGACCTAATGTGAATGTGTTAAGCACATTACAACACTAAATCTAGGAAAATTTTAAGCTTAATTTAGTAAGGAGGACATAAACAAGTATGAAAATTTCTTGGATGAAATTTTCGTTACTACATTTAGCCCCCACTTTAGTGAGGGAAGGAACTTTCTTTAAACTCACACTAAAGTACACCAACATGCCCCAAGAGGTATCCAAATGTAACAACATGTATAAGATAGGATGGCAATGATCAAGAGGGGTGATCAAGCCGCTAGGATCAAGATACCATGAAAAACCAACATAGGCACAAAATAACACACATGAAAAAGATATAAAGAGTATCATAAAATCACAAGCATACACTACCAAAGAAAAAAAGAAAGGAAAAAAAAAAGGAAAGAAGGATCAAGCTTCGACTATTTGTCCATCATGATTTGGATCAGATCTAGGTTATTTGTCTAAAAAATGCATGCTCACTCTAAGGAGACAAAAATTTAGGCTATCCATTGGGTGAATAATCCAAAGAGGTGAGGCACATACACACATGGTTAGTATGAACTCACTCTCAAACACAAGTGGCTATGGGAAAGTCATGCCTCAGTTTGGGCTTCTCGTCAAAAACCATACCATAATTATACCTCTTGATAACTTTGATAAGGCACCAAACAAGAATGAACTTTGAGCTTCATGAGGCAAGAAAAACTTCGTATGCTTGGAGCTCATGAACAATGAACTTTTAGCTTCATGAGGAAAGCAAAAATTTGTATGCTTGAAACTCATGAACAAACCAAATGGCTCCATAGGCATACAAGCTATTTTATGCAAGGTGTCCCTATAACTTAAAAATGTAAATGCAACAATAAAGAATGTTCAAAGTGTTGAAAAATGAGGTGTTTTCTTAGCTTAATACTCTGTAAAACTTTAATATTGCTGATCTAAGTAAGTCTTTTCTTTTTTACATATATTCTTTGTGGGTGATTATCTTGATTAATCCATTTTACTATTGTAGAATGTAGAGAGAAGTTGATAGAAGAACTAGACAGGATATTAGAAAGATCACACAAGACATACCGTGGAGAAACCCTTTCGGGAAAAATCTCCACCAATAATTATTCTATTATTCAATCTCTAAAATTACAATAGCTCCAATTCTTGCTTGAGAATGCTTCTTTTGTCTTTACCAATCTTCTTCACGCCTGCAAATAAAAACTCTCACAACTCTATTCAACTTGCTTGAGATATATAGGCTTTAATCAACTTTGTAAACTCAACATGAGTTACAATTACAATACACAAGCCCTATCCCTAAAAGGTATGCCATATCTCATGCAAATAGAGTTATCTTGTGAATAACAATGCTAAAACATGCGCTTCATCCATTTGGGCATCCCAAACTGAAGCTACAACTCATCCTTCACTTTGATGATAAATCCAAAGCTCTTCCTCAAAGATGGAATCCTTAAGTAATCCTACTTAACTAAACCTTTAGAAATATCTTATCATGCATGAGAGGTAAATCCAAGAAAGCATCTTGGGCTCCCAAGTTGGCTCCAAGTGATTTCTAGTTAACTGAAACATTTACTTAGCACCATTCATGCAAGAATGGTCGTCCCCTGTTATCTATCATACAACTCAAGTTAATAGCCATGCATTCCAAGTTAACTAAAGCTAAATACATGCAACTCAAAATAACCAACATGAATGCAACTGAAGATAATTTAACCATAACCAAACTGAACTAAACTGAACTAAACTTAACTTAACTGAACTAAACTGAACTGAACTAAACTAAACTAATTCCAAACTCAATTGAATTCAACTAAAGTGATCTAAACTGAATTGAACTGAACTTCAAACATGCAAACATCAAATCCTAACTCCTAGGATCTTTGCATGCATTCGTAAGTGTTAACTGTTAATTCGTATAGTTAACTGAACTCAAGGTGAGTGTCACCTTACCATGTGTGCACCCACATTCTCCTATTATTTAGGAATAACTAAAAATGCCAATTTCATGATTTATTTCATCAAATATTAATCTCATCCTAATCTTAGTGTTGTTGAACACATTCCAAGAACTTAGGAGATACATGAAATAATTAATGTTTAGGATTTGCAGTTAAATGGCATCCTATTTCCAACATTCTCCCACTTGACATTATACATTACAATTACTCTAAACAAGAAATAATAAAACAAGTAGAAGACTCAAGGCCAATGGCCTTCTTGCACCAACTAATCAAACCATGCTAACTTCAAATGAAACCTGCATAATCATAAAGCTTCCAAGAAAATGATTAAAACAAGGAGAACTTATTTGTATGGTTTCATAAGATAATTTGTAACATTAATTAAAGTATCAACTTTCTCAATTAATACCTTCCCATTATCAACCAAACCAATACCTTTCCCAAGTCTTTGTATCCAAACTGCCTCTTTGGAGGCATGCTAAACCACCGAGTGTGTTGAATTCACATTCAACCAAGGTGTAGGCTCCTCGATCTTTTCTGTTAAAAAAACTTTCTTTACAAGTAACCATTCCAACAAATTTCTCTTACCACAAGAGAATTCTAGCCTCACCTATTTCTCCAAGTATCCACGAGGACCTGTAACCAACCAATCCATGCCAAACTCCAAATGCAACACAACACTTTCATGAAGTAATCAAGCAAATGATTAATGTACCCAATACTTAAGAGAAACACACAAGGTCAATGTCAAAGCTCCAACCTTGAACATAAAAATGACATCCATGATCTAACCATCTCCTCTTAGGAGATCACATGCACCATAACATACTTATACATCCTAGTCTCAAGAGAACCATGTAATATGCCAAACTCTAAATGCATATCAAGAGTAAACCATGAAATCCATAACAAATATACTCTAAACCAAGAAACCATATCTCTAATCACATGGAGATAACCTTACCAATGATGCATCCAAGTCATTGCCAACAACTCCCGCTGAATCATGATACCGAGTCACACATGGCATCGTGACTACCCTCCTCTCTACAAATATTACTCTATAACATGAAGCAAAGAGTTATCACAAACAATATTAGCTGAAATAACCTATGCATCATTACTATTATCTGAGGACTCCTAGCTGGGTGATCCCACAATAGTGGTTTACAATTTTTGGCCAAACTGGACACTCAAATTATTTTTTAAAACTAAATATTTACATTCGAGCACCTATAGAGGCTAAAACGTGTAGAATTTGAAGATGATGCAAACTAGATTCTCATCACATTTTGTCTGTAGATTCTAAAAATATATTTTTAAATTTTTTTGGAATTATATTCCACTTCTTTTTCTATCTCCCACAAAAACTGGTGTTTTTCAAAAAGCAACATTTTAAAAAAATGACACACACCGTATAATTTATAAATTTTTTTCCATGAAGGATAAAATTCTAATTCTTTCGAATTTAGATTCATAACTCTGATATATAGTGCTTCCACTTGATTAGATAGTTTTTTATTGAATATTTGTTCTTTAATCAAGTTTCAAAGTCAAAGTAATTACAATTCAGACATAACGCGACTGTATAATGCATAACATTTTTTGTTTATATCAAAATTAAAAATTTATTTTTGTATAGGATCAAAGACTTCAATATCTGGTGCATTCATATTTTTCAAATTTTTTTTTGATAATCTGCTATTTTTCCACATGTGCAGAACAGAGACCTTCATTTTCGATGAAAAACCTATGTTTAATAAAACTAAAAAAACAAATACATAATAAAACCAAAACATATTGAAATTATATTCGTTGGATAGCTCGTTCTGAGGACTACCTAATTCTAGTTGGGTTTGTGAATATTCCTCCATTTTCATCCTCAAACCGAGCTTTGAAGTGCCAAAATTCAAGTTTTTTTTGTGTCTCTGGGGGGGATGAGGAATAAAGGGGGTTCGAGCAAACCCCTAGGGGTTTGCTCGAACCAGGGTTTATTCGAACCACCCTTCTATAAGGGGTTTTGATGGATTATTTGGTGGGAAATTATTAAAAGGGTTCTACCGAACCTGGGTTCTATCGAACCCCTAATTGGTTCGGTTGAACCAATAGGTTCGTACGAACCCCTAAAATCAATTTTTTTTCTATGCATCATTTTTTGTGAGTTTTCCTTCCTCACTTCAATTGTAAACCACTATTGTGGCTTCACCCCTCTATAGAAGAATCATAACTCTCTTTCTTTTTCTTACAATCCTTCTTCACATGTCCTGGTTTCCCACAATTCCAACACTTTACCTTACTTTGTCCTTCTGTCTTACCCTTCCCTTCCTTGTTTCCCTTAGGATACTTTTTCTTAGTCCTACCTTCTACAAACAAGGCATCTTGGATTTCCTCCTTAGACAACCTCCTCATCTCCTCTGATAGGAGAGTAGGAATAATGTTTCCCATCTTTGGATCTGCACCAATACCACTAATAGAAACAATTAGATTTTCCCAAGAATCTAGTAAAGAACAAAGTAATAAAATGCACTTATCCTCATCCTCTAGATTTACATCTATAGATGCTAACTGACTGAGAATTAAATTGGAAGCATTTAAATGTTGTGCAAAAGATTCACCATCTTTCATTTTCAATAAATACAACTTCCTTTTCAGATACAACTTCTTGGTGATACTGTTAGTTTGATAAATATTCCCTATTATTTTCCATAATTTATATGCACTGGTTTCCACTGAAACATTTAAAAAAACAACATCAACAAGACATAACCTTTTTGTTCCTCTTGCCTTCTTATCTAACTTAGCCCAATCTTCATCTGAAATAGTTGTAGGTGTCTTTGTCTCATTATTAACAACTAATCACTGATCTCTTTCTTTAAGAAGATCTTCCATTTTTAATTCCCACATTTCATAGTTAGAACCATTGAACATTTCAATCTCTAACCTTGAATTCATTGTAGCAAAACTTAATTGAAAAATCAGCAAATAAAAAAACTAATAAAAGCTCCCACTAAGCTAAAAAACCCTCCAATCTTTTTAAGAGAAAGGTGTCCCAATACTCTACCCAACCTCAGCTCTGATACCAAATGTTGAAAAATGAGGTTTATTCTTAGCTTAATACTCTGTAAAAATTTAATATTGCTAATCTAAGTAATTCTTTTCTTTGTTACATGTATTCTTTGTGGGTGATTATCTTGATTAATCCATTTTACTATTGTAGAATGTAGAGAGAAGTTGATAGAAGAACTAGACAAGATATTAGAAAGATCACACAAGATATACCATGGAGAAACCCTTTCGGGAAAAAAATCCACCAAGAATTATTCTATTATTCAATCTCTGAAATTATAATAGCTCCAATTCTTGCTTGAGAATTCTTCTTCTATCTTTACCAATCTTCTTCACACCTGCAAATAAAAACTCTCACAACTCTATTCAACTTGCTTGAGATATATAGGCTTTAATCAACTTTGTAAACTCAACATGAGTTACAATTACAATACACAAGCCCTATCCCTAAAAGGTATGCCATATCTCATGCAAATAGAGTTATCTTGTGAATAACAATGCTCAAAACATGTGCTTCATCCATTTGGGCATCCCAAACTGAAGCTACAACTCATCCTTCACTTTGATGATAAATCCAAAGCTCTTCCTAAAATTTGGTGCCATTAAGTAATCCTACTTAACTGAACCTTTAGAAATATCTTATCATGCATGAGAGGTAAATCCAAGAAAGCATCTTGGGCGCCCAAGTTGGCTCCAAGTGATTTCTAGTTAACTAAAACATTTACTCAACACCATTCATGCAAGAATGGTCATCCCCTGTTAACTGGAGCTAGTCCCTATTATCTGTCATACAACTCAAGTTATTAGCCATGCATTCCAAGTTAACTGAAGCTAACTACATGAAACTCAAAATAACCAACATGCATGCAACATGCACTTGCATGCAACTGAAGATAACTGAACCATAACTAAACTGAACTGAACTGAACTTAATTGAATTGAACTTAAATGAACTGAATTGAACTAAACTTCAAACATGCAAACATCAAATCCTAACTCCTTGGATCTTTACATGCATTCAGAAGTGTTAATTTTTACTTCGTATAGTTAATTGAACTCAAGGTGAGTGTCACCTTACCATGTGTGCACCCACATGCTCCTATTATTTAGAAATAACTACAAATGTCAATTTCATGATTTATTTCATCAAATATTAATCTCATCCTAATTTTAGTGTTTTTGAACACATTCCAAGAACTTAGGAGATACATGAAATAATTCATGTTTAGGATTTGCAATTAAATGGCATCCTATTTCCAACACAAAGGAGTCTTATTTAGTTCATGCAAGGTCTTTAAATTAGGGGAATTGTGCCTAATATCTCCAAGAGAGGACTAATCAAAGAACAAATGACTTAGGGGATGTAGTGTGTCACATCAAGCCACTTAGAGGAAAATAATATGTTGAAAGAGATCACACTCTTAAAGGAAATCACACCCAATGCCACCACAAAGTGAAAAATGCATCACATAAAGTAAAAATACTACACCATGAACCATGCAAAAGAATAATGATAGAGTATTCCTCCACTTTAAAGAAATTTCTAAGCTCCATACTATGAGCAATTACTTTAAAGTAGAAAATGATAAATGCTAACAATAAAAAAGACATGAGAGCTAACATGAAAATTGCTATGCCAAGTCAAATGTTTCCAAATAAATCTTTGTCATGAAAAAGGGCTGCCCCCAAAATAAAACTCCAAACATGCATAAGGAATCTATTGATTTGGGGTTAGTATGTTCTTACGACAATGTTTTTAGAGAGCTCAAAACTATCATCATTCCTCAAATATGCATAGAACTAGAAGAATGACACATAGAGAGTGAAAACAAAGAAAGACCTTTTGGGTCAACATGGATGTCTTGATTCCTTGCATCACCCCCAAAAGTAAAACACAAGAAAAATGAAAAAGATTAAATAAAAAGCTTTTGGGTCAACATGAAAGTGACATGAATGTCTCAATGCCTTGCATCATCTCCAAAAGGAAAACATAAGAAAAAGAAAAGATAAAGTAAAAAGGTAGCATAATTATGACATAAAAAGGAATGAAGGTATATATAGAGGAATGTCATAAAGAGAGAGATACATAAAATAAAACATCACAGGGAATCACATTACGCACATGCAATCACACAAAATAAACATGAAAAATAAAAGAAATGTAATGCTAGTAAGGCACATGTGAATCAACCTATGAGAAATTCATCTACATCATAGTCATGTTCTTCGTATGTGGGAGGCAAAAAACTAGCCAAAGGGACAATGAAAAATACGCTACTAGGACAAGGCTATCAAATTCATCCCTTCACTTAGTGCAAGGAAAAAATGAGTTGAGGTAGGTGATGGGAAAGGTCATGTAATGGCCAAAATACAAGATTCTACAACTATTACATGACAAGGAGTAGAAGGGCATGATATAATTATTGTTGCCAAAGAGATTTTTGTTCAAGATTATTTTGAATGCATGAAACTTATCAGTACTATGTTCAAGAGTTCTATGATATCAACAATGTGGAACATATGCACCTTTAGGATTGTAGAATCCCAATCCTAGACCTACACAAACACAATAAACAAACACATAGTTAGATCAAATGCAAGTGAGAATCAATATTCCCCATGAAATCGATTTAAATTGAAAAGAATAAGAAATGAGATGAAGAACACAATAAAATATAAACAAAAGCTATCAAATCCTATTCAAATCCAAAGCAAACTCTTGATCCCATAGGGGAATTGGTACAAATTTGATGTGGAAATTGGCCCTTTCCCAACTCCTATTATGCAATGTTGATGAGTGATCCACTTTGGTGAAGATTAAATTGAGCTCTATGATGAAAAATATGCATAACCTAGGGGTATGTGCAGGATCATCATGGAAAAAATAGGTCCTTAAGTAGCAAAAAATTCAGAAAAATTAGAGTTAGGCAACTTGATGTAAAAATTTGAATAAGTTATCTATATTATTTCAAAAATATGTAAGAATAGAATCTATAAAAAATTGAATTTAGTTTCTAAACTACTAGGTTTGTTTAAAAAGAAAAATTTGAAATTTCAATGTAGTAGTACTTAAGTTTCAGGGAAAAAATAAGAAGTGTTTGTCTGACCACCTTAACCACAATAAAAAGATTATATTTTTTTATAATACTTTAGGTATAAGTAGAGGACTCATGTCCTGATGTGATGCATATTTTTTGGTAATTTTTTTCCTAGTAAATAATTAATTATTATTTTTTAATTACAACTTTTAAAAAATATAAAAAACTCGTATGTCTAACCACCTTAACTTGGTCAAAACTTCATGAAATTATTTTTTTATTTTTTTAATCCTATAGTATGCAAATCATATAATGTGACACATGTTTTGGATTCAAAAAATGTGATATCATTTGAAAACTATAGATGTTTTTCAATCAAGGTCTATCAATCAAGACTTTAGTCGTAATTTGAATAGAAAATGAATAATAATTACTTATTAAATTCAAAGTAAAGCATAATTTATATTGGTGGAAAGCTGAGAATATCCTTTAAAAACCCTTTTCGTTTCATCGAGTTTGGGTAAAGAAAAAGTCATCAGCCACATACCCATCATATTGCCACTTTTTGGCCCATCATGATCCTGGACATACCCATAGCTAATATTTTGATAAAATGGATGGAAATAGAGATGCTTGAGGATGAAATTGAGTATAGTAGACTTGCTTAAATTGTGGATGATCAAAACAAAGAATAATCCTTCTATTTATAGAAAGACAAGATGGAGGAATGAAAAAATGGAACAATGTGGGATCATTCAACATCTAATGTGAAAGTGCCACTTGTCAAGATGTGAATGGAGGAAGCTTGAGCACATTTTGATGAAAGTGCACAACAAATGGAATTAGGTGGAATTTGAAAATAGTAAAATGACATGTAAGAGGGAAAAATAATGACTTAAATGCCACTTGGCTCAATGCACAAGGACATGCATGAAGGAATGAATGTCTTATTGGAAGGACAAATCCACTTGCAGGGATTTCGAACTTGGAGGAATATTCCTCTAAAGATGCCAAGTTAAAAGAAAATAGGGATTTAATAAATCCATTAAATGTATTTTCATGTGCAAGTGGCAAAAAGCTATAGGATGGGATATAGATTAAGATTAAATTAATTAAGGTCTAATTAATTTAATGAGGGATTAGATGATGTGACTATTTGATTTAGATTTATGGGTTCATTTAAATTAAAATATAAGACAAATGTGATTTAGATTTAATTAAATAAAGGATTTGATTTATTTAACTAAAGGGGATGATGTTAGATTAAATTAAAAAAGGTTTAATTTATTTAATTTAATAGGGTGACTTTAGAGATTTAATCAAATAAAATGAATTATTTAATTAAATAGAGACTTAGAGTCAATTAGATCAGATTGATTGATTTAATTAACAGGAGAGAATGACTTAATAAGATAAATGATTATTTATTTAATTAAGGGATGAAGAGTGATGATAAGCTGAGAAGGTGATTCAGGATGATATTGTGTTAGTAATTGGGATCAAGTATGTTGGTATATTTTTCATGTCTACATTTTTCCCCTCTTTGAAGCAAAGTATTCGTTATATTGGTTCAAAGAATAAATGGTCTCAATAAGGAGTCATAAAATTTTTATTTCAAAATTTTCCCCACTCCTGCCCCGATGAGAGAAAACATGCTGATATACTCCCCTCTTAAGAGATTGGACAAAAAATTGGATTTTTGGGTGATTTCACAAAAAAGAGGGACAAGGTGTCTGATAGGTTCAGAAAGGCTCCAAAATGCAAAAAAATGAGACAAAACACGAAAAAAAGATGCAAAAAGGCCCTTGGTTAGGCGAAAATAGGATGGGGGGTCCAAGACCCTAGCTAAGTGGCTAAACAAGGTCAAAAATCCCTAATTTTTAAGCTTAAATAGCTCCTGAGGGGACACTTCAAATTCACTTTCACATTCAACTTTTAGAGATTTTGCAATTTTGAGCTCTTCCCCTTCGTGATATGGTGCAACGATAGCTTCCCCTACACATTTTTGATAGAGTATGGACACACCAAAGGCTTCTTGGCACTAGACCACTAGTGATTCAACTTGACTCAACTTCGTTTTCTATTTTCATGCACATTTATTAGGCTAGGAAACTTATTTTTAGGAGTGGTCCTCTATTGCACCACTAGAAAGTTTAAATCAGTGTCGAGTGGCCTCAAACTATGCCACAGTAGCGAATAACAATGCCATAGCATAGTTTGGAATTAGGGTTTAAATTCCAAACCCAGCCGCATATGCAAAGTGCACCGCAGTGGTCCTTTTTGCAATTTAGGGTTTAGGTCAAACCAGGCCGTATATTCAGACTGTGATGCCACGATGGAGTTTGAGGGTCAAAAACTCCTAGCGGCATCATTTGAAACTTTCAAACTACACCGCACCCACAAATAGTGACGCTTAAGTTACATTTAGGGTAGGCTGAGACAAATCAAGTTCACAATTTTTTGATGAATTTTAAAATGGTGACTTTCCTAATGTAGGAGGAGGTGACGATACTATATTCACGTGAGCACAAGTCCTAGGTATTATTTGGAATTTTGCAGGGTATGCCCGAGCGATGGTAGGAGCATCTAGGGGCCATCAATATTTGGTATATCACTTATGCTTTTCCCATTCGGACACACTTGGGTATGTTGACGACACTCGCTGAGAGATGGCACAGCGAGACATCCTCTTTCCACCTCTCAACAGGTGAGGCAATGGTCACACTAGAGGATGTGTGGTAGATCCACATATTGTCTATCCATGGAGAAAGCTTTATATATGGTGTGGATGTTGGGAGGGAGGCCTACTACTATGTTATGGGATAGGATGAGCTTGTTTTCTGTGAGGGTCAAATTGAGTTAGAGAATTATAGGCTCATTATGTCACCCTTCTGCCTTGTTATTGCAGCTATTATATTAGGTCTCATCACACCAAATCAGTGGAGATGGTATTTCAATCCTAGATGGGGGCTCACTTGGGAGCACATGGTGTGGAGATGAGTTTTCTTTACTTGGGGGCCAGTTATTTTGGCCTCGCTATATAGATATTTGCATGAGTTTGCATACCTAGATGGCCAAGCTCTTAGTGTTGGCATTACATTGCTTGATATCTGGGCCTTGGAGCACATCATCGTGCTCCATCCAAGAGTTGTTCCTATAGATATGGAGCCAGATGATATAGTAGTCTAGAAATATAGAGGCAAAGTTTCATTTACTTTCATTGGACAAGCTGGCATTCCTCATTGGAGGAGAGTTTTGGAAGATATGCGGGTGTTCACATAGCGGCCATACCTTGGATGGTATGCATCGTATGATGACATAAAATAACTTTTCTTCGCTTGCCAAGATAGATTGATGTAGGGTAGGGACTACACGATGCTTGAGATGTACCTGCTAGGCAGGGTTTAGAGGTAGTTCGACGAGCTACTAGATAGGCCAGACGATCAATATGTGTCCATTTTTACATGGACAACAAGCTAGATCTCATAGGGACATTATTTACGTACACATATGGTAGTACAAATTTTTATGCATCTGGTGGCCAAGCCATGGCCTTATGACTAGGGTTAGAAATATGTAGGCATTACACATGCGTATAGAGATTGGTTTCATCCATCTCTTCGACTGGTAGTGCCAAGTACACCTTCTAGATGGTGGAAGGCTAGAAGCCAAGGAGAAGGATGAGGCCAAGGGGGCAGAGACTAGGATCAGGGAGGTGGTGGGTCACCACCATATCAGCCAATTCATGATGTGGGGCTATAGGATCAGCCCTGACATGATGGTTAGGATCAGCTTTGGTAGGACCAGGACTAGGCACACCAGGACTGGGTCTCAACACCGCCCAGAGATGGGGATCAGGATTAGCCACCCATGTAGCCAAGGACTAAACCAAACCCTAGAGATGACTAGATTTTGTAGCTACAGGCCTAGGTATAGGAACTTATAGCTAAGAGAGATTAGTTGCAAGCAGAGTGGGACTAGGTGGTTCAACAAAGACATGTTGTGGAGCTGCAAGTAGTGGCAAAGATGGGAAGATGGTAGCAGATAGAGAGTATGTCTGCATCCTCCTCCCAAAGCATGGTTCCACTTAGTTCATATAGGTAGACCATTTGGGAGGCTGATGACTACATGATGAACTATCACTAGGCCATGATGAGTGTAGCTCAAGTGCTAGATTTTTCATAGAGGACATGCCACAAATCCACAGAGGATCACAAAGAGAGAGCAGGTGGCAAGGGCAGCAACTAGTAGGGCTAGCCCTCATTTTGATCAGAGATAGGATTCTTTATGCCCCATGGGCTCATTTTTGATAGCCTAGTGGGCCTTTTGTACTTATGTATTTGATACATACTTGATCTGATTCTTTTGCACCATGACAGTGTAGTTATTTTGATGATATATGAGATGATGATTTAGATCCAATATGATGTGTTATGTCTTATATTTACTTTGATGCATTATGGATGGATCTCATTTCTATATGCTATGCAATGAGTCTATATGATGCTATGATTTTTATGTGATGATGCTATAATGATGATACTATATGATGCTTATGTGATGATGTAATGTGATGGTTTCTGGATGCATTTCTTTTTCAACTTATCTTAAATTCTTATGTACTTTTTATGATGTATGCAAAATGTTATGATATGCAAATGCTTAGACTAACAAATGTATATTATGAACCTAATGGATGATAGGATGAACTTAATTTTCTCATGTATGATATGCACTTATGATGTTATGATGATGACATGATGTAATGATGTATAATGAATGTATGATGTATGAAATGATCCTTTATGTAATAATTTATGTGTTATGATATGATGTTTATGATATGCAAATGATATGTGTTATATATGTGATGGTGTAATGGATTCTTATATGTGATATAGGATGATTATGCAATGTTATGATATGTTAAATGTAAATGGTTTTATGATGATCCAAATGTTAGGGTAATGGTGTATGATGTTTATAATGCTATGGGATGATTTATTTTATGATTATATAATGGATGTATATGTATGGTTTATGAGATGCTTTAGAATAACCAATCTATATTATATATGGACGAAATTCAATGTATGTGTTATGATTAATGTTTTCTATGTGATATGATATTCAGTATGCAATATGTTGACAATTTTGTGGATGCAGGATGGATGCAATGATGATAATGATTTGTGATTAATTGTCATGGTGCCATGTTAGTATGAAAAAGGATGGAAGAAAGAAAGAGATTCCAACAAGACAAGAGATGATGATGATGATGATGATGCATACTGAGGAGTTGGGTTTTTAAAAGAGCCAAGTACCTTATGTTTGATTACACACATAGGCATGATGCATCAAGGTATAAAGAACTAGGATGGCATTGTACTTAGTGTGACGTATTTTGACTCAACAATCAGATAGCAGTATCCCTTTTTACCCTTGACATATGGAACCTCATTCAGAATGTAGTTCAAATATTTTAGATATCCCAGACCAAAACATAGAAAAGCAAGACTTCCTATGTGGTCAACAAGAAACCTAAAACATCTTCCCTACAAACCAAGAAAAGCATGCATAATCAAGTTATATTACAAGAATATCCAACAAGTATAGTAGATAAAAAGATAATGATCATTGCCTTATTTTTATCTCTCTAAATCTCTTCATTTGGGACATCATCGATAGGTCATTGAAATGAGTGCAAAAGGATAAATCAAAAGACAAAGATAAAGTAAGCAAACAAGTTAATGTTCTTCAATACCGCTAACTAGGACTAAACTATGGTGATGCCAAATGTTGATTTACATTGTAGGAAGGATGCATCCTAGGACATGATGATATTAGATGATTTGATATGGGACTGATTAGATGATAGGCTATTGACACAAAGAATTGACCAACTTGTTTACTTACTGACCTAGACTTGAGACTTTGACACTTGAGTTTTCACTTTTGAACTGCTAGACTTGTTTTCGACTATTTTACCAAAGGTTGACGATGATGATTGTTTATTATGAGTGATGTTTATTCAGATGAAAGTGAGATGAGATGGATGGATTATTTTTACTTTTATTTTTAATTTGGATGTTTTTGATTTTTTTGAAATGTTTTGAGGTTCTTTTTGGTAGTTTTTCAAGATTTTACAAATGTTTTGATTTTCAAAATTTTAGATGTTTTGGGGTTTTCTGAGATTTTGACTAGGAGACTAACCTAAATACCTATCCTAGGGGCTTTGGGGGATGATCAATAGATTATCCTTGCCTATGTTATACACGTAGAGACCATGTAGTTTGACTGACACATGATTATTGATGAGATATGGACAAATGGATTGCCAGTTTATTATGACAAACTCCTAAAGGACTAACTTAAGTGTCTTGGGGGATGATCAAAGATCAAAATTTCATACATTCAAGGCTCAAAGACCTATAGTTTGACAAGATGACTCTATTTTTGAATTTTTGACTAAATTTTTACTTGTTTTAGGATTTTGAGTGTTTTGAATGTTTTGGTATTTTCTAATGTTTTTGAATTTTCTGATTTAGGGACCTCAAGAATATACACAAATCCGATCTGATGAGAACATGCCACCAGTGTGATGCAATAAACTACTATAATAAAGGGAAGAAAAATTGACCTTAAGAATGGGTCGAGTAGTACTAGGAGGGATCATGATACAAACACAAGACCAAGCTATGATGTAGATGCCAAATAAATGATGGATGGTGATATGGAATGAGATGGATGATGGAAGCATAATGGATGGATGATGTAGAACAAGACTTGAAGATCTTGGTGGATGGAAAGTGCTTATTTACACAAGGAGCCTATTTTCCATGTTTTCACCAAAGTACTTTCCCAAAGCACCAGCGAAGTGGTTTTCACTAGAGGATGTTTTTTCTCTTTACTATTTGTAATCCTTTGTTTGATTTTTCTTGGAATTTTTTTTTGTTACCAGGATGCCTATTTGTCAGGTTTTCATTAGAGTAACCATTTTTTTAGGACATTTTCTGATCTTTTTTTTGTATTTTTGGTTTTATACCTAAAAATATTAGGCATAATTTTTTTTGAGATCAGAGCTATTCATGGGCTCCTGTAGAGGTTCCCCTTCAGGTGTTGATAACAGTGGGTACTGCCACAATAGTGGTTTACAATTTCTGAGAGGAGCTAATTTTTGCTGAAATCACATAATTTTAGAAAATATAATGGTTTAAGCCTTTAAATGTTCCATTTTAAGGATTCCAATTGAAGAGGGTTTGATCAAATCACCTTAGATAGAACCTTGCTAGTTTTAAACCATACCTATAAATGAGTCTCCTTTACACCTATCAAAATGCTAATAAAAAATCACTTTTGATTTAGCTTTTGGGGATCAAATAAATTCATTTAAAATTTATTTCAAATGATTATGGTATTCCTCAGAACGAGCTATCCAACAAATATAATTTTAATATGTTTTGGTTTTGTTATGTATGTTTTATTATGGAAAATGAATTCCTCATGAACTATATATTGAAGTCCTTGATCCAACAAATATAATTTTATATATGTGTAATTGTTTGACTTTTTGATTTATTGAATAAAAAATATCTAACCAAGTGGAAGCACTAGATATCAGAGTTAAAAATATAAATTAGAAAGAATTAGAATTTTATCCTTCATGGAAAAAAAATTGTGTTATACAGTGTTCATCTCTTTTTAAAAATGTTGTTTTCTGAAAAAACTAGTTTTCGTGGGAGATGGAAAAAGAAGTACAATCTAATTTCAAAAATTTTGAAAAAAATATTTTTAGAATCTACAGACAAAATTTGATGAGACTCTAGTTTGCACCATCTTCAAATTCCTCATGGTTTAGCCGCCATAGGTGCCTGAATGTGAAGATTTAGTTAAAAATAATAATTTCAGTGTCCAGTTTGGCCAAAAATTGTAAACCACTATTGTGGGATCACCCTCTGATATGCCCCTAACTTGTAACTTGTTGTGATGAGAAAGGGTCCCAACTAGTTGGGTTCAAATTTTTCTTTGCCGTTTCGACATGGGATGTTCTTCTGGTTCTCCTTTAGCACAAGTTCTCTAACCTGGAAGGTTCTGCTCCTGATCTTCTTCTTATAGCTCCTCTTGAGTCAGTTCTGATAGACCTATAAATGGTTTAATGCTTCCATACACAACTCATATAATAAATCTATCTCATTTAGTCTTGAAACTCGGTATTCCTCATCTGTGATGAGGTTTTGCATTGATATACTGAGTGACAGAAAATCAATCTCGATGGGTAATATGGCTTCTAATTTGTAGACTAGGGAAAAGGGAGTGGCACCTATTGGTATGTGAATGTTGGTTTGATAGGCCTAGAGGGTGGGGTTTAGCTACAGATGCCAGTCATGACCTACGTCATTGACTAAGTTTTAAGTATTTTTAGAATGGTTTTGTTTGTGGCTTCTTCTTGGCCATTTCCTTGGCAATAAAATGGGGTGGAAAAGCAATGTTGGATTTTGAATTTGTCGCAAAGGTCACAAAAATCTTGATTCTTGAATGGTGTCCCATTAACTAAGATAATGGCTTGTGGAACACTATAGTGGCATATTACGTAGTCTAGGATGAACTTTAATATCTTCTTTCTAGTGATGTATGTCATGGCACCCACTTTGTGAAGTACTCAGTGGTGGTAATGATAAACTTGTGGCCACTGGATGAGGTAGGGGTGATTTTTCCAATGAGATTGAGTCCCCATTTAAAAAGGGCCATGGTGTGATGATGGGATGAAGCTCTTGAGTTGGTGCATGAATGAGGTCTCCATGTTGCTGACATTGTAGACACCTTCTGATATAGTCATGTGCGTCTCTTTCTACAGTAGGCCAATAGTACCTCGTCCTCAACAATTTCTTGGCCAAGGTCATACCGCTTGAGTGTGAACCACATATGTCGTTATGTACCTTAGTTAAGGTGATCAATGCCTCCTCAGCATTTAAGCAACGTAATAGGGTTCCTTTTGTTCTCCTATGGTAAAGGGAATTTCCGAGAATGACAGACTGAGATTCCTTCCTAACAATTTTTTTCTTAAATTGTGAGGTTATGTTAGCTAGGAGGACTCCTATTCTCAGATAAGTGTATATATCATGGTACCACAGATTGCTAGGACCAACAATTTCACATACAAATTTTGAATTTGGTACCTCGATTGTAGGCATGAGAAGCTACTCTACCAGGAATTCAAGGTTTGGGACATTGCGAGAGATATCCAATAGGGATCCAATTGTTTCCATAACATTTTTCGCTTTGTTGTTTGCTCTAGGTATCTGCTCAAATGTGATCTCAATGGAATCTTTAAGACTCCACCAATTTCTTATATGGAGTTAGCTTGTTTTCTTTAGTCTGATATTCATTATTCACTTGATTGATTATTAGCTATGAGTCCCCATAAACCTTGAGAGCCATGATATGCCACTGCACTACTATTCTGAGTCCTATGGTTAGAGCCTCATATTTTGTGATATTGTTTGTGCAAGGAAATTCCAACTTGTAAGATCTTGGTATGTAGTCTCCCTATGGAGTGATGAAAATGACCTCGGCTCCCAATCCATGCTATGTGTAGGAGCCATAAAAGTACAAATTCTAGTGGTCTGCTATAATTAAGTTGAAAATGGATTCATTAGGGAACTTTGAAATTAGCAGATTCTCTGAATACATTGGTGCTTCTACCAATTGGTCTGTAATAGCTTTCCCTTTGATAAAATTTTGTTCCATGTACTCAATGTCATATTTAGATAGGATCATGACCCACTTGGCCATCCTTATTGTGAGCACTGCCTTGGAAAGTAGGTACTTGAGTGGGTCAATCTTGGAAATAAGCTTGATTTTGTGTGTTAACATGTAGTGTTTGAACTTTTGTGAGGAAAACACCACTGCTAGACATGCATTTTCAATGAAGGAATAGTTTAAATCATGCCCTACCATGGTTTGATTGATGTAGTAGATGGATCTCTCTATTCTGTTCTCATCATGCTAAGCTAGGACAGCACCAAGAGCTGCTTTTGTTGCTAATATGTAGAGGATTAGAGGCTTTCTTGGGATTGGTGGCATAAGCACTGGAGGTGTGAGAAAATACTCTTTGATTTTTTTAAAGGCATAATTGCACTTTTAATCCCACTTGTATGCTACCCCTTTGTGGAGTAGGTGAGAATAGCGGATTGAGTTGTCTACTAGCTGAGCTATAAACTGGTGGATGGATTGGACCTGCCTTGTAAGCCTCTCAACTGCTTCAATGTCTTAGGTGCCTCCATCTCGAGGATTGAATTTACCTTAGTGGGATCTATTTCAATTCCTCTCATAGATGCAATGTATCCCAACAACTTCCTTGATTGTACGCCGAAGATGCACTTCTTCAAATTGAGGCAGACTTTGTATTCCTCCAATCTATCGAATATGGGACTTAATGTTGCTATGTGGTCCCTTCTCTTTCTGTATTTTTCTAATATGTCATTGACATAATCTTCCACAGTCTTATGGATCATGTCATGAAATATTAAGGTCATTGCCCTCATGCTTTAGGCCAAATGACATCATGTTCTAGTAGTTTGTCCCTAATGGATAGGTGAATGCCATTTTATGTTGGTCCTCTTTGGCTATCATGATTTGGTTATACCTAAAGAATTTTTCCATCTGAGAAAGAATGTCATGTCCTGTCGTCATGTCTACAATCATGTCAATGTTAGGCAATGGGAAATTGTCTTTTGGGCATGCTTTGTTTAGGTCTCTAAAATCTATGCATATGTAGATACCCCCATCGAGTTTTGAAATAGGTACTAGATTTGATACCCACTCCAAATAGTCGATTGGTCATATGAATCTTGTATCAAGTAGCTTCTTGAATTCCATTTTGACTAACAAGGCTATCTGGGGATGTATTTTTATTAGTTTCTATCTAACGAGCTTTGCCTTGGGGTAAACTAATAGAAGGTGAACCACAATCTTTGGTTCAAGCCCAGGCATGTCAACATAGCTCCATGCAAATTTGACCTTTCTCTCCCTTAAGAAGGTAACTAGGAGATCTTGTTCTTCTATCATCAATGATTCAACATAAAATGTGATATGTGGATTTTTCTTTATTCCCAAGTTGATAGGGTTGCACTTCTCAGCTAGAACCACTAACTTTTCCTAATATAGAGCACTGAGAGGAAGATTAAATCCTTCATACTCGGGCACCTCAGAGAGGTTTTCACCATTGGACATGTCCTCTTTTTTTTAATATTTTAGGATCTGAGAGTGCCACACTGTGGTTTTCACTCAAATACCTTGAGGTTATTCTCAAGTTTTCACTTTTGTGACTAAAGGATTCAATCGTCTCCCTGTAGTAAGCTTGTGTGTTCAAAATGATATCAAACCCAGCCTTGTGATCTTTGCATAGTACCATTCTCTAGAGTCCCATGAATTCCTAGAGTGCTTCATCATTTTTGAAAGTGTCCAAAATTGGCAGTCCTCATTAGTTGTAATTGATGAGCTGGGGGTAGACTAGGTTGAATTCATGGTTTTGACTAGTTGACTCAAATGACATTGTACTAATCATGAGCATAGAGGAATTCTCAAAAATCCTAGGTAAGTTAGTTATGGAATCTTCCTCATCACTACTACTACAACACATTGGTTATGTAAAATGTGAAATTTTATAAAGGTAGACTAGTGGATACGGGTAATTGAAGGGTGGTATCATTTGCTAAGGAGTTTTGACCTTCTTAACCAGGGTATTTTGGCAATGTATGGTTATACTCAGAGGGGTGCATCCAAGGCCAAGATTTTTCATTCGTGTCTTAGGAATGATGGGTATTTGAATCTCGTTATTATTTTATCAAAGCTTTCTATTTCTGTCATAGCCCATGGTGGGCATCATTTGTAAGCCTTTATTGCTATCATCCATAGGTAGATCAGATGCCAGTTTATTGTCTTGGTACAAGAGATGGGATGGGTCCTCTTCTATTACTTCTTGACCAAGATCTCCCCAACTTTTGAAGTTGGAGGAACTTGCTGTGAAGGTTTGAGATGAAGAAGCACCATTTGATTGTGGTTGTCCTCATGACCTGGGAGATTGTGGTAACTCTCCTACCACAAAATAATTTTTTGGAATTGTATAGTGTCCACACCCATTGTCCTAGATAATGACCTTAATATTGGAGATGGCAGGGATAGCAAGTGTCTCTGTCATAGAAGTGGAGGTGAGAGTAGTTGGATAAATGTATGGAGTTAATGGGCCTTCATCATTCTCTGGCACTTGGGGGATTTTGTAATATTTGGCTTCTAGGCTCTTGCAGTAAGAAAATGGTTTGGGATCCCTGTAGATAGTGACCTATTGGCCTTGGTATGTGAGCTTGACACATTGGTGGAAGGTTGATTCTACTTCTTGCATCCCGTGAATCCATAGATGCCCTAGGAGAATTTTGTAAGGTAGATCGAGGTCAAGGACCTAACAGGTGCTTTCCATAAATATTAGCCCTACTTGAATAGGGAGTTGGATAGTTCCCCGAGACACTCTTTCTTGATCATCATAAGCCTTGATTGTGATCCTTTTGCATTTTTCAATGGAATCTTATGCGATTTTAATATTTTTTATAAGCTTGAGGGAACAAATGTTTAAACCTACACCTCCATCCATCAAGACTCTCTTGAATTTTTTCTTATGCACTAGGAGCTCTAGATGGAGTGCACGATTGTGAGATGGTTGGGTAGGAAAGTATTGATCAAATAATGTAAGAAGATTTTGGGTAATGATGTTTCCGACCATAGCTTGGAATTTTTTAGCATCAAGATCCACAAAGATGGTGGATGAAGCTAATGCTTCTTCAAGGAAATTTTTGTGGGTCGATGATATATTCAGTAACTCCATGATGGAGATCTGAGCTAGGGTTCTTTTCAATTAATAAAGGACATTATAGCCACTAGGAACGAATCTCAAGTTGGAAGCGGGTTCTCTGGGAGGATGAGATGACCCTATGATGGTGATTTTTCCACCTCTTTTGGTGACTCCACAATCATCTTGGGCTCCTTTGGTGGTGATAATAGATCAATACTCATATATGGATGCAAGTACATGGTTGTATACATGATTCACACTTTTGAATGCACCTTTCCCCTTATCATTGTTATTGTTCCCTTTGTTGTTATGATTGGGTATTGGATTCATTTAGATTTTGAGATTCTGATTTCTCGTTGGTTGCTCAAAATTTATGATTTTTTCATCAATGAGGTCTTGTATTAAGTTTTTCAACCTCATACAACTGGTAGTTGTGTGTTCCTTGATCTTATGGAAATCAGAAAGGTTATTTTCATTATACCATAGTGGTTTCACCAAGGGCTCTTGATAATTGTCATAAGTGGGGATTGTGATGATTTTTTCCACCACAAGGCTCTTCATGATGGATTCAGCTAATTCCCCAAGGGCTATGTACTTCCACTTGGGGGAGTTTTTATTTCGCTGGGTGGTCCCCTTTGATCATTCACATTGTTGATTGTTTGATTTTTTGATTGCTAAGTCACAATGTTAGCTTGATGATTGCTCTAATTGTTGTTTCAGGGTTGTTGTTGGGGTGCTAATGTGTTTTTTCAAGGAGAACTAATGACAACTTTGACGTCAACAACACCATCGTTGGTAATGTTTCTATTTTTTCCCATGTGTGAAGTTTGTCATTATAGCTAGTGGATGGGTGATTGTTTTTCTATTCAAGATATGTGGATGTCCCTCCTTGTGCATTAAGGGCTCATTCAATGTTAAGCACCTTGGAAATTGGTTGATCATATGTGGTGATACCCTGCACTTTGAGATGGAATGCCAAGGCTCCTTCTATATTGGAGATGATGGTGCAAACTTGTTGTTCTTCTAGCATGACCCATTTGCTCCTAATTGCCTTGGATTTCCATCATTGTAGGAAGGAAGCAAATGATTCATTTTTACCTTGTTTAAGAGCTGATAGTTCCTCTAGACTAACATCCATATCGATATTGAATGCGTCTACTATCTCTTGGAACTTCTTGATGCTAGGAGGAAGGTGAGAGAACCAATCCATGGCTTGGCCAACTAAACTTATAGGAAATAGCCACATCAAATATGTATCATCATATGCGAATTCCATGTAATGAACTTGGAATTCCCTAATGTGATCTTTAGGGTTTCCTCTCCCACAATATTTATCAAGTTTGGGGATCTCAAATCCCTTTGGGAATGGTTTCACTACAAGACTCCTACCAAATAGATAAGGACACAAGTTTTTGGGTGTTTCTGTGGTTTTCCCTGACTAAAGATCAAGCACTTGCTGTGAGAGTGACTTGATTTGTGTTGTTACATCGTTTTGCAGATCAAGGGGTGGGATGAAGGTGTTTTTTGGTGGTTCACTTGTTGGAGGGATGGGTGGATTGGTTGATGTGTTGGTGGATGGTGCTTGCACATTATGTTGCACCAAGTATGCTTGTAATTGTTGTTGTATCAACAAAACTTGTTGTTGATCCTGTTGTTGTTGTGCTAATAGTGCTTGTTGATGAGCTTGTTATTGTTTTTGCACCAACAATGCTTCTTGTTTGGTTGCTAGTTGGATTGCTTCTTGCTGCTCTTGGTATTTCTTTACTGCTTGTTGGTATGCTTGTTGTTGGGTTGCTTGTTGTTGTTTGAAGTACTATGTATGTGCTTGTCCTTGTGCCTATGCTTGTTGAGCTTAGTATTGGGCTTGAGCTTATGCTTGTGCCTAGGCTTAGGCTTGTGCTTGTTGGGTAGCTTGCACAATCTGTGCAACTTGCTATTGTTGTAATAAAGCTTGAGCTTGAGTAACCTTCTATACTTGTTGTGCTTGTTGTGCGGCTTGTTAGTTTTTGATTTGCTAAAGTTCCTTTTGATAGGCAACTTGTTGAGTAGCTTGTAATGTAATGCTATATTGGCTTGACATATTTGTGTTTGGTGGAGAAGATGGTGGTGGTGACAGTAGATTTTGTATGGTGTTTGTTTCCATGATGAGAGGCACCATTGTATTGATAATTAGGATTTGTGTAGTGGATGGTGTGATTGATATTCTTGGTCCTTGAGAGACCATGTTTTTGGGAATGGTTGATGATGTGGTGGTTGCTTGTGTTATTGGGATGGTTTCCATCTATTGTTGTGATATCAATGGAAAGATGGGAGGATTTGGTATGATGATTTGATTGATGTTTGGAGGATTATTTTGAATGAGTGGTGGCAACAGAGGTAACCCGAAACTAAGAGTTGATGTTGATGTTGGTGGTAAGGGTGGAAGTGGTGGAAAAGTGAGTGGCATAATTCCTTGGGGAAATGATGAAGATGTAGGGTCAAAGATACCCCCTGGTCCAAATAAATCTCCTTCTCCTTGCAAGGTCATAGGGGGAGAGGTTTGTGTATTTAACAAGTATGTCAGTATTGCATGAAATGATCATGATGGGTCATTTAGATCATGAAAGGTGAGAGGGACATATGGATGTGATGGATTTTGGGATAAAAATTTCCCCAAGACCATGTTTGCATCCAAATATTGGTTACTCATGAGGGGGTGAGTTTGTAGTGCTTTAAGAAAAGAACTCCCTTTGTTAACAATAGGTTGAGTTGGAGAAATGGATGATGTAATTTGGCGGATAGGTTGGGTGATGCTTTGGAATGGAGGTGTGGATGAGATTGGGGATATGGATGAAATTCGAGGCATGACCTCAAAAGGTTGTTTCACAATGGTGCTCATATCGTAATCGGAAGGGAGTTTAGCCCCTTGTTTTGATAATTCAAGCATGTATTGTGAGGGATGGAGCTTCATCATGATGATGACAATTCTATGATTCTCAGGATTATGGACCATTTCAGTGATCTAGTCTTGTGTCATCTTGAAGAAATTAATGGTGATATCCTCTACTTGACCTTCCTCTTGTGGATTTTGTGATGATGAAGGAATATTAGTTAGGGGATTGCTCGATCTAGTAGGATTCATTCGGAGTTTGTTTGGCTTAGGTCACTTGAAGTTGATGTTTATTTATTGGTCTCCATGTTCCTCTCATGTTGTGATCTTGTTTGAACCATAAAATGAGGCTCAAAAGAGAAGATCTAGGATGATTAAGGATCAAAAGGTGTGATGGTAAAATGTGTGAAAGGTGGGTGATATGGATAACTAAACTCACAAGTTCTTGAGAGGGGATGCTAGACTTTTAGGACCTTTTGGATTCTTGGATTCTTGGATTTGATTTTGAACTTGACTTAGTTTTGGATTGCTTTGATTTTTGGATAATGAACAAATAGATCCCAAGATGTTGGATGTTATCTATGGGATAGACTTGCCCACAAGATGATAATTTGACTAAGTGTAGGGAGAAGGATGCATCTACCCATACCTAATCAAACAAAGATGATTTGATCATAATTTAATTAAGCATATGGAGAAGGATACATCTACAAATACTTAACTAAAAAGATGATTTTGATGTTTTGATTCAGGGATTTTGATTTTTTTCAAGGATTTTTGATTCATGGATTTTCCAAAATGTCTAGCATGAAGGATGATTTCAAGATTTTCAAGAGTTATTGGTGAGATAATTTAGTTTTTTTTGTTTGACAGATGGATGAAGTTTGATTTTGATCCTATGTGTACCTAAAAATACTGTGGTTTACAAGATCTTTATTTTGAAGAACATGCTTTACTCTAAACAAGGTGTTCAAATTCTCGAAAAAGATTTGGATTTTGACAATAATAGAATGAGTACAAATCAGGATTATTTCTTGAAGCTCTTCTATAAAAGTTGAAAATCAATCTTTGTCTGAATTCGTAGAGCGTTGAGAGACACTTTTGATGATCCTTTGGACTAAGAATTTTTTACTTTGGTTTCCAGATTTTGATCTTGCATGAAATCATTTCAGACACATGTGTGGGTTCAATTTTCCTGAGCTTTTCTTAGTGAGTTCTTTTTACAACAAATAATTCTTGATTAGGTATTTGAGCTAGATGTCTAATGTCTTAAGTTCTTCTTATCTCACAAATTATATTATGTGAAACTTCAATGAAATCAAGGAAAAAGTTACCTATTGTTGACTTTAGCAAGCAAATTGAGATATAAATCCAAATGTCTAGAAACCTCTAAGGATAGAATCCCTAGGGAAAGCAATAACACTTGAATTTTGTCAAAGATATTTTCTTCCTAAAGGGTTTAAAATTCGATGACAATGTTTAATGTTTGTTTTCACAATGTTTTCAATCAAGCAAAGTGTTTTGTTCCTCAGAACATGCACAACCTTATGGATATGAAAATACCGTATTTGTTGAATCCCCACTTGGACAAGTCCAACTATGCCTACTTTTAGAAAATGGTTATATGCTTGAGAACACAAGATCCCCTTTACAATGCACTCACTTCTTGGGTCATCCAAGCATCAGTACCCATGAATCTCCCATGACATACTTTCCATTTCTACTAAAAGCCATAAAAGTATGGGGCAGCTTCAAAACGACTGTTCTTGCACCAACAAATAGATCAAGGATTTTTTCCTTTCATAAACAAGGGTTTTAATGTAGGAATTCCATTCATGGGTGACCATCCATGTGGCAAGAGATCATTTCTTCACTTCTCATTGAAATAATCCTTGTAATATTGGCCTTTGTTCCAATATCCACACTTATATCCCAGGTGGAAGTCACTTGGCTTTAGCATGTTCCTGGTTGGGTTTTTCCCTTGGGTGATTAATTTTTCCCACAAGGTAGGCCCTCTAAAATAAAAGAAAGCAAGAAAGCATATCAATAACTCGATCAATCTTCATTGCAAACCAAAGAGAGAGAATGTACATAATATGCTCCACTCACGCTTGCAAGATTTGTTCAATTTTAAGATCCAAATTGAAGTGTGTGGGTAATTACCTATGAAAATTAATGTCACCAAAAGGAATTTTGATTCTAAAGATCTTCATGAGGTGTGAGAGAATCTCATACATCCTTTTAATGATAGTACTTTGAGTAAGTAATTACAAAACAAAGAAACACTTGTTCATTTTAAATCCACAAAGCAATGATTTGATTCTTTTTAGAGCACCAAAAAAAAGAAATATTGAGATTGCCTTGTTTAATTGTTAATCCTCAAACCAATTCTAGTGATTTTATCCTAAATTTCCTTTTAAACCATTTATAACAAAAAAATTGAAAGCCTTTGTAGTGTTCTTTTTAGAGCCCAAAAGAAATTTAGTATATCCTAAGCACATGAAAGATAATTTTTTTTTTTAAGAGAGGTCATAAGTTCTCTAAGAGTGTTAAACAACACTAAAGTGTTCAAAAACACTTGAATTAATGAGAGAATGATGTCATAATCCTCTTTCAACCTTTTTTTCTCCTTCACCTTGATTAGAACAATCTACAAAAATTGATTAGAACTGTAAAACAAAGGTTAGAAAAACCAATTAGCAACCTAAGACAATCAAAATAAAAAAGAACATGTCAAAAGAGAATTAATTTGAACTTTCTACTTCACTCTAGTGGCATAGTCTACATTGGTGGTGTAGTTTGGGAAAGTCAGCGGTGCTATATAGCACCACTAATTCTGCAAGCTATACTCTACAACAGGCTAGAGAGCATGATTACAGTGGAGTTTCGCCTAGTGGTGTTGTTTGGAATTTGAAAATTCTAGTGCCTACAAACTAACCCAACATCAGAGTTAGAAGATTTGAATTCTAGGCAGGAAAGACTGAGCGATGTAGTTTGAAGTTTGTAGTGGTGTTGTGTGGGACTATTTTACTGGTAGCTGTATTGTATGGCACCGCTAGACTGCTAGCGGTGTAGTTCCTTGTAGACACCAAAAAATACAAAAAGCACAAAATTATATTGAAAAACATGATTTGAACTTTCCATTTTCCCTCCATCTAGCACCAAATGTAGAACCCCAATCCTAGACCCACACAAACACAATAAAAAAAACATAGATCAAATGAAAGTGAGAATCAAGATTCCCCATGAAATCTATTTAAATTGAAAAGAATAAGAAATGAGATGAAGAACACAAGAAAATATAAACAAAAACTATCAAATCATAGTCAAATGCAAAGAAAAATTTTGATCCCATGGGAGAATTGGTGCCAATTTTATGTACAAATTGGCCCTTTCCCAACTCCTATGATGCAATGTTGAAGAGTGATACACTTTTGTGAAGATTCAATTGAGCTCCATGATTAAAAATCTGCATAACCTAGCTAAGATCTTGATAAAAAGGATGGAAATAGAAATGTTTGAGGATGAAATTGAGTATAGTAGACTTGCTCAAATTGTGGATGATCAAAAAAAAGAATGAGCCTTCTATTTATAGAAAGACAAGATGGAGGAATGAGAAAAATAGAGTAATGTGGGATCATTTAACACCCAATGGGAAAGTACAACTTGTCAAGATGTGAATGGAGGAAGCTTGAGCACATTTTGATGAATGTGCAAAATAAATGGAATTAGGTGGAATTTGAAAATAGTGAAATGACATGTAAGAGGGAAAACAAATTACTTAAATGCCACTTGGCTTAATGCACAAGGACATGTAAGAAGGAATGAATATCTTGTTGGAAGGACAAATCCGCTTGGAGGGATTTCTAACTTGGAGGAATATTCCTCTAAAGATGCCAAGTTGAAAGAAAATAGGGATTTAATAAATCCACTAAATTTATTTTCATGTGCAAGTGGCAAAAAGCTAGAGGATGGGACATAGATTAAGATTAAATTAATTAAGGTCTAACTAATTTAATGAGGGATTAGAGGATGTGACTATTTGATTTAGATTTATGGGTTTATTTAAATCAAAAGATGAGAAAAATGTTATTTAGATTTAATTAAATAAAGGATTTGATTTATTTAACTAAAGGGGATGATGTTAGATTAAATTAAAGAAGGTTTAATTTATTTAATTTAATAGGGTGACTTTAGAGATTTAATCAAATAAAATGAATTATTTAATTAAATAGAGACTTAGGGTTAATTAGATTAGATTAATTGATTTAATTAACTAGAGAGAATTACTTAATTAGATAAATGAAATTATTTATTTAATTAAGGGATGAAGAGTGATGATAAGCTGAGAAGGTGATTCAGGATGAAATGGTGTTAGTAATCAAGATCAAGTATGTCGGTATATTTTACATGTCTACAAGGATATAGTCTTATCTTTTCTTTCATGGGTGGCAATAGTATAAGTCCTTACTTTAGAAGTATTTCTATTTTTTTTTCTCTTTTAGGAGGTGAATGAGGGGGTTGTATCTTCTTTAATTTGTAAGGTCTTTTGTGCTTGCTAGATTCACTAGTTTCTCTAGATAGAATAAGGGCAAGAATATCTATAATCTCCTTTCTTTTGTTATCATTTGCACTAGGAGGCATTGGTTGTTCTTTAGAAAGAAGGAAATTCATATCAGGAGGGTCTTGATAGCCTAATCTTTTTGTATTTTCAATTGAAATTTTCTCTAAGAGTTGATGAATTTCATGTTCTTTGTTGTATCACATCTGTGTTTACTCAAGATTGTGAATCCTTTTCCATGTGTCTCTTCCAAATTGATGGGAGTGTTTGTCACTTTGTTAACAAAGAATGGTTGAGTTTTTTCTTCCTTAGAGGAACTAGGTTCACCTATTGTAGGGAGCTAAGGTTCAAATCATGTCTTAGTTTCAAGATGTAAGTATCCAAACATCTGAAGTGGTGGTATTATAGGGGATGTTGGTTGTTTCATTGATGGATAAAAGGATGCATTAGCTTCAAGGTTGTTAAGGAAATGATATCAGAACTTATTCATGTTGTCATCATCTTCTCCAATGATGTCAATATCATGAGGAAGACATGCATTAGGAGTTGAGTGAGCATGAGTGAGTTCAATTTCATTAGCATCACTTCCAAAAGCACAACTTTACACATCTACTAAGGAATTCAATAACATCCATAGTTTACGAAAGCACATTTCCATGATGAAAATTTTAGATTCTAAACTATGTGAAGTGGAATGTTCTAGATGTAATTTTTAATTTAAGAAATGCACAAGATGAACTAATTTAGACTAGATGCAATGAATTAAATGAAACAAAAAGCCTATAAAATGGAACAAAAAGGTAATAACAAAAAATAGGAGCACAAAAAAATGCTTTAAACTCTAGAAAATGTAGTACAAAAATTGCATTGGGATTGATTCTCCCAAAGGGTTGTATGAGTCCCAGTGAGGGGTTTTCTAGAATTTTCAAAAAATTTAAATTGTTTTTGATGCTTTTTATGTTGTATGATCTGCAATCTAAGTACAAATGTAGATTTTGTATGAATTTCAATGATTTGAGATGCCAAATATCAAGCTATACAACCATTCACTAATGCAAAATTTGAAACCCTAGAATTCCAATTAACTAATGCAAATCTTAATGTAATGTTAACACAAGAACGACCCAGGATGATGATTCCCTCCACATTAGAATTATAATGTTCTAAATATAGGTTCTCCATAATGAAAGGTGGAAAAATATGGTGTGTGTAATGTGTTGCTTATGGTCTAGAACAACAACCACTTTTCACAAGCCTCTCATTGAAGGATAGCCTAGAGATCTAGAGATCTCAATGTAAAGGAGAAAGAGATATTGCAATAGGGTTGTCCTAAGATCTAATTATAGACTATTGAGGGGTTCACTGCTAAGTTAATACTTGGAAAAGATAATGAAATGTAAGTAGTAATGCTAAGGCCTAATGTAATGCAATATTTCACTAAATGACCTAGTAATGTATGCAAAACAAAATAAAAAGATGAAGGATGGAATGTGTGCACCTAGAAATATAAAGGTGAATGGATGACACTCTGAAATGTTGGGAATTAAGACTTTAATGCTGACTAGGACTCATATGCCAGGTTGGGCGAATTAGACCCAAATCTAGGTTTCTGTGCGGGAACAAGAATTTGGAAAATGTGTATCAGAATCTATAAAAACTTAAATTTTGACTTAAATAGGGACTCATTTTCCAAAGTTGGTGAATCAATCTAGTTAGGATTTTATGAAGTTTCAAAGTCTAATCATTCTCTTCTTTGTTTTCTTTCTCCTTCCTGGTTTATTTTTAGATTTGAAACATGAATTTGTAGTGTATAGAATTTCTCCAAGGGTCTTCAATGCTATATGACAACTTTGAAAACTTTGAACAATTTGAAATTTTTTCTCAAAACTTTCTCCTTAGGAAATATGCAACCTAGACTTGCAAATAACAAACTAAAGAGAGGGGAAAATGTTGGGGGGTTAGTAGAAAGGTGTTTACTTTAGCCAAACACAATTTTGGTAATCAAATATTGAAATAAAATTAAATAAGATAAAGGAATGATGAATGAAAAAATGAAAAATGTTGCAACTCACCAAACCCTTGCAACAAAGTGCTATAAACATGCATGAAATGGATGCAATGGATATAGATTTTGAATCTTTCTTGAATATGATGAATTTTGAATTGGATGCTAGCTTGAATCATAAAAACCTATATCATAATTGTTAGATAAAAAAAACATGATGTATGAAATCTTTGACACAATGCTTGATAATTGAATAATGCTCTAAAATACTTGATAATCTACCCTTCAAGACTCTTGGATGCTCTTGTAAACTCTTGAATGCTTCCTCAATCTCAAATTTGGTAGAATGAATGCTCTCACAAAAGTCTTAGGTGAAAATGAGTGAAAGAACCTTGTATTTATATTTAATTAAATTCAAGAATTCCTAAAATTACAACACTAAAAGCTGACATTAGATCTAGGAGAATAAAATCCCACCAAGAATTTTAATTAATTTTAATTTTAAGCTACACATGACTCATTCGTCCAAGGTGGTGAATGATTCCCATTAGGCATAATTAATGGGACCAAATTAAAAAATGCTTAGAAAGGTGTGAAACCAAGTTCAAGACCCAAAAACCTAGGTAGGACTCATTCACCCAAGGTGGTGAATGAGTCCAAGATCAGTAAATTTGTACCACACAACCTAAAAACACCTAAATTATAATTGGATGTTGATTTGTGTTAGGATTATCCTCAAAAATATAGATTAATTAAGGCTTTTGGATGCAATTTAAGGTGAATTAAAATATAATAAATCCCAATTATTAAATAAAAACCTTAGAGAAATGTGATTGTATGTTAGAACACTTTACAACACCCTAGACAAGTCATGATTAAGGAAAATTTTGGGTTAAATAGGTTCATTAGACTCAATTAATTAATAAAATCCTAGAAAAGTGTGAAAGTGTTACAAAACTTTAAAACACCTTAGCAAGATACATTTAAAAATATTTTAAATATATTTAGTTTACAAGTGCCCAAGACTTGATGTGAATGTTTTAAACACATTACTACACTAGATCAAGGCATTTTTTAAGCTTAATTCAGTAAGGAGGACCTAAATAAGTGAAAATGTCTAAGATGACATTTTTCGACACTACACTTTTGAATGATTGCATGTGCATAATGTTATCCCCTGTGATGTTATTTTTGATTTATCTCTCTTTTTGATATTCCTCTATTTGTACTTGCATTCTTTTTTATGTCATAAAAATTTATCCTTTTCATTTGTCTTGTGTTTCCCTTTGAGGGATAACACAAGGAATCGAGACATTTAGGTCTATTCCATTTTGACCTGAAAGGTTTTTCTTTTTTTTCACTCTCTTTGTTTCATTCTTCCAATTCCATGAGTATTCTGGGAATGATGGCAATTTCAAGCTCTCTAAAAACATGGTAGCAAGAACATACTAACCTCGAATCCATGGATCTCTCATGTGTTTGGAGTTTTTATCTTTGTGGGAAACCCCTCATTCTTTTCATGATGTAGATTTATTTGGAAACATATGACTTGGCATATGGCTTCCCAAGTAAGCTCTCATGTCCTCTTTATTGTTAGCATTTACCTTTTTCTACTTAAAGTAATTGTTCACAACATGGTGTTTAGCAATTTATTTAAAGTAGGGCATACATTGGAATTATTCTTTTTCATTTCATGTTTCATTGTGTATTCTTCCTACTTCATGCAATGTATTTTTCACTCTATGGTGACATTAGGTGTGATGTCCTTCAAGAGCATGATCTATCTTAGCATATTACATTCCTCTTAGTGGCCTAATGTGACACATTGTATCCCCTAAGTTGTGAATCTTCTATTATTCAATTGGTCCTCTCTTGGAAACATTAGGCATGATGTTCTCTAATTCAAGACCTTACATGAACTAAGAAAAACTCCTTTGAACATACCTTTACATTTTTTTGCAAAAATTATGTTATATGGCCACCTTGCATAACACACTTTGCTTGCCTATGGTGCCATCTTGTTTTTTCATGAGCTCTATGCATACAAATATTTTCTTGCCTCATGAAGCTCGAAGTTCATTATTGTGTGGCACCTTATCAAAGTTATCAGGAGGTATAGCTTTGGTCTAGTTGTATGGGAGTTGAACATAGGAATGACTTCCCATAGTCACTTATGTATGTGAGCACATACCGGTTGTGTGTCTCACCCTTCTGGATACTCACCTAGAAGATATCCTAAAGTTTTGTTGCCTCAAAGTGAGAAATAAATGTTTAGAGAAATAGCCTAGATCTTATCCACATCATGTTGGACAAATGGTCGAAGCTTGATCCACACCTCTTTTTCTTTCTACTTTTTTTTTCTCTCCTTTATGTCTTTGGTAGTGTATGTGTGTGCCTTGATTAGTTCTCCTTATATTATTTTCATGTGTGTTCCTTTTATTCCTATGTTGGATTGTTATAGGATCTTGTCCTAGGGGCTTGATGAACCCTCTTGATCATTTTTTTCCTAGCTTGCTAGCATCAGTACACTTGGACCCCTCTTGATGAGTGTTGGTCTACTTTAGTGTGAGTTTGAAGCAAGTTCCTTCTCTCACTAAAGTGGGGGATAAATGTAGTGTCAAAAAATGTTATCCATGACATTTTCACACTTTTTTGGGTCCTTGTTAAATTGAGCTTAAATGTTTCCTTGATTTAGTGTTGTAATATGTTTAACGCATCCACATTAGGTCTTGGGCCCTTTTAAACTAAATGGATTTAAATTGTGCCTTGTTTAAGGTGTTATAAAGTGTTGTAACACATTTTCACACTTTTCTAAGGTTTTATTAATTAACTGGGCGTAATGAACCTATTTTTAAGCAAAATGTACTTAAATTATGCTTTATTTAGGGTGTTGTAAAGTGTTGTACAATATTTTCACAATAATCCAAGGTTTTATTAAATATTTGGGCTTCTTTATGCTTTAATTGGCCTCATTTTACATCGACAAGCCTTAATTAATGCATATTTATGAGAATAATCTTGACATAAATCAATATCCAATCATAATTAAGGCATTTTTGGTGTGACCCAGATTTAGTGATCGAGGAGTCATACGCCACTTCTGGCATATGAGTCCCACCTAGGTTTTGGGGCTCTAATCCTAATTTTGCATCATTCTAAGAATTTTTGAAAATGTGTCCTATAGTTTGGCCTCATTGGACTCATACGCCAATTCTGGCATATGATTCTTTTGTGGCCCAAAATTAAATTTAATTCAAATTCTTGGTGGGATTTTTTTCTCCTAGATCTAATGCCAACTTGTAGTGTTGTAATTTTGAGGAATTAGGCATAATTAAGTATAAATACAAGGTTCTTTCACTCATTTTCACCTAAGACTAATTTGAGAGTATACATTCTAACAAACATGATTTCACAAGAGAATCCAAGATCTTACAAGACATTAAAAGAGCATTCAAGAGTATTCAATGGCCGATTATCAAGTTTTTTTGAGCATTACTCAAGTATCAAGCATCATTTCAAAGTATCCATGCATCATATTTGTTTTTGAGCTAACAATTATGATGTATGGTTTTGTATTTCAAGCAAGCATTCAATTCAATATCTACAACATTCAAGCAAGAGTCAAGATATACATCCATTGGATCCACTTCATACATGTTTGTAGCACTTTAATATTGCTAGGGTTTTGTGAGTTGTAACATTGCATTTTATTCATTCATCATTCTCCTTTCATATTTCATTTCATTTCAAGGTTTGAATACCAAAACAGGGTTTGACCTAGGAAAACCCCTTTCTACTAACAAAATAACATTTTTCCCAGTCTTTAGTGTGTGATTTGTAGATCTAGATTGAATGCACATTGAGGAGAAATATTGGAAATAAGTAAAATTTCCTAAGTTTTCAAATTTGTCACCTTGCTTAAGAGAATTAAAACACTTCCATGGGTTGCAAATAATAATTTTAGACCTAAAAATTAGGTGGGACAAACAAAGTAGACATTGAAGAGTAGATTCAAACCTTGAATTTCTAGAAAAGCCTAACTGGAATGATACGCCACTTTTGGCATATGAATCCCAATATAATTAAATTTATATTTTTCAAAATTTCTTGACACATCTTTTCCATATCTCTATCCCAGACTAGAAACCCTAGTCTGGTACTGATACTTCCAGACTGGTGTATAGTCCTAGTGTGCCCTAAAATTAGCATTTTTAGGATTCTAGATCTCATTTCAGGCCTCTTCAAGTTTGCAGTTATAGTTTTTTGTTCTAATTTACTTGCATTTCTAGGTGTTCAATTCAATTCTTGCATATCACTGAGTTTCATAAGGATGTGTTTCATTTCATTAATCTTTCCAAGCCCTACATTGATGTTGAGCCCTCTTGTAGTCATAAATCATACCATAGAACACCCCTATTTCAAATATCTTTCTCCCATTCCTTGCATTGGATTTAGATCTATAGGGTTTCCTTGAATGATATTAGGGAAAATTTGGTGTTCTATGTCTTAACAATCCACTTTTCCACTAATCAGTGACCTTCTAGACTTTTAAAAAAAAGGTAACTATGCATCCTTCACTACCTAGTTGTCCTAGAGAAATTAAATTCCTTCTCACATTTGGAACATTCCTTACCTCCTATAGCAACCATTCATTTCCATTCTACAACTTTATTTTTATATTTCCTTTTCCAACAATCTAATAGGATTCATCATCACCCAAATATACCTATCCAAAATCACCTTGAAGATAATCTACAAAATATTTCCTATGGGGTGTGGGATGAAAAGAAGCTCTTGAATCTATTCCCAAGAATCATTAGCATTATCTAATCAAAAAATTATAGCATCATGTAATTTATCACTTGCAACATTAGCTTCCTTATTTCCATCTCCTTTTTTCCTCTTTTGATACCAACAATCCTTCTTCAAGTGTACCAGATTTCCACAATGCTAGCAATCCATTCTTCCTCTAGATATAGATCTACCTTTCTTTGACTTCCCTTGTGAATTCCCATGATTTGTTGGGATTTTTCCTCTCTCCTTTGTTCTTCCCCTATTCTCTACAATCAAAGCATTACACAATGTTGAACTCTCACCCGTGCTTTTTCATTGCATTTCCTCACTAAGGATAACACAAACAACATCATAAAATATCAATGTATTTGAAATAGAGATGAAGTTACTTATATCCATGAACCCTCAATTTTTGGGACCCACGAGACTCTCTATCTCTTCTATAGTTTTGCACCTAAAAGGAGAGAGGCAGGCTAAAAATGCTTACTAGGTTCATTCAAATTATGCAATGCAGGATGTTATTATACACAAATGAAATGATATAAATGAAATTAAGTGATCTAAATAACTAATTATGTGTGCAAAACTTAAGATTTATGCTATGTCAAAAAACACAATGTGATATGCAAACAAAGAGCTATGAATAAATAAATGCAGAAGAGAAATAAATGAGCTGAATCAGTGTGCACCTGGAGGTCTGATGAGGATTCTAAAATGTTTGAGATGTTGTCTAGAATCACATAAATTCACCAGTGGGACTCATTCGTCCACATTGGTGAATCAATACTACTTTTGATGAAAAATGTCAAGAATAGGTTTCTGAGTGTCAGGATCTAGAATATGATAAAAATTAGATTTCCAGCCTTAAGGTGGGATTCATTTTCCACTAGTGGTGAATCAATCCTTTCTCAAAATTCTAATAAATTAGGATACAACTATGTAACGTGCAGATCTAAGGATGTCTGCTTGTCAAGTTTCCAAAGTCAATTCTACAAGAAATGGACATACTACCTTCTCCAAGCTTGAAATGTGGCTGATTTGACTTGAAATACCCTATTGACTTGTTGACCATTCTTCAACACCTAAATACTTGCTAAATCTACACACAAAAATCTACAAACACACATGCAAGAGGGGAAAAATGGTTGAGCATTAGCAAATAAGGATTTTCCTTGATCAAACCCCACTTTGGTAATCAAACCCTTAATGAAATAATGAAATGAAAGAGAATGATAACTAAATAATATGCAAATGCTACCAACTTACCAAACCCTTGTTGAGTAAAATATTAAGATGTGTCAATGGATGCTTCAAAATTCTTGATTAGATGTTGTAAAGTGCTCGAATGCTTGAGTGAAAGAAAATATTTCTTATATGTGATATGTGACTACAGGAGCTCTAAAATGAGGTGAAAATCACTTATTTATACAATATTGTGCCTTATTAACATGTTGATACCTCATCATAGGCTGACATCAAGTGATTTTGAATAAAAACCTAAAAGGAAATTTAAAATATTTTGAATTTGGAGCTAAGGGGGACTCATTCACCACCCATGGTGAATGGGTCCCACCTAGGACCTAAAAATGGGTGTCATGAATTAAGTCATATTTAATGTTATTTGTTAGGTTTACATTCAAAAATACACTCAATTAAAGCTTATAAGGGAATAAAGGGGCCAAATAAAGCATAAAAAAGGTGTAAATAGTGAAATTATGCCTAGAAAAGCATGAAATCCTGTTACAAGACTTTAGAATACTTCAAAATAGGACTTGATAAGTGATGAAAAGGTGATTTTTAGGTGAATTGTAATTAATAGAGTCTAGAAGAGTGTAGAAATGTTTTACAACACTTCATAACACCTTCACAAGATGTCATTATTTGAATTTTAGTACATAAATATCCATGTTCAAGCCATATTACAATATAAAATTACAAAAAAGTATACCAAACATCATGAAAGAAGACCTAAAAGGCCATGAAAATGAAAAGAGGCCATTTTTATATGGCACATTTATCCCCCACTTTAGTGAGAGGATGAACCTATTTCAAACTCACACTAAAGTAGCCATGCACACCGAGAGGAGGGTTCAAATGCACTTATGTTAGCAAGATGGAATGAAAATGATCGAGAGGGGTGATCAACCCCCAGGATGAAGATCCCATCGTAAACTAAGCATAAGAACAAAGGAACACACACGTGTTGAAATTGTAAAATTGAATGAAGCTTAGATCATTTTTCCAACTAGTTGTTGATTCTATCTAGGTTTGTTGTTTGAAAAAGAGAATGTATACTCACTCTAGGGTGATAGAACTCATGGGGGTCCGCCCAATGAGAAATCCCAAAAGGTAAGATACATACACTAGTTGGTATGTATTCACAAACACAAACGTGGCTATGGGGAAATTCGCACCACTGAGTGGGCTTCCCACTCAACCATATTAAAGTTATACCTCTTGATAACTTTAATAAGGTTCCAAAAAGGAAAGAAAAGCTTTGTATGCTTAGAACTCATGAACAAAAAGGAAGGTACCACAGACATGCAAGTTGCATTATGCAAGGTGGAAAAAATGCAAGAATGTAAAAATGTAAAATGTAAAATAAGTTCAAAGGAGTCTTGTTAAGTTCATGCAAGGTTTACCACTTAGGGAACATTGTGTATAATGTATCCAAGAGAGGACCAATCAAAGAATAAAATATTCACAACTTAGGGGATGTAGTGTGTTTCATTAGGCCACCAAGAGGAATGTAATATGCTAAGATAGATCACACTTATGAAGAACATCATACCCAATGTCATCCACAAAGTGACAAATGCATCATATGAAATGAGAAGGCTAAACTAAGAACTAAAAATGAAAAATGAAATATGGTAATGTATGCCCCCCACTTTAAAGGAATTGCTACACATCATTCTATGAGAAATTACTTTGAAGTAGTGAAGGAAAAATGAAAAATGAAAACAAGACATGAGAGCCAACTCAGAAAGCTCCTATGCCAAGTCATATTTTTCTAAGTAAGGTTGTCATGTAAATGAGAAAGAAACACAAGGAAATGAGGTTTTCCCCCAAAAAAGAACACACCAAACACATAAGGTATCTATGGATTTGGGGTCAGTATGTTCATTGTTGCAATGTTTTGTAAGGAGCTCGAAACTGTCATCATTCCCAAAAGCACATAGAAATAGAAGAATGACACAAAAGAGAGCCAAAACAATAGAAAAATAAAGCATGTTTTGGGTCAACATGGAAGAGACATTGCCATCTCAACACTTTTCATCATCCCTAAAAGGAAAAAATAAGAAAAAGGAAAATGAAAAAGAAAAATATTTTGGGTCAACATGAAGGAGACATTGTGGTCTCGATGCCTTGTGTCATCCCCAAAAGGAAAACACAAGAAAAAGACAAAAAGGAAAAGGTCCTTTTGGGTCAAAATAGAAGAGACATAGGGCAGCTCAATGCTTTGCATCATCCCCAAAAGGAAAAAACAAAACAAAAATAAAAAAGATAAGGACCTTTTAGGTCAACATGGAAGATAGAGGGCATCTCTATGCTTTGCATCATCCCCAAAAGGAAAATGCAAAACAAAAGAGAAAAAAGATACTGTACAACATATAGAAGAAGAGAGATACAAATAGAAGAAGTTTATGATGAGAGAGAAAACATCAAACACACAATACAAGGGGACACAATACACATATACAATCAAGTTGAAATAAAAAGCAAAAGGAAAATAAATGAAAAAAGGCTAGTAAGGTGAATGCAAGTCAACCATCTAACAAGTCATCCACTTCCAAATCATGTTCAGTATATTGTGAGGGTGGTTGACTGTCTAAAGGAAGAATTGCAAGTGTTGAACTAGGAGACATGCTAGGTTCCTCACTTGGTTGAGAAGATTTATCAATTAAGCTCATGGTAGATGAAAATAAAGAGTTTAAATTGTTATGCACTTCTTCATATATTTTTACAATCTTCGCATCATCTTCATCATCAAGATTGATTATGACATGAGGATGAAAGGTGATTTCTAAGGAAGGATGTATTAAAATTTGCGGCTATTGGATTTGTTCATTTTGTTGTGAGTGTTGGGTAGTGCTATCTTGTGGTGGGTCAAGAGAAAGAGGTTGGCCATCTATTGCTTTGATCAAAGGTGGAGGTTGGTTTTTGTCATCTTCTTCTATTCGAGATTTTTGAGCAAGGAGAAAACAACACCTAGGCTCTTGAGCACTATGGTTTCATTTAATTTTGTTTTGAATTTTTTGTGTAAGAGTTGGTTGATTCTTCCTTGTCTCCTTGATGGGGAAGAATGGAAGAAACTGAAGGGGATGGGTCAATCACTTTCCCTTTAGCTTTATACACTTGTTTAATGTGGGGAGGTATGACATGATTGTTTTCACTTTCTCTTGGTCATTTAAATGATGGTGGGGAAGTGTCTAAGGGTGGTTGTTCATGAGGTCATATGGTTTTTTCAATGTCAGACTCAGGTTGAAGCATAGTTTCATCTAAGATAGTTGGGGTGGAAGCTGATGGGGACATGTTACATAGAAACAATTTGGCTATGTTTGGCTTTGAAATTTTGATAAGCTATGAAAAAGAAATCTGTATGGGGGTTGATGGGTTCCATAGGTGTGGGCCAAAATGATTATAAGGAAAAATTACATTTAGAAAATAATGGATGAAAGCCACTATGGTGTATGGTAAATATTTCATTTCCATGTTGAAACTTCAAACATTTATGAACAATTGAGGGGACAAATTTCATCAAGCGAAGCCAAGGATGACCTAGTCATATGTGAAATTGGTCTGATTATGGAATAATAGAAAATGTTACCTCCAAAGTTTTGGTTCCTATTTTTAAGGGGAGTACAATTGATCCAATCATAGGGCACACAAAAATAGTATGTTTTTTAATCCATGTAGTTGGTTTATTATAGTCATCTTGATATAGCTCATGTATTACTAGAAACTCTTCTGTGATCACATTTTTGCCAGGGGTGGGATCTATTAATATCCCATTGGTGGGCTTATCATAGATTCTACTAGCTATGTAAATAGGACCATCAAGAAGTTTTTGAAGTATATATTTAGGAGAAAAAATGATATCAAGATTTTTGTTGGTTGGGCCCTTACGAGGGATAATGTCTATCACACCCACAAGTTCATCCACAAGATTAACTTGGGTAACATTTGGAGTTATATCATGTTGTTCTCTATTTGTATCAATGTTCATGACTTGAGGGTTTGAAGGTTCACTAGCCTTGACAAATGAAGTATTGTTTTTAGGCATGGGATTGGTAAATATTTGTAAATTCTGGTTACAAGAAGCAACATACTTATTACCTTGATCATTAACACCTGCAATGGAAAAATAACCTAAATCAATGAGGTCTTGAACTAAGTGTTTGAGAAACTTACATTGTTCAGTGTCATGGCCATTTTGGCAATGAAAATGCCAATAAGAATTAAGGTTTTGTGGTATCAAGTGGTTTGACAGTAGGAAAAGTGATCATTTGTTGTAGAAGCAATTGGTTCATTGTATTATGGAGAGTATCGGGAAAGGGAGTAAATTATCTCTTTGGGTCCCCATAGGTATAAGGCATCATTGCATTAATAGCTACCACATGACTTGGAATAGGCGGGTTTGGTTGCGGTTGATGAGGCAGATTGAATTGAAAAAATCCTCTATTTGGTTTGTGAAATATTTTATTGTTGTGCTTAGGATTTTCAGCTCGTTTGAATCACAACTTGAAACCGAGATATGATATTCACACAAGGTTATGCATAAGTGCATGAACGAAGGGAATTTCATCATAGTTAACTTATCCTAAAGGTTTGTGTGTAAGTTTTCAATAAACATCTTCTATAGATGTGAATCAAGAATTTTGACATCCACTTGAGCATACAATGACTGATAATGTGAAATAAAATTAGTGACTTTCTCATCAACATTTTTTCTGCAATGCATTAGGTCAACCATTATCTTTTTAGGCATCGTATGAACTTGGAAGTGACTTACAAAGGCATCCAAAAGCTCATTAAAAGATCAGATGGAATGATTGGGCAAGTTGAGAAACCACTCCAATGTAGTATCTTTTAGGTTCCTAGGAAAAAGTTTAGCTAAGAGTTTATCATCAAGGACAAAATCATTGCATAAAGTTGTATAAGCATTGACATGGATAATAGGGTATCCTTTACCTCTGTATTTCTCAAACCTAGGAATTTCTATCCCTTGTGGCATCTAAGTGCATAATATTTCTAAGGATTAGGGGCTACTATGAACATGATATGTGGGTGGAGTGGTTTGACCTTGGCTAATGGTGGAAATTTATTGTTGCATTGATGAAATAGTATTAAGGAATTGGATAATGATGGGAATAGGGTAGGTAGTTTGAGATGGAAGAGAAAATGGAAAGGGAGTGTATGTAATGTGAGGGGAAGTGAAAGGAACACTAAGATTTATGCTATGTTGGAAAACATAATGTGATATGCAAACAAAGAGCTATGAATAAATAAATGAAGAACAAAAACAAATGAGCTAAATCGATGTGCACCTGGAGGTCTGATGAGGATTCTGAAATGTTTTGGATGCTATTTGGAATCACATAAATTCACCAGTGGGACTCATTTTCCTAGGGTGGTTAATTAGTCCTACTTCTGATGAAAACTGTCAGGAAGAAGTTTCTGAGTGTTGAGATCCAAAATCTGAAAAAACTTAGATTTGTAGCCTTAATGTGGGACTCATTCACCACTAGTGGAAAATCAGTCCTCTCCCAAAATTATAAGAAATTAGGAGACAACTCTGCAACATCAGATCTAAGGATGTCTACTTGTCAGTTTGTCAAAGTCAATTCTATAGGAAACAAACATAATACATTCTCCAAGCTTGAAATGTGGTTGATTTGACTTGAAATACCTTTTTAATTTGTTGACCACTCTTCAAAACCTAAATACTTGTTAAATATACACACAAAAGTATACAAACACATATGCAAGAGGGGAAAAATGGTTGAGAGTTAGAAAATAGGGGTTTTCCTTCGTCAAACCCCACTTTGGTAATCAAACCCTTAATGAAATAATAAAATGAAAGAGAATGATAAATAAATAACATGCAAATTATATTATCTGACCAAACCCTTGTTGAATAAAATCTGAAGATATGTCAATGGATGCTTCGAAATGGTTGATGAATGCTTGATTTGATGTTGTAAAGTGCTCAAATGCTTAAGTGAATGAAAAGATTGCTTGGATGTGATGTGTGATTGTAGGATCTCTAAAATGACATGAAAATCACTTATTTATACAATCTTGTACCTTAGTAACCCATTGATACTTCATCATAGGCCGACATCAAGTGATTTTGAATAAAAACCTAAAAGGAAATTTAAAATATTTTGAATTCGGAGCCAAGGGAGACTCATTCGCCACCCATGGCGAATGGGTCCCTCCTAGGACTTGAAAATGGGTGTCGAGTATTAAGTCACATTTAATGTTATTTTTCGGGTTTACATTCAAAAATGCACTTAATTAAAGCTTATAAGGGCATAAATGGGTCAAATAAAGCATAAGAAAGGTGTAAATAGTGAAATTACGCCTAAAAAAGCATGAAATCATGTTACAAGACTTTACAACACTTCAAAATAGGACTTGATAACTGATGAAATGTGATTTTTAGGTGAATTATAATGAATAAAGTCTAGAAGAGTGTTGAAATGTTTTACAACACTTCACAACACCTTCACAAGATGTCATTATTTGAATTTTAGTACATAAATATGAATGTTCAAGCCACATTACAATATAAAATTAGAGAAAAATAGACCAAACATTGTGAAACAAGACCTAAAAGGCCATGAAAATGACAAGGGGCCATTTTTCTACGGCACAAGCCATTACCAAGCTATTCCACCTTTCCTGCAAAGAACATAAAACCAAGAGAGCCCTCACCTCTTCATCAAAATTCACTTTTATAGAAGTTAGCTAACTAGTAATTGTATTAAATCCATTTAAATGATTTCTTACAGATCCACCTTCAATCATTTTCAGATTAAACAAATGCTTCATGAGAAATACCTTATTTGAGGCTGAAGGTTTTTTATATATTTTAGCCAAAGTTTCCATCAGATCCTCTGTTGTCTTTGCTTCTATTATATTGAATGTCACAAATGGTTCTAGGCACAACCAAATGGTTCCCAATTCCTTTCTATCCAAAATATACCATTCTCCATCAAACATCACAACTTCTTTCTTTGCTTTTCCTTGCAATGGCCACCATAGATCCTTTTGATAGAAATAATCTTCCATCTACATCTTCCATAATTGATAATTTTTTCCATTGAACTTCTCAACCTTGATTTTTCCTTCTTCTATTGCTCTTACTCAAATCTATACGCTTTCTTCCTGATCCATTGATTTTTGGCTCCTATGGACAACTCTTGCTCTTCTAGGGGTTTTCACCTAAAAGGAGAGAGATAGGAGAAAAAATGCTAATGGTTCATTCAAATAATGTTATGTGTGATGTTGTCTAACCTAAAATAAGAACTAAATAAATTAAATTGGCTGATTTAAATGAATTAAAATGAATGCAAAAGTGAAATTAAAGCTATGTTTGAAAACACATTGTGTAATGAAACAATAAACTTAATGAAGAAAATATGCAGAAAGGAAGGAATGAGTTAAATCAAAGTGCACCAAGGAAAAATATGATGAATCTAGAATGTTGTGGATGTTGGTTGAAATCACTAATTTTTCACAGTGGGACTCATTTTCCAAGGGTGGTGAATTAGTCCTCTTGGTGAAAAACTGTAAGAAGCAAGTTTCTACCTGTTGGGATCCAAAATCTGACAAAATTCAGATTTTCAGTCCTAAGGTGGGATTCATTCACCACAAGTGATGAATCAATCCTCTCCCAAATTTCTAAAAATTAGGAAACAACTCTTTAATACCAAATCTGGAAATCAATGCTTGTTGGGTTGTCGAAGTAATTTCTGTAGAAAATAGACAAAAAACCTTCTCTAAGCTTAAAATAGAATTAAGTTGACTTGAAGTACCTATTTGACTTGTAAACCAATCTTGAACACCAAAAATCTTGTCAAATATGCATACCTATATCTGCAAACAAACATGCAATAGGGGAAAAATGGTTTAAGGTTAGTGAGTAGGGGTTTTCCTTGGTCAAACACCACTTTTCGTAATCAAACCATTTATAAAATAACGAAATGCAAAGGAATGATAAACTAACAACATATAAATGCTATCAACGTACCAAACCCTTGATGATACAAGTCTGAAGTAATGTCAAAGGTTGCTTCAAAGTGCTTGAATAGTGCTTGAAAAGATGTTGTAAAATGCTTGAATGCTTGAATGAATAGGTGAATACATGAACTTGATGAATGGGGGTTGAATTGAGATGAGAATAAATTATTTATATACACTTGTGCCTTAGTTACCTATTGATACCTCATCATAGGCCAAAATCAAGTGTTTTTGAATAAAATCCCAAAAGGAAATTTAAAATGTTTTTAATTTGGGGCCAATGGGGACTCATTTGCCACCCATGGAAAATGGGTCCCACCTAGGACCTAAAAATGTGTGTCAAGAAATATGTTGTATTTAATGTTGTTTGTTGGGATAATAATAAAAAATACACTTAATTGAGAATACGAGAGCATAAAGGGATCAAATAAAGCATAAGAATAGGATAAATAGTGAAGATGTGCCTAGAAAAGTGTGAAAGCTTGTTACAAGACTTTACAACACTTCAAAATAGGACTTATTGATGAATAAAAAGGTGATTTTTAGGTGAATTATAATAAATAGTGTTTATAAGAATGTAGAAATGTCTTACAACACTTCACAACACCTTCACAAGACATCATTCTTTGAATTTTAGTACCTAAATAAGTATCTTCAAGCCATGTTGCAACATAAAATCAGAGAAAAATAGTTCCAACACCATGAAACAAGAATTAAAAGGCCATGAAAATGACAAGGGGCCATTTTTCTATGGCACACTTCCAATCGATCGAAATACACGCGACTGTGATAAAAATTGTTAGGGTTTAGGAATATTGGAGCAATAAACATTAACAATTATATGCATATTAAATAACCTTGAAATAGAAATGAAGAATAACACAAAAGAGACCAACAAAAAATTTAATGTGGTTCACCCAATATGGGCTACATCCACAAAAACTCAGTCATCTAATGATTTCATTATCCACTGCAAAATAGATTACAATCTCATGAACACAATGTAATAACATACATCCCAACCACTTATAACAATATTTCTAGAACCTTCTATATTTATTGTTTTACAAGGTCCTTTTTCATTTGGCGTGTTAACAAGAAAACCTTGACATGTCAATGGGAAAAAAACTTTACATGTTAATGAAAAAAAATAGGGTGATGCCTCAAACTCCATTTCTCATTACAAGTGTACAATACTTGCATGATCAATTACCACATACCAACATCCCATACAATTTTCCTATGCAAAATTTAATGTAATTTAAGAGAAAATTGACTCCTCTTTTATAAAGTTTTAACTATGATAAAATAAAAAAGCTCCTCCATCTTACAAAATTTTGTTGATTTTATCTATTTCCACATTGTTAGTCTTGACCACTAAGAGTTACAATAATTTGATAACAAAATCATTTAAAATGTGGAATGTTAAATTTTTTTACTATGTAAACAAATAAATAAAAGAGAAGGTGGAGGAAGATTGATTCAAAGAGGTGGAGGGTGATATGGTCTTTGCATGGACAATGTGGGTCATGCATGTAGTGGTTAAATGTGGTTCATGCAGATATGATTATGGGAAAGACACCTTTAGAGAGCTATTGAGACTTTTTATTCATCTACAATAGATTGTGGCTTTCGTTGACCGAGGTTTTAGGAGGATATGTCCCCAAGATTTATGGAGGCATAGGAATATAGAGGGCACTTCTTATGTTTACACAGACCATGCAACCAAAATATTCCTCATCCATGCCACTTACTACAATAAATTACTACCAGAAACTGTCAATTTAAGATTCAAGCTAACCATACTCACTCAAGGTACTTTCATAGAAAAAAATACACAATAGTAATGTAAAGGCTGATGCAAATAATATATAACACACTAACAGTGATACTAGATCAACCTGATGATGTCAGCTTGTACAAAAATTTTCTATGGATGGATGACACCAAAATCTAGTATATTCCTCTTGTATAAAATTTGGAAAGTAAAAATTGATATTGTATTTTCTACTTGTGAGAAATATGGATCCAAAGATGCTTAAATATACATCATTCTTGGAAAGATGTGTCTCTTCCATAACACATGACTTTACATAAAATATGTATTAGAGTGTAAAATATAGTTTATATTTTGAACACCCCTCCATAAACTTTATTTTATCACACCACTTAACTAGATGATGGGATCCACCTATAAAAAAATAGATTTACTAGCTACCCATGTACGAATAAAGAATATTTAACATAAATGCCTTCTTGAAATTATAAAAGCTTATCCTTATTTTTAATAGCGTTGATTACTCTTGACCATCATTATCCATACTAATACATTCTTCATAGTTATATGAATAAAGGAAGTGAAGCATTCTAAATGATCTTTACAATCAAGAACTTCATTGATTTAGCAACGATTTCTATGACCAACTTCAAAAATGGTCTTTGTAATCAACTTCAAAAATCTTTGCGATTGACTTCAACAACAACCTTTGGGTATGTGCAGGATCTTGATGGGCCAAAAAGTGGCGATATGATGGGTATGTGTAGGGTATGTGACTGACAAATTTTTTTAAACCCAAAATTGATGAAATGAAAAGGGTTTTTTAAGGATATTATCAACTTTCCAACAATATAAATTATTCTTTACTTTGAATTTAATAAATAATTATTATTCATTTTCTATTTGAATTATGACTAAAGTCTTAATTGATAGGCTGATTGGAAAACATCTATAGCTTTCAAATGGTACCACACCTTTTGAATCCAAAACATGTGTCACATTATATGCTTCACATACTATAGGATTAAAAAAATATATGAATTTCATGAAGTTTTGACCAAGTTAAGGTGGTCAGACATATGAGTTTTTTTATTTTTTAAAAATTTTAATAATAAAATCATAATTAATTATTTACTTGGAAAAAAATTACAGAAAACTATTCATCACATCAGCACATGAGTCCTTTACTTATATCTAAAATCTTATTAAAAAATATTATCATTTTATTGTGGTTAGGGTGGTCAGACAAACACCTACTTCTTATTTTTTTTTCTGAAATTTAAGTACTAGTACATTGAAATTTCAAATTTTCACCAAATAGATTTTTTCTTTTTTTAAATAAACCTAGTAGTTTAGAAACTACATTCAATTTTCTATAGATTCTACTCTTACATATTTTTGAAACAATATAGATAACTTATTCAAATTTTTACATCAAGTTGCCTAACTCTGATTTTTCTCAACTTTTTGCCACTTAAGGGCCTAATTTTTCCATGATGATCCTGCACATACCCCTTTGCGATTGACTTCAACAACAATCTTTGCAATTGACTTCAACAATGATCTTTTGATTGATTTCAACAATGATCCTTTTGATCAATTTCAACAATGATCTTTTCAATCAAATTCTTCAATGATTAGTAATGATCTTTGTGACCAAAAGCTTCAATGATCTCTACAATCAATTTTAACAATGATCTTTGCAATCAAATCTTTCAAAAATGTATCAATGATCTTTGTGATCAATGCTACAAATACTCAACAATGATCTTTGCAATCAATACTTCAAATTTTTAGGTAGTGATCTTTGCGATCAATGTTACAACCATTCCAGAATGATCTTTGCGATCAAGAGTAAAACTTTTAGGTTCAAAAATGATATTTTCAATCAATGTTGCAAACATTCAACAATAATATTTATGATCAATGGTACTTATTCTACATATCTGAGTGTTGCAACTTTAAATCTCTTATGAATGCTCCAAAGTCAAATCTTGTACCAATAATTTGTTATTTTTTCTAACATGAGAATATTTATGCATGTACAACATTTTGAACATATTTGTGATGTTTTTCAAAATAGATACACCAACCCATATACAATCCATCTATATACTATCTTCTATAGGTTGCTTCTTCCACTTTCTATTCCAACATAATTTCTCAAAATGGTTCTTCAATCCAGAAATACTACAAGGATGAAGATCCGAACACATGTTTTTTACATCCATACCTATGACAATTAGAACACTGTATGCATTTTATTTCTTGAATTAATTTGTTTGAACTTGTAACATTGTGTTTATTTCCACTAGCATTTCCAAGGCCTTCATTCTTTGGCCTTCCTATTGGCTCAATGGGCTCTATAATTCCTTGTCCATATTTTCCCAAATGTTTTTTTTCATGTCCCATTATTTTCATAATCTTAAATCCAACATTCTTTGAAGAACATGCTTTCTCATTATCCTCATAATTAGTAAGATTTGTAGATTTAATAATATTGTTGTCTTCCTTACACTTTTCATCAAGAGAGGCTTTAGCTATTTCACATTTATTAATCAATTCATCTAATAAAAAAAATCCACTTGTATCACATCCTACATTACATAGTGTAGGTTTTGAATTTAGGCTCCGCTTTTCCTTTACATAAGCTTCAAACTTTAGATTATAGTTTTCCTTTATGTAAGCTTCAATTACTTCATTGGACAAAATATTTTCTTCTCTCCATTTCAATATATCTTCCTTTTGTGACTTATTTTTTCTTTCTAATTCTTCATTTTTCCTTCTAGTTTTCTCAATTTCTTCTTCCAATGTTTTATTTTTACATATTAAGTTTCTATTTTCTTTCCTTTCTCTTTTACCAATATTTCCCATTGGAAAATAATTTTCTTTTATAGTTAAAATTTAATCAAAAAAATAATTATGTATGTAATAACTAATGTCGATCGATTTTAGTGGTTTCATAAACCTTCACTCTTATATGATATGAAATGATCTACTTTCTCTTTATAATTGTTTTAAACCCTCAATTTTTTTGGTGGTGTAACCAAAGATTTTGGCACCCGAATGCTTTAACCTCCTTCTAAGGTTTTTCATCTAAAAGGACAAAGATTGGACCAAAATGCAATGTTACATTCAAATATTGATGTTATGAAGGATGCAATATGTCTAAGTATGATTTCTAAATGCAAAAATTTGAAAATAAAAGATGATTATTAGTGTAAAACCTAAGAAATGCAAAGTGTTAAAAAAAACATTGTGGTATGCAGAATGATGGAATAAGTGTAATAAAGAAAAAAATAAAGATGTTAAATAGAAAATGTGAACCTAGAAATCGATACAGAGAAGAATGGAGATTGTAGAGACCTCTGAAATTCTAAAAAACTTAACTTTTGAGCCAATTGGGACACTTACACCAAGTTGGATGATTTAGTCCTATATCAAGGAAACTGCCTAGAAAGTTGTTTCTACCAAATAGGTGTATGAAATTGTAAAAAATATTGAAAAACCAATGCAGTGGGACTAATTCGCCACTATAGGTGACTTAGTCCACTTTCAATTTTTTGCAAATCCGAAACTGGGAATGGAAGCCCGTAATTTACACTTTGTTTTTTTTATAGAAATCCAGATTTGAATCTTCAAAAACACCTACAAAATAGAAGATAATTTATTTTCTAATGGGGGGTTTTCCTCAGTCAAACCCCTAGTTTTGGTACTTAAACCTTGAATGGATAAAATTTTCATAAAACCTAGCCCTAAGTGTGTCTAAGACTAGGAAAATCTAAAGAAAAAACCTTATTCTAATGTGCTAGAATAAGATGATTAAATGGAACTTGAATAATGCAAGACTTCAATCCAAGAAACCCTACAATATTTTAAATGAATGTAAATGTCATGTGAACCTTGAATCTAAAGATAGAGAGAAAATGGATAATGGAATCACTTTGAAAAAAAAAATTTAGGTGTGATTTGATGGCTAGTTGCATCTCCTCAACCTAGATTTCTCCATGATTCACCATAGGAATCCATGATCAACCCTTTGAAATGTGAGATCTTGAATAAAAAGTGAGCTTGAAGACCTGCAAAAAACCCTAGTTTTCTTCCCTAAAAATTCAAGTTTATTGTAAAATGACTAATGAATCTTCTTTTGAAAGATTTTGGCTCTTGAATCTTGAATTTGTTTTGTAAAAATGACTTAATGTTGTTAAAAATGACCTAAAAACATGTATTTATACGCATTAACACCAAATTATTCATTATTCTAACTTTACAAACTAACATCCCTTAAGAATTTGAATTAGGTCAGTGATTTTCCTGCTCAAAAATGAAAAATACCACAAAAGGGACTAAGTCACCACCTTGGGCGACTTAGTCCCACCAAGGATTTTTGAGGTGGGTTTTGCAAATTTTAAGTGGTCTCAATGTTGCTTGTTGAGATTTGTGTGATTTGTGAGTGGAATAGGCCTTAAAGTCCAAAATCATGAGCATTAGGGTCTATAAATGTATTTTTTAAGGGGTGATTGATGTAAGGGTGCCCAAAATAGGACCTAATTAGGCCACAGATTATACTTTCTACAAAGGAGTAGAATATTCATGTCCATAGTTAGTCCCCACTTTATTTCCCATATGAATCTATGTGCATATGTAAGCTAAAGGAATCTAGATGGTGCACTTTACTTCATAAAAGGATACTCATTCAAGAGATGGGAGAATGGAGCCCCTAATGTAGTTATCTGAAAAACCACAACATTAGGAATCATATCCTACAACATAAATTCATTAGTTTTCCAAAAATACTTTTTTCGTAACTTCTATAATTTAAATTTGAGGGTAGATGTATTCCCCCCCTTGATTCCACCTGATTTAAAAAGGTGGAATCAAGGTAGCAATCTAGCCTCATTGAATAAGGAATATCACATTGTAGAAAATTTCCAAGTACTATGTAACATAACAATAGACAATTGATGATGTCAAGTGCATAATCATAATTCCAACACATCAAACGACATCAAAAAATGGAGCTCCCTAGCTCCCATTATGGTTTTTTGAATAAAAAGTATTTTATTAACCCTTATGATAGGAAAAACCCTTATTTAATGCATAAGGTTAAAAGGAATGAAAAGAGTTAAAAGAGGTGAAAGTGAAGTATTTTTTCACTTACTATTTCATTTTACCTTCTTGCATTTTGAGAGTGATAAGTGAGATAGAAATATGTCAATCAAACGAGATTATAGATGGGTGTGATTAGATGTTCTCCAAGACCAGGTGGTACATGACGAGTGTCAGCATGAGGTGAGTCGATTCTGCTACCTTAACTTTGTGATTTTGAATGATTTAATGATTTTTATGCATATCTAGGTTAATTTAGGATATTGGAAGAAAATTTTGCAAAGTGTCCACTTTTTTTGTGAAGTGTCTCATTTCTTCACATAGTATCCCTTTTGTTCACAAAGTGTCTCGTTCCTTCACGAAGTGTCCCAAAAGGGTTCTAAAGTGTCTAGGGCCTTTAGGAAAGCACACTAGATGGAATTTAGTACACTTGCATGGTGATTAATCTAAAAATTGAGGATATTAGATGAGTTTTAGAACACATTTTGGTGTTTTTGATAGGTACCCACTCAATCACGACAGTGAGTAGGGGGGAGATAGTTAAATTTCTTGAGAGATCTAGTCCCATCACTACTAGTAGAGGAGACATGGAATCTCTAGGTCATGGGAATCTATTGGGCATATCTCATGCCCCCCATGAGGTACCACACTGCTATGCTAATGGCTCTCTGTGAGCGTTGAGACGTAGATACATACACATTTCAATTGCCAACAAGGGAGGTGATGATCACCTTAGAGGACATAGACTAGATTCTCTGTGTTCTAATTCAAGGAGAGTGAGTAGGTTTCTAGAGAGACCACACCTTCCATGAGCAGAAGGTTGATTTACAGTATTGTCTATTTGGTCAGTTCATAATTATTGGTTGAGAGGGAAGATAGATCCGTCGATGCTATTATACTCATGAGCAACAATGGTTCAACAAATTATGATGCATACTATAGCACTAGTTCTCATCCTTAATGGGATGGTAGCATACCTCAAGGGAGGACTATTCCATTTGATTTGAGGTATAGCAAAGCAACACACAGTATACACCCGGGGTTGGTGTATCCTGGAACATTTGTATTATGATCTTGGGTGATTTGTATTCTAGGAGGTAGACAACATGGTACACTACACACTTCTACAAGTGTGGTGCCTTGAGCATATTACATGCACCAAACCAGTAGGCTAGCCATGTGTGACAATACTAGGGTATCCTTGGGATTTCGACTATCTTCTATGGCGATTATAGTAGTATGGTGATTTTCATTTTTGGAGAGTATGATTTGACCAACTAGATTAGGATGAGATCCTTTGGAGACCTTATCAGGTGATGTGACAATGGCTAAGTGATGCTAGACAGTTGAGGAGGATGTAGCTAGATAATTTTTTGGTTGTTCGTCATGATCACATAGTACAACCTTTCTACTACGATCGAGTCATGCAGCAATTTGCACAGGTGTATTTACCATCCTAGACACGATCCTCTTTCATGAGGCCAGTGCGGAGTTCCTAGAGACCGGGTGATATAGTGTGACTCACTATAGAGCATGTGGTTGAGAGTGACTTTCACTTATCTGATGATGACTAGTGGACAATCTCTGACACATATGACATTGGTGCCACAAGGGATTATAAGGAGTGGTGGACAATGACACTACTAGCACTAATATTCCCAATGGATGAGAAAGTGGGAGATGCAGGTCCACTACTAGATGAGGGAGATGACATAGAGGATAGGGCTGAGGAGAAATACTATAGGGCCGAATATATATTTACTAATGTTATAGATGATGAGTATTATGAGGATACAAATTTAGATTATGATGGCTAGGGGGGAGAGGAGGATGAGGAAAAGGAGTACAAGGAGGAGGATGAGGAGGAGGAGCCACCTTTGAGTGAGAGTGATGAGGCAGTAAGTGCAAATCAACATGGGTGGGGAGATCCCTCTCCCATCCATATGATGAGATCATGAGTAGTAGTTGCATAAGGCACTAGTACTCACAGTTAAGGAGAGACTAGAACATCTTATATTCACCCTATATAAGATGATTTTGAGATTTCTTAGTCTATTGAAGATATAGGTGATGATATTTTATTTTATGCATGTACTTTAGTGTCTATACTCTTTAAATATATCATGATGATGTTTACTGATTATGTATTGTTTCTACCTTGTAGGAGGGATGACAAATTGGTGGGAGTTCTACTATCAGGCTGCTATAGAGATATTTCTTGCATCCATCGAAAAGGAGGAGATGGACCTAGATTACATGCCTCCACCTATCATGGGGAAGGATCTAGAGTCACTAAGACCATTTGCAAGGCTATGGGTAGTGTATGAGAGTGTGAGGAGACAACTCTGCCAAGCTGAGACTATAGGATAGTCATCGCAAACTCCAGTAGAGGTGGATAGAGTGTAGGAAGATGTATAAAAACTATAAGAAGAGAGGGAGTAGATAGCAGATGAGCATTGAGTGACCTTGGATGGATATAGGGCCTAGAGTTTGCACTCAGGTTCAGTGAATCATGGTCAGGATCACATATGACCATCTCCTGAGGGGTCTAGTTCTCATAGACTTTGGTGATGTATATTATAATGATATGTACATAAAAATTTGGACACACACATATATATATGAGAATTTGGTGTTTTATGACTTGTCTTAATGTGTTTAAATGTTAAATGACAATGAGATTAATTAAATAACCTTTACAAGATTGCTTAGTTAATTTATTCATGATGTAATAGAGTTTATGTGATCTAATTAAAACTTATTGCAGGTTCGTTTAGATACAACATGATGAGTGAGCATGTTACGCTAAATTAAATTTAACTTATCATAACATACAAGATGAATTTGAATAGAATGAAACATAAAGTAATTATAAAACTAAATTAAATTACCACTTTAGTGCTCAAGACATACGCATAATTGGTTTGTCAAGATTGAAGCAATGTGAAATCATATAGGTTATGACCTAATAGCTCTAATCAACACTGCTTTTATCATTGGGTATGTGCAGGATCATCATGGAAAAAACAAGCCCTTAAGTGGCAAAAAAATTAGAAAAATCAGAGTTACGCAACTTGACATAAAATTTGAATAAGTTATCTATACTATTTCAAAAATATGTAAGAATGGAATATGTAGCAAATTGAATGTAGTTTTTAAACTACTAGGTTTGTTTTAAAAAAAAAATCTATTTGGTGAAAATTTGAAATTTCAATGCAATAGTACTTAAATTTTAGGGAAAAAATAAGAAGTAGGTGTATGTTTGACCACTCTAACCACAATGAAATGATAATATTTTTTTATAAGATTTTAGATATAAGTAAATGACTCATGCCCCAATGTGATGCATATTTTTTTGTAATTTATTTGAAGTAAATAATTAATTATGAATTTTTTATTACAAATTTTAAAAAATATAAAAAGTCATGTATGACCACCTTAACTTGGTCAAAACTTCATGAAATTCATTTTTGTTTTTTAATCCTATAGTATGTGAAGCATAGAATGTGACACATGTTTTGGATTTGAAAAATGTGATACCGTTTGAAAGCTATAGATGTTTTTCAATCATCCTATCAATCAGGACTTTAATCATAATTTGAATAGAAAATGAATAATAATTACTTATTAAATTCAAAGTAAAACATAATTTATATTAGTGGAAAGCTGAGAATCTCCTTTAAAAACCTTTTTCGTTTCATCAATTTTGGGTAAAAAAATAGTAGTTAGCCACATACCCATCATATTGCCACTTTTTGGCCCATCATGATCCTGCACATACCCCATTCATACTATTCAAAGGGATTAGACATAATACATGTGGACAATTATTTTGGATTGCCCACACTACTTTAGCTCCTTCTAGGGTTTTTCGCCTAAAAGGGGAAAGGGAATGGGGTCCAAAATGAAAATGTCTACACTCAAGATTAATGTAAATGAGATTTAATATGCCTAAATATGAGGTACTAATGCACTGATCTAAAAAAAAATGATTTAATGATGTAAAACCTAAGAAATATGAAGTGCTAGAAAACAAACTGTGATATGCAAAAACACCTTAAAATACAAGTGATGAAATAACTGAATAGAATAGGAGAGGTGCACCTGGAATTTGAAATCTAATGTGGAGAGATTCTATAATCTTGAAAATTTGACTGAAAATGTTGATTGGGACACTTATGCCAGGCTGGGTGACTTAGTCCCAGTTTCAAAAAAAAACTTGCCAGAATAGGAATCTGCCAAATGGGTATCCAAAAATGAAAAAAACACTTTTCAAGCCTAGCAATGGGACTAATCCACCAGTAGTGGTTACTTTTTCCACCTACATTTTTTGGGAATCTCGGGATAGGATCCTGTAGCTTCAGGTCTGCACTTGCTTTTCTAACAATTGTCCACACTTGATTCTACAGAAAATGGGGTAAAAATTGTCTCCAAGATTGAATTAGGGTTATGTTGACTTCATTGAATTTGATGACTTCTTGACCACTTTTCAACACCTATTTTTTTGAAAAAAATTCCTACAAAGGCTACAAACACACATGCAAAGAGGGGAAAATGGTTAAGGGTTAGAGAATATGGGTTTGCCTTGGTCAAACACCACTTTGGTAATCAAACCCTGTGAAATGAAATAAAATTGAAATATAATGATCAATAGATAACATGCAATGTCATAAACTTACCAAACCCTTGATGTGTAAATCTGAAGATATGCAATGAAGTGCTCCAATCGATGACTTGATTGTGCTTAGAGTGCTTGAATGCTTGTAAGATTGAATGCTTAATGAGTGCAAGTACTTAGAAGATTTTAGGAGAGATAGGAGATGAAAAATGAGGATAAAATACCTTATTTATACATGATTTTACTAAATTTCAAAAAATAACACATCATAGGCCAACCTCAAGGGTTAGAGGAAAAAATCCTGAGAAAAAATTGAAATAATTTTGAGTTTTGTGCAAAAAAGGAATAAGTCATCTCTATTGGCAACTTAGTCCCACTTAAGAAAATTAAATGGGTGTTAGGAATTATGGGGCATTAAATGTTGTCCAATAGAAATATCCTAAAAAACACACTTAAGGGGGCTGAAAAGTGTATTAAGTAGTCATTTAAACATGAGAAAAAGTTGAATTAGTGATGACAAGTCTAGAAAAGCATGAAAGTGGGTTACAACACTTTACAACACTTTGAAATAAGACTTGGTAAGTGATAAAAATGAGTTATTTAGGTAAATTATGATGAAAGGGCCCTAAAAAAGTGTTAAAGTGGGTTACAATACTTCACAACACCTTTACAAGACAACCTAGAAGTATTAATTATTCACAAGGGTCTAAGACCTAATGTGAATGTGTTGGACACATTATGACATTAAATCTAGGAAAAATAAAGTCAAAGTCCACTAGGAGGGCCTGAACATGAAAAGTAGAAGGGTTACTTTTTTCATGTCCACAGTTAGCTCCCACTTTAGTGAGAGGATGAACTCACTTCAAACTTTCACTAAAGTAGCCATTCATACAACCACGAAAGGTCTGAATGCACTAATGCTTGATAATATGAGATAATGGTTATCAAGAGGGATGACCAAGCCCCCAACATCATGATCCCATGGCTGATCAAAGATGAATGCAAATGAACACACATGATGATGAGAAAGGAAGCTTCAATCATTAGTCCAACTCATTGTGGATTAGGTTGTTTGTTTTGAATAAGAAATGTGTACTCACTCTCAGGCAACAAAAATCATGGTTGTCTACTGGGTGAGAAAGCCCAAGTACACTCACTCTGGGGCCACAAAACTTTTGGTTGTCTATGGAGTGAGAAAGCCCAAGTATACTCACTCTAGGGCTATGAAATTTCTAGTTGTTTGCGGGGTGATAAATCCCACAAGGTGGCTATGGGGAAAATCATGCCGTGGAATGGGCTTCCCACTCAACCATATCAAAGTTATACCTCCTGATAACTTTAATAAGGCATCACAAAGACAATGTCAGTTTGTGCTTCATGAGACAAGCAAAGCTTCATATGCTTAGAACTCATGAAAGAATGCAATGGTACCATAGGCATGCAAGCTGTGTTATGCAAGGTGGTCATGTGAATGCAAAATGTAACATGAAAAAAATGTTCAAGTGATTCTTGTTTAGTTCATGCAAGGTCTATAGCTTAGGGAACATTGTATTTAATGTCTCCAAGAGAGAACCAATCAAAGAATATAATATTCACAACTTATGGGATACAGTGCATTGCATCAAGCCACAAAGAGGAATGCAATATGCTAAGATAGATCACACTTATGAAGAAAATTATACCCGATGTCAGCCACAAAGTGACAAACACATTGCATGAAGTAACAAGGCTGCACTAAGAACCAAGAAAAATAAAAATGTAAAATGTATTATGCTAATGTATACCCCCACTTTATAGGAATTGCTACACATCGTTTTGTGAGAAATTACTTTAAAGTAGAAAAATGAAAATTGCATAAAGAAAACAAGACATGAGAGCCAACTTGGAAAGCCCTTATGCAAAATCATATGTTCTTGAGTAAGGTTGTGTCATGTAAAGGAAAAGGAACACACCAAACACATAAGGGATCTATGGATTTTGGGTCACTATGTTCATGGCTACAATGTTTTTATTAAAGAGCTTGAAGACTCGCTAAAAGGCCCATCATCCATGGTACACAACTGCTCTTCAAGAGGAAGAACTTCTTTGTGATTGATGGACAACATTCCCACTTGATCTACTTCATCACTCGAAAGTCCGAGACTGTATTATTGTCCTTCTTCTATTGTTGTCCCAACATCCTCTTGAGGTCTGCCTTCAGCTAAGCTATCACTTGATTTAAACTTTTGGTCTTCTTCTTCGATATGGGCAGCAATTAGAGGAGGTCGGGCACTTGGCTTCATTGTTTGTTCTTTGACTTTCTTAATGGCTTCTTGGCACAGTTCACATGTGAACTCTGAGTGTGATGAATCATGAAGTTTGCATCAATTTGGCAATAGTAGAACTTCCAAATCCACTCGGTATTTTAGCTCTGACCAATCCTTTGCTATTCTGGAGATGAGTTGGCCATATCTTTCCGCTATTGGGTCCTCATCATCATTTGAAAAAGAAGCTTGATGGTAGACAACCATGGCGAGTGGTTGTTCCCACTCCCCCAAATCTGCATTTTCAGATTCTCAATCACTGTCGTTTATGAAGGAGAGGTCTTCTGACCTGATTTTGCTTATGCTTTGATCATCTCCTTTTGCTGCCCCAAGGCTTTCAGTCTCCTCTTCTTGATTTTTAGAATTTGTGTTGGCTATCCTAGCATATGTTACTGCAAATTCTGTTAATTCATCTTCAATTGTCATTCGTTCCTCTTCTTGAGTGGAGGACTACTCTTCTTTAGTGGAGGGAAAACCTACTAAACTGGTTACAATCAGATTTTCATCAATGCACTTTGCTATCCCAAGACTTTCAGCTCCTCCCTCTTGGTTTTCATTTTCTATGTCTATTGTCCCAAGACCAACTTGTGTCAAATTTCTTGGTTCATCTTTATTTTGCTGTCCTCCAGATGTTGACAACTCTTCTGTCTCATTGGATAAATTCTCCTCATTGAGAGTTGGCTGCTCCAACTTGTCCAAACAACCCTTGGCTTGAGAAATCATGTTGTCACATGATGGACACATAAATTCTAAATGTGGTGCATTGTGAAATCTACACCAACTTGCCATTAGTACTTCCTCCAATCTCAGCCCATCCTTGCTACTCAAATGTTCCTGGATCAGCTCCTTGAATGCCTTGGCTGCCATGGTTGTCAATTCTTCCTCTGAGTCTGCAAGGGCTAAAGGCTGATAGATTTCCCAAAAGGGAATTTCTCCCTGCAATACCCTTTCAATTTTTCTCAAGAATGTGAGACACCCCAACTCGTTGTGCCTATGAGTGCAATGGATCTGACATCTGTCTGCCAACATGAATTGCTGCAACAGCTTCTTCAGTCTCTTATTCAAATGTGCATGTAACTAAGTGATGTCAATTTGTGCATGCTGCTCCATTTTGACTCAGCTTCTTTTTCCTTCAAAAATTTCTTATTTTTAGCATTAAAAGAGATCTCCTTATCTCAGATTTTTTCTTTGAAAGTGCTCTTTTTGATTCCCAACTTTCAGCTTTGTAGCCTTCAACATGTCATGCCCTCCTTCTAGTGCCAGTTCTATTGATGGCGTTAGGAGGAGGAGGGCATGGAATGAATCACTTCCAACCTTCAGCTTTATATTCCCAAAGTGCCAAGCCCTCCTTCTAGCACCAGTTCTATTGATGGCGTTAGGAGGAGGAGGGCATAAAATGAATCACTTCCAATCTTCAGCTTTGTATTCCCAACATGTCAGCCCTCCTTCTAGCGCCAGTTTTGTTGATGTGTTTTTTATGCACTTTTCAACACAGACAGTGCTTCTATGCACTACCTCTCTTGAAAGTCAATCTTCCACAATTAGATTGCAGAACACTATCTCAAGGTCTCTAATGTCAGGTCTTGACAGTGATTGGAATATCTCAGTTGTTTTATGTGATTTGCTAGAATCACAAGGCGGTCTTACAGATGAGTTACAAAGCATAGAAGTTGGGTTTGCAAATGTAGTTTCAAAGTGCTGAAAGTGAATGAACAGTGGCTGTCCACTCAAAATAGCAAGTTGAAACTCATCAAGTTCATTTGATTTAGCTTCATGGTGATGTTTTGGGTCCTACTCTAACCAAGTATTAAAAGAAACAGCAAAATGAGAAGGGTTAAGAAAGCTATTCTAATCCTAAACTACGAAGGAACAGTAACAATGGTGGCTACTAAAGTAGACAGACTTCCTAAACTAGGTTTTGCTTGGCCAAGAGAAACCTACAGTTGCACAAAACAAGTGCAATCTTCTAAGGACTGTAGATTTTCACATCACATATACACACCATGTACATGCAATCAAAATAAGTTGCAACAATAAGTGAAAGAGGCTCAGACTAGCTTTGCAAAGTGATTCATCATGAAATGAACCACAAAAAGTATGAGTTGGAAGTTCATCAAATACTAAAACAACAAACACCATCACCACTCCCATTCAAGAAACTAACACTAAAACTAACACATGGAAGGTGAACCATGCATACATAAAGAACAAACTCAAAAGGAACACCCATAAATCATGCAATGTTGCTTTTTATTGCTGCAAAATATCTTTACATCAATTCTCCAACCCTTACAAATGATCCGCAAACCCCTATTTATAGTTTTCCAAAGCTTAAATGAATGGCTAGGATCAATTTGCAATGAATGGTCCAGATTTGATTACATTAGGGTTTCACCTACCCCTCATTATCCAACAATTTTAAAATGCATTCCTTGTCTTTTCTCTAGTTTTTCATCTAGTGCTCAGGTGCTGTAGAAAATTTGTCTTGTAGCTAATTTCCCTTTTTACTGTAGCAAAGACTGTTTGAAGGCTGTCCTCCATCTGGTGGACTTGCAACATTTTGATTAGATCAAACAAGTCGGTCGATGACTTGCATCAATAGATTGGTGGCCTCTGATTTGGGCGGAAAGTTGCTTAGAAATCATCATCATTTGGAAAAAAGGTAGGACAACTCCCTCAATGGGCCTCTTCGATAGACCTACAGAAGACTTCTTGACTCCTGCAAACATGAAGTGTTGTAAGTGCATTTATACATGAGTTAAGGAAAATGTCAGTCAAACCTACAAATTCCCTATTAGATCTATCCATGCATCATCAAAATATCTTGATATTCATATTTGGAGCTCATTTGGGCCATAAGCATTAATGCGTGCTTCAAGGGTGCGAGTTCCAGAGGGTTGAATGACGGCGGAAGAAAGCCAGAAGGCAGACAACAGACAGAAACCAAAACAACCAGGAAGGAGGCGGGCTCCTGGATGTTCAAAATAGCCGGGAAGAAGGGAGGCTCTCGGATGTTCAAAATGGTCAGGAAGGAGGTAGGCTCCTAGATGTTCAAAATAGTCGAGAAGGAGGGAGGCTCCTATATGTTCAAAATAGCTGGGAAGGAGGCAAGCTCCCGAATGTTTAAAACAGCCAGGAAGGAGGCAGGCTCCCGGATGTTTAAAACAATTAGAAATGAAGCAGACTCCCGGATGTTAGAAACAGCCAGGAAGAAGGGAAGCTCCTAGATGTTCAAAATAGCCAAGGAGAGATGGACTCCCGGAAACGGCCACGGAGGGCCCGGGTTCTGGAGGCCAGGAAGGAGGTGGCCACCAGATGTTCCAAAACGGCCACGGAGAGGCGGAATCCCGGAAACAGCTATGGAGGGGCCGGGCTCCAGAGGCTGGGAAGGAGGTGGCCACCAGGTGTTCCAAAGCGGCCATGGAGAGGCGGAATCCCTGAAACGACCACGGAGGGGCCGGGCTTTAGAGGCCGGGAAGGAGGTGGCTGCCGGATGTTCCAAAACGGCCACAGAGAGGCAGAATCTTGGAAACGGCCATGGAGGGGTTGGGCTCTGGAAGCCAGGAAGGAGGTGGTTTCCGGATGTTCCAAAACGGCCTCGGAGAGGCAGAATCCCAAAAATGGCCATGAAGGGGCCGGACTCCAGAGGCCGGGAAGGAGGTGGCCGCCGGATGTTCCAAAATGACAAAAGGGGGATGAAGCTCCGAAACCACCAAAACTTAACCAAACTTTGACAAAACCTTAGTAGTTGATTTACGCACTTCAAATACATCCCAGATCCAGAAAAGATTGCCTCCAAAGTCAAAATTGAGGAAACGAGAGCGACGGGGGTCCGCAGATGTTTCCAAACAGCCAAGGAGGAAGGGAATTATGGAGGGAAAGTTCTAAAACCATCGAAACTTAACGGAACATTGATGAAACCTTGGCAATTCATTTATGAACTTCAAACACATCCTAGATCCAAAAAAGGTTGCCCCCAAAGTCAAAATTGAGGAAATGGTGGTGATCCCACAATAATGGGTTCATTTTTGGCCAAACTTGACATTAAAATCAGGATTTTTCACTAGACATTCATGTTCTTACACCTATAGCAGCTAAACCATTAAGGTTTTGAAGATGAATCAAACTATTTATTTGTTAGATATTTTGTGTAGATTCTAATTATATTTTTTTAAAAAAATTAAAAAATAAATTGTGAATCATTTTATGTAATTTTTAATAACTTATATTTTCTACTAATCAACATTTTTAAAAAGTGATGTTTACTTCTGCACACGTAAATTTTTTTATAGATAGGATACAATTCTGATTTTTAAAATACAAAATTTTCACACCAATATCTAGGGGATATTTTTTCATAATTTTTTGTTACATATATTTTTTTTAATTAATTTTCCAAGTCAGCATAATTATAATTTGGACAGAGGTGTACTTCAACACGCATAACTTTTTTTGTATTCATTTGAATTAACTTATTCTTTTTTTTGTTGGAATAAGGACATCAATACCTAGGGCACATGTATTTTTTAGAATTTTTTTTCTCTATTTTTCTATTTTTTCGTATGTGTGAAATAAAGAACTTGATGTTCATTGAAAATCCTACACTCACAAGAAATAAAAAATAAATATAATAATCAAATTAAACATATTTAAAATTATACTTTTTAGGAAGCTTATAATAAGGGCTACAGGCTTACAAAACATAAATTTTAAATGAATTCATTTGATCACCCAAAAGGTAAACCAAAAGTGGTTTTTTATCAGCATTTTGATAGGTGTAGAGGAGACTCGATTATAGGTATGGTTTAAATCTAACAAGGTTCTATCCAAGGGGGTTTGATCTAAGGGGTTTTGATCAATCCCTCTTTAATTAAAATAATTTAAATGGAACCTTTAAAGTCAGAAATCATTGTATTTTCTTAAAATATGTGATTTCAGGAAAAAAATAGGATGTCCCAAAAAGTGTAACCCATTATTGTGGCAAGACTCGAGAGCGACAGGGGTCCGTGGATGTTTCCAAACAGCCAAGGAGGAAAGTAATTTTGGAGGGAAAGTTCTAAAACCATTGAAACTTAACGAAACATTGACGAAACCTTGGCAGTTCATTTACGCACTTCAAACACATCCTAGAGCCAAAAAAGGTTGCCCCCAAAGTCAAAAATGTGGAAACTAGAGCGACGGGGGTCCATGGATGTTTCCAAATAGCTAAGGAGGAAGGAAATTCTGAAGGGAAAGTTCCAAAACCATTAAAACTTAACAGAACATTGACGAAACCTTGGCAGTTCATTTAAGCACTCGGAACACATCCCAAATCCACCAAAAAGTTGCCCCCAAATTCAAAATTGCGGAAACGGGAGCGACGGGGGTCCGCGGATGCTTGCAAACAGCCAAGGAGGAAGGGAATTCTGGAGGGAAAGTTCTAAAACCATTGAAACCTAACAGAATGTTGACAAAACCTTGGACGTTCATTTAAGCATTTCAAACACATCCCAGAGCCAAAAAAGGTTGCCCCCAAAGTCAAAAATGTGGAAACGGGAGCGACAGGGGTCCGCGGATGTTTCCAAACAACCAAGGAGGAAGGGAATTCCGGAGGGAAAGTTCTAAAACCATCGAAACTTAAAAGAATGTTGATGAAACCTTGGTAGTTCATTTAAGCACTAGGAACACATCCCAAATCCACCAAAAGTTTGACCCCAAAGTCAAAATTACAGAAACGAGAGTGACAGGGGTCCACAGATGTTTCCAAAACAGAAAAAATAAGACAAAAGGAAAAAAAAGGGGACGGTGGACCTCATTTCTCCATAGATTTGAATACCCCAAGTAGGTTAATTTGGGTAGGGAATTTGATCATTTGAAGACACATGACCAATTTGGGCTTGGAAATGGGGCACGCAAAATAAGACAGGAGCAAAACAGCCTGTCGGGAGCGAGAAAAAAGGGGTGCCTGCCTACGGTGGGGCGTGTGTGCAAAACATGCACAACAAATGGCGACTCGTTGGGGAAATGCTCCAGAGCATTTTAATGACAAACTGGAATCATGAACCTAGAATCTCTGGTTCCGACCTTCATGCTAGGGCAAACAAACCAGATGTCCAACCAAAGGATCAAAACCATTAGCCAACCCAACCTTCAGTATGCTGAAAAAATCCAAGTGTGTTCAATTACGTTAATTCCCATTCTTCAGTTGCTATAGGAACCCAAGCTCTGTCAAGTTAAGCTACGTAGTTTATTCTAACTCCAAAAGTATTCAGGACATTGCCTCGCTACCAGTCAGGCGTCCATAGCCCCAACGAGGTTGTTGCTATGATTCTCTTGAACATTGCTCTACTGCCAGTCGGGCATCCATAGCCCTGATAGAGTTGCTCGAATACCCTCGAAAAGTTGAATTTTCTCTTTCTTTTAATTTTCAATGTTTTCTTTCTTTCTTTCTTTCTTTTCTCTTTTCAACTCTTTTATTTCAACCCGCAAGCATTGAAGCTCACGCTCAGGGCTGAGAATCACAGTGGCGCTGGAGCAGAATTTTAGATTTTTCGCTTAACTACACTTCACAAAAGGCCATATAGTGACCGTCGAATTCTTAAAATGTGTAAAAGTTGTAAGACTTCAGAATACGTCAGAGTCAAACTAAACCAACAACTTATCATCTTCGAATTAAACACCCAGATTGCTTGACACTAACATGAGACCTTCACCATCCACTCTAAAGACTTGATTAGAGTTTGACAAAGAAATACATAAAATAATCTAAGGCGATAAGTATGGTTGTTGTACGCACAGATGTGCCCAGCTAAAAGTAGATGGACCCCGAGCAAAGCAGCAACAAAGAAAAAGCAAACAAAAAACAAACAACGTTCAAAGCGACCAACCTACACACACCAACCAACTTAAGGAAAGCAGGAAAGCGGGGTATTTACAGGAAACCTATACTACTCAAAAAGGACTATGTACAAAGATATTTACAAAGCATTATGTTCAGGCAAGGCGAGTTGACATTAACACTCATTGGATTTCATAGTGCATGCACAAGCAAATAGGTGATTGTTGTCATTCTTAACCATGCAAATTTATCTTTATATTCTAAAAAAATAAATTCAATGTTACAACACTCAAGTTCAATCATGTCATCATGAAAAATCAGCAATTGAGGAGGCTCATTGAACCCATGGTTAATCCATAAACATGTTCATTTTCCTTTATTCCCATAATCAAAATAATAAGTGCAGTTATGAGAAACGATAGGGGCAAGGAAGGATAAAACCTGGATGTCATCACATAGAGGTGGCAACATTGGACAGTCGAGAGCAAGCATAACATCCTTGATTGTTGCATTGGTAGCCTCGGGTGGGCGCGGTGGGGGGTGCAGCACTGTGGACCTTAAGCTTGTATAAGGCTGGGAGGATGGGGCAGCAAACAGCTCTTCCAATCTACCAATGGGACCTATAGCCCCAGTTGGCAGTTCTTCAAAAAGAAATACCTCTCCACATTGATCATCTGCAAACTTGGGATCCACTTGGTTACTGTCCCCAAGGGGCAGCATGTTGTCTCATCTCCTTCCCCAAGGGTCATCCTTATTTATGTGGTGTTCAACATCGTGGGACAATGACATGCACGAATCTGTCCTATTGTATCCATTTGAATACAAAGGAGGATCAACAACGATCATGGTAGAAGGACTCTAAGTTGCATCTTGTAGTCGGTCGAGTGCTTCATCTCTGTTAGCAGCTATCTCAGCACCCCCGCCTTTATCTTCTTCATTTTGCTATTCATGCATCTCATCATGACGTTAACTCATTTCCTCTTGCTCACTATCACTGTAAATGGAGGAGCTCCTCTCCCAATCTGGAAACTCTAGTGCATCATTGTTCAAGGGCTCAAGGAGTATGTATTCATCACTACCGTCTTCTGGGATGTGCTTTTCCTCGACATGAGCATACCTCCATAGCACAGCTCCCAATGGAAAGAAGTCATCAATTGATGGCACATCGTCAAGGGGACTAAAGTCTATTTCATAATTTCCCTCTGAAGACTCGCTAAAAGGACCATCATCCATGGTACACAACTGCTCTTCAAGAGGAAGAACTTCTTGGTGATTGGTGGACAACATTCCCACTTGATCTACTTCATCGCTCGAAAGTCTGAGACTGTATTGTTGTCCTTCTTCTATTGTTGTCCCAACATCCTCTTGAGGTCTGCCTTCAGCTAAGCCATCACTTGATTCAGAGTTTTGGTCTTCTTCTTCGATATGGGCAACAAGTAGAGGAGGTCAGGCACTTGGCTTCATTACTTGTTCTTTGACTTTCTTAATGGCTTCTTGACACAGTTCACATGTGAACTCTGAGTGTGATGAATCATGAAGTCTGCACCAATTTGGCAATAGTAGAACTTCCAAATCCACTTGGTATTTTAGCTCTGACCAATCCTTTGCTATTCTGGAGATGAGTTGGCCATATCTTTCCGCTATTGGGTCATCATCATCATTCGAAAAAGAAGTTTGATGGTAGACAACCATGGTGAGTGGTTGTTCCCACTCCCCCAAATCTGCATTTTCATATTCTCAATCACTGTCATTTATGAAGGAGAGGTCTTCTGACCTGATTTTGCTTATGCTTTGATCATCTCCTTCTGTTGCCCCAAGGCTTTCAGCCTCCTCTTATTGATTTTCAGCATTTGTGTTGGCTATCCTAGCATATGCTACAACAAATTCTATTAATTCATCTTCAATTGTCGTTCGTTCCTCTTCTTGAGTGGAGGACTTCTCTTCTTCAATGGAGGGAAAACCTACTAAACAGATTACAATCAGATTTTCATCAATGCACCTTGCTATCCCAAGACTTTCAGCTCCTCCCTCTTGGTTTTCATTTTCTATGTCTACTGTCCCAAGACCAACTTGTGTGAAATTTCTTGGTTCATCTTTATTTTGTTGTCCTCCGGATGTTGACAACTCTTCTGCCTCATTGGATAACTTCTCCTCATTGAGAGTTGGCTGCTCCAACTTGTCCAAACAACCCTATCTCCATTTTGACTTAGCTTCTTTTGCCTTAAGAAATTTCTTATTTTTAGCATTAAAAGAGATCTCCCTATCTCAGATTTTTTCTTTGAAAGTGCTCTTTTCGATTCCCGACTTTCAGTGTTGTAGCCTCAACTTGTCATGCCCTCCTTCTAGCGCCAGTTCTGTTGATGGTGTTAGGAGGAGGAGGGCATGGAATGAGTCACTTCCAACCTTCCGCTTTATATTCCCAACATGTCAAGCACTCCTTCTAGCACCAATTCTATTGATGGCATTATGAGGAGGAGGGCATAAAATGAATCACTTCGAATCTTCAGCTTTGTATTCCCAACATGTCAGCCCTCCTTCTAGCGCTAGTTCTGTTGATGTGTTTTTTATGCACTTTTCAAAATAGGCAGTGCATAGGTGCACTACCTCTCTTGAAAGTCAATCTTCCACAATCAGATTGCAGAACACTATTCCAAGGTCTCTAATGTCAGGTCTTGATAGTGCTTGGAATATCTTAGTTGTTTTATGTGATTTGCTGGAATCACAAGGCAATCTTACGGATGAGTTATAAAGCATGGAAGTTGGGTTTGCAGATGCAGTTTCAAAGTGCTGAAAGTGAATAAACAGTGGCTATCCACTCAAAATAGCAAGTTGAAACTCATCAAGTTCATCTGATTTAGCTTCATGGTGATGCTTTGGGTCCTACTCTAACCAAGGATTAAAAGAAATAGCAAAAGGAGAAGGGTTAAGAAAGCTATTCTAATCCTAAGCTACGAATGAATAGTAACAAAGGTGGCTGCTAAAGTAGACAGGCTTCCTAAACTGGGTTTTTCCTGGCCAAGAGAAACCTACAATTGCACAAAACCAGTGCAATCTTATAAGGACTACAGATTTTCACATCACATACACACACCATGTACATGCAATCGAACTAAGTTGCAGCAATAAAGGAAAGAGGCTTAAAAAGCATGAGCTGGAAGTTCATCAAATACTGAAACAGCAAACACCATCACCACTCCCATTCAAGAAACTAACACTAAAACTAATATGGAAGGTGAACCATGCATACATAAAAAGGTTAAGAAAGCTATTCTAATCCTAAGCTATGAATGAACAGTAACAATTGTGGCTGCTAAAGTAGATAGACTTCCTAAACTGGGTTTTTCTTGACCAAGAGAAACCTACAGCTACACAAAACCAATGTAATCTTCTAAGGAATGTAGATTTTCACATCACATACACACATTATGTACATGTAATCGAACTAAATTGCAGCAATAAAGGAAAGAGGCTCAGACTAGCTTTGCAAAGTGATTCATTATCAATGAACCACAAAAAGCATGAGCTGGAAGTTCATCAAATACTATAACAGCAACACCATCATGACATCCATTCAAGAAACTAATACTAAAACTAATATGGAAGTAGAACCATGCATGCAAGATGAGAAAAATCAAAGAGAACATCCATAAAGTCATGCAATGTTGTCTTCTATTGCTGCAAAATGCTTTTTACAACAGCTCTCCAACCCTTACAAATGAGGGGCAAGCCACTATTTATAGTTTTCCAAAGCTTAAATGAATGGCTAGGATCAATTTGCAATAAATGGTCCCGATTTGATTACATTAGGGTTTCACCTACCCCTCATTATCCAACAATTTTAAAATACATTCCTTGTCTTTTCTCTATTTTTTCATCTAGTGCTCAGGTGTTGTAGCCTATTTGTCTTGTAGCTGATTTCCCTTTTTACTGTAGCAGAGATTGTTTGAAGGTTGCCTTCCATCTGGTGGACTTGCAACATTTTGATTGGATCAAACAAGTCGGTCGATGACTTGCATCAATGGATTTGTGGCCCCTGATTTGGGCGTAAAGCTCCTTAGAAATCATCATCATCTGGAAAAAGGTAGGACAACTCCTTCAATGGGCCTCTTCGATAGACCTACGGAAGGCTTCTTGACTCCTGCGAACACGAAGTGTCGTAAGTGCATTTATACATGAGTTAAGGAAAATGTCAGTCAAACCTACAAATTTCTTGTTAGATTTATCCATGCATCATCAAAAAATCTTGATATTCATATTTGAAGCTCATTTGGGCCATAAACATTAATGTGTGCTTCAAGGGTGTGAGCGCCAGAGGGGGGAAAGACGGCAGAAGAAAGCCAGAATGCAGACAATGGACGAAAGCGAAAACATCCAGGAAGGAGGTGGGCTCCCGGATGTTCAAAACAACCAGAAAGAAGGGAGGCTCCCAGATGTTCAAAATAGCCAGGAAGGAGGCAGTCTCCCAGATGTTCAAAATAGCCGGGAAGGAGGGAGGCTCCCGGATGTTCAAAATAGCTGGGAAGAAGGCAAGCTCCCGAATGTTTAAAATAGCCGGGAATGAGGCAGGCTCCCAGATGTTCAAAACAGCCAGGAAGGAGGCAAGCTCTCGGATATTAAAAACAACTAGGAAGAAAGGAGGCTCCTGGATGTTCAAAATAGCCAAGGAGAGACAGACTCTCAGAAACGGCCATGGAGGGCCTGGGTTCCGGAGGCCAGGAAGGAGGTGGCCGCCGGATGCTCCAAAACGGCCACGTAGAGGTGGAATCCCAGAAATAGCCACGGAGGGGCCGGGCTCCAGAGGCTGGGAAGGAGGTGACTGCCGGATGTTCCAAAATGGCCACAAAGAGGCAGAATCCCTAAAATGGCCACCAAGGGGCCGAGCTCCGAAGGCCGGGAAGGAGGTGGTCGTCGGATGTTTCAAAACGGCCACAGAGAGGCGGAATCCCGGAAATGGCCACAGAGGGGCCGGGCTCCGAAGGCCGGGAAGGATGTGGTTGCCGGATGTTCGAAAACGGCCACGAAGGGGCCGGGCTCCGGAGGCTGGGAAGGAGGTGGCTGTCGGATGTTCCAAAATGACAAAAGGGGGACAAAACTCTGAAACCACCGAAACTTAACCAAACTTTGACGAAACCATGGCTGTTCATTTATGCAACTTCAAACACATCCTAGATCCAAAAAACATTGCCCCCAAAGTCAAAATTGAGGAAACGGGAGCGCGGGGTCCGCGGATGTTTCCAAACAGCCAAGGAGGAAGGGAATTCTGGAAGGAAAGTTCTGAAACCATCGAAACTTAACGGAACATTGACGAAACCTTGGCAGTTTATTTACGCACTTCAAACACATCCCAGATCCAAAAAAGGTTGCCCCCAAAGTCAAAATTGAGGAAATGGGAGCAACGGGGGTCCGCGGATGTTTCCAAATAGCCAAGGAGGAAGGGAATTCTGGAGGGAAAGTTCCAAAACCATTGAAACTTAATAGAACATTGAAAAAACCTTGGCAGTTCATTTACGCACTTCAAACACATCCCAGAGCCAAAAAAGGTTGCCCCCAAAGTCAAAAATGTGAAAACGGGAGTGACGGGGGTCCACGGATGTTTCCAAACAGCCAAGGAGGAAGGGAATTCTCGAGGGAAAGTTCTGAAACCATCGAAACTTAACGGAACATTAACGAAACCTTGGCAGTTCATTTAAGCACTAGGAACACATCCCAAATCCACCAAAAAGTTTGCCCCAAAGTCAAAATTGCGGAAACGGGAGCGACGGGGGTCCACGGATGTTTCCAAATAGCCAAGGAGGAAGGGAATTTTGCAGGAAAGTTCTGAAACCATCGAAACCTAACGAAACGTTGACAAAACCTTGAAAGTTCATTTAAGCACTTCAAACACATCCCAGAGCCAAAAAATGTTGCCCCCAAAGTCAAAAATGTGGAAACGGGAGCGATGGGGGTCCGCGGATGTTTCCAAATAGCCAAGGAGGAAGGGAATCCTGGAGGGAAAGTTCCGACACCATCAAAACTTAAAGGAATGTTGATGAAACCTTGGCAGTTCATTTAAGTACTAGGAACACATCCCAAATCCACCAAAAAGTTGGCTGCAAAGTGCGGAAACGGGAGTGACAAGGGTCCACAGATGTTTCCAAAATAGCAAAAACAAGGCAAAAGGCAAAAAAAAGGGGACGGTGGACCTCATTTCTCCGTAGATTTGAATACCCCAAGTAGGTTAATTTGGGTAGGGGATTTGATCATTTGCAGGCACATGACCAATTTGGGCTTGGAAATGGGGTGCTCAAAACAAGATAGGAGCAAAGTAGCCTGTCGGGAGCAAAAAAAAGGGGGTCCCTACCTACGGCAGGGCATGTGTGCAAAACATGCACAACAGGTACAAATAGAGGAAGTGCACAAAGAGAGAGAGAGAGAGAGAACATCAAATGCACATTACGGGGAAACACGATACACATATACAAAAATACAAAAATGTAAAAGGCTAGGAATGAAAATGCAAGGAAACCCTTAACTGAGTTATTGGCTTCTCAATCTCAAGTAGTATAAGTGGAAGTTAAATAACATAGTTAAGAGACAAGGACAAATAAATTACTAGGACAAGGCTAATCAACTTCTTGCCTCCACTAAGTGCAAGACAAGAATGAGCTGAGATAGGTGATGGGAAGGATCATGCAATAGTGAGAATGGAAAATTCTACAACTATGGGATGATGAGGGAATTATGGGATGATAAGATAATAGTCGCTATCATTGAAGTGATACTTGTTCAATATGTCTCAATATTTGGCATTCGTCGGTGAGGTACCAAAGAACATGATGGTATTTGCAATATGGTATGTTAGAATCTTTAGGATGAATTACCAACCTATTAAAACATGGTAAGAGTATAAGGATTTTGTTTAAATGCATTTGGAGTCTCCTTTCACATTCGGGTTGTGGATGGAGAGGAAACTTTAGTTTTTTCAACTTTTACGGTCATTTGCATTTACTAGATTCACCTTTTTCATGGATTGAAGGGGGAAGAGGACCCATGGGAATCATAACATCCTTATTATTCGAATCATGTAAGGGTTGTTCACATGGAAGGAGGACATTTAAGTTGGGAGGGGAATCAAAGATCACTGTGCCATCATCCCAAAGTCTCCAATATTCAAAAGGAGGCTTGTCGTTATGATAGGGATCTTGATATCCTAGCCTTTTTTTGTTTTCATATGTTTGTCTTTGTTCTAAACATTAGTGAATGTTATGTTTAGGTGTTGTGTCTCAACCTTGTTTGCTTAAGATAGTAAAACCCTTGTCTATGTTTCTTCAAAGTTAATTGGTGTGTTTGTAACTTTATGATCATAAAATGGTTGAATCGTTGGTTGTTTAGAGGAACTAGGTCCACCTCATGGAGGGAAATTGGGTCCTTCATTCATTTCAGGATGGAGATAACCAAACATATTAGGGGGTGAGACAGTAGGAAGATTTGAATGTTTCATGGATGGGTAAAAGGCTACATTGTTTTCAAGGTTGTCTAGGCATTGGTTTAAGAACTTATTCATGCTATCATCATCTTCTCCAATGATATCAATAGCATGAGGATGAAATTCATTAGGACTTAAAGGAGCATGAGGAATTTCAAGGTCATTAGGATCAAAGCCAAGGCACAATTTGACATGTCTACTAAGGATTTCAATAAATTCCAAAACTTATTAAAGAAAAAATCCATGGTGAGAATGAGTGAAAGTAAACTAATGTGCTAGAAAGAGAATAAAATAGAAAATCTAGAAAGTATGATAGAATGCAGTAACAAAAAATAGAAAGGAAAAAAATACCCATAAATTACAGTGCAAAATGTGCAGGACTAAGTCGTCTAGTGTGGCAATTTAGTCCCACTAATGATTTTTTTGAGATTTTTCAGAAATTTTGAATGCAATTTTGTCTTTCATAAGCATCTATGCAATTATAGTATGAAAATGTAGATTTTTTTTGATTTTCAATGCAAAATTGATGCAAAAATGCAAGCTTTTTGAGCTTTTCACTAATGAAAATTAAAAAACCCTAGGATGTAATTTAATCAATGCAATATCTAATGCAATGCAAATGGAACCTATGATGCACTTAAAATTAGAAATGAATATGTTCAAAAGTCAGGTTCACCAAACTGTGGACAATGATTTTGGATTGCCCACACTGCTTTAGCTCCTTTTAGGGTTTTTCACCTAAAAGGAGAAAGGGAATGGGGTCCAAAATGAAAATTTATACACTCAAGATTAATTTAAATGAGATGTAATATGCCTAATTATTGTTAGAGTAAAGGTTTTAACTTAATTATGTTAATTAAGTTACCTTTATTCCTCTCTTAAGATTTAACTTTAGTTTGCATATTATGACATTTAATAATTATATTAATTATTAAATGTCTACCTATTAGGGTTTATTTTAGGTTTTGCATGATCTCCTTTTAAGGATTGATATTTGTAATTATTTTCAGTGAATTCAATGCAATCTCTCTTGAAGCTTGTAGGGCACCCTTGCTTTTTGTCTCCATCTCTTCCTTTTTGTGACAGGTTATTTGCATGCAGGTGATCTTCAGGGTCTGTGAAGTTGGCTTTCTCAACTTCTACATGGTGTCAGAGCTTCAGACCTGTTGCTTCCTATTCGTGTTTTGAAGAATTTTTTGGAGGTTCAAGGGTTTGAGATTTTCCTTTTTTGATCCAAGACGTGGACGTTTTCAGTACATCTAGGGTCAAATCGAATCTCTTCATTGAATCCAGAGTTCCCAGAATAGTCAAAATTGACCTTTGTTTTGTCAAATTTGGCTTTCGTTTGTTAGATCTGTGAGGGTTCGAAGAAAGGGTTCTTTTGCTAGATCTAGGGGGTGCTCAAATTTTCAGAGCATTTTGAGCCAAAACGGACCTCACCGTTGCGTCCGGAGCAACCAAAAACCTAAAGATCGACTGTAAACTGGCCTATATTTAGTTCAGTTGATTTCAGAGGCAATTTTTTTTATTTGTACAACCCTTGTACTGTCTGTGCACACGGATCAAGGTAAAAAAATTGTCAAAAAAAAATTATTTATCTTTTGCTGCATAAAAAATTGCAGATTTTTTATTGTAATTTTTTTTTGTTTTTTACAAAGCTTTAAAAGTTTTTTTTTGTTTTTAAAAACAAATGTCAAATGGAAGGGGTGAGTACCCTGTGCAGGTACTATGCAGTAATGACCTTCACATACCTGTGTAGGTGTACCTTCCCATGGCTACTTGTTTTTTATGATTCTTAAAAAAAAAATCAATGTTTTTTTTATATATTTTTTTTAACAAAAAAAATATTATTTGTAAAGTTTTTTTATTGTTTAAAAATTAAAAAAAAAAATTCAATAAGCCTAGTTGTGCAAATCCGTTGACGGCCATTTGGCTATCAAATTTAGGCCTGGATTTTTTCTACGACGGTTGTATGACCATCAAATTTAATCCAGCAATGGTTTTTTGCCCTTTGGAGCTATTTTCTTCGAGAGGCTGTAACTTGGGCATACGATATCATTTTTTTGAAAAAGAGATATCATTGAAAATATAATTTCGTGAACATTTGAGTGGTGTGGGTCTCATCACTCCATTTTTTTGTTGGTGCATTCTATAGCTAGTTGAAGTCAAAAGGAGTTGTTTTCAGTCCCGAGCTCGTAACTTTTGATCAGTTTCTCCATTTTTCACGATCTCAGTGGTGTTGGAACCGTATTTCAGAGCTCTTTAATTCCATCTATGCAATTTTTCTAGATTTCACTCCAAGTACATTTTATTCATTTTTTTGTGTTTTCACACTCTTGTGAATTACTTGGACATATTAGCTCTTGGAAACTTCTTGTTTGCATGAGTTGCTTTGTTTTTGGCTATTCTTCATGTATTTCTAGTCTTGTGTCTTTTTATGACATTATGATCATCATTTGTAAGCAATCTTATATGTAAATGCACTGAGATAAAGTGCAACACTATTGTACATGTATTTTGGGGATTTTGCACATAAGGTTGTGCCATATTTTGTACTTGCACTCTATTATAAAGTGCCATGGGGGGGTTTTGTAGTGCCTTTGTTTTACCATCACACCTTTGTTCGGTGAGTGTCCCTCCACGACAACAGTGGATCCATATGGTTCTAGCCTCAGGCATGTGTGCTTTGTTTTACACACCACTTTTTCAGTTGTAGGTGCTTTCTTGTGCACTTTCAGATGTTGTTTCTTCTCCTTCATGCACTACAGGGTGTTAAACAACATTTCAATGGATCTGTCAGGCTCTCACAGTCAGCATTATGGGGGGGTACTATACTATTCGTGCTAATGCTTCCTTGGTTTCTCCTTGGAAGGAATCTTCCATTATCAATTGATTTGTGGTCTTCAGACTATTGGTACTTGTTCCATCTGTATCTTCGTTCCAAGTGTTTTCCTTTATTTTCCATCTGATTCGAGTAGTGTCGTTGGGGGCAGTCATGCAGATTGTTGTCTTCTTGATCCTGATCATCCTATCTTCAGAGGAGGTTCTTCAACACCATAGCAGTCATCTTTTGATAGTTGTTTGCAGCTTCTTCTGCTTCAGTGATGTTCTTCATGTCTTTTATCTCTTTTCGGAGTAGAGTTTTTCCCATGAGGTTTTCTCTATTTCTCCACTTTACAGAGATTTGGTTGTATTTGGGTAACTCATCAGGCCTAGTTGTCAGGACCCTTGTTTGCTTTCATCCATTGTAGTTACCTTTTCTTTCTTGCACATGTTTGTAGCTACACTCTTGCTCATCTTAAGGGGGGGTATTAGAGTAAAGGTTTTAACTTAATTATGTTAATTAAGTTACCTTTATTCCTCTCTTAAGATTTCACTTTAGTTTGCATATTGTGACATTTAATAATTATACTAATTATTAAATGTCTACCTATTATGGTTCCTTTTAGGTTTTGTATGATCTCCTTTTAAGGATTGATCTTTGTAAATATTTTCAATTAAGTCAATGCAATCTCTCTTGAAGCTTGCAAAGCACCCTTGCTTTTTTGTATCCATCTCTTCCTTTTTGTGACAGGTTATTTGCATGCAAGTGATCTTCAGGGTCTGTGAAGTTGGATTTCTCAACTTCTACAATTATAAGGTACTAATACATTGATCTAAAAAGAAAATGATTTAATGATGTAAAAGCTAAGGAATGTGAAGTGTTGGAAAACACACTGTGATATGTAAAAACACCTAAAAATGCAAGTGAAGAAATAACTGAGTAGGATTGGAGAGGTGCACATAGAATCTGAAATATGATGTGGAGAGATACTTGAATCTTGAAAATTTGACTAAAAACGTTGACTAGGACACTTACACCAGGCTTGGTGACTTAGTCCCAGTTTCGAGAAAAACTTGTTGGAATAAGAATCTGCCAAATGGGTATCAAAAAATGCAAAAACCACTTTTCAAGCCTGGTAGTGGTAATCTACTAATAGTGGTGACTCATTCCACCTATATATTTTGGGAATCTTAGGATAGGATCCTATAGTTTTAGGTCTACACTTGCTTTTCTGATAGGTGTCCACACTTGATTCTATAGAAAATGGGGTAAAAAGTGTCTCTAAACTTGAATTAGGATTATTTTGACTTGATTTACTTTCATGATTTCTTGACCACTTTTCAACACCTATTTCTTTTAAAAATATACCTACAAAGTCTGCAAACACACATGCAAAGAGGGGAAAATGGTTAAGGGTTAGAGAATAGGCGTTTGCCTTGGTCAAACCCCACTTTGGTAATCTAACCATATGAAATGAAATGGAAAGAGAATGATAAATAGATAGCATGCAATTTCATAAACTTACCAAACCCTTGATGTCTAAATCTGAAGATATGCAATGAAGTGCTTCAATGGATGACTTGATTGTGCTTAGAGTGTTTGAATACTTATAAGATTGAATGCTTAATGACTACAAGAGATTAGAAGAATCTAGGAGAGATAGGAGATGAAAAATGAGGATAAAATCCCTTATTTATACATGATTTTACTAAATTTCTAAAAATAACACATTACAGGCCAACCTCAAGCATTAGAGGAAAATCCTTCTATAAAATTGAAATAATTTTGAGTTTTGTGCAAAAAGGGACTAAGTTGCCCCTATTGGTGACTTATTCCCAATTAAGAAAATTAAGTGGGTGTTAGGAATTATGGGGAATTAAATGTTTTCCAATGGGAATATCCTAAAAATCACACTTAAGGGGGGTCAGAAAGTGTATTAAGAAGTCATTTAAACATGAGAATGGGTTTAATCAGTGGTGACAAGTCTAGAAAAGTGTGAAAGTGGGTTACAACACTTTACAACACTTTGAAATAAGACTTAGTTAGTGATAAAAAGTAGTTATTTAGGTAAATTATGATGAAAGGGTCCTAGAAAAGTGTGAAAGTGAGTTACAACACTTCACAATACCTTTACAAGACAATCTAGAAGTCTTAATGGTTCACAAGGTTCAAAGACATAATGTGAATGTGTTGGACACATTACAACATTAAATCTAGGAAAAATCAAGTCAAAGTCCACTAGGAGGGCCTGAACATGAAAAAGTACAAAGGTTACTTTTTCCATGTCCACAATACCGATGCAAATGCGTGGTATTGATAGGTTCTTTAAGGGGTGTTCCATCTAGTTTAGTTAACATGTATGCACTAGACCCAAAAAATTTGTCAACGATGTGTGGTCCTAGCCAATTAGAACTGAATTTGTCTCTATCATTTGGGTTAGTAGTGATGTTGCACTGATTAGTAGATAGAACTAAGTCAGCATTATGGAATGAGCGAGGGATAAAATTGAGGTTGTAATGACTATGTTTCCTTTTGTAATAATCTTGAAGATGGTCAAGAGTGTTAATATGGTGTTCATCAAGCATCTCAAGCTGATGTAATCATTATTTTTGATAATGTGTATCGTCAACAAGTCCTTGAAGAGAAATCCTTAGTGTAGGAATTTCTAACCCCAAGGGCATTATTGCTTCACTACCATAGACCAAATTATAAGGTGTAGTCCCTGTGGAAGATCAAACACTTGTACGATAAGCCCAAAGTGCATAATGCAATTGTGTGTGCCAATCCCTATAATTTTTATTAACATTTTTCTTCAAAAAAAATTCAAGAACTTTATTATTTGATTCGGCTTGACCATTAGATTGCAAGTAATAAGGTGTCAAAAAATGATGTGGGATATTAACAGTTTCCAAAAATTTCATCACTTGATTATTCTAAAATGGTGTACCATTATTAGAAACTAATCCAGAAGGGAGTCCAAAGTGAGCAACAATGTGTTCAAGGATGAATTGACATATTACTTCAGCTATTATAGATTGAAGGGGAATGGTCTCTACCCATTTTATAAAATAATTAGTTGTAGTGATGATAAATGTAGGTCCAATAGAAGAAGGGGATTAAATTTTTCCTATAATGTCCAATCCCCAAATCGCAAAGGGCCATATCAGAAGTTGAGATTGAATTTCACTAGTAGGAGCATGATGCAAATTGCTATGTTCTTGACATTTATGAAATTTTCAAACATAATCAAAGCAATCATGTTCCATGTTGCGCCACTAATACCCAATACAGATAAGTTTTTTAACCAATGTTTTCCCTTGAAAATTTCCATCACAAGCACCCACGTGGGCTTGGTGAAGTGTGAGAGGTATTTCAGATTTGTTTAAGCATCTAAGTAATATATCATTGAACAATATTTGATATAGCACATTGGCGAGGATGACAAATGCAAGCTTTCATATACAAGAACGAAGGTTTTTGGTTGTTGCTTCAGGAAAGGTACCACTTTTCAAATAGTTGAATATGGCATCGTACCATTCACTCGAGTTTTCCTCATTTTTACTAAAACATCTTCCATTTTGTTGTCAATCGAAGGTTTCATAATAGGGTGAATAGTGAATGAAATTTTTGGAAGGATCTTGAGGGGATATAAGAGAGGCCGCATTTTCCATTACATCCGCAAGCTGATTATCTTTGTGTGGGATGTTATTAATGGTAAATGTATAAAACTTCTCTAACAAGTGCATGATAATATCTTTGTATTTGGACAATTTTTCATGCTTGGCTTGATATGTTCCATTTATTTTCTTAATTACTAATTGTGAGTCACCAAAGATCTTAATATCTTTGACACCCATGAGTAAAGCAGCACACAACATAGCAATTATTGCCTCATATTTGGCTGCGTTATTCATACATAAGAAGTTTAATCAATATGACAAGGGAATAGGCTTTCCTTTAGGTGGAACTATTATTTCTCCAACACCAGAGCCTATTCTACACTTGGATTCATCAAAGTTTAATTCCCATGGAGAAATGTCTTTTGTCAACACACTATCACTAAGAAGAGTCATTTCCAGGTAATGCAAGAGGAGAAGAAGCATCTACTAAGTGGTTAGTCAAGGCCTGTCCTTTAATTTATTTTTGTAAAAAAAACTTAAGGTTTAACTCAGTCAACAACATAACCCATTTAGCTAAACATCTTGATAAGTCTATTTTACTAAAAAGATATTTGACAGGGTAAAAAAATTTCATGACCTATATTTCAGCATTTAGTAAATAATGTCACAACTTACTAGTAGCAAATACAAGGGAAAAACATTTTTTTTGGTTGGTGTGTATCATGCTTCATAATCAATTAAATTTTTTCTAATGTAATAAACAAGATGTTCTTTTCCATTGTCATCTTGTTGAGCCAACAATGCTACAAGAGCATGACCTAATGCTGCTATGTAGAGTATGAATGGTTTGTTTGGCATAGCGGGTTGTAAAATAGGTGGAGTTGCAAGATATTCCTTCAAAATCTCAAAGACATGTGTACAATCCTTATTCCAGTCAAAATGCACATCCTTCTTCAAGAGATGTGTGAAGGGTAAAGTTTGATTAGCTAAGCAGGCGACAAAATGACAAATGGCTTGAATTCATCCTTGTAACGCGCACAATTGAGAAATGTTCCTAGGAGGTGGAATATATATGATAGCATAAATTTTCTTTGTATCCACCTCAATGCCTCTATGAGATATGATAAACCCTAAAAAATTTCCTATATCTACGCCATTGACACTTTTTTCAGATTGAGTCTCATGTTGTATTTACGCATTAATTTGAAGATTTGTCAAAGAACACTCACATTGTGTTGTATTATTAAGGATTTGGCAAGGATTTCATAAAAATAATCTTCCAATATTTTGTGTATGTAATCATGTAATATCAATGTCATTTCTCTTTGATAGGTTGCACCTGCATTCTTTAATCCAAAAGGCATCATAACCCAACAAAACGTTCCCAAAATAGTTGTACATGTTGTCTTGTATTGATCTTGTGGGTTGATGAAGATTTGATTATAACTACAAAATCCATCCATGAATGACAACAAAGCATGTCCAGCTGTTGAATCCACGACCATGTTTATATTAGAAAGAAGAAAATCATCTTTTAATGAGGCTTTATTTAGGTCATGAAAATCCATATATATCCTAATAGCATTATCAGGTTTAGCAACTTTGACAATGCTTGAGATCTAAGGAGAAGAATCAATAGTTTGAATGAAACATGTGTTGAGGAGTTTTTCAAGTTCTCCTTTAACATGCAAGGCTATCTCAAGGTTCATTTTTCGTATCTTTTGTTGAATGGGCTTAGTGTTTTCAACAAGAACAGTATTATGGGTTACTATCTCAGGTCTATTCTTGGCATATATAAATATTTCCAAGAAAACTTTTTATGAAAATCATGGAGCAAGATTGTAGTATCCTCTTGTTCTTCATCATCAAGGAACTTCCCAATCTTAATGACTTCTTTATCATCAATGTCCATTGGTATATCAATTGTATCTCCTAAGGGGAGTGCATTAGACTTAGGAAATTTGGTATCACATGATGCCATGTTCATGTTTGTCTCATTAATATCAATCTCTTTTTGCATGGTACTTATCAAAGCACAAGTAATTGTTTTCTTGGAAGAAGGCACCTAACATTTTTTTCAAGGTGTCATCACTTTCGGCATATTCCCATGATGGTGGTGAATCCATATCAAGAAATTTGGGATGTTTTAGCATAATATTGATTATTGGTTTACATGCACATGATGGTGTTGATATTGAGTGATGGTCGTTGACTAGCTTTTGTTTTATTAGAAAAGGAATATCCCAAACCTATTTTTATCTCTTGTGTATTAGGCTCAATAGGGACACAGATGCCTTGTTCATTTTTTCCACATCCTTTTCCATTATATCCCAATTGTTTCATAGGCTCATAGCCTCATCCATAAATTCTTTCCATCTCCTTCGGATTGGGTGGTTGTTGGTAATCTATCACATCAAGATTTGTTCTATACGTTGTATTTTCTTCCAAAGGATGTGAGGTAGATGTTAGGGAGGATTCTTCCAAATTTTGAGTGGACATAATAGTTGGTTGTTCTTGTATTTCATCTTCTTTTCGTGTGATTATGTATTCATCCATGAATGAAGGTGTGAATTCTAATGTATCCCAATCATCATCTAACAATATAGACATAGATTCCTCTTCTTTCTTATTGATCTCAAGAGGTTCTATGTGAGATGTTGGAATTAAAAAGTTAAGAGGACTTGTTGTTCTTGTCTCAGGTTGTAAACAATTTTCAGGCTCAAGGTCTATCTCAACTTTATAAAATTTATTGTTATATCTATATATTTCATTAGTCGATGAAGGGTCAAAGGCACCACATGCATCTCATGAATCCATGGTCTACCCAAAAGAAGATTGTATGCAAGATCATAGAGAATGAAATGAATAGGAGTTTGCAAGGTAACTACTCTGACTATGATGGGTAAAGTGATTATACCAAGTGGTTTATTTGTAGTATTGTCAAATCCTCTAATAGATAAGTAATCAGGTTTGATTTTTGATTTATCCACACTTAAGCAATCTAAGAGCTTTAAACTACACACATTAAGGGAAAAGCCATTGTCAACAAGGGTTCTTTTAATGCCTATTGTAGTGTATTGAGAAATGATCATAAAGGCCATATTTTGTTTCCTTAATTCTAATGGAGGGAGCTCATGTTGATGAAAGGTAATTTCTATATTAATTGCATTCATTATTTTTATAAGAGTTGTCACATCAGTTACATTTGTACCAGGAGGAACCACTATTTATTGCAATTTTGTTTGGAGCATTGAATGATAAATGGGTGAATTTTGAAGGTCTCAAAGGGAGATCTTGGAGGGAGTGCTCTTAAGTTTATGAACAAGATCATACTCTCTTAATCAAGGACCACTAGGCAGTGTGGTATTGGGAAAAGGTAAGGAGGTTGGGTGTTATTTCTAGTGTAATGTGTATGGGAAACAACATCATGTTGAGGTGGGTTGATGTGAGGGTGGGTAAAGGACAAGTTAGTGTTGAATTACATTGATATCTTGTGTTTTAGGTTGCTCACAAAAATATTAGTGGATGGATTTTGTGAGATGAAGTCCTCAAGGGATTCATCTAACATATCAAATTCATCACTACTAAAAGGTTTGGGAGATAAGTTATCATTGGATGGTTTGGGTTGGTCATCACAAGCCTTAGTGGATGAACTAGGAGAGAGAAAGGCTTGTGGAGCTTTATCTAACTTATCCAAGTCATCACTACTAAAATATTTGGATGATATAGTTTTCCTAAAAGGAAGCATTATTTTTATGGGTTCATTTGATGTAGTGAGTTTTTTATTTCTTATTTTTTTACCGTTGAATCTAATCTAAATGAACTAGGAACTAGTGCTGAAAATGAACATTGTAAAAATATAATACTATCTATAAGTGCCATTAAAGTAAATGATATTAATGCTAATGATTTGAATGTAACAAAAAAGAACTACACATAAATAGAAAATTAACTAAAACAAATAGTAATTGAAGAATCTTGAAACAAAATGCTAAAAACATAGATGTAAAATGTGCACTGGGACTAAGTCACCCAAGGTGGCGAATTAGTCCTAGTAGAGGAATTTTTTGAGTTTTTTCTGAATTTTCTGATGGATATTGATGTGTTCTATATTGTACCATGCAAATATACAGTGCAAATGAAAAATTTCACTATGGTAGTAGGAAATAAAATGCAATAATGCAAGCCTAGATGAGCTTTTCACTAATGCAATTTTTAAAACCCTAGGATGCAATTTAAAAAATGCAACACTTAATGCAATGCTGACACAAGTTAATCCTAGGATGTACTTGAAATTAGAAGCAAAAATGTTCAAAAGTCGGGTTCACCAAAATTTAACCAAAGATTTTGGCACTCGGATGTTTTAAGCTCCTTCTAGGGATTTTCATCTAAAAAGAGAAAGATTGGGGCCAAAATGCAATGTTACATTCAAATATTGATGCTATGAAGGATGCAATATGTATAGCTATGATGTATAAATTAATCAATTTGAAAAGAAAAGATGATTATTAATGTGAAACCTAAGAAATGGAAAGTGCTAGAAAACACATTGTGATATGCAGAATGATGGAATAAGTTTAATAAAAAACAAAATAAAGATGGTAAATAGAAAATGTGCACTTGGAAAATGATGGTGAGCAGAATGGAGATTGCAAAGATCTCTAAAATTTTGGAAAACTTGACTTTTGAGCCAATTCAGACACTTACACCAAGCTGGGCGACTTAGTCCTAGATCAGGGAAACTACCCAGGAAGTTGTTTCTGCCAAATGGGTGTCTAAAATTGTAAAAATTCCTGAAAAAGTAGTGCAATGGGACTAAGTCGCCACTATGGGCAACTTAGTCCACTTTGGATTTTTTGTAAATCTGAAAGTGGAAATGGAAGCCCACAATTTGCACTCTATTTTATGATGGAAATCTAGATCTGAATCTTCAAAAACACCTACAAAATAGAAGATAATTTTCTTTATAATGGGGGTTTTTCCTAAGTCAAACCCCTAGTTTGGTATTTAAATCTTGAATGGATAAAATCTACATAACACCCTATCCCTAAGTGTGTTTAGGACTAGGAAAATATGAAGTAAGACAAAACCCTATTCTAATGTGCTAGAATAAGATGATTAAATGGAACTTAAATGATGCAAGAATTCAATCCAAGAAACCCTACAACATTTTAAATGAATGTAAATTTCATGCAAACCTTGAATCTAAAGAGAGAGAAAATGGAAGATGGAATCGCTTTGAAAACAAGTCTTTAGGTGTGATTTGATGGCTAGTTGCATCTCCTCAACCTAGATTTCTCCATGATTCACCATAGGTATCCACGATCAACCCTTTGCAATGTGAGATCTTGAATAAAAAGGGAGCTTGAAGACCTGCAAAAAAACCCTGGTTTGTTGCCCTAAAGCTTCAACTTTGCTATAAAAAGACTAATGAATCTTCTTTTGAAAGATATTTGGCTATTGAATCTTAAATTTGTGTTGTAAAAATCACTTAATGTTTCTTAAAATGACCTAAAAACATGTATTTATAGGCATTAACACCGAATTATTCATTATTTTAACTTTACAAGCTGACATCCCTCAAGTATATGAATTAAGTCAGTGATTTTCCCACTCAAAAATGAAAAATTCCTTAAAAGGAACTAAGTCACAACCCTGGGCAACTTAGTCCCACTAGGGATTTTGAGGTGGGTTTTGCAAAATTTGAGTGATTTGAATGTTGCTTGTTAGGATTTGTGTGATTTGTGAGTGGAATAGGCCTTAAAGTCCAAAAACATGAGCATTAGGGGGCCTATAAATGTAGTTTTTAAGGGGTGATTGATGTAACGGTGCCCAAAATAATACCTAATTGGGCCATAGATTGTACTTTCTATAAAGGAGTACATTTTTTGTGTCCACATGTGGTAACTTTACTTTCCACACTTGTAACTCTCTTAGATATTACAATTTAATCTTATGTTGGATAGAGTAATATGACTTGAAAAAACTTCTCTAAAGATGCTTGCAAACTCTTCCTTTGAGGTTCTACTTTCTATCATCAAAAGATCTTTTCCTCCTTCAATCTTTTGTTAAATACATTATCTTTGTGTATAACCTATGATTACACAATCATTTTCCTTTTTAAAGGGTGAAAATGCTTCTTTATGAGTGCATCAATCTAAGACTCCAATTTGATTATGGTAGTTGACTATTTTCTTTTTTGCAATCTATGTTTGGGCTTATGATCTCTCTCCCTAGTTACGCTGGTGGTTTCACAAATCAGAATGATATTCCTTTACAATGTTCCTTAACAATTATTGCTCATTGCAAAACTCCTTTACAAGTCTACTCAAAACTCTTCTCTAAATTACTCTTCACAATTCTGTCTTGAAACCTCTCATTATTCTGCTCACAAAACTCTATTTACTTTTCTCATAAATCTCTATAAACTCACTCACAATTTCCTCATAATTTTCGTATGGACTCTTAATAGATCTGCTCATAAAGACTTTACAAGTCTGCTCATAAATCAGCTTAATTATTTTCTCCAATATTGTTTACTTATGTATATATCTTTATCAAAATTTGCTCTTCAAAGTTTTTTGGCAGGTGCATGTATCATAAATCTTCTAAGTATTCACACAACCCTCACACTTTATCATTTGAAAAAGATCTACCACTTACTTTGTATCTATTCAAACTTAGACTTTCTTTGTTCAAATGCAGATAATGGATGTACATATTACTTTCTTTTAAAAACTACAATCTCTTCCCACTTGTCTTTTATCACATGCAATTTTCCTCTCAAATTGAAATTTTTCTTCACAAACATGCAACAAACTTTTTAAAATTCTACAACCCTTTCTTGAACAATGATGACTTTGATAGATCACTTTTTTTTACCCTTGTTATTTTATACTTTCGTGCTTGTCTAGTTGGCTTCACAAATACTGAATTTCCTTTATAAATATCTGCACATATTTTCATAAGAATCTGTACTTATTCCTCATATAAATCGGCATATATTACTCATATATATCTCCACGTACTCTTCATATAAAGCTGCACATATTCCTGATATATATCTGCACATAGATCTCTCATATATTCTCCATATCTGCTCTAATTCAAAATCATGATTCTTCTTTAAATATGGTTCATATGTCTGGTCATGAATGATGCAACTATTTTTGTACACTTTCCTTCTTAAATCTATTCAAACCTCCAAAAATCTACTTACCATGCATGCATCAATCAATCTCAGAAGTCCACTTCTTGAATTATGCATCATGTTTTCCTTCTTTTATAAAAGATCACATTAATCTTTTCCTTCAGATTTCTGCTCTTGGTCTGCTTGAATTCGAATAATATATGCATTGGTTAACTCCCACTTTATCTTACATATTTCTTCGTTGCTTACTCATTCTTCATTATTGATATATGTGTTTTTGTGCATCAGTTCTGCTTTGTTTTTCAATGTTTAATGTCTCAGACACAAAAACATCTTGGCTCTGATAACATATAGAAAATTTGGAAAGTATAAATTGATACTGTATTTTCTATTTTGATAAATATGCATCATCATTCTCAGAAAGATGTGTCTCTTCCATGACACATGACTTTACATAACAATTGTATTAGAATGTAAAATATAATTTATATTTTTAACATGCCAGAGCAAATTTCCTCTTGCCTATGTAGGCTACCTTCTTTACAAATGGTGATGTGCTGTATTTATTGTCTTTTGTGGGTTTCAAGAAACCAATCCCCGGGCCACAACCGCGGGTTCCAAATCGTTAGCGCGCGGGTTTCAAATTACAGCCGCCCAATCCTAATTCACAACCACACTTTGCAAAGTCAGCCCTCCTGTAAATGCCATAAGCCTGCTCTGCAATTCGCGGCTTCACTGGCTGCAAAAAAATAGTATTGCACCCTCTACATGAAATTGCAGACACCAATGAGTGAATTGGGCCTGCACAAAAGATGAACCTTCGCGGCCTCGGTGAGAATTTTTATGCCAACGAATGATCTGAGGGCGTCCAAATGAATGTAGGCTATGCGTTGACTTGGTCTATGACGCAGAAGAAATTGCATGGAGCTGAGGGTGATAACGGAGCAGGCAAAAGGTATACTGATCTTGCTTCCTTTCCAGGCTCTCACAAGTGCAATTCGCAGCTGCAAAGTGTGGCCCCTGTTCAGATGCCCCGTCCCAAAGCTCCCGATTTCTACACAGCCTCCAAATTGCAATCGCAAGATTTCAAATGCTCCGTAGAGATTTCAAGCACAGAGATTGAAAGCAAAACTCGTGGCCTGGGTAGAATCCACGTGGGGTTTCCTTTTTTCAGGTAGGTCTTTCAGCTAATTTCTTATAGGTGTCAACTTTAGGAATATTTGGAGTGTGCAAACCAACAATCTTTATGACCAAGTCATCAACCTTATAGCTAAGTGTTGAGTGATATTTGAGGTGAGATGGAAAGTTCCAATCTCAAAATGTATGTGCATGAGGTTTACCAAGCAACTTGGTAACCTCAAGAGGCTTAAAAATTGCACATTCGATTAGACAAGATGTTTTCTAACGTCATCAACTTAAGTACACTTACATATAGTAAATGTATTAAATTATTCACACTTTAACACTTTTTTATCATTTTAAGACACTTTAAAACATAAAAACATAATAATATAGATTTATCTCATGTCTTGCTATTCTCTGCATGAGAATATGCAAGTGTATTCCTTGGTAATGGGAGGCTTATACAATAATAGTAAACTAGAGTTATGTCTCTATAGTAACATTGAGTTAAGCCTACCTAGAATAGTGAATTGAAGTTATGGAAGAGGGATGTCATCTATGCCATGGAGCATCGTGATGGTTGAATAAACATTGGAAATTTATAGCCCCACACCAAATACACCTGCTTAAATACTACAAACTAGATTCTAATTAATCTTAATATCATTTTTTCTTCATTAAATCCCTTACTTTAAAAATATTTTGCGAAATCCCTCCAAAGAACTCCATCCTTAAAAAACACAACAAAAAAATTCCTATACTAATGTGTAATGGACAACATATTCAAACTCTACAAAAGAAACGAAAAACTTAACAAAATGACAAAGAAAAAATGCCCAACCTTCTTAAAAGAAAAGCACATAATCAAAGAGAAGTCATATTTGGACTTTTACTATAGCTAGAAATAACTTCCACATGATGTAATGCTCTCACAAAACTCTATAAAATTGCAAGCAAAGTGCTTTTCATTTATACAATTTAACTCATTTAAATTCACTTAAGTTAGTGTTCACTTGATAACTTACCTAGAATTTGCATCATTGCCAATAAAGATATCTAGGATAGACCATTATAGATGGTTGATTTTAATTTCTCTAGATGTAAATTGAGTTTAGAAAGTATTAAATATATATACTATCATTCGGACATAATTTTTACGAGATTGACTATTAAAGAATTAATATTAGATTGAGATTACACAAATTATACAATTGTAAAATATATTCGATCATACAAATTGTTCAACATTAAAATATTTACTTAATACTAATCTAAATTTAATATTTATGAGAACATAGAAAATATAAAATAGGAAATAATATGTTAAGTATTAGGTATCAAAAATTTCAAAAGAATTCTTAAAAACTGATTTATAAAAAGATTCATTTCTTTTCACTAATTTAACATTAAAATTTTACTTTAAAAAACATTAAAATATCTTATTACAAAAATTAATCTATTATATTCTTTAAATTTTATATTTTAAATTCATACAAATATATTTTGACAAGAATTTAAAATACTTTTATAAAGGATTTCTGTAAAACTAAGTCCCTATCCACATGCCCATTACACTTTATGGTTTGATTGCTGGTTTAATCCGTTACCATAAATTCTAAAAGAATTTGGTCATGTAGATTCTTTCCTCCCCTACAATAGTAAATACAATGATGGTAGGCTATAACCATGCCTTGGCTTACCTGTCATTCATTACACGCGATTTGCACTTTTTTCATTCATAAACTAAGCTGCGCCCTCTATTCAAACTGAACACTGTAATTCACGAAAGACACTACAGTTTTTCTATCTTTCTTTCACACTAGTTTCAAATGTTCATAAGATTAATTTCTCACAAACATTGATTTACAGAATATCTCTGTTGAAGAGCCCACAACACTGTGGAATTCTGCCAATAAAATACTAAAGTGGGTAAATATGAAGAAATCCAGGAGACTCTCCTTGGCTGTTATAAGCGACCTGTAATTTGTTAGTCAAGAAAATGTTGGCCCAAGTTGAAATCTGTGAGCAACGTATCTTTCTGACTGCAAAGAAAATTGATTACATACTAAAGCGTATCTCCATCGCAGGGAAGAATGAGCGGCCTGTTTGTGTCAAACCCATATTCATCCTTGGCCTTTTCCAGGAGAGCGCAGAACAAAGAATGATTTAAATGCTTAATTCGGATCACAAACCGTTTATGGCTTGAAGCAGCATAAACCGCCACATGACCGGGTGGTAGGTCTTTAGGAACTAAGCTCTGGGAAAAACCCACGCACGATAGTACACAGTCCCGTAGCCGGTCACAGTAAACAGCCAGCTTGTGGTGTTGCCGTTTTGATCGAAGCCGCAGCTGGGCGAATTTGTTGTTCTTCATTGTAGTAACTTAGCCTGCAAATTTCAGAATAAATATTGAGGGAGTGCTGTGTCGAATGTATGAGCGCATCTGATGGAAAGAGGGACTTCGTGGGCTTTATATATGTGCAAGGGGAAAGGGAAAAGGCCTGAGCGCGGCGAGTAAAACAGGTGGAATCCAAGTGTCGTGGACATCTAAAAGATCTTCGGAAACCGCCGATAAAGACAGTGGAAGAAGTTGGAATTGAAAGAAAATGGCAATAGGGTGAGTACTCCATTGTCACTTTTCTGTGGGCGAGCTCACCGTTAAAAAGTAGTTGTTTGGATCTAGGTCATTAGCTATGTAGTTGTATTGGTTATGTTTAAATGAGTTGCTTAAAAATATTTTCAATATAATTATAAGAAGGTAAAATGGTTTTTAAAAGATAATAAATCTTGTATGCAACAAATTTAAATGGGAGGGCAATATGGTTGTAGCCACATTATGGATTGAGAATCAATAAAATTATAATTAGATTGCAAAGTTTAAAGGAGTAATCAAGGATTTAGCTTAAAAAATGTCACCCTATTCTATTCAATCATAGTCTTCATTATAGCAATCAATTGGGAGATAGATTTGGGTAGATTTTTCTTCTGTCTTGAAACAATTGTCTAGGATAAGTTGTCAATTAGGTCCTCAAACCTAGGAGAAATGGGAAAGGGGGTCAAGGTCACAGAGTCTCCCTTATGGAGCTTATCCATAGGTGCAATAGAATGAAAGTAGCATCTTGTCAATGATGCTAATCATTAATCAACCTATCTCAAGAGTATGCAGATTTTGCACAAAAGATGAGGGTATAATAAGAGTATAGAGGAAATGGAGCTTTAAGCAATTAGATAAGATGGAGGATGAGACTCATCAATAGGAGAAAAAGAAAGTAAAGGAACAAGACTCTTCAAAATCACACCAATTATATATGAGAAACTTCCTTGCAAACATAACTCACCATAAGGAGAACATGAAGAGAAGACCAAACATCATGAGAAGAAGTGAACTTATAGTTAAGTGATCTTCATGGTTACTCCACCACATAGCTGTCCCCTTACAATGAGAGAGTGAACAATCAAAAGTCAGATGGCTGAGAGCAAAATATCATCTACTTTTGAAGGAGAAATCCTCATAGTCAAGCAATTGAGTCCAAGGCTTATGCGATCAATTAAGTTTAGTTAAGTTTTTTTAAAATATTTTTTTAAAATTAAATTAAAATGTATATTAAATTATATATTATGTTGTGGCATTATATGATTGCTTTTTTAATAGAATTTGAGAAAATGAGTAATTTTGTCTTTTTATTAGATAAGAATATGATTAATATAATTCTTAAACATTAAAATTAATTAAAGGAAGCTTTTTCAATTAAAATAGGATGGTAAGAGGAGAGAACTAATCATTCTATAAGTGAACTTCACACCCCCAAAGCTCTTAAATGGTAGGTTAAATGTCATTGAAATTCTCACAATGTTTTTGTTCACAAGTTAAGTGCTTAGAGTTATTGTTTCAGGTTAGGGTCATTGATGATGTAATCACATCAGGTATGTCTTCACAAAATTACCTAAAAATACTAAATGAAAGACTAATTGAAACACATGCATAAAGTCATACATTATGCATGTCTTATCTTATCTGTTACTATATAATTAGTTGTTTCTTTGGTATGATTTGTGAAAAGATATCCTTTTGATTACTTTTAGATTAAAATATAAGTAATATTAGTTTAATATTAGCCTTTAACTTTACAAGTAATAGATATAAGGGAAAAAAAAAGGTCTTTTGGAGGACAATAAAAAATTGATTCCTCTTCCTTATTTAACATTTTTGTACTAGGATGAGATATATAATTATTGTTGATCATTTGACCATTAAATAATTTGATGTGTAAGGAAGTGTTGGAGACAAAACGGCATTACATGATGAAGTGTCTACTATATTAAGTACAAAGACAAACCATATTTAAAGATATGAAACTAAAAAAATAATAATAATTTGTTGTTTAAGAGACTGTTAGAGAGAAACTAATATTACATCATGAACTGCACACTATATTAAGTACCAAAACAAATCTTATTTAAAAACATGAAATTAAATAAAACAATTAATCAATATTTATAATAAAAAATATCTATCTAATTTTTTTAATATTTTTTATTACTTAAATGGCTCTATATCTAATAAGTATACTAAGTACAAAACACACTTGTTATAACTGGTGATTCCATAAACTAGGCTGATCTGGTTCTGGGTTTCTGTGTGCGCGTATTGATTTCTGTTGTCCCACAGAAAATATTAGGTGACGGCAACGTGAGAGATGGGGATTGAGTGGCATCACGGCCTGCAAAATTTAATGCAACTGATGTTACACTTTTTTGGGATCCCTCGTGTACAACTGCCTGTGAATGTCATGGCCAACAAGTTTTGACACGTGTATTTACCTTCTTTTATAAAATCTATTTTACACGAGAAGCTGGTTTTGGATGGATGGTGACAAAATGTTAAGGTGAATTTGCAGTGCTTGTAAAGTGGACCATCAATCTCAAATTTGCTTTAAAGAAAATATCTTTTCCATTTCAAACTACTTGTTTTAGACGCTACTAGATCACTATTCTTAGATCACTATTCTTAAACAGCGAATGGATCCTTCACCAAAATTATATATATAGTTGGAGTTAAAAGAGGATTGGTTTTGTAGGAAAGTAGTATTGGCATATGCGATTTTATCAAAACTAACGATCTGATTAAGTCATTATAGAAGTACGGTTGTAAAGTGATTTTGATAAAATAATGAGTCTTATGTCATGTTAATGACGTTGTATCCATAGATTTATGTGATAGATCAGAAATTAATCTTATTATAGAATGAATTGACATCTAACTTGAAATAAATAAACTACATTTTAAAATAGATGGGAAATTAGATTTTTTTTTGGATTAAACTATTAGACAACGAAATATGTGTATTTGAAATCATGTCAATTAAGTCAGAATCTATATGTAAATATTCATGTTCATTGACTTATGTTAGCACATATTTAATGTTATCAATTTGATGTACTATTTACTTTCATTCATTTGAAGATGTTTTTATGTTTGAGAACTAAGATTGTAAAACCTTAAATTGTTGTGGTCGAGAGTAATTTGTCTAACTATATTGAAGATATATCGAAAAGGTCTCTTGCTATTTCACTAATAGTTTATGTGTTGAGACTTATTTGAATAAAATTAATGCTTGTTGACTTTTGATAAAGAGGGAAGACTCTTGTAAGATAGTTGAGAATGTTTTACAAATTTAAAAGAGTTCTCATCTTGAACACATCCCACATACCAATAAAAAAATCTACTATCATTAATGCATTCACTTTGAACTTTACTTTTGAAGATAACATGCTATAACAAATTACGAAAGTTGAAAAATAATTGTTATTAAATATTAAAACTAAGAACCATTAAACATAAAAGACAAACGACTTGAGTGAATACAATAGAGAAATACAAGTTAGAGATCTTTGCAATGACATAGGAGCTCAAAACAACTATAATTCCATTCAATTTTTTAGCTTCTTTTTCTCTAATATAATCTTTAAACATTATGGTCATTAGAAATTCATGTTCACCAAAACTTTGTCAATGTTAGAGTAAATAGGATTTACCTACTTAAGTTTACTCAGGTATAATAGTTTATTAGTGCATTTAATTATCAAGGTGGTTTCTTTCCCATATCGGGTATTTTTACACTTGTTGCATTTTCATGCCTTTAAAAGGCTTGTACAGTATGTATATTAGATCTCATCTCAATTTATTCACTTTTGGTGAGATAGCCTTGTGTTGCTTCTCTTGTATTCGTGAAGATTTTTTTGCAGGTTGTTCTCCTAGGAGGTGGTTGACACCAACATGGTATCAGAGCCATCAACCTGCACCTTCTTCCCCCATTGAGAATTATCAATAGATTTTGAGATCATTTGTTTGCTAAAAATTCTTTTCCGGCATTTGAATTTTATTGAATTTCAAATTTTCCTTTATTCTTCATTTTCTAGTTGTTTGTGATTGTTGGGAACAATTTTTTGCTACATGGTGGTTGTGATTGCTGCATTTGTTCCTAATGATGGTTGTTTGAACTACATTGAAGAAAATTCAGGTGTTTTTTTTTTCAGTTTGAAATGGATTCAATATTGGAAGAGGCCGATTTTGGCTTTTTTCATTGTCGATTGGGGCATGATTTTCCCCTTTTTTTGTGTTGTATTGTACAACAAACGAGAGTGGTTGAATTTAGAGGTCATTGATTTGTTTGGAAGAACTCTTTTGATTCTTTGTGGGCACTGTTTCATTTACGTCTATTTTAAAGGCACAATCCAACTTGCTATAGGGCAGAATCTATTGAAAAGTTGATTTATGCAAGATCTAGAGACACGATTTCGCATTGAAGAATCCACAATTGGCATTGGACACACTGAAATTTGCAGAGAGGGCATGTTTTTTGTTGAAGAGGGATCTATTTTTCTAGCCCTATTTCCTTTCTGGAAGTTGAAAATCATTTCCTACCCAACACTTCTCATAGGTGATTTCATCTATTTGAAGGCGTGATTTTCCCATTAGACCTGTGATTCTTCCTTGCTGCAAGCTGACGTTTTATCTAGAAGCCACAATTTGAATCAAGGTTGTGTTTTCTTTTGTTTGAAGGCTCTATTTGTACACTGGAGGTCAAAATTTATATTTTATAAAGTTTTCCCTTAAATATTTCATTTTAGGGCTTCTGTGCAACCGAAGTAGTGTAGGCCCCAAGTTTTGGAAGTTGTTTTGGGAACAAATTATCCCACATTGATAGCATGGAGTAGTTTTTTGGTATTTAAATAGCATTGTAGTGTCTTTGGTTGTTGTGAGAAAGTCTCACAGTTTGTGAAGAGGTTTTCATGTTGTGGAGACTTGTGCATTCATTTGGCTTTCATGTGGTGTGGGAATCTGCTACAAATAGATAATAAGGTGTAAAATTATTTTGCCCAAATTTTTTGATTCAATCTTTTTTAATTTCCTAAGTAATATTTTTTGGATGCTAGAAAAATAAATCCTGAGAGGCTGCATTGGTTGATATTTTTGGAGATTTCAGTTTGGTGTATTTTTACCTTTTGTTGTCATGGCTACTCTTGATTCAGTTGAATTTTTAACCCCCATAACTACCATACTTGGAAGATCAAAATGTGTAGGTTGCTCCAATCTAAGGGTTTGTGGTCCACATTGAGTGCTAATCAACCCACTTTAGCAAGGAGTATGAAAAAATTTCCCATAGAAACAAGTGTGATGAAGCTACGGGTTTGATACAATTGCATGTTTTTTATAGTCTTCTTTTTCATATTGAGGAGTGTAATACACCCAAGGAGATGTGGGATGAGTTACAAAACTTGTTTGGTCAGGTCAATGAGTTTCGTGTCTTGCATCTAGAGGTAGAATTAACTTCTCTTTCCCTTGATGCATTTACTTCCATTGATGATTTCCTAGTCAAGTTCAAATTTGTGGGGTCAAAATTGGTGGGATGTGGGAAGGGTAAAAATGATAAGGAGTCCATGTTTTTATTTTTCTAAGCTGATAGGTCTATTTGTAGTTTTTTCTTCTACCTTCTACTCCACCATGGATGCTTTGGGAAATGCATTCTAAATGCCTTCTTTTGATACTTTTTGTGACCGTTTGATGATGGAGCAAGACAAACTTGCCCAATTAGAGGGGGTCTTTATGAATCATGCATTAGTTGCACAAGGATCTCAAAACAAAGGGAAGAAGAAACCTAAGGCTAAGACAAAGTCTAATGAGTCCTCCACCTCTTCAAAAGAGGATAAACCTAAGAAGGATATGTTAAATGTCCAAGATACTGAGAGTGGGGGGGTGAATCAGTATCTTCTTAAATTTTTTGATCAGATACCATCCAATTATTCTATTACACACAATAGCAAAGATAAGTAAAAGAATTAACAGAGCATGAAATCACAGAACACATGAACACCGAGATTTATACATGGAAAACCCAAAATGGGAAAAACCACGGCGAGTGTTAGCTCACAATATAGTATAACCGATTATAAGATATTACAAAATGGGTGGCTCATTGATAGGACTCGCTATCCAGAAACAAAAGCTCACTACCTACAAAATTACAATTACAGAAAATGGCTTACAACTAGAAAATGAACTGATGGAGTACACCTAGTAAGTGCAGATTCAATTCTAATGTAGCTCAGTAAAATGACTTAACACACTTCATCATATTCACTCTTCTTTACATTTGCATTATCATCATGCCAAAATTCATATGTATTAACTCCAAAGATTATCCAATTTATTTATGATCTCTACAAGCATCAATTAGGTCGGCCTAATTAGATGCACTTCTCATTTACGAAAAATACCAACTTTCAGCTTCAAGCTTTCATAAAAATTTCTCAAAAAGATAATTCACACATCCAACACGCTTCATCAAGTCAGCATAGACCTAAAGTAGGTCGCACATATATCCACAAAAATTATTTCACCATTGCATGATACATCCATTAGGTCAGTCAGGGATAGACCTAATAACACAAATGCAAATACAAGTGTAACACCAATACACCATACGAGGAACTGGATACGTGAGATCTTGAATGTACATGCTCCCGACATCTACAAATCATTTCCCAAAACTAAAAGCAACAGTAATTACCAGCAACCAAATGCAGACCAAAATACGAAAGGATATAAGAAAAATATCGGTTCAGATAATGGACCAGATTACCGGAACAACTGTAGACTTGATCTTGCAATAGATCAACTCATATATCATGGTGACATCAATGACAACACAAAGTAACAAAATGAGATGTTCTTCAATCATTTTTATAACAATCTCCCCCTTTGTCATTGATGGAAACATGTGCCATAAAAAGAAAATTACAAAACATCTTATTTACAAAACTTCTCCCCCTAACACCAACATTTCACCATTCTTCACTCCCCCTTTGACATCAAGGACAAAGGGTGCCCCAAAAACAACTAAAAACATTAAAGAAAAGAAAATAAAGAAACATGTATCAACCAGAAGATGACGAGCCTTGAAGCTCCTTTAAGATACCTTCCCATACAACTTTTCCATTCTCCCAACTATCCTTTGCAGCAATCAACATCTTGTTCAGAGATTCCAACTTAATTAGAGTTTTTTTTGCACCATGTGAAGTATCAGGAGACTGGTTTATCTTCTCAAATTTTTCTGTGTAGGCCAAAGCCTTGCCAACCAGAGTGAATTCAATTCTCACAATGTCACTCAACCGATCAAATTTTCTAATGATCTCTTCCTTTTCCTTCTGCAAAACAAAGATGTTTTCTTTATGTACAGAGATTACATTTCAGGTTGAGTAGTCTCTATCTTTAGATAGGTTGTAAGTACCAGAGACGGTTGACAGATGAGACTCAATGGAATCCATAACAACCTTAATATTCTGAGTGGCATCCAACCACTTTAACCAATAAGCAAGAACATTAGGTTCTAACTCACAAACCTTCGCAACTTCTAGGTTCTTTTCAACTCTGGAGTGTGCAAGAGCACACCTGTCATGTAAAGCCAATAACCTTCTTTCCTCCAACTTTTCCTCAACCTCTTGTTTTTATTTTTCACTAAGCCCAGAGGTATACTCCCCGAGAGAATCTAGCAACAATCTCATATTTTCAATAGGGGCGAGAGATGTATCAATGGATGCACCAGGTATAACTTCCTGTAATGCCTTGAGGGAATCATCTACAAGTTATGTTACTCTTTGACGTGCTTCAAGAATTTCCTTCCTACCAGATGCTTGCATAGCATCTCCCAACATTACTTTATGCACTAGAGACATCTTCTCCATATCCACCAAACCTTCAATCATAGGAATTTGTAAAAGCTCTTGGGGAATTATCAGCTGAAATATAATTTGCTTGGAAAGCAATCCTTTCAGAACATCATTACCAAAGGATGATTCTCCAGGAATCTTTTAAGATATTTTACAATCTTCTTTTCACTTTCTTCATTTTTCCCAGCAAATTCTTCGTTTTCCTTTTCTTCCTCTCCTTTTTCCTTCTCTTCTTCCTCCTTCTTTTCTTCTTCCATTTCCTCTTCTTCCTTTTTTCCTTCATTTTTGTCTTTATCATGGTCATCCTCTTCATCTTTTTCATCTTTTTCATATTTCTTTTGTTCTTCCTCTAAACTATCTTTTTCTTCCTCTTCACTACCTTTTCCTTCTTCTGCATTGCCTTGTTCATCATTTCCTTTTCCTCCTTCATTGTTTTCTGGAGGAGCATCATTATGCATCTCAAGCTCAACTTCTCCTTCATTATGTTTATCATTTTCACCACCAACATTAATTTCAACATTAATTTTCTTAGAAATGTCCTCATTACCTGTATCCAGAGGAGTGTTCTCAACATTTTCAGCAACAATATATTCATTGGACTTAAGCATTCCATACTTGTCTGTTGTTTCCCGGATTACTTTTGTTGTTTCCTTTCTTACCTTCTTTGTTAGCTTCTTATTTCTTTCCATTAACATGTTTACTCTACTCTTCATCCAAAACATTTCTACACAAATCTTCTTCAAAGATTCTAGATTGTCCGGGGTCAAGGAAGACCCAATCTTATTATATGCAACATTTCTAATTTTCTCTTCAAATACAACGGCCTTTGATCTCCTCTTCATCAGATCATCCCACATTCTTTTAGGTACATATTTCGTTATATCATCCCATTTGACTTCTAGAATGATAACATATTGAATAACAAATAAAAGAAAAGTTTTCTTGTCTTCTTCTCCAGCCTTATCATAATATTCAGTTGTAGGTTGAAGCATATTCTAAAAATGTAGTAGGGAATTGAGAGTTGGTTCTAATTTAAAGCGATCGGACTAGAACTCACTGGATTGTCCTGTTCTTCTCTCTAGTCCATAGAGGCTTTAACTGACACCTTAGATTTCTTTGATTCTAGTTTGGTGTGCACATGGACACCAAAACCTTGAACTCCCTCATCATCAAAAGATGATACAACAAGTACTCTTTTGGAACCAACAACTTATGTAGAAGCACCTTCACTAGAGGATAAGCCTCCTCTTTTTCTCCTCACTAGCTTTGCATCAGGATCTTCTTCTTCTTCATCCTGATCATATGTAACATTGAGGTTCTTCTCCCTTGTCACTTTCTCTTTCCTTCCTCTCTTTGCAGGGACAACCAGAGGAGTTTCCTTCCTCTTCCTAGATCTAGTAGTCAATCCGGTGAAAATAGGACCTTTTCCTTTTTCAGATGTACTGGGTTCAACCTTTGTTGTAGGGGTTGTGTAGGTGTTTACAGAGGTAGTCCTTCCAGATCTCCTCGAGCCAAATGATTTTTCCTCCAACTGTTCTCCCCTAGCCCTTCTAAGGGAAATTTCGTCATGAATGAATCCAACTTCTTTAATATTTTTCTCCACTTTCTTCCTAATTTTAGGAATCTACTGCTCCATATGAATCTCCATAGATTTTACAGGATATGTCCCAATTCTAGGTTCATTGGGGTCCTTTTGATTCTTCAGCAATAATTTTACATATCCTTCAACTTCATCTTTTGTTACTTCATATCCAAAAGGTTGAATCCATATGGTTCAAGGTTCTATAGCCTCAATCATACATTCATCAGATGAAACATGGAATATGATGTCATCTTTATACTTTGCAACAATTTTCCTCAGAATTCTTTCCCTTTCATTCATGTTTCTTTTGAATACAACAAAGAATGTTGTCAGAGCATCATCTTGAGCTTTTATATTATCCTTTCTATGCACATAATCAAAAATTTGATGTCCTACTAGTCTAGATGAGCCCTAATTTACTTCACCATCCCTTCTTGGAAGCCTCTTCATGAAATAAAACAACAAACATACAATAAATGAACTAAACTTGAAAGCATACTTCTTTTCCTTTGTCAACTTCAAGTTCTCAAGCAGCTATAATCAAAGAAGCTCACAAAGATCATAATCAGCACTATTTACGACCATATCAAAACCTATATAGATTATTGTAGCTAAAACAAAATTCTCTCTATTTGTGAAGTATATTTTATGACCAATCATTATTGTTGCATACTTCATAGCCGAATTAGTGATGGTTTTTGTTGCTAAGGCTCTTTTTTCATAAGTAGCTCATGTAAGTTCTATTACAACCTCATTCTTCACACATTTCGACACAGGTATTGTACCTTTATCCTAGAGTCTGGTTACATAATTAATCACTTCCTTATTTATCAGATGCAGTCGGTTAGTCCATGGGAATTTATCATGTATTCTGCTTAGGACTACTTTCACAAATTTTTCATCATAGTTGAACTTAGGGAAATTGTTCCACTTTTCTAACCTCTTCGCGACGAAGTTCGAGTACTTAGGTTTTATCAAGAAATCATCACCAGTAAGCTCTTTGTCCCAAATGTCAATCAACTTTGCATAGTTGAATTCCTGAAACTTTACATGAATATACATCATTGTATCCTTAGAATTACTCGATGTAGAATTGTCCAAAATGCACCCATGGTGTCATCTTCGAAAACCTTTGACGAATATTTCCTATAAGAGGGCCTCGGCCTCTCTGACACTTTCACGACTACAGGATTTTCCATTCTCCCAATTCTAAACTTAAACAACTTAAATAACACAAAACACAATTGCTCAGTAGATGAAAATACCTTTCTCTACGTGAAGAGCCGCAACTAGGGTTTCCATAGCTTGAACTCCAATTCTCTTCAAGAGTACTCCAAAATCTCTTCAACTTCTTCAAATGCATGAATGATCAAAATTTCTTAATCATTTCCTTTATAAAATAAAGATCTACCCTAATTTGCATTAAATGCGCAGATTCCCCAAAAAGCTACTAAAACCTCTTCTCTTTTACACAGATAAACTCTAATTCGCTCCATAAATGATCATCCCTTCATATTTCCTATCGGTTCCTTTTCCAAAACCTCTGCTTGATCATTCTTAAAATTTCATCCTTGTGTTGGAGCCTCTGACATGCCATTTATCTAGGGGCTTCTTATAATTTTCTGATAATTCTCCCCCTACAACCTTGTTAGGTCTAATTACCAAATAAGTCATCTATACCGGATGAGGGAACAAACTCATCCTGGCAGTATCTAGTTCTTCTTTCTTTCTCCAAATCTTATTCATCTCTTGCCTAATCTAATCTTTGTTGACCTTCTTCACAAATTCATCCTTTTCTATTGGATTGGTTCCCTTACTTTTCTTACTTTTGCAAACTCTTGAAACATGTCTTGGTTTGTTGTAGTTATAGCAGACAATATTTCTCTAATTAGGTTGAATTCCAATCATTCTTGTTCTGTACTAATTAGCTTTGTGTCCATACTTGTTTCAGGCATAGTAATAGCCATTAAAGAATTGATTCATTCTTCCTCCATTAAACTGATTCATTATCATAGTTTTGCATTCACTTTCCCTATGTCCAATTCTTTTGCATGTGAAACATTCACCAGTAAAAGGACCAGGGAACTAATTCATCCTACTCCTACATTCTATTGCCTTGGGACCAAATTTATTGCATAAAAACAAATGCCATTAAAAGAAGGATACATTTGTGCATTAGGTTGTCTCACCAAAGTTCTTGTAGCAGAATTCATTGAATTTCCTTTTTGATTTCCTTTATTCTAAGTCTTATGATTTTCCACAGCTCTAGAACTTTCACCGGTATCATTTCCTAGACCACCTTTGTCTTTATTCAGTTTCAGTCCTGCAATCAATTCATCAAGCCTATCTGAGGTAGATTTGAAATTATTTTCACATATTTCTTCCTTCTCCATATCTATTTTTCAAGTTCGTAACTTCTTGTTCAGGCTTGGTGCATTCTTCAGATTTTCTTTGTACCAACTTGTTTAGACACTCTTCAATTCTTTTCTTCTCCTCTACTTGCACTTTCAAATTGGAAATTTCTTCATTAGCCTTCTTCAACTGATCAATTACTTCCTTATGCCTATCTTTGAACTTTTTCAATTGCTCCTTTAATTTTTGGACACATTCATTTGCATCTTCAAGATTCTCTTTCAGATCTTTGTTTTATCTTTCAACTTTGTCAAGATCGTCAAGGGTAGTCTGAAGCTCTCCTTTTTCATTCATTTCTTCCATCTTCAGGACATTCCTTAAGTTGTTAGGATTCTCTGAAGGAACTGAGCTCTGATACCAATTGTTAAATGCCTAAGATATTGAGAGGAGGGGGTGAATCAGTATCTTCTTAAATTTTTTGATCAAATACCATCCAATTATTCCAACACACACAATAGCAAAGATAAGTAAAATCATTAACAGGGCATGAAATCACAGAACACATGAACACCAGGATTTTTACATGGAAAACACAAAATGGGAAAAACCATGGTGATTTGTAGCTCACAATATAGTATATAACCAATTATAAAATATTACAAAATAGGTGGCTCACTGCCAGGACTCACTGTCCAGAAACAAAGGCTCACTTCCTACATAATTAGAATTACAAAAAATGGCTTACGTCTAGAAAATGAACTGATGGAGTACACCTAGTAAGTGTAGATTCAGTTCCAATGTAGCTTAGTAAACTAAGTTAACACACTTTATCATATTTTATCTTCTTTACATTCACATTCTCATCATGCCAAAATTCAAATGTATTAACTCCAAATATTATCCAATATATATCTGATCTCTACAACCATCAATTAGGTCGGCCTAATTAGATGCACTTCTCGTTTACCAAAAATACCAACTGTCGACTTCAAGATTTCATAAAAACTTCTCAAAAAGATAATTCACACATCCAACATGCTTCATCAAGTTGACATAGACCTAAATTAGGTCACACATATATCCATAAAATTATTTCACCATTACACTATACATCCATTAGGTTGGCCAAGGATAGACATAATAGCACAAATGCAAATACCAGTGTAACACTGATACACCATACGAAAAACTGGATACGTGAGATCTTGAATGTACATGCTCCCAACATTGACAAGACATTTCCCAAAACTGCAGCAACAGTAATTACCAGCAACCAAATACAGACCAAAATACCAAAGGATATAAGCATAATACCGGTTCAGATACCAGACTAGATTACCGGAACAAATTTAGACTTGATCTTGCAATATTAACTCATATATCATGGTGACATCAATGATAACACACAGTAAAAAAATGAGATTTTCTTCATTTTTCCAACAAGAGAAGATCAGTTGTGTATATTGCAAGAAGAAAGGGCATGATGAACACCATTGTTATACAAAGAATATTGATGAGCTTTCACATCTTTTTTAGAAGAACAATATTCTATTTCCCTCATTTGTGACTCCCTCTATAGCCTCTCCATCTCCATTTGCATCATCATCCAAACCTACATAGTCAGGGAATGCAAGATTTGTAAGTGGTAAAGAAGATAAACTCTACATGGGTAAAGGACATGCAATGGTAACTTCTATAGTTCATTTTGGTCGTGATAGATGGTTTTTGGATTCAAGAGCATCTCACCACATGGGTTTTACTCCCTATTCTTTTTTATGTCTTCATCCTACTGATACTTCCAAGATTTTGTTGGGAGGTAATAAGCTTTTGGATGTTGTAGGGTTAGGAAATGTTGAGATTGGTGATGGTTGTTTTAGAGATGCAATGTGTATTCATGATTTTCATACAAATCTACTATCCATTTATTAGATTACTCATGGTGACGTACCTAGGACTATAGAGTTCACTACATTTTTTTTTTTCATCAGAGAGGTTGATACTAGCAAAGCCATTGTGTTGGAGAAGCTAATCATGAGTCTCGTCTCTATTCCTTTCCTCTTTTTGTTGATGATGATGACTATGAGCCTCACACCCCTCTTTCTAGTGTTGATAGCAATTCCTCGAGAAAGATTGGTCATTTGAAATTTGGAGTTCTTCAAACATATGTTGATTCATCTCTTGTTGCTTCAAAGGTTGATTCTTCAGCACTGTGTTGCCAAAAAATGTATAGTGGACATTTTTATGCTCACTTGAGTCTTTCTAGTGGAAATTGGCTTGATTTTTCCTAGATTTAATGTTGTAATGTGGTCGACACATTCACATTAGGTCTTGCACCCTTGTGAATCATTAAAAATTCTAGGATGTCTTGTAAAGGTGTTGTGAAGTGTTGTAACCCACTTTCACACTTTTCTAGGACCCTTCCCTTATAATTCACTTAAATAAATCTTTTTTTATCACTTACCAAGTCTTATTTTAAAGTGTTGTGAAGTGTTGTAACCCACTTTCATGCTTTTCTAGACTTGGCTTGACTAATTCAACCCCTTCTCATGTTTAAATGACCTCTTAATGCACTTTCTAACCGTTTTTAAGTGTGTTTTTAAGGATACTCCCATTGGAAAACATTTAATGTCCCGTAATTCCTAACACCCACTTAATTTTCTAAGTGGGACTAAGTTGTTAATAAGGGTGACTTAGTCTTTTTTAGCACAAAACTCAAAATAAGTTTAAATTTCTAGTGGGAATTTGTCCTCTAACCCTTGAGGTCGGCCTATGATGTGTTACTTTCAGGAAATTTTAGTAAAATCAAGTATAAATAAGGGTTTTTACCCTGATTTTACATCCCCTAATCTCCTACACTCTCGTAGTGCACAAGCATTTAAGAATTCATCAAGTCACAAGCATTATCAAGTCAATCCATTGGAGCACTTCATTGCATATCTTCAGATTTTGAACATTAAAGGTGTGGTAATTTTATGACATTTACATGTTATCTATTTATCATTATATTTTCATTTCATTTCATTGTTTAGGGTTTGATTACCAAAGTGGGGTTTGACCAAGGCAAATCCCTATTCTCTAAGCCTCAATCATTTTTCCCCTTTTGCATGTGTGTTTGCAAACTTTTGTATGTAGATTTATCAAGCAATTAGGTGTTGAAAGATGGTAAACAAGTATAAAAAATCAATCAAGTCAACACAACCCTAGTTTAAGCTTGGAGAGACTTTCTACCCCATTTTCTATAGAATCAAGTGTAGACATCTGTCAGAAAAGAAAGTGCAGACCTGAGGCTACAAGATTTTGTTCCAAATTTTCCAAGATTCACAGGTGGACTAAGTCACCACTACTGGTGGATTAGTCTTGCTTCCGGGCCTAAAAAGTGATTTTGACATTTTTGGATACCCATTTGGCAAATTCCTATTCTAGCAAAGTTTCCTGAAACTGGGGCTAAGTCGCCTAGCCTAGTATAAGTGTCCCAGCCAACATTTTTAGCCAACTTTTTTAGGATTCCAGAATCCCCCAACATCAAGCTTTAGATTCTAGGTGCACCTCTTTCATTTTGTTTTGTTATTTCATCATTTAGTTGCATTTTGAGGCATTTTTGCATATCACACTATGTTTTCCCACAATTTACATTTTCAAAGTTTTGCATCATTCATTTCATTTTTAGATTAGAGCATTAGAACATCATAATTAGGCATAATATATCTCATTTACATTAACTTTGAGTGTAAACCCTTACATTTTGGACCCCATCCAATCCCATTTCTCCTTTTAGGTGAAAAACCCTAGTGCAACAAAGTATTGTGAGGGCAACCCAAAATCATTGTTTACATTTTGGTGAACCTGTCATTTGAACATATTCCCTTATGATTTTAAAGTGCATCCTAGGTTTCATTTACATTGCATATTGCATTGGTTAAAGTGCATCCTAGGGTTTTAAAATTGCAATAGTGAAAAGCTCAATTAGCTTGCATTTTTGCATTAAAAAACACAAAAAATCTGCATTTACATATTGTAGTTCCATTTGTGCATCTCAAAGACATAGAATTGCATTTAAATTCTTTGAAAAAAACACAAAAAATTCATTAGTGGGACTAAATCGCCATCCTGGGTGACTTAGTCCTTTTACATATTTTGCACTGTATTTTCAAGTAATTTCTGGGTAATTTATGTACTTTTGTTTTATGGTATTGCATTTTTGTCTCAATTTATAGATTTATTATTATTTGCATTTTATTTGTCCTAGATTGCATTGAATTTGCATCCACCCCATATTTTGTGGTACTTGTATGAGTGTTTGGTGCCCCATTGATAACACTTTAGTGAGACGAATTTCTAGACTCATGGCATCTCGTGATAACACTTTCATTGCGGACATTGGGATCTCAATAGCTCCTACTCCTGGTGTATACACCTGAAAACGGTCATCACATTCAATTAATTAAATACAACCTATTTGATTAATACTTCAACTACATATAAATAAGGTCTTACTTTATTTATATTGTTAACTTTCCTTTTAAATTCTCCTAATTCAAATTCTCCTAAATTAAATAAACAAAAAACCCTAAACATGTTTATTTAATTAATCTTCCCTAATCCTGATTAAGAATTAGAGCACATTTCTACAAATTTTTTATGTGCCACCTCATAAAGGTCACATGAAAATAAATAAGCCTAATTATTAATTAGAATTATCCTCACACACTTCCACCAATAAGAAAAAGCACATGGCTTTATTCCCCCACACTTCCAACAAATTTGGAGCACATGGGTCTTTGTTTCACACACTTGGAATCTCATACATTTGGCATGCTTCCAATTGGTCAAGGGATTCTCTTCACACACATGGCATGTTTTCCTTGGTCAAGGGGACAACATCCTGATTCCTTTCATCTCCACCATCTATCTTGTCTCGTTTGAATCTGAACCGTTAATAGATGCCACCTCACAAAATGCTTGAGAAACTCTATAAATACATCCCTTATCCTATGCATTATCATCCACATTTTGAGTAATGTTATAATGCTATTTTGAAATACAAATTTGGAATAGTGTTATAATGCCATTTTCCATCCACACTTTAAGTATTGTTACCATGCGGGTTTTTTCGTAGGAACTTGGAGCTTTCATGGAGTCTTATACTTAGCTTTCATATTATGTGTTACTTTGCATTCTCATCTTAGATTAATTAATTGCTTCATAGTTACATTTTATCATCTCCATTGCATCATAGTTACATTTTAGGTTAGTTTGATTTTTTGTTGCATTTGAGCATATGCATAATCATGGATAGTTCACTATAGTTGCACATCATCTCACTCATCTCCACTTGTTCATCTATCATCAACATCATCCTTCGTTTATCATTGCATCCATTATCCTTTCCATTGTTTTGTTTCATTTAGGAGCATACCACTAATCATTCTAGCACACATTTGCATACCACTAATCATTCCACCACACATTTTCACATTGAAATCATCTTAGATTGCATACTAAGCATCAAATCTCATTTTATAGGTATTTATTTTAACAACCTTTGTGACCATAGAAATCTAAGGGCCAAACGGTTTAATAAATCCCTAGAATTAGATAATAATTATATGTATTTGAAAGGTTTGATTGTATTACGAATAGATTACTTTTACTTGCTTCAAACTTTGAATGTAAACTGTCTCATTAAGGTTTATGTTGACATTAGAATAACTCACTCTAAACATTTCAACACACACATAAAATGGAACCCACCATGGGGCCTTTGCCTCACTTATTACTAACTTTTTTGATGATTTCATTATTGTAGGTTCAAGGTTTATGACTTGGGAACATTTTGCACCAGTTTGGAGGCAATTTTGAGCTAGTTTGAGGCATTTCTGGGTTGTTTTTAGAGTTTTGGCACCTCTTGTGTTTGTTTCACCTCTTGCAGATAGTATAGAGACCATTTTCAGCTATATTGAGACCATTCTAGCTTGTTTTGAGAGTTTTGGCACCTCGTGCACATGTTTTGGCACCTCTTTTCAGAGTTTTGACACCCCTTGCAAGTAGTTCTGAGACTTTTTTTACCTGTTCCGGGACCATTCTGAGCCACTTTCAGAGTTTTGGCACCTCTTGCAAGTAGTTTTGAGACTATGTTTACCTATTCTGGGACTATTCTAAGACACTTTCAGAGTTTTGGCGCCTCTTGCACATATTTTGGCACCTCTTGTCAGAGTTTTGGCACCTCTTGCATCTTGTTCTAGGACCCTTTTCACCTATTTTGAGACCATTCTGCATTGTTTTTAGAGTTTTGGTGCCTCTTGTCTCTATTATGGCGCCTCTTGTCTCCGTTTTGGCGCCTCTTGTAGTTTTTCACCAAAATAAAAAACTCACATTCTATGTTGTACATTTGCAGATTTTCCCAGATTTGCTGTCAAAGACTCAAAACATAAACTACTAACATATTGTAGGGGTTGGATGTTATTTACTTGTTTCCTTTGGTTAAGATAGGAACGTAACTTAAGTAAAGGGATAATGAACATCATGTTTTCTTTTGGTTAAGTTAGGAACATAGCTTAATTAAAGGTTAATGAACACCATGTATTTTGTATGTGATGAATTGTAGGCATATGCTCTCCCCTTAACTGGGTGATCCAAAAAGCTAGACCCATTCTTGTTTATGTGAGAGTGTAAGTAAAGTATATGGCATGAGTTCTCTCTTTATTCATGAAAAATAAAGATCGATCGAACTATGGGTATACTTGCTTGGTTTTGTTTATCCTAGAGGGCCTGCCTTGTGGGAAAAGTAATCACCCAAGGGAACGACCCAACCAGTAACACACTAAAGCCAAGCAACTTCCAACTAGGATATAAATGTGGATACTTGAGGAAAGTTCAAGTATCACAAGGATAATTCTGACGAGATGGATTGAAAGGGACACTTGCCATATGGATTATCCCCCACAAATAGAATGTTGGCATTAAAACCCTTGTTGTAGATTTTCCAAAATCCTTTATCTATTCTTTGGTGCAGCAACAGTCATTGCAAAGGAATCCATATTCTCCCATTTTTTAGTAGAGGTGATTGGTTCACCATGGGAGTTTCATGGGGACTGGAAGCTTGGTTGGCCTGAGAAGAGAGTACATTGTAAGGGGGAGCCCATGCAGCCAAGCTTCTGAATTCACCCACTAAAGATAGTGCGGTTGGGGTAAAACTTTTGTGGAATCTAAAAGAATATAGTCTTACACAACCCTAGGAGTGTATATTCTGATTGATGTGTCTTCAAAATGAAACTCAAACAAAACACCATAAAAAATGTTACATTTTGAAAGTAAAAACCTTGATTTAGAACTACATTGATTGAGGTAGACAAGTCGGTAACTTAGGTCTATCCATCTTCAGAAAATCGGTGATTTCAGTAGTGTTCAAACATTTCGTAGGAAAAACAGAGTCAGAACATGCGGTCTACACGATGATTTCCAAAAAGATTAAGGTTAGAAAACCCAAGATTAAACCTCTTAGTCCAAAACAACATTAAAAAATGTTTGTCTATGCTTTATGACTTTAGAGAAAGGTTAACCTTCAATTTTTACAAGAGAGCGTGCAAAGACAATCTAGAGTTATACATGATGTACTATTGTCAAAATCCAAGACTTTTCCAATGTTTTGAGTACCTTAATTATGTCTCTTGAGTCCAAACTTCGAGTCCAAGATCATTCCTTAGATCCCTTAGAAGTCTAAACATTGTCAAAGCAGACCTATACGAGTGGAACTTTTCAACTTAAGCCTAGATCTAAACATTTAAAGGTGCCTAAATCATCACTATCTATCACATCTTTGAATGCAAACCCTAGTTTCATCTTTGGGATTTTTCATCCTTCAACCATGAAACTATGTCATGCAATCAAATCAAACTTGGTCTAATCAATAGAATTTCTCATTCTATTTGACTTAGTTGTAATCCTTGGCACTATTTCAAATCTAGACCAAAGCTTATTTTAAACCCTAACACTTGTATGCCCATACAAACAAGATCACAAAAGAAGAGACTTAAGGAAAAGGAACTTGGAACACCCAACTTTGAAACAAAAAACATAGGAAGTCTTAGTAGTGAAGCTTTCAGTATTGAAACTCTCTACATTGAACTTCAAAATAGTGAAATTCCTAGCAACATGGCTGATACAGAAGAAAACCCTATTCCTGGACTCAACAACACTCAAGGGGAAGAAATAAGCGATGAGGATATCCGAAAAGCATAACAAGACCCCAATTCCATAAGTTTTTGGAAAAGATTTTTGAAAAAGATGGGGAAAAATACCTATTAATGTTAGCCAATCAAGGAGCTAAACTTTCCCCTGATTTTGATATCAACATCTTAAAAGCACCTCTCCAAAAGTATGAAAAAGAAATAAAAAAAATGGTTACTTTAACTCACCAAATGAAAAACCTTCAACAACAAGTTCTAGAAATGCAAAGGGGAACCTCGAAATGATACTTGATTGAGGACATTTGTCCTTATCCCTTTAATCCATCTGTTAATGTGATTCCTTTCCCTAAACGTAGTGAATTTCCAAAGTATGATAAACACAATGGTACAACTGATCCATTAGATCACGTAACGGAATTCTGAACTACGAGTCTATAAGTTGTGCATGAGGAAACTTATTTGATGAGACTATTTCCATGAAGTCTATGAGGGAATTTCCTTGAATGGTTTTCAAAGATTACACCCCCATCAACACATTTGAAGAGTTGGTCAATAGGTTTCTCACTCAATATTCTTACAATATCCAACATGATATCACCATGGATGACCTTTGCAACTTGAAACAGAAAAAGGGTGAGTCCTTCCTCATTTTCTTGCAAAAATGGAGATTGTTTGCAAAGTATTCCCATCCCATGCCCGAAAAGGGAAAGATAGATATTTTCATTGATAACCTGAACGATGAGATGAGTTATAGGTTGGAATTACACTATCCCAATACCTTCAAAAAATTGATTAAAAATGACATTAAAATCAAAGAAGCCTTAGTCAAAAGAGCGGTCATTAAGGTATACAATGAAAAAAACACATCCACTTCCTCTAACAATTACAACAGTGGGGAAAAACCTAAATTTTGGAAACAAAACAAGAACGTGGGTAACAATGAGGTCATAGCTGAAAACCAAATTACCAACCCCGTATTCAACCTAACACTAGCTGCCACCAAGACCAATCATATCAACATTCCTTCCAACACTCCAACTGTTAGCCAAAATGACAATCAAACTAATCTGTGGACTAAAGCAACGTCATTTCCAAAACCTTCGAATCGATGAAAATTCACACCATTGGGACAATCCTTAGATTCTACCTTAAAGGAACTTACTAAGGCTAAGCTTATTACAATGCTAGAAGCACGAAATTGGGATCCACAAGTCAAGCCCTTTTGGTGGAACGATGCTCATTACTGTGATTATCATAAGAAAAAGGGTCATATGATGAAAGATTGTTGGCAATTAAAACACGCAATCCAAAATCTCATTGATAACAAAAAGGTACACATTGAAGGACCTCAAACAAACAGTGATCAGGGAGTGTTCGAGAACACTTTACCCAATTATGAAAAGGAAGAGTTCTCTACATCGAATACCAAAGGCAAGAATTTAAACTATGTTTATGATCCTACCATTCACTATATTGAGATGGTTGGGAATTCCATCCAAGACATTGAAATTGGAAGCCAAGGGAAGGATGCCACTACTGAAATCTAGCACAAGGATGACACTATCTCATATCAAATCAATTACCTTGAACCTAGAAATCTAAGCACTAACGTTGACACGAATGACAATCAAATTAACATCATCAAAATTACGAATGGTCAAGACAATACACCTATCAATGCAATTACAAGAGGAAAATCCAAGGTAACATTGAAAGGAGCTACCCCTTCCATGCCCAAAATGAATGTTTTTCCTGTAACTCAATATAACATCGTTGATCAGTTACAAAAGATACTTCCTCAAATATCCATATTGGAACTTCTCAAGATTTCACCAGCACACAAAGAGATCCTGGAACAAGCTTTAGTTTCCACCACAGTACCAAACAATCTAGAAGTCTATACATTTCAATCCATGGTGGGACATTTGAATGCACCTCATTTCTTATCATTCTCTGAACATGATGATGCATCCACCACCCATCCGCATAATGTTGCTCTCCACATCGAAGTCCTAATACATTAACATCACATCAAACATGTCCTTATAGATGGAGGAGAAGGCTTAAATATCTGCACTCTCAAGCTTGTTCGTGCATTAGGATATTCTAAAAATGCTATTGATCCTAGAAGGAAAATCACCAGAAAAGCATATGATGATGAAGAAAGATCCTCTCAAGGATTGATCATCTTACCCATTCAAGTGGGACCAATCGTCAAAGACATAGTGTGTCAGGTGTTAGACAAGGAATTGACATATAACATACTCTTGGGATGCCCATGGATTCATGAAATGCAAGCGGTACCATCAACCTATCATCAGTGCTTGAAATTTCCTTTGAATGGACATGAGATTACCATTGCTGTCGATTCTAACAATCCCAAATATTGCAATGCACTCAAAACAAGTTAAGACACCTTTGTACCACATAATAGAGAATTCATCAACTATGATCCATCAAACAAAGAAAGTCCAGTGGGTTCTTCATCAAGACAGTATAAGGAAAGGTCTCAATCAAAAGACAAAGGGGTCGCTGACCCTATTTCATACAACAATGGAAGTCAATTTGATGCCTTATCCAAATAGCTAGAAAAGATCCAAATAAAAGACAAGGGCATGGGGGAATCTCATTTGAGAAATCTTCATACTTATCACAACTTTCATCTTCTCCTAAGTCACATGGACAACCATTTTCTTCAAGACAACAATCTTTACAACCCATCACACTCTTTGATGGGAAGTTTATAAAAGCGAGAACTCAAGTGGAGGAATCAGAAGACAGGGATGTCCTAAATTGGTTATACAAAGATGAAGAACCTTCACAGGTATCAATGTCCAATATATGCAGAGATAAGTATGGAAAAGGTTAGACAATCTTCACAAATATGGGATATGAAGGAAATGGTCCTTTAGGTAAAAGACAAGAAGCCATTAGTGAACCAATACAGCTTGTCACAATGAATCATAAAGAAAAAATAGGACTAGGCTACAAGGAAGACTTAAAAGAGGAAGCTACTTAAAGAGCTATCGAAAGAATCTTACAGTTACATGCTAGTGAGGATCATGAAACAGATTCCAGTGAATATGAATGGGACTCTCTCTCTGAGGAATCTTTCCATGAAAAAGAGATCGATGTAATCCAAATGTATACCCCAATATGTATGAAAGAAAAAAGTTATGGTTCTAGACAACTTGAATATGGATCGCAATATATCGTTGACTCAAGTGAAGATGATCATTCTTCGAGTGAGATAGAAACGTCAGAAGAAAGTAACATCTTAGGTCTCATTGGACAGTTTGACAACATGGCTATCCTAATGCTTACACCTTATGACTTTGACCAATCTAATGACTCCTTGTCCTTAATGCATCCTGAACTAATTGATTGGGATCAAAGTGAGCTGCTCAACATTCCCACCTTTTCAAACGTTGATGCCCTCATGAACTTCCTATGTTTTGATAACCCTGACACATGTTCTACCATTGAATCTTAGAACGAAGCTCCTAATGAAGGGAGTGTTAAACCTTTTAGCTGCAAAATGAAACATATAGGAATTGGGTCTAATAGTGAAAACCACCAGGTGGCACTATTAAATCAGGAAAAATTAAAAACAAAGAGCGCATCTCAAGGTGAAAACCCCTCTGAGGCACCAAGATATGGGCGGTTTGAAACTCTCCTAGAACACTATCAAGAGAGATCTCTAGTGCTAGTAGAACCTACACAATCCATCAATGTTGGTACAACTGAGATAGTGAAGACCCTATGTTTTAGTGGAATCCATGACAGAAGAGGAGAAACCTCGTTTCACCAAATTCTTTAAGGAGAGACTGTAAATAAACTTTGCTTGGTCATACGCTGACATGCTGGGCGTAGATCTAAAAATCATTATGCATCATTTGTCATTACCGCCTGGCACAAAACCAGTAAAACAAAAACTTTGAAAGATGCATCCCCATATTGCCTTTCTAGTGAAAGTTGAGCTGAAAAAGCTATTAGATGCCAGATTCATAAAATCTATTAACTATGCCAAATGGATATCAAACATTGTTCTAGTATCCAAACCAGATAAGAGCATTAGGATATGCATGAATTTTAGGGACCTTAACAAAGCCTGTCCAAAAGATGATTTTCCTCTACCAAACATTGATCTGATTGTAGACTTGACTATTAGGCACGAAATTTTATCACTTATGGATGGCTTTTCAGGATACAACCAAATAAAGATAGCACCTAAAGATCAAGATAAAACAACCTTCACATGTCCTTGGAGCACTTTTTGTTGTAATGTGATGCCTTTTGGGTTGAAAAATACTAGAGCTACATATTAGAGAGCAATGACTACCATCTTCTATGACATGATGCATACTTTCATGGAAGACTATGTAGATGAACTATTGGAAAAATCCTACAATAGAGAAGGACACTTAGAAATTCTAGACAAAATCTTCACAAGATTGGAGAAATTCAACATGAGGTTAAATCCCAATAAATGTGTGTTCGGTGTAACATCAACTAAAATTTTGGGATATATTGTCTTAGCTAAAGGAATTGAGGTGGATCTTGCAAACGTCAAAGCCATCATGGAAATACCTCCTCCTAAAAACATCAACCAACTCAGATCATTACAAGGAAGGTTCCAGTCCATCAGGAGATTTATTGCTCAACTAGCTGATAAAACTCATCCTTTCAATCACTTGCAAGAATGTCTCTTTCAAGTGGGATGAAAAATGTGAAGTTTCCTTTAGTCAACTAAAATATTACCTGATGACACCGCCTGTGTTGATACCACCAGTCAAGGGAAAACCATTATTACTATACATTGCAACAACTGAGATATCTTTGGGAGCTTTATTAGCACAAGAAAATTCTAAAGGAAAAGAAAGAGCCTTCTATTATATCGGTAGGACCCTAAATGGTTATGAGATTAACTACACCTTTATTGAGAAAGCTTGCTTAGCGGTTGTATTTGCTACACAAGAATTAAGGAACTACATGCTAACTCACACCATCAAACTCATTACCAAAATTGATCCATTAAAGTACTTACTTAGCAAAGCCACTTTGACAGGAAGGTTAGCCAAGTGGGTCATGATATTGAGTGAGTTCGACATTCAGTATGTGGACATGAAAGCAATTAAAGGTCAAGCCATAGCAGATCAACTAGCTGAAGCACCATTGTCCAATAACAATCCAATGAACATTGAATTCCTTGATAATGATGTCCTAACCATATCTACACAACAGTGGCAGCTATACTTTGATGGCTCTTATACACAACATGGATCGGGCGCAGGAATCTTGTTTGTTTTGCCACAAAGATACACAATTCCAAAATCCTACAGATTAATGTTTCCCTACACCAACAACACAGTTGAATATGAAGCATTGATCATTGGAATCAAGATAGTTGTTGAATGGAAAATCATGGAATTGCTAGTCTATGGTGACTCACAATTAGTCATCAACCAAGTCAACGATGATTATCAAACAAAGGATGAAAATTTTCTGCCTTACAAAAGGATGTTGGATGATTTCAAAAAGTACTTTGTTGAGATCAAGTTTGCACAGGTTCTCAGAATAGAAAACAAAGCTGTAGATGCCATGACCACCATTGCCTCTCTCTTACAGATACCTTAACAATGAAAACATTATGACTTCATGGTAGAACAAGTTTCCAACCCAACATATGAAGATCCAGAATCCCATGTGATATGCTATATAGTTTACCGTCAAATTTACCTCTATGGAGAAATCCATACCTATCTACAAGACAATACCCTTCGAATTAACTTATCTCGAAACCAAAAATGAAACTTCATTCGACAAGTGGTTCATCACACCCTAATAGCTAATGTACTTTATAGGAAATGCTTGGATGGTACTCTTCTTCAGTGTCTAGAATGTAATGTAGTGGAAATCGCTTTACAAGAGGTTCACGAAGGTATCTGTGGCACACATTCAAGTGGCTTAACCTTAGCTAAGAAATTATTACAATTGGGGTATTACTAGCTGAATATGGAGAAAGAGTCATCTCAATATGTCAAAAGGTGTTCGAAATGTCAAATTCATGGAAACTTGATACATGCACCTGCACAAGAGTTAAATCCTTTCACAGTTGCATGGCCCTTTTTCCAGTGGGGATTGGATCTTGTAGGCAAGATTCATCCCTCTTCCTCTAATGGACATAAGTTTATAATCACAACCATAGAATACTTCACCAAGTGGATCAAAGTTGTTCCTCTAATCACCATCATTGGGAAGAAAATCTCCTCATTTATCCTGAATTATCTCATATGTCGGTATGGTGTCCCTCAATCTATCAATATGGATAATGGTCGACCCTTTAAGAATCAATATGTTCAAGATCTTTGTGAAAGATTCCATATCCAACATCAGTTTTCTACACCTTACTATCCCCAAGGGAATGGCCAAGTAGAGGCCTCAAACAATACTATCTTGAAGATTTTGAAGAAAATTGTCAATGAAGCCAGACGTGATTGGCATGTTCAACTGAACTCGGCATTATGGGCTTACAGAACTAATATCCTTACCTTGACAGGAGCAACACCCTATTCTCTTGTCTATGGATCAGAAGCTATTCTACCTATTGAGGTTGAGATACCATCCCTATGTGTGTCACTTAAAGGGCTAATTTTAGACAAGGATTACAGAGTATCTAGGCTACAAGAATTAGAACTATCAGATGAACGCCGACAACATGCAGTTGATCACTTAAAAGCTTATCAACAAAGGATATCTAGGAGCTAAAATCGCAGAGTAATGCCTAGATAATTTTAGGTGGGTGACTTATTCTTAAAAGAAAATCCCCATAATCAATAAGATCAAGAGAAAAAGGGAAAATTTGAAGCTAACTGGCTGGGTCCCTTTGTTATAATATCATTCTTTGGATCAGGAGCATATCAGTTATCCACACCAGAAGGGGATCTGTTTGACGAACCCTTCAACAACTTGAATCTCAAAAGGTTTTACACATAACTCATTTGGTGCATTGGTAAAAGTCTTGGAAAAATACCAAAAAAAAAAAGAAAAAAGGATTCAAAAATAGTAAAGAAAAAAATAATCGTCCTCTAGCAAAAACCACCTCGGTGGCGCTTTGGGCAAGTACCTTGGTGAAAACTTGGAAAATAGGTGCCTTGCATAAAATAAGCACTCTCTATCTATCTTGGGATACGTAACTTGCTCTACAACATTCATCCATCATGCTTCCACCTCTACATTCGTCACGCTTCCATGTTCGCATCATAGCTTGATCTAGTGTTTGTATTATGGTATCCCCTAGCATTACTCGATCCATTATAAAAATTAGTTTGTCCTATTGTATCACACTGGGGGCATGTCTTACATTGGATTGGATTCTTGTACATTATCAAGGTCGAAAAATTGAAAATCCTAAAAAAATTCAAAACTTATCAAAATTACAAAAACATTGAAAACATATCAAAATCCCAAAACATTCAAAACATATCAAAATCCCAAAAACATTCAAAACTTATCAAAATTCCAAAAACATTCAAAACATGTCAAAATCCAAAAACAGGTCAAAAAGCCAAAAAGGTCAAAAAACATGGTCTTCATTCAAACTGTGTCATCTCTAAGCTTTAAACGTAGGCAAGGGTGATCTTTGATTATCCCCCAAGACATTTTAGGTTAGTCTTCTAGGTATTCGCTATGTTCATATTTTTGTCTTGTGAATCTTGGTCATGTTGTCAGTCAAACTATGTGGTCTCTGCATGTGTATAACGTAGGCAAGGTTAATATGTTGATCAGCCCCCGAGGCCCCTAGGATAGGTCTTGGTTGTCATGGTCGTGTCTCACCCTAGAATGGGGGAAAAATCCTGCACTCACTAGGGGAAAATAAACTTTGAGCTTGAACCAACAAGCAAACAGTTGTCAGACCAAAGTTACAAAAACAAACTTCAAATGAATGATGATCTTTCTGAATCAAGGGTTTATCACGTTAAACACAAAAGTTCAAATTGTTCTATTTTGATTTTTGATATCATATCTCTCGAGTCCTCAATGATGTATCAAACTAGGGGGGCAAGGAAGGAGTATGATTTTTCTATGTCTTCTATCTATGAGTTTATCATTATTATTATGCAAGTTGTTGTGAGATGTGCACTGCAAAGTATCACTGATGACATTTTAAATTTGCATAGGAAAAAGATTAACTCTTGTCGGTTTACGCAAGCGACGCTCAGGTCATCTTGGTTTAATTATACTTAGATGCTTGTGTTAACTTGTAATTTTAAAAAAATCATGGAAGTAGTACTCGGGTCATCTTGTTCTAAAATATTCCATCGATGCTTGCACTCACTTTCAACATTTTAAAGGCCCAATGATGATAAAAATCATGATAAGTTGGTTAATATAAATGACAACTTTTGAAAATGAGATTTGCATATAGTTAAGTTAGACTGCATTCATGTTAGCATTGCATGTGTATTTATGGGGTTTTTCACTACTGAAACAATTTCGCAATGGTGTCATCTCTACTAATAACGGATTGAGTACACTGGACATTAACCAAAAAAAAAAAACACATCATTCTCATTTAGTTGCACAACAATTGCATCATCATTTGCATATACTAGAATACATTTTCATTTCATTTGCATCCATACATTCCATCATGATAGTTGCATCAGAAAATACAAAAGAAAAATAATAAAGGACATACATTGCATATCATTTCCAACATCACAATCATGGCATTCACTACACCTGAATAAGTGAGTCTCTTCAGAATTCCAAGAAAGTGGGGAAATATATCAAAGTTATGAAGCTTACAATATCAATCTACTATAGTCTTCCCACAACTTTTGGAAGCTGGAGAAACTCACTTATTTAAGGTTAAGGTCCGGAACATTTGAAGTCATGCACATTCAATCATCTGTATAATCATTTGCATTACATCACTCATCATTACAAAAAAAACATTATTGCATCCATGGCATGTATCATAACATCAGAATCATCATCATAACATGGAAATCAAATGCATCCTATAATCATAATAAATCACATCATTTGCATTACACATCATAATCATAATCATCTCATCACATTGCATAAATCATGATCACAAATACATCACATTTCATAATCATTCTCATCACATTCAAATAAATTCACAACATTGCATATCATAACATGGAAATCAAATGCATATCAACATTTAGATCATAATCACTGCTGCATATCATATATCATCAAAAATTTCATAATGTCCACGTGTACAAGGATATCCAAAAAGCAGGCTAAGATACATCAAAAATCCAAAAGGACATTGTATCATGGGAAAGATATCCTCAATATCACAAAAAGGTGTATACACAATGTCCAAGGAACATCACAAAATGCTATGTCGAGCTCCCACCAGATGTTGCTACTCTCATGGAACTGATACCCCCTCTACCCGATTGACCTACGCCTGGATCTCTCCTATCTCCAGGAAATGGTTGCGTAACACCCATGCTAGTAGTCTGAGAATGAGATCTACCAGAACGAGACTGTACAAAACTCTCTCGTTGCTCGGGAGGAACCGACTCATGATATTTACCTCTATAAAACTACAACTCCTGAGAAATATGTCTAATCTCTCTAAAGAAATATATTTTACCTGCAGATGGTGTTGTCTGTTGTATCCTCTCGGCAATGGCCTCAACCTACTCTGTCTGGTGTCTGAAGGCATCCCTCTCTGAAGAAAGTATAATCATTTTTTCTTGCAACTGTTGTATCTGCTACCTATCTGTCACTCTATCAGTCCTCAAAATATCAATCTGTGCCTGACACTGCCCTAAATCATCCTGAAGGGACACAATATGTGCTCAAGTCTGCACTATCTTGCTCTCAAATGATTGAATCTCTACCTGCACAGATGTTATCTATGCTGACTATTGTTGTGACAGTATCCCAATCCAAATCCTAGGAAGCACTGCCTGAGCTACGATGACACTCCTCCTACACCTCAGAACAAAAAATTCCAATGGATGACTGTCATCTGCCCCAACATCATCACCCACTGCACCATCATCACTCTCCCCACCATCATCACCTACTGCACCGCAATCACTCTCCCTGCCATCATCACCTCTGCAACCACCCTCTGCACCACCCTCATCACCTTTGCAAGTCCCTTGTCCACCATCATCACTGCCCTCATCATCCCCTCCCTCTCCATCAACTGGCGGTACTGGCTCCTCTAGATGAGTAAATCTAGGAAAGAGATGTGTATGGAAGAACTCTAAATAATCCTCGGTCATCCCGGTGTCTATAATATACGAAACATAATACCATAAACTAGGGGTCAAGGTATAATACTCTGTATAGTTTGTCTCATATGATACACATGGGCCCCACTCTAAAACATCCTGCCATCACCGTGCATAATGGCCAACTCCTAGGGGCATCCACTGAACCTGTCCAAATTGACGACATACTTGTAGGTACAAGTAGCGCTCAAGCACAACATGTGTCTGCCCAATCAGATAACAAGACAATAACATATGTGGTATCTCTAGCTTATCCTCTGGCCACTGCTCACAATCCATGTACGATCACCATGTGACAGTCTCCAAGTCATCTAGAACATGCCTCCAATAAGCAACCTTTCCCATCTTATGTTGGACATGTGGACCACTATAACTGAAGACATAAGGTCTCCCTACTGGTCGATGTCTCTCTTCCATGGGTCGAATGACGACTATATGCTCCCCTGCCGAGGTCTGCAATAATGTGACGCCACATGACAAACTTGTCACCTCGTAATAGACAACCTCGTGCAAATCTCAATATAAGTGGGCTAACATACATGAGCCCAAGGCATACCTTGTACCATCAAGTGTCATCTGCGATAGCACACAACCCCAACCTGCTAAAAATCCCTTTGACTTCTGATCAGGACAAAGGAATCCACCAATAAATCCAAAAAGTACACATGGCAAAGGATCATATCTGCAAATCATCTCAGTCCAAGGGATCCATCTACCCATAAAATAATCATCTCGACACAATCTCCACAATGTAGCTATCCCACCCCACTCTATCTTATCATACACTACTATCTCTCCAATTACTAGGATCCGTAGAATACAATAGATGTCCTCAGGAGTCATGGTCATCTCTCCAGTCGGTAAATGAAATATATTATGATCACTCTGCCATCTCTCTACCAAAGCTGTCAGTAAACCTCTGTTGATTCTACATTGTGGAATGTATAACAAGGAAGTTAACCCACAATGGGATATAATCTCTATGTTGGCCGATGACAACTGGCAGACCATGTTCCAGGTCTTCGAGAATCGCTCCCGAGACTGGAGTACATCTCCATCTCTCGAATCATGAACAAAAATCAACCAATATTATCATTCAATCAAGCTAATGTGTAGTCATTTGAATCAAATCAAATCAGAACAATCAACATCTCATTCAATCAACCCATCGTTCCTCGCCTATCATGAGGACAATCTGCTATCAATCAAACTATCATTCTTTTCCTATCATGAGGATGCTTTGCTATCAATCAAGCTATCGTTCCTCGCCTATCATGAGGATGATCTGCTATCAATCAAACTATCGTTCCTCGCCTATCTAGAGGATAATCTATTATCAATCAAACTATCATTCCTCGCCTATCATGACAACAATCAATTATCAATCAAACTATCATTCCTCGCCTATCATGAAGATGATCTACTATCTATCAAGCTATCGTTCCTCTCCTATCATGAGGATGATCTGCTATCAATCCTACCATCGTTCCTCACCTATCATGAGGGCGATATGCTATCTATCCTATTTTTTTTTCTCGCCTATCATGAGGATGATACAACACTAGTTCTATCATTTTATTCTCACCTATCATGAGATCTAATTATCATGCAAAACATCAATCAAACACTACACATACCACAATCTAACTGAAATCAATCCAAAACATGACAAATCAATGACTTCTAGGCTTCAAGAACATCTTGCGAACATCTTGCCATTTGGGACCGCAAAGGCACCAAAACAAAGTTTACATCTCAAAAACATGTTTTCCAAGCTTGCAAGAGGCGCCACTTGGGACCCCAAAGGCGACAAAACAAAGTTCAACTACAAAAACCTCCATTTTCAAGCTTGCAAGAGGTTCCACTTGGGACACCAAAGGTGCCAAAAAAATGTTGGAGGCGAAAAACTTGAATTTCAAGCTTGCAAGAGGTGCCACTTGGGACCCCAAAGGCGCGAAAACTCTCAAAAGGCTCAAAAACATCAATTTTAACCTTACAAGAGGTGCCACTTAGGATCCCAAAGGTGCTAAAACTCTCAAAAGGCTCAAAAACATAAATTTTAAACTTGCAAGAGGTGCCAGTTGGGACCCCAAAGGCACCAAAACTCTTAAAACACATGAAAACTTGAATTTCAAGCTTGCAAGAGGTGCCATTTGGGACACCAAAGGTGCCAAAACTCTCAAACATGCTAAAAAACACTTGAAAATGACAAAAACATCACCTAAAAGTGCATAACTAACATCCCATAAGCTACAATATCCATCTACGATGTTCAAAATACCATTAAAAGACAAAAAAATGACTAACAAAGAGTTTTCTCATAAAGCGTATCGTAGGTCCAGAGGCAGCAAGCTGATCAGGTTGGCGAAGACGCTCAGAACGATGCTTGCGGTATGGGATCACCATCTTTCTCTAAGCTCTCTAAACTTCAACTTCTCCAAACTCAAAATGTGCAAATGAATTCCATTTTACCCCTTTTTACCTTTTAAGGGTAAAATGGAGGGAATTAGGGTGGGATTTATTTCACATTTTTAAAAAAAAGGGAGGGGTAATTAATCAACACTTTTCAAAGAAAGAGCTTGCAACTCAATTTCGAGAGATAAATCGTCTCTAAGATCAAACCTTCACCAAATCGACATTGGAACATCACTGCATCATCACAACACTTGATTTTCACATCCTCACATTCACCGATTTATCTCTCTAGGGGGCATATATCCGTCAATACCTAGAATTCAAAAGTTTGGGGCATCAAAATATTGCATCATCTGGGGCATCAAAATCTTGCATTATCTAGGAATCAACATCAAAATCTTCTTTAAAGTAATGTGTAAACACATCACTTGAAAGAGGGGAAAAATGTATACACCTGAAAACAGTCATCGCATTCAATTAATTAAATACAACCTATTTTATTAATACTTCAACTACATATAAATTAGGTCTTACTTTATTTATATTGTCACTTTCCTTTTAAATTCTCCTAATTCACATTCTCCTAAATTAAATAAACAAAAAACCCTAAACGTGTTTATTTAATTAATCTTCCCTAATCCTGATTAAGAATTAGAGCACATTTCTACAACTTTTTTATGTGCCACCTCATAAAGGTCACATGAAAATAAATAAGCCTAATTATTAATTAGAATTATCCTCACACACTTCCACCAATAATAAAAAGCACATGGTTTTATTCCCCCACACTTCCAACAAATTTGGAGCACATGGGTCTCTGTTTCACACACTTGGAATCTCATACATTTGGCATGCTTCCAATTGGTCAAGGGATTCTCTTCACACACATGGCATGTTGTCCTTGGTTAAGGGGACAACATCCCGATTCCTTTCATCTCCACCATCTATCTTGTCTCCTTTGAATCTGAACTGTTGATAGGTGCCACCTCACAAAATGCTTGAGAAACTCTATAAATACACCCCTTATCCTTTGCATTATCATCCACTTTTTGAGTAATGTTATAATGCTATTTTGAAATACAAATTTGGAATAGTGTTATAGTGCCCTTTTCCATCCACACTTTAAGTATTGTTACCATGCAGGTTTTTTGTCGGAACTTGGATCTTTCATGGAGTCTTATACTTAGCTTGCATATTATGTGCTACTGTGCATTCTCATCTTAGATTAATTAATTCCTTCATAGTTACATTTTATCATCTCCATTGCATCATAGTTACATTTTAGTTTAGTTTTCCTTTTTTTTGCATTTGAGCATATGCATAATCATGGATAGTTCACTATAGTTGCATATCATCTCACTCATCTCCACTTGTTCATCTATCATCAACATCATCCTTCATTTATCATTGCATCCATTATCCTTTCCATTGTTTTGTTTCATTTACGAGCATACCACTAATCATTCTAGCACACATTTGCATACCACTAATCATTCCACCACACATTTTCACATTGAAATCATCTTAGCTTGCATACTAAGCATCAAATCTCATTTTCTAGGTAGTCATTTTAACAACCTTTGTGCCCATAGAAATCTGAGGGCCAAATGGTTTAATAAATCCCTAGAATTAGAGAAAAAAGATACGTATTTGAAAGGTTTGATTGTATTAACAATATATTAGTTTTACTTGCTTCAGACTTTGAATGTAAACCATCTCATTAAGGTTTTTGTTGAAATTAGAATAACTCACTCTACACATTTTAACACACGCACACCTGGTATGGACAATGGTGCATTAGGCATGGATACTACCACTCACACGAATTCACCTTCCCATCCCATGCATGTTGACACACAAGCTAGTTTCATTTTGCAAGATAAAGTCATTAGTATTCATGAAGATTTTGCACATTTACAACAAGATTTATCCCTTGAAAACATTTCCACCAATGCCATACTTTCCATAGAAAACCTTCATTATTTGGTTGAAAGTGATGATGGCTTACACGTTATGAAAAGAATAGCTGAAATATACAAAAAACATGTTCCTTCCACATCTGAACCACAAAAAAATGTTATGAGCCAAGGACGATAAAAAATCCCTCCTCCTTCAACCATAGCATCCATTCCCACCTATACTACTCTTCAAACTACGACAACGATGCAACAGGTTAGTCATGTGACTCCTTCTATCACTATTCCACCTAGCATTCCTAGTTGTTTTGTGGCATCGCATGTTCCCTCTTCCACCTTCACCCCTCTTAGTGTTCCTTTCACTTCTCGTAACATTATAAATGCCATCACCATTTTTCCCTTTCACCTCATACCACTTACACCGATCCCATCATTACACAATTCTTTAACATTGTTTCATCCATGCAACAACAAATCTCCACCATTAGCCAAAGTTAAAGTGCTCCACCCATGTATCATGTCCCTAGTAGCCCATTATCCCTAGAGATCTTACACACTCAGATGCCACAATGAATTGAAATTCCTAGGTTTGAGAAGTACGAAGTTAAAGGAGACCCTACTAATCATGTCAATGCTTATATAGCCTTGTGCAATGATTTTGTCCTTAATGACAAATTATTAGCTAAAATTTTCCCTAGGACCTTAAAAGACACTGCATTGAAGTGGTTTTCCAACTTACCCAATCATTCAACCCGATCATTTAATAAACTTGTGGATGTCTTTATAAGTCAATTCCAAGTCCATATGACTCCTAAAAAGACAATGGTCGATTTAATGTGATGTAAAAAAAGTACCGATGAAAAAGTTACTGATTTCATTTCACGTTATCAGTCATTGTATGCTAAAATTGATATCAAGATTCCTGATTCACATCTGTAAAAGATGTTTATCAAAAACTTGCATACTCACTATGTGGCCAAAAAGTGTATATTTTGCTTGATATGGGAACAATTGATGACAAATTGGACTTAATGAGGCCTTGATAAGGTGTTGTAACACATCTCCACACTTTTCTAAGACCATAATATCATAATTCACCTAAATAACCTTACCAAGACCAATTTCAAGGTTTTGTAAAGTCTTGTAACAAACTTTCACACTTTTCTAGGCTTGTCATCAATATTTACACCTTTATTATGCTTTAAATGGCCCTTTTATGCATTTACAGGCCTTAATTAAGTGTCTTGTTGAAGAAGAACCCAATAAACAACAATTAATACATCTTAATCTCTGAAATCCACTCAAAATTTCCTAGGTGGACTAAGTCACCACCTTGGGCGACTTAGTCCCATGTGGCACAAAAATCAAAATTAATTCACATTTCTTTTAGGTTTTTATTCTTTAAGAGCTAAGGTCAGCCTGTGATGAGCTATTTTTGGGAATTTAGGCATAATTGTGTATAAATAAGGGTTTTTCCCCTCATTTTTCAATCCCATAACTCATCTTAAGTCATAACTCATTATCATTCATCATTCATCATGTTGTCAAGTCAAGCAAGCTAGGGTTTTATCATTGCAAGTCATCAAGATAGCTTCCTAAGACATTCAACGACATATTATTCATGTTTTGTTGCAGAAATTCAAGATCAAACATCATGAAAAGGTATTAACTCCATTTTTGCATGCTTCATTACATTCTTTCTTCATTTGGTTTAATTACCTAAAAGGGATTTGACTAAGGCAAATTCCCATGCCCTAACAATCAACATTTTCTCCTTCTCTCTTTGTGTGTTTGCAGATTTAGGCACTTTGAGGGTTTGAAGATCATTGAAAACTAGGTTGAAGACTCATTTGAAGAAATATATTTCTTGACCTAGCCAAAATATGAAAAAAAAGTCACCTCCATACCCGAAAATCAGTGTCAGAAACGGACACCTGTGGGAAACCAGAGTGCAAACCTAAGGCTTCCTTTTCCACTTCTAAATTTTCAAAAATTCAGAAGTAGACTAAGTTGCCACTAGTGGAAACTTAGTCCCACTACACCTATTTTTTGGAATTTTTTTTTATAGATTTTCATACCTATTTGGTCGAAACGGGCTCCAGACCCATTTCTCTAGATCTAGGACTAAGTCGCCCAGATTGGCGCAAGTGTCCCAGTTGACTTCTACAATAGTTTTGTCAGAATTCCAGACCTTCATGCCATCCTTTTTCAGCCTCCAGGTGCACACATTCAGTTTTAAAATTTTCTATTTTGTTTCATGGTCCTTTCTAGGTCATTTAGTTCATGTTTGCATATCACAATGTGTTTTCAAAAACTTTGTGTTTCTTAGGTTTACATTAATAATCATCTTTATTTTTTAGTTTATTTCACTTAGGACATTACATTTAGACACATTTCATCCCTCATGACATTAATCTTTAGTGTAGACATTAGCATTTTGGCCCATCTCTCTCCTTTTAGGTGAAAAGCCCTAGAAGAGTTAGAGAGCATTAAGGTGCCAAAATCATCGGTTACCTTTTGGTGAACCCATCTTTAGAATACTTTATTTTCTTATTTTTGATTCCTTCATCATCCTAGAATTAGCATTAACATTGCATTAGTTAATTTGTATTCTAGGTTTTTTAGATTTTGCATTAGTGAAAGTCCATATAGTTTGTATTTTTGCATTCTAAATCATTGGAAAACATCGGAAAAAAACATTTTATTTTACTATTCAGGTCATCCATACTAATCAGCATCAAAACCAATTAAATTTTTTTGAACATTTTGAAAAAACCCTAATTGGGACTAATTCGCCACTTTGGGCGACTTAGTCCTAGTCCTGATTTTTCACTATCTATTACAGTGTCAAAAACCTCATTTTTGTGCTTCCTAAGCCTCCTAGTATTATATACTATAGTCTGGAAAGTTTCAGGATAATTTGTTTTATGCATTTCACTTAAAAACTTCAATTTAGAGTAGTCATTTTTGAAACCATTTCAATTACATGGTTCTTTACATCTAAAAATGCTTCCATTTCTACACTTTTGCATATACAATATTTCTATTCATAAAACTTTGCATTAGTTTGGTAAAAGTACTTTTCATTTTTGCAAATACATTGTTTACATTCTTAAGGCGTTGCATAAATTGGATAAGAGTGTCTTGTATCTTTCAATATACATTGTTCATATTGTTGAAAAATTGCATGGAATGGTTACACGTGCTTTTCATTATTATTCAAACAATCCTAGTACCTTACATATGTAGACATGTTAAGAAACATTTCCTATCCCCTCCCTATGAGAGTGTTTTAGCAAAAGAGACTACAACTTGGGCCATTCCTAATGATCATACTTGTTCTTCTCATAATATCTCTCCTCTTGGTGATGAAGATATCTTAGTAGAAGAATCAATTAATGAGAGTTTTGAGAATCCTAGTTGTTTCTCTCCTTTAACCTCTCTTAGTGGACAAAAGAATCACAACCAACATAAAACAACCTTAGATGATCATGGCATTACAATTTATTTTTCTTCTAGTATCTCTTCTTGTTGTGAAGACAATACTTTGCTATTAGAAAACCTATTTTGTGAAAATCATGAGAATCTTAGTTGTCCCCCTTCACCTCATAAAATATCCTTAAACAGGACAACACAACCATAGCTAATCATGGCAATCACATTTTTTCTTCTCCTAGTATCTCTCCTAGTCGTGAAAAAGATACTTTGTTGTTAGAAAACACAATCAATGACAATCATGAGTATCTTGGTTGTCCCCCTTTATCTAGTGAAACCCTTCTTGACTAAGAACATTCCACTATTGAGATACATCAAACCAAAAATGTTGAGGTTATGAATGTGCAAATTTCCATTAGATCCCCCTTGATGAATGGACCTCATACATACACCATGGGAAATCTTAATAACCCTCTAATTCTCTACCCACCTTCACACAAACAACAAAATCAACACCAACCTGAACTAATCCTTTACCCATGACCTCTACCTCCACCCAAACCCGATTTTATCCTTTACCCACCTAATATTTCATGATGTTGTTCACACACACTACACTAGAAACAATCCATCACCTCCACAACCCACCCCAACACCATTACCTTTTCCTAATCCCATATTTCCTAGTGCTCCTCGATTAAATTCATGCATTAGGGAGTATGATCTTGTTGAACAACTTAATAATACTCCTACAAAGATATCCCTATGGGATTTACTTCAAAATTCACCTACCTATCACACTATGCTTCAAATGGCCTTACAACAAGTTCCTATCCCTTATAATGTGCAACTGACTGACATAGCAGCCATAATTCAAGGATTGAATGCTAACATCATTTTCCACAAAAGTGATCTCCCCCCTTTGGGCATGCAAAAAAAAAATGAAGCTTTCATGATCATTGCTCGATACAATACGATAGGGATAAAGAGAACCCTTATTGACAATGGCTTAGCCCTTAACATGTGTAGTATAGACATCTTGGATAGGCTTTGTGTGGATAAATAAAAATTCAACCCAATTCTTTATCTATTAAGGGCTTTGACAATGAAGAAAAGAAACCGCTTGGTGTGATCACTTTACCTATTATAGTTGAAGAAGTCACACTGAATACACCAATCCATGCCATGCCGCATAATCTTTCATAATAATCTCCTTCTAGGAAGGTCGTGGATTCATGAAATGAATGGTGTGCCATCCACTCTTCATTGTTAAATGAAGTACATTCACAGCAACATAGTACACATACCTGAAGCTGACCCTAATCCAAATAGTTTTTTGAACATTGAGAAACACAAAGAAAATCATTTAAACACATTAACACCAACTATACAATGGGAACCAACACAACAACAAGAAAAACAACAACATATTGAACAAATAATGAAGCTATTAGACGATGATTGTGGTTCCTTAGACTTCACACCACCACTCATGGATGATCCTTCAAAAGCATCCACCTCAACCACTTTAGACCAAAACATAACCAATTACACAACTTTTGACAAACACAACAATGGATAATCACCTAATTCAAAAGCAATGACAAAGCTTTATGGAAAAGGTTATGAAATTATGAAATAACTTGGATGTAGTGGAAAAGGATGTGGTGCTAACAAACAAGGAATCCAAAACCCTATAGATCCTATTACACAACAAACATCTCATGGTCTTGGTTATTGTCCTTTGATAGAAATCGCCAATCCTTCATTGAATATCAATGCATCTTCACTTAATGTCAATGTCATCATGCAAAACGCTAATGAATTGAATTCATTAGATTTCACATCCTCCTATAAAGGAGAACAAGATATCACAATTTAAAGATTCTTGTGTAGGTATGACAACTAATACTAAGCAAGATTTATCTTTAAAAAAAACTACAAGACCATCTACTCCCATTGATTAAGAGGATTTCTTGTCAAGATTCCTCCAAGAACTCAAAAGAAATTATATTACAAGACCTCATTTTGTTCCTATTACAAAGTTAATGGTCATTCCACTAATGAATGTAAGGCTTTGAGTCAAAAAATCCAACATTTTCAGGAGTTTGGTGTTCTTCCTTATTTGGGGGCACCTAATCTCTCTAATTGATACTGATTTTCACTCTAGCATGCACCTTTTCAATCATTTTCAGCTCACCCTTGTCCTGCACTAAGTGGGGGCAAGGGTTTAAGTAGCATTTTCCTTTTATGTCACTTGTTGCCTCTTTTGACTAGTTAATAACCTTTCATGAACATATAAGAGCAAGCCTGGGATGTGGATGATATGCCTTAAGTTGGCTCGCATGTGACATACTACCTTTTTCATGATGAAGCTTCTCGAAAACATATGACTTCACATAGTATTTTCCGAGTAAGCTCTTATGTCCTCCTACTTTAAAGCAGTTGCTCACAATAATGGTGCTAGCAACTACTTTAAAGTGGGGGCATACATCAACACTCACATTTCATTGTGCAGTTTCTTTCTTTTTGAGATGCGTCCTCTTCTTGGCAATTTCATTGGGCTTGATTCCCTCCAAGAGTGTGATACTTCTTTTGACACAACCTCTCTTGGAGATATTAAGCACAATTTCCCCTAAGATGAGACCTTGCACAAACTAAGAAAAATCCCTTTGAACATTTATTACACTATTTTACCAGTTACAACAATTGTTACATGGCCACCTTGCATAACATAGCTTGCATGCCTGTCATACTATCCAGTTTGTCTATAAGTGTCAAGCATACAAATTTTTTCTTACCTCATAGAGCTCGAAGATCATTTTTTTGGCGCCTTATCAAATTTATCAGGACGTATAACTTTGGTCATATGGTTAAGCAGGAAGCCCAACCAATGGCATGACTTTCCCCATAGCCACCTTGTGGATTTCTCACCCCACGGACAACCAGAAGTTCCATGGCCCCAGAATGAGTATACTTTGGCCTTCTCACCTGACAAACAACTAAGAAGTTCTGTTGGCCCAGAGTGAGTACACATTTTCAAAAAAAAAAAGCCTAGATCTAATCCACAACATGTTGGACAGATGGTCAAAGCTTGATCCATCCCATTTTCATTTCCTCCTAGTTCCTGCCATTATATAATCATGTATCTTGTCTTGCTACAAATCATTCACCTTGCATGTGTCCTTTCATGCTTATGTTGGCTTGACTTAGGATCTTGGATCCTAGGGGCTTGCACAACCTCCTTTGATCTTAGCCATTCTTTTTCATCCGCAATGGTATGAATGGAATCCTCTTGAATGACTACTTTAGCCTGAGTTTGAAGCAAGTTCATCCTCTCACTAAAGTAGGGGCTTAATGTGTGGCCAAAAAGTGTATACTTTGCTTAATATGGGAACAATTGATGACAAATTGGACTTAATGAGGCCTTGATAACGTGTTGTAAGGTGTTGTAACACATCTCCACACTTTTCTAAGACCATAATATCATAATTCTCCTAAATAACCTTACCAAGACCTATTTCAAAGTGTTGTAAAGTCTTGTAACAAACTTTCAAACTTTCCTAGGCTTGTCATCAATATTTACACCTTTCTTATGCTTTAAATGGCCCTTTTATGCATTTATAGGTGTTAATTAAGTGTCTTGTTGAAGAAGAACCTGATAAATAAAATTTAATACATCTTAATCTTTGACATCCACTCAAAATTTCCCAAGTGGACTAAGTCACCACCTTGGGCGACTTAGTCCCATGTGGCACAAAAATCAAAATTAATTCAAATTTCTTTTGGGTTTTTATTCTTTAAGACCTAAGGTCGGTCTATGATGAGGTATTTTTGGGAATTTAGGCATAATTATGTATAAATAATGGTTTTCGCTCTCATTTTTCAATCTCCTAACTCATCTTAATTCATAACTCATTATCATTCATCATTCATCATGTTCTCAAGTCAAGCAAGCTAGGGTTTTATCATTGCAAGTCATCAAGATAGCTTCCTAAGACATTCAAGGGAAGATTCTCCATGTTTTGTTGTAGAAATTGAAGATCAAACATCATGGAAAGGTATTAACTCCATTTTTGCATGCTTCATTACATTATTTATTCATTTGGTTTAATTGCCTAAAAGGGGTTTGATTAAGGAAAACCCCCAACCCTAACAATCAACATTTTCTCCTTCTCTCTTTGTGTGTTTGCAGAATTAACCACTTTGAGGTTTTGAAGATCATTGAAAATCAGGTTGAAGATTCATTTGAAGACATCTCTTTGTTGACCTAGCCAAAATATCAACAAAAAGTCACCTCCAAACCTGAAAATCAGAGTTTTAGAAGTGGACATCTATGAAAAACTAGAGTGCAGACCTAGGGCTTCAATTTCCATTTCCAAATTTTCAGAAATTAAGAAGTGGACTAAGTTGCCACTAGTGGAAACTTAGTCCCACTAAACCTGTTTTTTAGAATTTTTTTATAGATTTGGATACCATTTGGCTGAAATGGGCTCTAGACCAGTTTCTCCAGATTTGGGACTAAGTCGCCCAAATTGGAATAAGTGTCCTAGTTGACTTCTGCAACAATTTTGATAGAATTTCCGATCTTCATTCCATCCTTTTTCAACCTCTAGGTGCACACATTCAGTTTTACAGGTTTTTTTTTTTGTTTCATTGTCATTTCTAGCTCATTTAGTTCATGTTTGCATATCACAATGTGTTTTACAACACTTTATGTTTCTTAGGTTTTACATTGATAATCATCTTTCTTTTTTAGTTTATTACACTTAGGACATACATTTAGACACATTTCATCCCTCATGACATTAATCTTGAGTGTAGACATTAGCATTTTGACCCATCTCTCTCCTTTTAGGTGAAAAACCCTAGAAGAGTTAGAGAGCATTAAGGTGCCAAAATCATCGTTTACACTCACCTTCAGGATAAGTTAACTATGATGAAATTTCCTTCATTCTTGCATTTATGCACAACCATTTGTGACTATCACAAATCAGTTTCTAGTCATGATTCAAATTCCACTTCGAATTGAGTTGAGAAGTCTGGGCAAAACACCCAACACAATGTGCAAAAATTTAGAAAACCAAACCAAGGCTTTTTAAAGTTCAATCCACCTCGCGAAAATCAACCCTACCTATTCCAAGTCAAGTGGAAGTTGTTAAAGAAGTGGTTCCCTTTACCTATGGAGACCCAAAGAGATAATTTACACCCTTACCTGATACTCTCCATAACACAATGAATCCACTGTTGCAACAATAGATGATAACTTTTCCTATAGTTAAACCGCTTGATACCACTAAGCCTTTACCACCTACCTTTAAACCAAATGCTTATTGTCATTTTCATCACCAAAATGGACATGACACCAAACAATGTAAGCATCTTAAACACTTAGTTCAAGACCTCATTAATTCATGTCATTCGTCCATTGCGGATGTCAATGATCAAGGCAATAAGTCTGTTGCACCCCCTAATCAGAATTTAAAAATCTTTACCAATCCCATGGATAAAAAAAATGTTGCATTTTTCAAGGCTAGTGAACCTTCAAACCCTCATGTTATGAACATTGCTACAAATAATGAACAACCTGATACTACTCCAAATGTTACCTAAGTTAATCCTATGGATGAACTTGTGGGTACGATAGACGTTATTTCTCGTAAGGGCCTCACCAATAAATCTCTTGAGATTAATTTTTCTTATCATGATATACTTAAAAGGCTTCTCGATGGTCCTCTTTACATAGCCGGTCAAATCTATGATAAAACCACCAATGGGATATTAGTAGATCCTACCTGTGGTGAGAATGTGATCACGAAAGAATTTTTAGTATTACCTGAAATTTATCAAGAGGATTATAATAAACCAACCACATGGATTAAAACACATACTAGTTTTGCATGCCTTGAGATTGTATTGATCATACTCCCCTTACAGATAGGACCCGATACTTTGGATGTAAGATTTTCTATTATTCCACAATCAAATCAATTTCATCTACAACTAGGCTATTCTTGGCTTCTCTCGATGAAATTGGTCCCTTCAGTTGTTCACAAATGTTTGAAGTTTCCACATGGAAATGACATATTTACCATACATCATAGTCGCTTTGATCCCTTATCTTCTAAAGGTAATTTTTCCTTAGAAGCCTTTTGGCTTGGACCTATGGAACCCATCACCCCTAGAAAATATTTCTTTTTCATAGCCTATCAAAATTTCAAATCCAAACGAATAGCCAAATTGTCTCTTCATAACATGTCCTTGTCCACTTCTACTTCTCCTATCATAGATGAGACCATGCTTCATCCTGAGTCCAAGACTGAAATACAACCTCATGAGCAACCAACCATAGACACCTCCCCTTCCTCGTATAAATGTCCAAGAGAACATGAAACCAATCCCGTCATGCCCCCTCACATTAAACAAGTTTATAAATCCAAAGAGAAAGTAATTGACCCATCTTCTTTAGTTCCTTCCATTCTTCCCCTTCAAGAAGAAAAGGAACCTATGGTGGATCAACCTGCTCTTACAACTCAACAAATTCAAAATAAAATTAAAAGAAACCAAAGTGCTATGGAGTGTAGGTGTCATCCTCGCCTCCTTGCTCGTAAAATATAAAATGAAAACAACAAAGAAAATCAACCTCTGCCTTTGATAGAAACAATAAATGATCACCCTCCTTCTCCTAACCCACCACAAGATAATACAGTTCCACCCTCACAACAAAGTGATTTGATCCAACAACCACAGCTCCCGATACATCCTCCCTTGGAAATAACCCTTCATCCTCCTGTCGTAATCAATATTGATGATAATGATGATGAGGAAATCACAAAAATAGATGAAGAAGTGCATAACGATCTAAACTATTTATTTTCATCTACCATGAGCTTAAATGAAAATTCTTCTACAACAGGTGAAGAACCCGACACTTCCCCTAGTCTGACACTTGGAATTCTTCCTTTGGATAGTAAATTTCCCTCACAATACAATGAACATGATTGGGGGGCGAATGACTTGTTAGATGGTTGAATTGCATTTTCCTTTCTATTGTTTTGCATTTTTCTTTTATTTTCTCTTTCTTTTGCAATTTTATGTTTGTATTGTGTTCCCCTATAATGTATATGTGATGTTCTCTCTCTTTGTGCACTTCCTCTATTTGTACCTCTATTCTTCTATATGTTGTACATGTTTTGCATTTCCCTTTTTTCTTTTGTTCTATGTTCTCCTTTTGGGGATGACACAAAGCATTGAAACGCCCTATGTCTCTTCCATGTTGACCCAAAAGGTCCTTTTACTTTTTCTCTTTTGTTTTGTGCTTTCCTTTTGGGGATGATGCAAAGCGTTTAGATGCCCTATGTCTCTTCCATGTTGACCCAAAAGGTCCCTTTTACTTTTACTTTGTCTTCTCTTGTGTTTTCCTTTTGGAGATGATGCAAGGCATTGAGACCGTAATGTCTCCTTCATGTTGACCCAAAAGCTTTCGGTATTTGCAGGATCATCATGGAAAAAATAGGCCCTTAAGTGGAAAAAAATTCAGAAAAATTAGAGTTTGGAAACTTGACGTAAAAATTTGAATAAGTTATCTATATTATTTAAAAAATATGTAAGAATAGAATCTGTAGAAAATTGAATGTAGTTTCTAAACTACTAGGTTTATTTAAAAACTAAAAATCTATTTGGTGAAAATTTGAAATTTCAATGCAGTAGTACTTAAATTCCAGGGAAAAAATAAGAAGTAGGTGTCTGTCTGACCACCCTAACCATAATAAAATCATAATACTTTTTTATAATATTATATACATAAGTAGAGGACTCATGCGAATGTGATGCATATTTTTTTTTAAAATTCCAAGTAAATAATTAATTATGAATTTTTTATTACAAATTTTAAAAATATAAAAACTTCGTATATCGCCACCTTAACTTGGTCAAAACTTCATGAAATTCAGTTTTTATTTTTTTAATCCTATAGTATGCAAAGCATAGAATGTGATGCATGTTTTGGATTCAAAAAATATGATATTGTTTGAAAGCTATATGTTTTTCAATCAACCTATCAATCAACACTTTAGTCATAATTCAAATAGAAAATGAATAATAATTATTTATTAAATTCAAAGTAAAGCATAATTTATATTGGTGGAAAGCTAAGAATCTCCTTTAAAAACCCTTTTCATTTCATCAATTTTGGGTAAAAAAAAATTGTCACCACATATCCTACAAATACCCATCGTATTGCCACTTTTTGGCCCATCATGATCCTGCACATACCCTTTCCCTTTGCTTTTTCCTTTTCATTTTCTTTTCACTTGTGTTTTCCTTTTGGGGACAATGAAAAGCGTTGAGACTACAATGTCTCTTCCATGTTGACTCAAAATGAACTTTCTTTTTCTTTGTTTTTGTTTTATTTGTGTCATTCTTTCAGTTCTATGTATTTGGGGAATGATGACAGTTCTGACCTCTGTCATAAAAGAATTTTAGCAATGAACATACTGACCCAAAATCCATAGACCCCTTATGTGTTTGGTGTGTTCCTTTCTATGGGAAACCTCCCTTTTCTTTTTCTTTTTTTTTGTTTACATGAAGCAGCCTTACTTGGCAACATATGACTTGGCATAGGGGATTTCCATGTTGGCTTTCATGTCTTTTTTTGTTTTTTCATTTTCTTTCCTTTGCTACTTTAAATTAATTGCTCACAAAATGTTGTGTACCAATTTATTTGAAGTGTGGGGCATACATTGGCATCATTTCATTTACATTCTTCATGTAGCCTTGTCACTTCATACGATGCACTTGTCACTTTGTGGATGACATTAGATATGATGTCCTTCATAAGTGTGATCTATCCTAGCATATTGCATTCCTCTTGGTGGCATAATGCGATGCATTGGATCCCCTAAGTTGTGAATATACTATTGTTTTATTGGTCCTTTCTTGGAGACATTAAACACAATGTTCCGTAAGCGATAAACCTTGCATGAACTTAACAAGACTCCTTTGAACATCTTTTTCATTTTACATTTTTTTTTACATTTTATCTTTTACATCTTTGCCACCTTGCATAATACAACTTTCATGCCTATGGTACCCTTGCATTTGTTCATGAGTTCTAAGCATACAGAGCTTTGCTTGTCTCATGAAGCACGAACCAACATTGTCTTTGTGGTGCCTTATTAATGTTATTAGGAGGTATAACTTTGATACGGCTGAGTGGGAAGCCCATTCTGAGGCATGACTTTCCCCATAGCAACCTTTTGGGATTTCCCACCCCACAAACAACTAGAAGTTTTGTGGCCCTAGAGTGAGTATACATGGGAATTCTCACCCAACGAACAACCATAAGTTCCATCACCCCAAAGTGAGTACACATTTCTTATTTCAAACAACCAGCCTAGATCTAATCCATAATGAGCTGGGCAGACAATCGAAGCTTTCATTCCTTTTCATCATCATGTGTGTTCCTTTGTTCTTATGTTTGGTTTTCCATGAGATATTGATCCTAGGGGCTTTATCATCCCTCTTTATTATTTTTGTTTCATCTTTCCAACATGAGTGCATTAGGATCCCTCTCGATGTGCATGTTGGGCTACTTTAGCGAGAGTTTGAAGCAAGTTCATTCTCTCACTAAGTGGGGGCTTAATGTGTCACCAAAAAATGTATAGTTGACATTTTTATGCTCACTTGAGTCTTTCTAGTGGAATTTGGCTTGATTTTTCCTAGATTTAATGTTGTAATGTGGCCGACACATTCACATTAGGTCTTCGACCCTTGTGAATCATTAAAACTTCTAGGATCTCTTGTAAAGGTGTTGTGAAGTGTTGTAACCCAGTTTCACACTTTTCTAGGACCCTTTCATTATAATTCACTTAAATAACTCCTTTTTATCACTTACCAAGTCTTATTTTAAAGTGTTGTGAAGTGTTGTAACCCACTTTCATGCTTTTCTAGACTTGTCTTCACTAATTCAACCCCTTCTCATGTTTAAATGACCCCTTAATGCACTTTCCAACCATTTTTAAGTGTATTTTTGAGGATACTCCCTTTGCAAAACATTTAATGCCCCGTAATTCCTGACACCCACTTAATTTTTATAAGTGGGACTAAGTTTCCAATAGGGGTGACTTAGTCCTTTTCGGCACAAAACTTAAAATAAGTTTCAATTTCTAGCGGGAATTTATCCTCTTACCCTTGACGTCAGCCTATGATGTGTTAATTTTAGGGAATTTTAGTAAAATCAAGTATAAATAAGGGTTTTTCCCCTCATTTTACATCCCCTAATCTCCCACACTTTCCTAGTTCACAAGCATTCAAGCAAATCAAGCATTATCAAGTCAATCCATTAGAGCACTTCATTGCATATCTTCATAAATATTTTGAACATTAAAGGTGTGGTAAGTTTATGAAATTTTCATGTTATCTAGTTATCATTCTATTTTCATTTCATTTCATTGTTTAGGGTTTGACTACCAAAGTGGGGTTTGACCAAGGCAAACCCCCTATTCTCTAACGCTCAACCATTTTTCCCCTTTTGCATGTGTGTTTGCAAACTTTTGTATGCAAATTTATCAAAGAATTAGGTGTTGGAAGGTGGTCAACAAGTATATAAATTCAATCAAGTCAACACAACCCTAGTTTAATCTTGGAGAGACTTTTTACCCTATTTTCTACAGAATCAAGTGCAGACATCTTTCATAAAAGAAAGTGCAGACCTGAGGCTACAAGATTTTGTCCCAAATTTTATGAGATTTTCAGGTGGACTAAGTTACCACTACTGGTAGATTAGTCCCACTTCCAGGCCTAAAAAGTGATTTTGACATTTCTGGATACCCATTTGGTAGATTCCTATTCCAACAATGTTTCCTGAAACTGGGACTAAGTCACCCAACTTGGCATAAGTGTCCCAATCAACATTTTCATCCATTTTTTTAGGATTCTAGAATCCCCCAACATCAATCTTTAGATTCCAGGTGCACCTCTTTCATTCTGTTCTATTATTTCATCATTTAGTTGCATTTTTAGGCATTTCTGCATATCACACTGTGTTTTCCAGAATTTTACATTTTCAAAGCTTTGCATCATTAGATCATTTCATTTCCAGATCATAGCATTATAAAATCATAATTAGGCATAATACATCTCATTTACATTAACTTTGAGTGTAAATCCTTGCATTTTGGACCCCATCCAATCCCCTTTCTCCTTTTAGGTGAAAATCCCTAGGAGGAGCAAAGTATTGTGAGGGCTACCCAAAATAATTGTTTACAAGCACAGTAAATTTTTTTTGATCCTTCAGATCTTGCTTTGTGGGATAGTCACTTGACAACTCTTGCAGAGTTGTTTTGTGAATCTCACATTTTTTATTTGGATGATGCTTTTGAGGGTATATCACTTATTTTTTATGAGAGTATTTGCACTGGTGTCACACCATCTATGTCTTTGCAGATTGTTGCTTCAAATTTTCCACATGGTCTTGTTTTGCCACCTTCTTCAGTTGATGTCACACCTGATCATTATGTGACATTTGGTTACATGCATGCATCTAAATAGTTTTCAGAGGCATCTTTCATGTTGATTCATCCTCTCCCTTCTCTTTTTTAGAGTTATAGTTTCTCTTGTATCATTGGTTGTTTCTCTGTAAAGGGAGACATGTTGTTTGCAGACATGGGATATTCTTCGGACTTCCAAGATCAACAAAATATTTTCTTCATCATGGGGGGGATCTTCAACATTTTGTATGGGGAGGATACATTGTCTCTCTCCTTTTGCATTTTTCTAATATCAGTGAGAGGAGTTTTCCTTGGGGGGTCTTTTGAAGTCCTCCTTTCAATTTTTTCATCTTTTTTCTCTCTTTTGGAGAGGGGATTTTTCCAATAGGATTTTTCTCCCTGTCTCCATTTGTGAGAGATTCCATTGCATTTTGCATTGTAAATGGGTACCTAACATGGTTGTGTAGTCGAGATCCATCTTACATCTTAATATTGCATAATAATCTCCCTAAGTTGCACTTAATGGAGGTGTTAGTGTAAATAGGATTTACCTACTTAAGTTTACATAGGCATAATATTTTATTAGTGCATTTAATTATCTGAGCTGTTTCTTTCCTATATTGGTTAGTTTTACACCCGTTGCATTTTCATTCCTTTAAAAGGATTGTATAGTATGTATATTGCATCTCATCTCAATTTATTAACTTCTGTTAAAATACTCTTGTGTTGCTTCTCTCATATTCATGATGATTTTTTTGCAGGTTGTGCTCTTGGAAGGTGGTTGACACCAACAGTCAATCACTACACTATTTTGTATTTCTATTCCATCAAATATTTTACATGTCATTTGATCTCAAGGAATAAAATGCTTAATTATTTTCCAATTATGTAATAACAAGGGTCAAACAACTGAAAAGTGTTGTAATCTATTATATATTATTTTATTTTAGTGCATCTTGACCTAAACATGCATTCCATTCTTAGTAGTCAATTATCTAGAATTTTAGATTATGTTAATTAATTCAAAAAAAAATTACAAGAAAAATTATCCATCTTTACATTTTTTATTCTCTTTGATTGGAAACCAATGAGAGAGTAGTGTACAAACTCAAGAAATTTAACACAAAATGATTAAATCATAATTTGTATATTTTAATAATAAATTTTATTTGATCAATTTATAGTTTTCTCACTGTTATTTCATAGAACTTACTGAATATATAGGTTTTGTTTGAAGGTTTTTTTTGTTGTATTTTTTGTGTTTTGAATAGTGGATATCTATGCATCAAATTGAACTCTCCCTCAAAATATTTCAGCACATTGTATACCACATTTTTATTATTTTATATTTATATAATCTATTGAATTGATTAGATAAAATAATAAATTTCATGAGACCACCAGATTCTTTAATTTCTAGATCTTAAAATTTTATATTTAAGCTACACTACAAAATTCATGAAACTATGAGATATAAAGTACTCCTAAAAATTTTGAACAACACCCACTAAGCCCTCTTCATAATATCGCAACCTTATTTAATAAAAATAAAATGATTATAATATAGATAATGTGTTTTTTTTTTGTGCATTTAATGAAATTATTTAGTATAATTATTGTGTGGTGGCTTTCAAATGAATAAAGACTTATAATTAGAAATCTATTGCAGAAATAGAACAACACACCTTGTTTTATAGCAATACACATTTTATAACATTCTAGAAATACAATTTCACATGTATATATTTCAAGATTAACTAATGGAGTATCTTAAGGTTGTGGGTTGAAAATATTTTGGGTCTAAGTTTGTAGTTTTATCTATTCAAATTTTAAACTTTACATGTTTCTTTTTTTATTTTTAAGCAGTTTTCACATTTGGTATCAAAGAATAAGGTGTTGTTACAGTTTACAAGCTAAGCATTGTAGATAGAATATTCATTCTTGGGTGAAAGATTTATTATAAGTTTTATTTAACAAGAAGCTTGAATCTTTTTTTTTCAGAAAAATACTTGAAGCCTTTCAAGTAGTTTTCATGGATTTTAATGGTGCATTCATAAATATTATTGTTTAAGGTAAAAAAATAGGGTAGACCCAAATGCATGAGCATGAAGATGAAACACTAATTTTTCTAAGACCCTAAACTCTCAAATTATGTGTAAAATAAGATGCAAATAACAATTAGAAATGCTACCTAACTGTTATAGCAACTACAAGGGAAGTTTTAGAGCATAAATAGTTGTGTACCTGGCCAAAAAGTTGTCATTTTTGAGCTATAGAGGACTCATTCGCCTTCAGTGGTGAATGGGTGCTTTTAGGGTTTTGAAAAACTTATTTCAGGGTCTTGTTCCTTGATGTTAGCACTCTCAAATTCCTTGTTTTCAACTTCTGGAAGTCAATATGTAATTTTGTAGGTTCAATTCTTTGATTTTGCACTTTGAATGACAACTTTTGCAACTTTGACAAGTTTACTCCAAATCTTTCTCTTCAACCTATAAATATGCAATCACACACTCAAGGGAAAAAAAATTTGTTGTTTGTTAGTGAATGGGGGTTTTCCTCAGTTAAACCCCTTGTAGGTAATTAAACCAAATGATGAGATAAAGGAATGAAGCATGAAATATGAAAAATGTACTTGATATCACCTTGGATGATGTCTTGTGAAACAAATTTGTAAAATAACATGTAGTGGCCATGAAGAATGTAGATCTTGGATGTGAAATGATTCTTGTAAATATATCCTCAATTCAACATTAACTATCTTAGCTCAACTACATGCATGAATGCATTAAACTATCGACATGATGATATGATCTTCAATAGTTGCAATGAACTCTTGAAATCTACCTTGAAATGCCTTATGAATGCTCTTGCAGGTGCTCATTAATTTATTGAGGGTAAGTGGACTAATTAAACCCCTTTAATTCAAATTTATGCCTTCATTTTGACACCTCCCAAAGATAAATGTGAAAGTGATTTATAAAACTTTACAACACTTAAACAAGGTACACATTTAAATACATTTTATTAGAAAGGGGACCATAAGGCTTAATTAAGCAAATGCATCCTAGAAAAGTCTGAAAGTGTGTTGCAACAATTTACAACACCTTTGCAAAGGATTAATTAAGGAATTTTTTAGTTAAATAAAGGTCCTATAATAGTGTGAATGTGTACAATACATTACAATGTACCACTCCATGACATCTTTAGTTTAGTTTTAATGTCAATTATCAAATCAAGTAAGGAAAAAGGCTTACTTTTTCTATTACTACATTTTCCCCCCACTTTAGTGAGAGTATGAACCCATGTAAAACTCTCACTAAATTAGACATCCAAGAAATTTAAGTATGCAACAATAACAAAGATACATGATCATACCCTATCAAATGCCAAGAAAATAAAACAAAAAAAAGATCAAGCACAACCATTTCAGCATGATATGAAATGAGACTGTTTGTCCATAACATATGTTGTTGACTCTGGGGTAGTGGAACCTCATTCTATCCACTAGGTGAGTAGTCCCAAAGAAGTGGTTTAGTCAAAAATTCATGCTAGTGTATCGGCTTCCCATCATACTCACCGTACCAAAGTTATCCTCCTGATAACTTTAATAAGGCACCACAATGTAAATGATTTTTGTAAATGCTTTTTAATATCATGAAAATTTTTATTAAAGGGGATTTTGCTTTCTTTGTGTAACAGTCTTCCTCTTAGGGAACATTGTTCCTAATGTCTCCAAGAGAGGACAAGTCAAAAGTGTCAAATCATCACCCATGGGATGCCTCATTCTCATCATGCCATGATAGTAGATCGTACACTCTTAGACGACATCAAACCCAATGACACCACCAAGAAGAGGACACATCACAATAAAAAAGGAAAATTAGGCCATGATATTTTGTCAAAAGATGTCATCAATGTATGCCCCTACTTTAAAGCGGTTGCTACACCATTACTGTGAGCAGCTGCTTTAAAGTAGTGAAATTTTTTTGTCCAAAGACATGAGAGATTTCCTTGGAAAACCCTATGCCAAGTCATATGTTTCCAAAATAAGCTACATCATGAAATGGGAAGGAATGGTTGACCCCACAAATACATAAGGGATCTATGGATTTGGGGTTATTATTTTTGTGCTACAATGTTTTCATAGAGCTTGGAACTATCATTATTCCCCAAATACTCATAGAACTAGAAGAATGACACAAAGAGAGTGAAAACAAAGAAAAACCTAGAATGACACAAAGAGAGTGAAAACAAAGAAAAACCTTTTGGGTCAACATGGAAGAAACATGAATCTCTTGTCGCCTTGTGTCATACCCAAAAGGAAAACATAAGACAAATGAAAAAGATAAAGGAAAAGATTTTAGGTCAACATCGAAGAGACATAAATATCTCAATGCCTTGCATAATCCCCAAAAGGAAAACACAAGACAAATGAAAAATAATTATGAAATACAAAAGAATGAAGGTACATATAGAAGAATGCACAAAAGAGAGAGGATACATCAAACAAAATTTTATGGGGGATCACATTACACACATGCAATCACAAAGAAAAACAAAAGTCTAGTAAGGAACAAGCGAGTCAACCTAAAGCAGGTTGTCTTCCTCCCATTCTTGGTTAGTATAAATGGAATGTGGGTAGCTAGCCAAAGGGACAACATCAAGTGTTGAATTAGGACACACACCAAGTTCAACACTCTTTTTAGGAGATTTATCATTTAAGCTCATGAAAGAAGAAGACAATGCATTCAACTCACCATGCACTTGTTCATAAATCTTTGCAATGTCAATGTCATCATCTAAGTTAATCACAAAAGGAGTTTGATTAGCAATTTCCATGCAATGTTCTTGTTTATGTTTCCATGAGGGTTGAGAGTCATCATGCATTGCTTCAGGTATATTTGGATTTTTATTTTCTATGTTATGGTTGATTTCTTGAGTTTGTAATCTATTAGCAATAGCATGATGTCTACGCCTATGCTCTCTAGCACTTTGATTTCGTTTAAATTTATTGTCATTTTGTTTTTGTGTAAGAGTAGTTTTATCAATCATAGGTTCCTTCTCTTCCTTGGGAGGACTAGAAACAACATTAGAGTATGTGCAGGATCATGATGGGCCAAAAAGTGGTGATATGATGGGTATGTGGTTGGAAACTTTTTTTTTACCCAAAATGGATGAAAAGAAAAGGGTTTTTAAAGGAGATTCTCAGCTTTCCACCAATATAAATTATGCTTTATTTTGAATTTAATAAGTAATTATTATTCATTTTATATTTGAATTACAACTAAAGTCTTGATTGATAGGCTGATTGAAAAACATCTATAGCTTTCAAATGGTATCACATTTTTTAATCTAAAAAATGTGTCACATACTATAGGATTAAAAAAAAATGAATTTCATAAAGTTTTGACCAAGTTAAGGTGGTCGGACATATGAGTTTTATATTTTTAAAAGTTGTAATAAAAATTCATAATTAATTATTTACTTGGAAAAAAATTACAAAAAAATATGCATCACATTGGGACACGAGTCCTCTACTTATATCTAAAATCTTATAAAAAAATATTATCATTTTATTGTGGTTAGGGTGGTCAGATAGACACCTACTTATTTTTTCCCCAAAATTTAAGTGCTACTGCATTGAAATTTCAAATTTTCACCAAATAGATTTTTTTAAAAAAATAAACTTAGTAGTTTAGAAAGTACATTCAATTTGCTACAAATTCTATTCTTACATATTTTTGAAATAATATAGATAACTTATTTAAATTTTTACTTCAAGTTTCCTAACTCTTATTTTTCTGAATTTTATCGCCACTGAAGGGCCTATTTTTTTCCATGATGATCCTGCACACACCTAGGAGGTTGCTCAACTGCTTTACCTTTGAATTTTTAAACTTGTTTGACTCTAGGAGGGACAACATGATTTCTTTTACTATCTCGTGGTCTCTTGTGGGAAATTGCATGAGGTTGTTCTATAGATTTTTCTTGTATGGTCGGAAGTGCTTTTGCTTCAATCATTGTGTCATCAAGGATGGTTGGTTTGGCCATAGGTTGAGCCATGTTGTGAAGGGAAAGCTCCACTATTTTATTTTCCTTGAATTTTTTATATGATTTGAAAAAGAAATCTTCATGAGGCTTGATAGGTTCCATAAGCTCGGGCCAAAAGTAATCTAGTGAAAAATTCCCTTTTGCCAAGGTAGGATTAAATCTGCTATGATGCATAGTGAAGATGTCATTGCCAAATGGAAAGTTTAGAAATTTATGCACAACTGAAGGGACGAAATTCATGGAGCGAATCCATGGATAGCCTAGCTTCACATGAAATTGGTCCAATCGTGGGATAATGGAGAATGCGACTATTAATTTTTCCAGTCTCACTTTTAAAGGGAAATGTATCGAGCCTATCATAGGGAAATAAAATTTTTCATGTGTCTTGATCCATTCTTTCGAGTTATCATATGTTTCTTGATATAGCTCATGCACATATAAGAATTTTTTTGTGATCACATTCTCTCCATAGATGGGATCAATCAATATCCCATTAGTGGGCTTATTATTGATTTGGCCAGCTATGTAAAGAGGACCATTAGGTGCACATTTAGGTATGTCATTTTGTGAGAAAACAATGTCAAGAGGTTGTCTAGTCAAGAGCTTATGAGGTTTAGCTTTGATAAATGCTATCAAATTTTCTACAGGATGTGTTTGCATATGATCATGATCCATGTTAACATTGTTCTTAGTTTCAGTAGGAGGATTGATTGTGGCATGTATGTTGCTATTATCTTGTTTGTTCAAGTATTCACGAATGAAACAACTAAGGCTATAGAGTATTTGTGTTTAATTTTGAGTTTTAAGCACTTTCATTAGATTTTATATAATGATAACCAAGCTAATGTCTATGCATTCACTAAGGATATGAACTTATAATTTTTATAGTTATTCATCTAGTTTGTCATTGACATCATGCACATTGATTATAGGAGGTGACGCCATAGGAAATGAAGTATGCAAAATATGAGCCATGGAGGGTTGATTCTCAATACTATCAGAAAGAGAGTTAGGAAACCCAAGATCCATGGCGAGTGAGATATTGCAAGATGACATGAACCTCAAACTACATCTTATAATATTATTGTGAATAGGACACCAAGTTGTAAAGCTCATGCAAGTTTTACAAAGCTAGTGTGAAAACCCTACAATAGAAATGGGACAATGCAATAACCTAGAATGAAATGCAATTTTTAGAGTCTAAGCAATACAATTTACTAATTACACAATACAATAAGCTAAAAATGAAATGTTTTGATGTAATTTTAAATTTTTAACAATGCACTAAAATGAAGCAATTTAAGCTAAATGTAATGAAATTGATGAAACAACAAATCAGGACCTATTATTTTGGATCTTGAGGCTCATTTCACTCAAAAATCATATAAGATCACATAAAAACATTCAAATCCCCGAAAACTCTGAAAACTCACTTCAAACATCTAAGGTGGGACTAATTCATCTTGCCTTGGGCGAATGAGTCCCCTTACGTGGGACCCATTCACCAAGTGTGGCAAATGAGTCCTATTTGAGGTATTTTTCAAATTTGAGCAGGAATTCATTAATTTAAATCATATTTTTGGTAAATGTCAACATTTGAGATCAAAATAATGGTCAATTAGGTGTCAATGCCTATAAAAGCAAGCTTCTAAGTAATTTTTCAAGAGAGGAAAGAATAATTCAAGGACTTTCAGAAAATATCAAGCATTAAGAGTCTTTCACAAGAGCATTTTAATTCCAAAAGTAAGCAAAGTTGAAGCATTGGGGTAGCATTAAAGCATTTTTTTAGGTTTTCAAGCTCCCTTTCTATCAAATATCTAGCATTGTTAAAGGTTGATCATGGATGCCTATGGTGAATCATGATGGATTCTAGGATGGGGAGATGCAAATAGCCATCAAGACAAGCCTCAAGACTTATTTCCTGAGTGATTCCATCTTCCATTGTCGCTCTACACTTAGCCTAAGGAAGGTACAAGTGTCATTAGAGTTCACTTGGGGTGATTGGAGATCATCAGAAGTGGGTTATTCATCTTTTCATTTCTAGTGTTGCATCATATTCTTGCACATTAGAATAGGATTGCATCATATCTTAGATTTCCTAGTCTTTAACACACTTAAGGCTAGGGTTTTTATGCACATTTCTTCATTTCTATCAAGGTTTAATTACCAAACTAGGGGATTGACTAAGTAAAACCCCCTATTAATAAATATCCTTGAATTCTATTTTGTAGGTGTTTTTTACAAATTCAGACCCAAGACTCAGACTGGAAGGAAAGGGGGGGTGTTAAAGTACAGATTAGAACTTTTAGTTTTCAGAAAAGTGGAACTGGACTAATTTTCCAATAGTGGTGAATGAGTTCCACTACTACTATTTATCAAATCTATCTATAGATTCCAGTACCCTTTTCCAAAAATAGGCTTCTGTGTAGAAAATAGGATCTGGGACTGATTTTCCCAAGTTGGGAAATGAGTCCCAGTGGCATAAAAAGTCCATATTTCCATAGTTTCAGAGCTATTCCCAGCCTCTTCAAGGTTTCCAGGTGCACAAGATTTTCATTCTTACCCTTTTTTATTTTTGTTGCATTTCTAGAGCATTTTTCCTTTGTTTGCATATCACACTATGTTTTCAAACATCTTGCATTTTCCAAGTCTACACTTGGTGGTGAACCCTCATTTGTTGTTATCCTTTCCCTAGAACCTTCCCTTTGTCAGATTTCAATCTCCTTTGCATTGAAATCTCAAGGGTTTGTTCTTGAGTAAATAAGAGTTATTTTGTCTCTCTCCTTTTAGGTCCAAAACCCTAGAGGCGAAGGAGAGCACAAAGTAATTTTATTCACTAGGTAACCTCAAGAGGCCTAAAAGGTTGCACAATAAATTAGACAAGATGTTTTCTAACCTCGTTAGTTCCTAAGTACACTTAAGCTATAATGAATAGATAAATTATTGACTCTCACCCCCCCACTTAAGTGATACTTGGGGAGATCATAAAAGTGTTATATATACAAAGAAATGGGATTGGTTGTCAAAGGTTTTTCATAAATTACAGGAATTTACTATACAAAAACCTTTGCACCTATTGCTAACATGACTTCAATTCAACTCACACTAGTTATATCCACAACACATAGATGACTTCAATTTATTGTGATAACTAAAGCACCATTCAGATATGCAGGAATTTGATTCAACATCAGTGAACCAAAAACATAGAGATTCATATTCACAATATTTGAGAGCTTATTCATGGGAATATTATTGACTTAGTCTTTGGCCAGTCTTTAGAGGAAGTTTCTGATATTTTCACCAAACTATTTACTGAGAGAAAGTTCATTCATCTATGAGCTCTTCTTGGTGTATGGTCTACATCAGCAACAACATCATCTTTGGGGGGGATTTCTAGCCTTCTTCTCTTTTATCTCTCTTTTGGAGGATAGGTTTTTCCCATAGGGTTTCTATCTTTCTATGTTTATGAGAGATTGCATTGTACATGGGTATCTCACAAAGCCTTGTAGCCAAGACCCATTTCTTTTGTGCTCACCTAAGGTATACTTAAGGGGGGGTGTTAGTGTATATTTTACATATACATAGGATTTAAGCCTACTTAGGAATCCATTGACACTTTCTCATGTGAGGTGCAAGTTAGTTAAGTCTTTAGTTGTGTTGACTCACTTTTTACACCTTATGCTACTTTTGTGATAAGAAATTCATCACCATTACATGTATGAGGAGTCATGTCCTCATTTCATGGAGGTTGAGTTCCTTTCTCCATCATGTATATGTACTCTTGTTTGATTTAATACATCTAGTCAACTTCATACATTTTTGTAATTGTTCATTACTCTGATACTATATAAGAACCTAGAAATCTCAGAGAACAAATCACAAAAAAATGAACAATTTCAAATATTGTATTAAGTTGACCCAAATATAATGATACGGAAGCCTTGCATAGATAGGAAAGGAAGAGGTAATCCACCTATCATGTAGATTGACAAGTGCCCCATGATGTGGTACAAATAAGTAGACAAGTGTCTTATAGGTGTGAACCTTTGGATCACTTGGAATGTACAAACCAACAACCTATTTGACCAAGTCATCAACCTTGGTGACAAGTGTTGAATGACTACAAAAGTGACCTTTGAGGTGAGATAGAAAGTCTTGCAACCTTAAAAGGTTTGCACATGAGGTTTACCAAACAATTAGCTAACTTCAAGAGGCCTAAAAGGTTGCACATTTAGTTAGACAAGATATTTTCTAACCTCATTAGCCTAAGTACACTTAAATTATAGTGAATAGATAAATTATTCACTCTAACAAGGCCAACTTATCAACAACAAAAAAAGTAGAATTTCTAACTAAAGTCAATTTTGGTCAACCATGTGCTCTAGTTGGATTCTCTCAAGCTAAATTAGATCTAAGAAAAAAAAATTCAACTAGAGATGTCCACTAAATACATATGGAACACCACACTGCAACCAATGTACAAAAGAATATAATGGAAAAATTAATGTTCTCACAAGTCTTACTCACATAAATAATATTTTAAAAAATATAAAAATATTATTTTGTAGATGTATGAGTTATTTTTTGGGATGAAGTATCAAAAAATGGTCGGGCGTTCTACAACTCGAGCTAGGGAATCCGCGCCCTAGCTCTGTTTGATATTTCTTGTGCATGCGAAGGGGGGGCGTTTGGTGTCTGCAGGGGTAAGGATCCGAGTTGGCTCTATTCGTTGTGTCTTGTTCTTCACTGAGTCTCCGTGGTGCAAGTATCTGGTTCAGGCGAGGGTTCGTGCCCTTTCTTTTTGCGGAATCCTCTGTTTTGTCTTGCGTGGGAAGTCTTCTTTGTTGGTGATTCCTGTGGGTTTTTCCAGTGGTTATTGGTGGGTGTTGGGTGGGGTCTTCGAAACCTATGTTTTGGCTTTTTATATCTTGGGGGCTTTGCATGCCCGCTGTCTTTGTTTCTTCTCTCTACTGCACAGGTGGGGAGTATTGAAGGTGTGGGGTTTGGTTTTGGGTGGTGCTAGGAGGAAGGGAGTGGGGAGGATTTCCCCACCCATTTTTGGGGTTCATTTTTTTTGTCTTGGGCATGATGGCCTGTTCAAAGGGTGAGACGTCAGTGAGGAGCCCTCACTTGGACTTTCGGGCAGTGATAGGCTCAAAATTTTCAAGTCAAGGGATGAAGACCTTCAATAACAATCTATTTGCTCAGAATACAGGGATTGTTGATTTGGGGTTATCTAATGGCTCACGGATCACGAAGATTAATGGTTGTCTCGAGAGGTGCAAGAGAGACCAAAACTGGTTGTTTTGTCTGAAATGATTGCTGAATATGTTGATTATTATTCAAATCACTCGTTATATTGTGAGTTTTTGGGGATGAGCGTTTCCTTGAAATTTTTGGAGGTTTGGGCCCAAAGGACATGGGAGCCAGAGGGGGAAATGGAGATAATGTTGCTGGTGAACAATTATTTCATGGTTACTTTTAACTGCATTGCTGATCGCAATAGGGTATTTGAGGGAGGCCCTTATTTTCATAATAAGGTAAGGTTGTTTATCAAGCCATGGCATGCAGGTTTTAACCCCGCAGAGGAGCTTCCAAATTATGTTCCGGTGTGGGTTTGTTTATCAAGGTTCCTGGTGGAATGCTGTCGAGAGGATGTGTTGCGCCTTTTGGCCTCGGTGCTTGGAAAACTAGTTGGGACTTCATAAAAAACTTTGGGTAAAAAGGTAATGACTTTTGCACGCATTTGTGTTGATATTGATCTAAGTAGGCCTTTGCCCGATGCAATAGATATGTGTGCGGGCTCTTATTCTTGGGTGCAGCATTTGGACTACGAAACTCTTCATTTTCATTGTCAGATTTGTCGAGAATATGGCCATTTGCAGCGAATATGTCCAAGGTATAAGCTTGTGGAGTCCTAGCCTTCACCACCTGCGAGCAATCTTCCTGAAATAGATAAGGGTAAGAGCATTTCTCCTGATGAAGTAGGTGCTTTTGATGGTTTTGCTCTAGTCAAGGCTCGAAATTGGAACAGGGGTCAAAAGAGGCCTTTTAAAGAAAGGCAAGATGAAGGTACCTTCAACAGATTTGAGGTTTTGGATGAGCTCAACCAATGGGAGGTGAACCCAGGATTGATCAACCTGGATCAAGGGCTTGAGGGCTAAGCTCAAGAGGATCTTGTTCTTGATTCTTCTATGGATCCACAAAGGGATGATTGTCTGCACTTGGAAGCTGATTAGCAGATGGGGGTTTTTGAGGTGTAGGAACCCTTGGCCATTGTTACAACAGTAGGTGTGGATTCTCCTCTTCCTGGGTGGAACACTGGTTCGGACCCAGCTAAGAAGACCAAGCCTCCCCCCAAATTGGGCATCATGCAGAAGGATATTAAGAAGGGCGGGGCAGAGAAATTTTCTAAACCTGGCAGAAAAAAGGATGTGGAAAAGATTAAAATAGTAGGTGAGAATTTGGTGGAGTCAGGGGCAGTAAAGACTATGGATTCTCTTTTTTCAAGCCCCTTGAAATGATTGTTCTATCATGGAATGTACAGGGCTTGAACAACAGCCCTAGACAAAAAGCGATTCATGATTTAGTTAGAAGTCAAGGTCCTGATGTCGTCTTTTTGCAGGAGACTAAGTTATCTTTTCAGAATATGCAAGGCTTGGCACCTAGGTTATGGAGGAACGGGGAGTGCCAGTGCATTGGAGCTCATGGAGCTTCTGGGGGTCTAGCATGTTTATGGAATCCGCGGAGAATCCAACCTCTTTGGTGGATTTCTTCTAAATCCTCTATGTCTATGATTGCTACTAGTTTTGAGACAAGGGAAGTCATTCTCTTTTCTAATATATATTCTCCTATAGATTTTTGGGGTAAACATGGTCTGTGGTCCCATATCAGGCTTATCCGTAGTATGACGCCTTTTCATCCATGGATTTTGGTTGGGATTTCAATGCTATTTGTGAGTTGGCTGAGAAGCAAGGGGGTACTGGAAGGTTGGAGCCCTCTGCGCTACTACTTGGTGACAATATCAATTCCTTGAATCTTGTTGATATCAAACCCAACAATGGTCAGTTCACCTGGAACAATCGTCGGGTTGGTGACTTCTGCATTTCTGAAAGATTAGATCAATTTTTGGTTTCCTGTTACTGGGTTGGAGGGATGTGGTCATCTTGCTTTGAGATCTTGGATTGGAAAGGATAAGACCATTGGCCTATTAAGCTTGCTACTGAGTCAACTTGTGTGCCTCGTATGCCTTCTTTTAGGTTCCAACTCATGTGATTGCGGGACCCTTCTTTGAAGGCCTTTGTGACTGACTGGTGGAAGAAAGGTAGACCAGCTTATGGCACGACAATGTATTCCTTTGCTAAGTTACTTCAGTATGTTAAATATGAGCTCAAACAGTGGAATCATCAATACTTTGGGAATGTCTTCCATGCAAAGGCGATGGCTCAGGCTGATTTGGATGGTATCACGAGGAGATTAAGGGAGGATGGGGTGATGGTTGAGTTTCTTCAAGACAAGGCTCAGGCTGTGAAAACTCTTGAAGAATGGGAGTTGCGAGAGGAAATGTATTGGAAACAGAAGGCTCGCATTGAGTGGCTTCAGGAAGGGGATAAAAATACAGCTTTCTTCTTCAATTCGGTGAAAGCCAGACGACATGGTAATTCTATCTCTAGTCTGGTGAATGATAGGGGAGACTATCTTTCCTCCTTCCCAGAAATCTCAAGGGAGTCAGTGTAGTATTTTGAATCTCTTTTTAGGGAGGACTCGCAAGGGGGGTCTCCTAAGGAAGAGCAAATTCTTTCTTGTATCCCCTCTCTTGTGTCTATAGATTTGAATCAACAACTCATGAGTGATATCTCGCTTGAAGAGCTTGAAGGGATTGTTTTCAATATGAAGAAAGGGAAGGCGCTTGGTCCAGATGGCTTCCCAATTGAGTTTTTTCAAGAATTCTGGGATATTATCAAACTTGATATCCTAGCAGTGGTTCAAGAATCTCAACAAAATAAGCAGATGCTAAGGGCTCTAAATGCTACTTTTCTGGCTCTTATTCCCAAGAGTGAGGGAGCAGATAGGTTAAGCCAATTTTGGCCCATTTCTTTATGCAATGTAATTTATAAAATTATTTATAAACTTATTGCTGACCGGTTGAAAAAGGGGCTTGAGAAGCTGATCTCTGAGGAACAAAGTGGTTTTGTTACTGGTAGGAAAATTCTGGATGGGATTGTTATTGCAACTAAGGTCATCCGTTCTATGGCCAGCTCTAGAGAAAAAGTGATGTTTATCAAACTGGACATGGCTAAGGCATATGATAGAGTCAGCTAGTCCTTCCTTTGGCGGATTCTTGGTGCTTTTGGTTTTGCTGAAGAATGGATTCAATGGGTTTTGAGTTGTGTTACTTTAGTCTCTTTCTCTGTGCTTATCAATGGGAGTCACTCTAAGTTATTTGGTGCTTCTAGGGGGCTTCGGCAGGGAGACCCTCTTTCCCCTTACTTTTTTATTCTTTTGGATGAAGGTTTGGGGAGATGGATTAAATGGAGTGTGGAGTCTAGTCTCATTCAGGGTTGGAGGTGGGGTGGCACCTTACCTCTGCAAACTCACTTACAATTTGTGGATGATACTGCTTTGATGGGGATGGCTACAATGCGAGAGGCTTCTAATTTACGAAGAGTGTTGGATGTTTACTTGGTTGCCTCTGGTCAACAGATTAATGAGGGAAAGTCTTCCATTTTCTTTTTCAACACTCCGGGCCCCATTCAACAAAGGATTTCCCAAACTTTGAGATTTTAGATCGGGACTCTCCCTTTGACTTTCCTTGGCATTCCTATCTTGGTGTGTAGACTGCCTAGGGAGTCTTGGCAGATTATTTTGGATAAATTTCGGGTGAAAGTTAATCACTGGACTCATCGATGGTTATCCTTTGTTGGTCGTGTCCAGTTGATTAAGTCAGTGGTGCAGGCTTTTCCCATTTATAGATGCATGCTCCAGGTTGCCCCTATGGGCTTTCTTAAGGACCTAGATTCTGTGGTGAGACAATTTTTATGGACTGGTTGCTTGGAGTCCTCCAAATGGAGTCTAGTTAGATGGGAGGTTGTTTGTAGTCCAAAAAAATATGGGGAACTAGGTTTGAGGCATTCGGCATTGACTGGGGAGGCTCTGGCTACAAAACTATATTGGCGGTGGTGTAACGAGCAGGATAAGAGTTGGGCCATGGTTCTTTCTCATAAGTATCTCCCAGGGATCCCTCAACCTGATATTTCTAGGTACCCCCTTGTGGGGAAGGGCTCTGTGATATCGGGCACCCTAAAAAAAGGGGATGTGCTTATTAAGGAAGGATTATTTTGGATCTACAAGAAGGGGGCAGAGGTACAGTTTTGGTCTGATTCTTGGGATGGTTTTCCTCCCATCACCTCTCAGTTTCCCAATTTGTTGAATCTTTGGCAGAGATTTCTTGAGGTTGGTTGGTCGCGGGTGAGTGATTTTAAGTCCTATTCCTCCTATGGTCAGATGGAGGTGGCCAAATGGAAGTCCCCGATTGAGTGGCTAGATGTTGGTTTGTAGGAGGATTGTGCGGTGTTGCAAAGTATCCTCTCCAATCGAAGATGCAGCTCTCTCTGAGATGATGACGTGCTTTCCTGGTCCCCCAATCCTAAGGGGACCTATACTGTTGTCTCTAGTTATAGTGTGTTATTGTCTCATGGGTTCGTTGGGCCTAAAATTCAGTGGTGGAAGAAGGTCTGGAACAAGCTTTCTTGGCCAAAATGTAATTGCTTTGTTTGGATGTTGGCCTGGAATAAGTGTTTGACTTGGGATAACATTTAGAAGAGAGGTTTCTAGGGTACTTCTATTTGTGTTATGTGTGGGGCTAATGAGGAGGACTCTACTCACTTATTTTTTCATTACTCTTTTGCCCTTCAACTTTGGCATTTTTGGTGGGGTGTTTGGAAAATTCCTTGTGTTCATGCTTCCTCCTTGATTGAATTTTGGAAAGGGATGGGTCGGCCCCCTTCTATGGCCTCTTTTTTGTAGGAGGTGTGGTTTGTGGGGCCTATCTTCTTATTGTGGTAGATTTGGTTGGAACATAATCGAAGGATATTTCGTGGAGACCAAAGGCTGGTGCAACAAATTTGGCAGAGATTATTGGGTATGGTTCAAGAAACAGTGGAAGCTAGGTGTGAAGTGGAATTCCCTTGGTGAAAAGGGATACAGAGTTAGTGGAGAGATTGGGGATTCAGGGGTCATCATTGGCTCTGGCTAGGGCTAAGAGAGGACGACGAGAGAAGCAGAAAATTGATAGGAATGCCAAATGGCAACTTCCCCAATTTAGTGTTTTGAAGATCAATATTGATGGATCTTCAAGGGGTTATACGGGACTAGCTAGCATTGGGGGAATTGGTAGGGATTCTTTGGGCTAGGTGATCTTCCTCTTTTTGATCTATGAAGGGACACAGACCATCAACCTGGTGGAAGGGTTGGCTATTCTTAATGCTCTTGAGAGAGCTCATGCTTTGGGGTGGAGAAGGATTGTTTGTGAATCTGATTCTTAGATATTGATCAATTTTCTTATTGAGTATAAAGTTGCAGATGTTAGCTAACAGTTGGCTAGGGTTGTGCAACAAATTCTGCGGGTTAGTTCTTTGATGGAAACAGTGTCTTTTGTCCATATTCCAAGGGAGTGGAATAAGGTAGCTGATTGTTTGGCAAAATGGGCTTCTGACCATGTTGAGGAGTGGGAGTTGGTTCCTCAGGAGCTCTGTCTTGATTTAATGAATATTCTTGCTGAAGATAGGGCTGGGAATGGTGACAGTTGATGGTGCTGGCTTTTTTTTCTTAGTTTGGTTTGTTGTTCTTGTTTTTCCTTGGGACCTCGGTCCTATGCTTCCTTTGTAATGTTGCTTTCTGATCTTCAATAAAGTTTTTACCCCTTTTTTTAAAAAAATGTATGAGTTATTTTTTTAAAATAATTTTTTAATAAATTAATAATTGTTTATAGTTTTTTTTTTCTTTTTACTAAAATTAGGTCATTAGAACCAAAACTTAAGGCTAATTGTTTTATTAAAAATAAGAAATTATAGTTTATTAGAAAAAATAAAAAATATAATATATTGGAGGAGAAATACTTTTTGAAATGATTTTTTTATATTTTAGATAAATATTCAAAATAAAAATATTATCTTGTCAAAATATTTTTGTTTTAACACTCAAAAATTTAATATTTATTTATTAAAATGAGAAAAAAACTACTTCATGCAATAAAGTCTCAAGTTATTAATATTAAAATAGTAAATTTAGTATATAAAAATTTGTATTCCACTGAATTTACTATCATTATGTAAACAACTAAACTATGGTGTCAAATTTTTAAATAACTACATTAACATAAATTTTTGGTTTTATTTTTCAATTTTAAACATAAAACGTACTAAAATATATACACTACTTTCAAGTGATTCAAGTGAAAATTTTATGTAAGTATTGTCTATTACCTTTATAAAAGTGGAGCACAAATTTAAACTTCTAGCTATCAAGGAATATTATCTTTATTCTTATTTTCCTCTATACATTAATAAAATGCACATGCTTTATAAATAGGTTATTAATTCAATGAAGTTGGAGGTGATATAATTAGGTTATTAACTCAATGAAGTTGGAGGTGATATAATTGATTAAAGTACATGTATAGAAAATATATTAGTAAATAATTAAATGAAGCTATATCTTGTCAATTTGTACCTTATTATACAAGACTTGAAACACAATCATATTCATTTGATGTTTTAGTACTTTTCTCAAAATTTTCCCATTTATATTTAAAATTTAACTTCTTTTAAATTGTCATTCTTTTGTTTAAAAATTAATTTATTAATTAAATTAAATATTTTCTATCTTGTTGCATTACTATCTTTGGATCAAGTTTTCTTTCAATAACATAAGCAACTTAAACTTTTTTTTAATTGAATTATTTTTTAGGAGTTTTATGAATATGCCTTATTTTCATTATTCTTCATATTTTGACATTTTAATTAATTGCATTACTAATTATTGATAAATGTTAGAATTTCTCTTTAAATTTTTTATAAAATTTATTTGGATGATTTAAATGTTAACTTCAAATTAAGTAGAGAAATTTTCAAAAGAAAGTCTCATTTAGGTAAGGAAGCCATTTCAAGGTATGTGTAAGATTAGAGGATTCAATTCTTTCATTTTAATAATTTACTTAAAAAGATGTGGATTTAGTAGAAATGAATTGAGATTGACAAGCATTTTATCACATATATATAATATATAATTTACAAAAAACTAGTTATTAAAGAATTAAAATTATATAGATTATACATTTATAGTAATATATTTGATCATACAAATTGTTCAACGTAAAATAATAATAATAATAATAATAAAAAAAAAATCTTCAAAAAAATGTGGATATAATAGAAATAAATTGAGTTTGGAAAATATTTACCACATATAGATTATTAAAGAACTAATAGTAAATTTGATATTACATAGATTATAAATTTATAGTAATATATTTAATCATACAATTTATTCAACATCAAAATATTCATTCAATATTAATTTAAATCTAACATTTATGAAAATTTAAAAATATAAAATATACAATAATTTACTAATTGTTATAGTTAAAAAATTAAAAATTATGATTTTTTTAATTTAACATTAAATTATCATAATATCAAGTCTTTTATTAATACCAATAATAACATAGAATGATGGTTAAAATTGCAAAGATATTTTTTCCATCAAAATTCAAACGGATGATCTCCAACTATCATATTACTAGGATTAATCTATTATACGCCTATGATAATTATAAAACTAACATATAAATCCCTATCCACATGCCCATTGCACTTTATGGTTTGACAACTACTTTAATGCCTTACTATAAATTCTAAAAGAATTTGGTCGTGTAGATTCATTCCTCCCCAACAATAGTAAATATAATGATGGTAGGCTATAACCATGCCTTGGCTTACCTGTCATCCATTGCACGAGATTTAGCTTAAAAAATGTCAGATTCAATCTTATTCAATCACTCTTCGCTATGGAATTCAATTAGGAGATAGATTTGGGAAGATTTTTCTTCTGTCTTGAAACAATTGTCTAGGATAAGCTATCAACTAGGTCTTCAGACCTAGGAGAAATGGGTGAGAGGTTCAATGTCATAGAGTCCCCCTTATAGAGCTTATCCATGGGTGTTAAATAGAAGCAGAGTACCATCATTCCTATTATGCTAATCATTAATCACCCTAGCTCAAGAGTATGCAGATGTTGCACAAAAGATGAGGGTATAGAGGAAATGGGGCACTAAGTAGTTGGATTGGATGGAGGGTGGGACTCATCAATAGAAGAAAAAGGAATTCAAGGAACAAAACTCTTCAAAATCACACCAATTGTATGAGAAACCCCCTTCAAAACATGACTCACCACAAGGAGAACAAGAAGAGAAGACCCAACATCCTAAGAAGAAGTGTTTATAGTCAAGTGATCTTCATGGTCACTACTCCACTACATAGTCGCCCCTTACATTGAGAGAGTGGACAATCAAAAGCCAGATGGCTAAGAGAAAAATATCATCTATTTTTGAAGGGAGATCTTCATAGTCAAGCAATTGAGTCCAAGGCCTATCCCATCAATTATGTTTAGTTAAGTTATTTTAAAATATTTTTAAAAATTAAACTGAAATATGTGTATTAAATTATATATTAGATTGTGGTATTATATGATTGACCTTATTTTTTTAATATAATTTGAAAAAATGGGTAGTTATCTCTTTTTATTAGATAAGAATATAATTAATATAATTTTTAAACATCGAATGTCAATAATCAAAGGAATTTTTTCCAATTAAAATAGGATGGTAAGAGGAGAGGACCAATCATTCTATAGGCCAACTTCACACCCCTCAAGCTCCTAAATGGTAAATCTAACATCCTTGAAATTTTCACCATATTTTTAATGGCAAGTTATGTGCTTAGAGTTATTGTTTCAAGCTAGGGTCATTCATGATGTGGCCGCATTAGCTATGTCTTAACAAAGTTGTCTAAAAATACTTGAAAGAAATACTAATTGAAACACATTCATAAAGTCATGTATTACTGCATGTCTTATCTATTACTGTATAATTAGTTGTTTCTTTCGTATGACTTGTGAAAATAGATTGTTTTTTAATTTTTAGATTGAAACATAATGACTACTAGTTCTTAATTTTACAAGTAATAAATAAAAGGAAAAGAAAGAAAAAAACCTGTGTAGGACAGCACTCAACAATTTTGTTCTCTCCTCTATTTAACATTTATGTACTAAGATGAGATATAAAATTATTACATTGATCATTTGACCATTAAATAATTTGATGCTTAAGGGAGTGTTGGGGACAAAACGAAATTACATCATGAAGTGTCCACTGTATTAAGTACAAAAAAAATCTGTAATTAAAGATATAAGACTAATCAAAACAAAGCAGTTTGATGTTTAAGAATGTTGAAGAGAAACCGACATTACATCATCAGATACACACTAGGGGAGAAGAGCCAGTAGCCGCCAGGGCTAACTTCGCGCAACCGTAGAATACAAACCGTATGTCGAATTGGAAAAAAAATTTATGGGTTTTTTTCGCACATGAGTTAAGATCTTATAACTAAGGTTTTGGCTTCTGGGCAATTCGGTAGAGTGCAGTAGCATCCGATATGCACGCGTATGTCAAAAAGACCCCTTTTAGAGGTGCCGCCCGGTTGTCATCACCTAACGTCCCAATACCACCTAAATATAACCACCAATAAAAAATTTAAAAAATACCTAAATATGTCACTTTTAATATCTAATTAAAGCTCTTTTATCATTCAAATCCGCTCAAAAGTGAATGGGTCTAATTCACGTTAGCACCTTCTACAATCAATTTCGCACCCATTAGAAATCACTCCTACATATTAATCTCCTTACTAAAGCACCGGACACCAAACACATTACACCCCAAATAATCTTTATTTGGGGTCCGATTGATGCATATGACTAATGTTTTTTTGTGGGTATCCCATCATAACCATTCGCTTTGCCGCGCACTGTCTGGAAGGTTCCCGGCGATGGAGAAGGCTGCGGATGGCAACGGCTCCCCACAGCTCCTCCACGTGCGCATGGCTCCAGGTAACATCTAACATCGTTTACCTTTAGAATATGCAAACAATGGTATTGGTTAATCATTTTCTTATGCATCTTTCATGACCCGTGAAGGGTTTATTCGATGGTTAAGACCTGTGAAGGGTTTGTTCGATGATTGATAAATTATTACTGCTTGTCTATGAAGTAAATCATGCATCTTACATGCATCTTGCCATGTGCTATTTTATTCTGCTAATGTCATGGTACTGGTGTTATACACACGGGTTTTTTTTGGGGTAAAATGATTTCCTGTCCTCATGTTACCGCGCGCTCACAACGTGGTAAATTCGACTGTATAATGATTTTGTCTGCAGAAATGATAACGAATTTCGTGGGTTTGTGAAAACCCTTACTTTGTTTTTCCAAATACGGGTTTTATTGTGCTTAAATTATTAAATACGACCTGGTAAAGTCGATTGTCTCATGATTTTGTCTCCAGAAATGTTCAGGAATTTCGTGGGTTTGAACACATGTCTATAAAAAACCCATGTCACTTTGGGCATAAATCGACAAACCCATTAAAAATAAATATGTTTTTGTCAAAACCCTTGCATGGTTTTTTCCAAATTCGTGTGCTTAATGAATTAATCTCATGAAACCCTTGTTTGGAATATTCTGCATCTATCTCAAAATGAATTCGTGAAAACCCTTTCTTGGCTTTTTCAAAATTCGTTTGCTTAAGGAATTGATCTCATGAAACCCTTGCCTGGAATATTCTGCATCTATCTGAAAACACACTTTTGTATTCCTGCGAGTGACAAATTATTACTATGAAACCCTTGGTTAATTTCTTTTGCACCTTTCTGAAAAACCCAATACATACATACATACATATATGTATGGTATGTATGTGCACATACATACATACATACATATATGCATGTATGTATGTGTACATACATACCATGTGTATATGTATGGTCTGTATGTATGTACACATACACATACATATACACATACATAGATTAATTTATGGATATGTTGCATATAGATGTATAGTTATATGTATGCATATACTTAGTTGTGTATACATATATATGTATGTATGTATGTATGTATGTATGTATGTATGTATGTATATACGTACATACATATATATATAGATGTATAGTTATATGTATGCATATACATAGAAACTTGTTGAATTATTAAGTTTGAATTTTCAAAAAGTCTAATGTCAGGAAAAATACAAAGTTTGAATTATAATGTTTTCAACCTTTACCAAATGCATTATTTACAAAACATAGATCTTGAATAGACTAGTGAGTCATATTTTTAAATCACATCAATGATAGATGAATACAACAAACACAAAACTGATTTTGAATCACAAAAGCATAGATCATTAACTTGGAAAGAAGACAAGGAGTCTTCATATATACAAAAAACACATTGGAACACATCGAATTAGATAAGTTGAGAACATACTACCATTTAGTTCTACAAAATTAGACACTAGTATCGAAATGCTATCCAATACAACAAACTAGTATCCTTTGACTGTCCAATACAATAGACTAGCATTCAGTTTTACAAAAAACACTCTAGCACACTTCGAGGTCAAAAAATTGACAACAAAAAATCGTAATCAGACATCCACAGATCTGATTATGAAGTGGTGTGTCCTTGGGGGTCAACTGACTCCGCGTCAACTGGAGAAGATGTTGAGGACTGCGGATTGTTCTGTATGGCACTTGCTATACAAGCAAGCAATGCATGATTTGCCTCTGGAGTTAGCTGTAACTGTGGAGAGCAGCCTTCAGAAGACCCATTTTGTAGGCTGCTAAGAGCTGCAAAGGCTGGAGACAAAATGTTAATCATGTCCCTTAAAATTGGATGTTGACTTGGAAGAGGAGTTGTAGGAGTACTCTTACTTCTGTTTCTTTCTGCTCTTTCGCCTGCTTTTGGTTTTCCTTCAACTATCTAGCAATCTTTGCTTGCTCCCTTTGAAGCTCCTTTTCATGTCGCTGCCTCAGTTTCTCCTCTGCAATTTTTTATTTTTTTGCAGCACGCTCCAATCTATTTGCCTCCCTCTGTGCAAGGATTGCTTCTCTTTCTGCCTTCCTTTCAGCCATTTGCTCCCTTTTCCTTTGCTGCAATTCTTGGTTTCTTTGCTTCTGTGCCTCTTGTTCATTCGACAAATTGAAGAAATCATCCGATGTCAAAATTTGAGACTGCCTACTAAGGCGTAGGACCCCATTGCGACCTCTGTTAGATGATTGGCGCACTCGTTGCATTGGGAGTTGCAAAAAAGTGCTTCTGCTGCCTGCTAGTTGCTGATCATTGACTTGTGTGCATGGCACATAGTCAGCCTCTTCATCATTTGAGTCATTACCATCAACTCCATCCTCTTCATCATTTTCAGCCTCCCAATTTCTCGCAGTTGTGAATTAATGGATGACATATTCAGGATCAACATTCGGTGGTGATGGCATGGACAACCCTTCATCCACTTGAGTGAAATTGAGATGCACCCCTAGGTTCAAAGCTGCATCTTGAAATTTAGATGGCAGATTCAGACTCTCTTCATTTTCAGCTGCCTGATTAGATGATCGAACTGCTAGTTCTTGTTGAATTTCTATTGCCTCAATGTTTTCTAGATTTGGGGGAATGTTTGTAGAAAAGGTATCCATAAACTGTCCAATCTATTCCTCATTCCAACCTGCTATCCTCAAACAAGTCTCAGCTGCCATGAACTGTGCCTCTTCATCAGCTGTATCACCCTCAGTTTCTGCTCCCAATGTCGTTCCTTCCTCTTCAACCACAAAAGCTTGGCTTGGCCCCATATCCAAGTCAAGTGCATGTCGATCTAATGGCCAAATTCCTATTTTTCTAAAACCACTTGCAATGTTATTAGGAGTCAAAGCTTGTGCAAAAGCTTTGCTGGCAAGTGTTGCCAACTCTTCCCTTCCAATGTCAAGTTGAGGATTTGCAGAGAGCCATATAGTCCTTTGTTGTTTGAAGTAGTTCTTAAATGGTGAGAACACACTAACATCAAGGGGCTGCAATTTGTGACTGCAATGTGCTGGAAGTGTGAGCAAATCTATTCCCATAGCCTTTGCTACTTCAACCGTTTTGAATGCCACATGGCTGCCATGACCATCAAAGATTAGAAGCTTTCTGTTGGTTGGTGACACACCTCCTGGGACATTTTTTGCGAAGTGTTTTAACCATGCCACAAATAATTCTTTAGTCATCCAAGCATGCTCTTGGATTGCCATGCATGCCCTTGGCTCACAGTTAACAATATAGTTTTTAATGTTCCTTTTGGACTTGAACAAATAGTAACCAGGTATAGCTTGACCTGCTGCACTAACACAAGCTAGAATAGTGATCCATTCTCTGCTTTTAGCAATTAATTGTGGAACACATTTCGTCCCTATTTTTGCAATAACTCTCATTGCACAATTTCTGCCAGCTTGCACACCTATTTCATCGCAGTTCCATATGTTGTTGGGCCCATAATTAAGTTTGTTGTACAACTCCTCCAAGTTATCATAGAATGAAGAAACTATTTCGGGCCGCAGCATTATAGCTCGATCTGTGTCCACTCCTTCGGGTGTTCGAATTGTCAGATCAGGATGCCTTTGACGAAATCCAACCCACCATGACCTCCCTGGTATCCCATTTGTGAATGGGTTAGGCCTCACTCCAACCATGTGGGCCACCGTTGACTTAAGTTGTGACACTTGAAGGCCATGGCCAATATTAGCCATATCTTTACACCATTGCACAATTTTAGCTTCTTCTTCGTTAGTCAGGATTGTTGGTGGCCCCCTCTTTTTTGTGGATGTCACACCATTGAGCCATGACTGCAAACTGCTAGGCGAGATTCCCCATTTGATCGCTGAACCTCTGATTGTCATGTGATGGTCTTCAACATCTGCAATGGCTTTTTCCATGTCATCCATAGACCAACTTTTGATGCTATGATCTGGGGTTGTCACTTGGTCAGCAGATGGCGGTTCCATTTCTACGTCACTATTATGAACAGCAGGTTGAAAACCATCATTTTCATTGGTCTGTTCTGCATTTTCAGAAATAACTTCCTCGTCCATGTTCACTGCTGGCTCTTCATCAACATCTGGAACATTGAATGTCACTACACGAGGTACTCTATTCAAGCGCCTCAGACCCGATCTTTTCCTCTTGTGCCTTGGTGCCATGATTGTCAATGATCTTGTACATTGTAAGTGATCAAGTGTCAGAAAAACAATGTATAAACATTGCAAAACACAGATATAAATACAAAACACAGGTATAAACTTTGCAAAATATAAAACAGATCTATTTTATCATTCAAATCTGCTCAAAAGTCAATGGGTCTAATTTAGGTTAGCACCTTATAAAATCAATTTGGTGCCCATTTAAAATCACTCCTACATATTAATCTCCTTACTAAAGCACCAGACACCAAACACATTACACCCCAATTAGGGTCCGATTAAAGCATATGACTAATGTTTTTTTTGTTGGGTATCCCATTCTTTTGCATCATTTAATTTGGGTTTACATATATATGTAGATATAGATGTATTTATATGTATTTGTATAAATATATGTATACATGTATCTGTGGATACATATAATTACATAGTTAAATGTATGCATATATCTGTACATATACATATATATATATATATATATATATATATATATATATATATATATATATATATATATATATATATATATATATATATATATATATATATATATATATATCTATATATACATAGATATATGTATGTATATATATCAATGTTCAAAGCACATTGTATAGACTTGGGTTTTGAAAAAAGAGCAGAAGAAATTAACCAAGGGTTTCATAATAATAATTCCTCACTGGTAGGAATACAGAAGTGCATTTTGAGATAGATGTAGAATATTCCAGGCAAGGGTTTCATGAGATTAATTCATTAAGCACACGAATTTGGAAAAAACCATGCAAGGGTTTTGACAAAAACATATTTATTTTTAATGGGTTTGTCGATTTATGCCCAAAGTGACCTGGGTTTTTTATAGACATGTGTTCAAACCCACGAAATTCCTGATCATTTCTGGAGACAAAATCATGAGACAATCGACTTTACCAGGTCGTATTTAATAATTTAAGCACAAAAGAAAACCAAATTCACTTTTTTTTAGGGTATGTATGTATGTATGCAGATACATACATACATATGTACATATGTACATATGTATGTATGAAGCTGCATACATACATACATACATACATAAATGCAATGTGGGAAAAGGAGTGTAAGAGGAATGATTTATTTCATAAACAAGTAGTAATAATTTTTCAATCATCGAATAAATCCTTCATGGGTCGTGAAAGATGCAGAAGAAAATGATTAACCAGTACCATTTTTGCATTTTAAAAGGATAGGCAAAGGATAGACATATACATCGATTTGCTGAATGAACAAGAGACACATAATGTAAAATGACAAATATATGTATGGTAGCCTGTTGTATGTGCAATGTATGTATGTATGCACACACACACACACACACACACACACACACATATATATATGTATGTATGAAGCTGCATACATACATACATATATATATATATATATATATGTATGTATGTATGTATGTATGAAGCTGCATACATACATACATACATACATAACTGTAATGTGGGAAAAGGAGTGTAAGAGGAATGATTTATTTCATAAACAAGCAATAATATTTTTTCAATCATCAAATAAATCCTTCATGGGTCGTGAAAGATGCAGAAGAAAATGATTAAGCAGTACCATTGTTTGCATTTTAAAAGGATAGGCAAAGGATAGACATATACATTGATTTGCTGAATGAACAAGAGACACATAATGTAAAATGACAAATATATGTATGGTAGTCTGCTATATGTGCAATGGGAAGTAGAAAAATATAAACAAATGCTACGCTATTGTATTGGACAGCCAAATGAAACATATTTAAACAGACTAATAGACGTATATATGTGTTTGTCTATGTATATATATATATATATACACACATATACATATTAAACCCTGATAAATGACCGCCCTTGACAAATGACCAAAAATAAACAAATATATATAGGTACACATATAAGAAAAAATAAATAACTATAAACCCTAATATAAACACTGAAGTAAATGACAAATGAGCAAAAACACACAAATATAAATATAGGTACCATAGTCTGCATTTTCAATGGATAGGCAAAGGAAACACACATATACATCAATTTGCTGAATGAATAAGAGACACGTAATGTAAAATGACAAATATATGTATGCTGGCCTACTGTATGTGCAATGGAAAGTAGAATTTTTTTTACAAATGGTAGAATGTATAAAGTAAGAAGACACTGCATAAATGAAAATAACTATAAGTACGTACTCTACATTTTCAATGGATAGGCAAAGGAAACACACATATACATCGATTTGCTGAATGAACAAGAGACACGTAATGTAAAATGACAAATATATGTATGCTAGCCTACTGTATGTGCAATGGAAAGTGGAAATTTTTTAACAAATGGTAGAATGTATAAAGTAAGAAGACACTGCATAAATGAAAATAACTATAAGTACATACCTGAGACTTTGGATATCAAAGGAATGTGCAGAGGAATGTGCAGAGGAATGTGCAGAAAATCTGTCATTGCTTTCAACTTTGCTGGGAGTAAAATGCAATTGTGAATGCTGCTGGCTACTTTCCCCCTCTTATTTAGGAATTCGAATCTGACAATTGAATGCATTCAATTTGGTGGTTGTGTTTGAATTTTGAATTTGTTTGAGCATTTGAATTTGAAGCTGCAAGTTACGTAGGTTTTTAAAGATGATATGACTGAATTGTGCATTACATTTGGATTTGATGTTTAATTGGGGAGCCTTACACCTATATTTAATTGTGCAGGTACCTACAGGAAATGAAATAAATACATATAGCTGACAGGGAGTGTGTGAAAGACTGTGCAAAGGAGATTGTGATTATGTCATCTAAAGCACCAGTAGCTGTGCATGTATACTTGTAAATATAAAATGTAGTGAGGGACAAACATTTGCAAGTGGGGGTAATTGTAAAAAGTAAATGATTTAAATGAAATTGTAAATGGGCCTTTTTATGTGCAAGTGGACTTCTTTTATAAATGCAAAGGCATGTTTAGTTGTGTACTTTGATTGGTGAGTGACTCATTCTGTTATGAGCAGCTATTGGTGTTGTTGTAATTTTCTATTGGTATTGTTGTAATTTTCTTTTTGTTAATAAAAAGTTTTTTAGTGGATCAAAGTTAAATTTTTTTTGGGGGGTGGAGTGAGCTTGGAGGTGGCGGTTATTCAATGGGTGGTAGCTACTGGTTCTTCTCCCCTATATTAAGTAAAAAACAAACTTATTTAAAAATATGAAACTAAAACAAACAATTAAGTTTTTAATCAAAATTTATAATAAAAAACATATCATATTTTTTTTTAATTTTTTTTAATTTTTTTTATAAAATTACTTTAAAAGATCTGTATCTTACTTATGAAGTACAAAACACAATTATTATAACTGGTAACTCCATAAACTAGGCTGATCTGGTTTTGGGTTTCTGTGTGCCCGTATTGATTTCTGTTGGCCCGCAGAAAATATTGTTGACGGAAACGTGAGAGGTGTGGATTGAGTGGCCTCACGGCCTGCAAAAATTTAAAGCAACTGATGTTAAAGCGGGCCAGACTTTTTTGGTATCCCTCGTGTACAACTGCCTGTAAATGTCATGGCCAACAAGTTTTGACACCTGTATTTACCTTCTTTTATAAAATATTTTTTACACGAGAAGCTGGTTTTGGATGGATGGTGACAAAATATTGAAGTGAATTCGCAGTGCTTGTAAAGTGGAGCATCAATCTCAAATTTACTTTAAAGAAAATATCTTTCCCATTTGAAATTACTTGTTTTACAAGCTTCTAGATCAGTATTCCTAAACAATGAATGTATCCTTAGATTTATGTTACATAAACCAGAAACTAATCTTATTATAGAATGAATTGACATCTAAATGAAGTAAATTAAATTTTAAAATAAATGTCAAATTAGAATCTTTTTAAAATTTGGATTAAACTGTTAGACAAAGAAATATGTGTATTTGAAATTATAACAATTAAGTCATAATCAATATGTACTCATGTCGATTAACTTATGTTAACACATATTGAATGTTATCAATTTGATGTACTATTTATTTTCATTCATTTGGAAAATGTTGTTATATTTGAGAATTAAGTTTGTAAAAACTTAAATTGTTGTGGTAGGGAGTAATTTGTCTAGCTACATTGAAGACATATCAAAAGGGCCTCGTGCCATTTCACTAATAGTTTTTGTTTTTGAGAATTATTTGAGTAGAAATAATGATAAAGAGGGAAGACACTTGTAAAATAGTTGAGAATGTTTATTTTACAATTCTTTTTCATTTGGAATACATGTCAAATACCAATAAATGAAAATCTACTATCATTAAGACATTCACTTTAAACTTTAGCTTTAAAGATAACATGGTATAACAAATTACAAAAGTTGAAAAACAATCATTATTAAAAATTAAAATTGAGAACCAACTTTAGTGAATACAATGGACTACAAATTAGAGATCTTTGCAATGACATAGGAGCTCAAAACAACTATAATGCCATGCAATTTTTTTGGCTTCTTTTTCTCTAATCTAAGCTTTAAATATTATGGTCATTAGAAATTCATGTTAACCAAAACTTTGTCCATAGCTACAATATTGTGTATTTCCATTCCATTAACTATTTTACATGTCATTTCATCTCAAGGAATAAAATGCTTAATTATTGGAATTGCATAATAAGAAGGTTTAAACAAGTGAAAAGCGTCAAAATATGTTGTATATTGTTTTATTTTAGTGCATCTTTTGTTTAAGACATGTATTTCATTTTTAAGTAGTCAATCATCTAGAATTTTAGATTTCTATCAATTAATCCAGAAAAATATTTGGACATTTTTTTTTCTATCTTGGTATTTTTGAATCTCTTTAATTGCAAATCAATCAAGAGTAGTGCATAGATCAAAGAACTTCAACAACAACACATATGCATTAAATTATATTATGTATTTTTTAATAATAAAATTTATTTTATCAATTTATATTTTCATCACTATTATTCCATAGAGCTTAATGAATATAAGTTTGGTTTGGAGGTTTACTTTGTTGAAGTTTTTTGTGCTTTGAATAGCGGGTATCTACACATCAAATTGAACTCTCTGTCAAAATATTTCAACCTATTGTATACCAATTCTTTTATCATTTTACAATTCATGACACCACCCACTTTCTTAAATTTTGAAGCTTAAACTTTTATATTTAAACGATACTACAAAATTAATGTGCTCCTAAAATCTTAACAATACCCACTAAACCCTCTTTGTAAGACACATTTGTCACATCCTCGTCTAGAGAGGTCAATTTTCATGGAGGAACCACATGGCATAATATCAAGTATAATAGAATGAAATATCAATAAGTCAAAGGATGTAAAATGAGGAAAGTATCCAGTCACCCATTAATGCATCTAATTGTAGGCAAGGTGTAGAAGGGGTGGTGTCAGTATGACTTTAAAATTTCAAGCAAAATACAAGCAAAAGATATATGCAGTTACGAGTAGATAGCCTGCCATAAATGAGAATGCGCTTGGTATGGTAGGGATTCACATGGCATGAGTCGTCCAAATGACATAGAAAAAGAGAGGAAAGGAATGCGAAGGTAAAGAGTACGAGTAGAGGGAGATAAAAATGCATGGAAAAAGAGAGACAAGATCAATAGAATATGGCAAGAGGAATGGTTGAATGGTGTGGAGGGGAAAAACCTCTAAATGTGTGTGATAGAGGAGATTCATGAGGGAGCGTATGGGAGATGAAAGGAGAAATAAAAGCGTAGAAGGAGAAATTGAGAAGGGAGATGTTGGAGAATATAATCTCAATTACCCCAGCTCCGCATTTAAAGAAGAAGCTTCTCATCAATATGTTAGTTGACTCTGCCACCGACCATTCTAGAGAGTTTTCACTAGCCACAGACCATTTTGTATGCATTCTGGAAAGCTCCAAAGACCTCTATAAATAGAGGTAGAAGCAATGTGGCTAATCACTCTCACTAGCAGAGTCCAGCTCCGCAGAGCTGTTAGAAGATATTAGTCTAGTGTTTTATGTATGAGCTGCAGCTAAGTAAATCAGTGTAATGTTTTGATTTATTTAATATAAATCTGTCTCTGTTTTCTTGCTCCCCTGTTCTAACAGTGGTATTAGAGCGTATGGTAAACAATCCTGGAGATGTCGTGAGCGGAAGGCCGCCAAAGAAGCCAGAGAGATCCGAGGGAGTCCTGCAGTTTGAAGAGAAGTTTAGCAGCGCATCTGAAGGAGAAGACGCCTAAAGTGGAAGGAGAGTATGTTGGTATCAAATCTGTCGTAGCTAATATATAAGTCGCTGTGATAAAGAAGATTATTGCTGCTGACTAAGTAGAGTTAGCAGGTGTGGAGGAGAAAGGCCATAGCCTGATTGTGAAAGGAGAATCGCTGCCATAAGGTGGATCACAGCTCAAAGAAAGCAATTTATTAAAGGTTGAAGTCGCAGCTGTAAGGAGATTGTGCCCAGTTGCTAAAGCAAATGTGAAAACTGTCGCTGCTAAGGAGACGCGTGGAATTGAAGTCATTGTTGCTATTTACAGATAGATGGTTGTTTTTAGCCGGAGGACAAATGAAGAGGAGCCGTTGAAGCTTGGCAAGAAATCACTATTATAGCAAGGTTGTAGTCGATGCAGAGTTTAGAAGAATTCGCAGTTTTAAGGAGTCAAAGGGTTTGGAGAATCTGCTATAGCGTGAAGCAAGGATTTTGTAGATCTTGGAGCAGTGATAGAGGTGTTTTTTTAAGTCTCCAAAGAAGCTGGCAGATCAGATCTGAAGCTGCCATTATCTCATCAAAGAAGTCTCACCCACAAGGTATATATTATTGAATTCACAATAGTTATTTTTGTGGCTGAAAGTTTGTTTGTCACTGTTTAAAAAAGAGAGAGCAGATTGAGGCTAAAAGGAAACCAGATACTGGAAGAACCGTCAAAGATAAAAGGGAGAAGCTGCTGTTTGTAAGGAGACACCAGTCAAAGAGACCAAAGGAGCCGTCTCCAAGTTTCAGATCGATGGAATTCAGAGGTGTTTAGTCCAGCCAACAATTGAAGAAGAGAAGCATAGAGGCTTAAGTCGTAGTCAAAGGGCATCAATAAAGGGAGAAGCTGCTGTTTGTAAGGAGACACCAGTCAAAGAGACCAAAGGAGCCGTCTCCAAGTTTCAGATCGATGGAATTCAGAGGTGTTTAGTCCAGCCAACAATTGAAGAAGAGAAGCATAGAGGCTTAAGTCGTAGTCAAAGGGCATCAATAAAAGATTGATTTGTCTTGTGAGTTGTTGTAAGAAGGCACTTAAAGCTGTCAATTTCTATAATCGAAGGTGAATTTGAGGAGGAAATCCTGTCACCATTTGTGATAGATGTCAAAAGGAAAAGGAGTAGATCCTGTCACCATTTGTGACAGAAGTCAAAGGAAGTTAACCAAGATTTTGGAGGTGATCCTGTCACCATTTGTGACAGATGTCAAGAGTCTATTAGGATCCCCAAGCACCCGCAGAGTGACTCAATGGGAGGTGTTGATAAAACAAATGAATCACACCTGAATCTACGATTGACTGGTAACCAAGAGGGCTAGAACTCATGGTTAGAGCATCCCAATTGCAACATGGGATTTCCTAGGTTCGAACACTAGAAGTTTTTAGATGTCGTAGCATCAGTGAAAGAGACTAAGAATGTAATGAGAATTTGTGGTAGTTGTGGTTAGGGGGGAGTGTTGGAGACTGTAATCTCAACTACCCCAGCTCTGCATTTAAAAAAGAAGCTTCTCACCAATATGTTGGTTGACTTTGCCACCAACCATTCTAGAGATTTCTCACTGACCAGCAGACCATTTTGTATGCATTCTGGAAAGCTCCAAAGACCTCTATAAATAGAGGTAGAAGCAATGTGGCTAATCACTCTCACTAGTACAGTCCAGCTCCGTAGAGCTGTTAGAAGATATTAATCTGGTGTTTTATGTATGAGCTGCAGCTCAGTAAATCAGTGTAATGTTTTGTTTTATTTAACATAAATCTGTCTCTGTTTTCTTGCTCCCCTGTTCTAACAAGAGATTGGTAGGAAATTCCCAAAACCGATTGATAAAAGGCTTTAGAAACTCTCAAGCAAGGTAATTTTTTGGCAGGAGAAAAAGCCAAATTCCAAGACCGTGCCAACATACTCTTTGCCTGCACTAAAAGGGGAATATTAGAGGGTAGAGACATGAAGGAGAAGTTGAGCAAAGTGGAGGCGAGACAATATAGAGAAATGCAGAGGCAAGGAAGGAAGCTCGTGAGGGAAAGAGAATGGAGAGGAAAAATGTGGTCCCATGAACTGCAAGGGTTGCAAAAAATACGTGAAAATGATATATTAAAGAGGCTTTTAAAACATGCATGCTCAAGAAAGTAGCCGGTGTGAAGCCAAATTCGACAACCGTTGCCATCATCATCCCTTCCGCTGCCGCCATGAGTGTTCTGGAACAAGGTATGCACATCCAGTGAAGTATTAAGGAAAGAGGGTTTTTCGATGTCATAGGCATTCCCATCAAATAAGTCCCCTTCACCTTGTTCTTATGCAAGGAAGTAATATATGGTTGATGCTTGATCTTGATTTACACCACTATTTGATCTTATAAATAATACTAGTGCAAAATGGAAGTAATGAAGCTCTTTTTTATTCTACACATAAACCTAGAGGTGCTTTAGTGTCATAGATTATAGGAGTCACTACATGCTTGTAGGTATGTGCCTAAGTATGCCCCCTTACCTATATATATGTAGAAATTACTATGCATTTGTGTTCCCATCAAGGAGTTGTATTTAATGGGTCACATTATTGTCACGGAAATAAACACATTCTCCACTATGAAAACTAATGTGGTTGGGAATTCATACTTTGCAATTATATTTGGAAATAAGGGCATAGGTATTAATAAAGAAGGCACTGATACCTACAAAATGATGTCCCCTTATAACTTGTAAAATATATTTCTATCATAATAAGGAAAGCTATGATATTCATTGGCTTGTGATAGCTCATTTTAAATGCTCTATAAAATCATCTTTTTGAGAGATTTATGTGTGGGTAGATAAAACCCATGCACATTAGTGGGAAATTCAAGAATTTTCTAGTATGCTCAATATGGTTGGAGTAAAGGAACCCATGTTTTGTAATCTTATTATCACTTCTATTAGTAAACTTGATATAGTCCAGTACTAGTAAATGTTGCAAGGTGGAATCATACCGATATAATTCAAGGATATAAATTAGGTTAATAAAGGGTTTGATAACCCACCTTGGACCATTTGAAACTTACCTACAAGATTATGATTGTTAGAGGCATAGCAAGCTCATATAATTAACATGTTTATTAGCTCGTAGCTAAGAAAAAGTGTCATAGATATTGTAAAGAGCTCTTAGTAGGCTTGGCAATAATTGAAATATTATTTAGGATTACGATGCCTTTATTTTATAAAGAATATCAAGGGCAAAGAGTCCTAGACCAAATCTTTAGCTTTAAGATAACCTTATAATATGAATCATGAATCAGATACAAATAATATGAGTCCTAGCTCTTGGTTGCATAATAATATAAGGAATGATGGCCTCATTTACCACACCGTACTAGACATGATTTTAATGTTTAATCTCAACACTTTTGTTAATCTATTTATACTATGAGAAACAGTTTATTTGGCTACGTGATGTCTATCAAGCTCTTAAATGTGAGAACCTTGATAAAGAAATTATTATTATACCTATAATGAATCACAATATAAATTGTATACCAATTGGAAGGAAATTATCATTTAATTTGACAATGTGGTTGAGATCAAGTTATGAGATAAATCCTATGTAGAATCTCTTAATACCTTACTAATGACCATTAAGGTCAGGTTTTGACTAAACAATAAGTATAAATAAATTATCTAGTCTCTTCAATAGACTATCATAAGAATAGGGGGTTGCGTCATAAGATAAAGGAATTTAGAAGATCAAGAATATTATTAATAATATTATTAATGGGATTACATTTTCATATAGTGGTCTATTGGATATAGTATTTCCAACATTGTCCAATAGGATTCAAGCAATGATTATAAATTAAAAGAAACTTCTAAATACCATTTCTTTTCCTTTGAAGGTATCTATTGACCCCTTGATTATAAGAGCCTCATTATTGAACTTATTATATAAGTTTCAAATGAAAATGATTCCCTATGGGTTGTGTGAACCAAGGTAATTTGGTTTTAGGTAATCAACCTAGTCAATCTAGGTCAATGAGATGAAAATATAAGAGACAGATGAGATGGTCAAACAAGATCATAAATAAATTGGGTGGAGTTTGATCCACTACCTCGATATACTTAAAGGGAAGAGAAACCTTGGGTTATGGGAACCTATGTGTAGATATCCTTGAGAGGCTTTGTAGGAGAACTATGTGTGACTTTGCCCCATTTTGAAGTAGGAACGTAGGCAGTCCTTGGGCGAAGGTGTTGGAATCAAGGAACATTGAGAGCGGGGGTGAATTAGTGTTCTACAATTTTTAACCTTATTAATCTAATCTTTAAAGCACTTATAACATTCAAGCAAGAGAAAGATGCATGAACATAAAACAAGCAACCACAACACCATAACACAAGAATTTCTTACATGGAAACCTTGTTAGAGAAAAAGCCGTGGTGGAGGTCAGTCCACAATATTATCTAAGTACTCAAATAAGTGTTTACAAAAGTAATGCACTTGCATTCAGGCACATTGCCTAGAGCTCACTACACAAATACAAAAGAAGACTCACTATCTTACAAAAATATTCAGATTACATCCAAAATATTTGAACTAACAAAATAGCATCTGCTAATTCCCAATCACAAATCTAGTTAAGGACATTAATCACTTTCTTTACCTTCTGTCTGATTCTGCTCTTCTGCTTTGTCTGCTTTAATTCACTTCACAAATCCTTTTATGCACAAGTGAAACTGTGCATAATCACTCTACAATCCTTCTCACTTTCAAAACACACATCAACACACTTCGTACACACACCAAAATGATATAAATGATCACTAATATATATCTGCAACTAAATATTTAATCAACCACATGTCAGCTTCAAGAAAACATAAAATATTTACAAACTGTCGACTCAATCCACAAATAATTTTCAATGTGCACCAACAAAAGTTGGTCAAAACATAGTGAGGACCCAAATCAACATGCTCGGACACAAAAAGGGCTTAAACAATTTTTTCTCGAAGATCCACAACATGCTACATTTACTTAGTTAGCCTTTTGCACGAATAAACAAAAAATTAATCAACCAAATCTTTTAACTTGCACAACAATCAATACAAGGCTCTGTGATTCAAGGAAAACATAGATCATACATCTAACAACCTTCTTTGAAATCCACAACTCAAAATGATAACAAAAAATTGCATATGAATTGATGAACAAAATTATGTCAGATACTCTATTCTAGCTCGACAAATAATTACTGATCTTCAATCAAATCACATACTAAGGTTACCATCAATGACAACACTAGATGACATGTGCAATGTCTCTTGCCAAAAATCTCCCCCTTTGGCATTGATGGCAACACTTAGTGAAAAATGACCAAGTGTTGGATCAATACCAACATGAATACACTGCCAACCTTCAAAACACCAAAAAGATAACTCCCCTTGAGATGATTGAAGCATTTTTCACTGTCCCACTCTCCCCCTTTGACATCAATGGCAAAGGCGGGAATCCGCATACTAAAATCAAACAAAAAGTGTTATGACCAACTACATATGTAAAAACTTGCTTCTACAACTTACATAAACTTGAATATATCTACAAAATTATTCTTCAACAAGCTCAAACTAGTGTCCCAACTCTTTTTGAGACTCTCCAAGATGGTCATGTGACCACATAACAAGTAAGATTGCATCTCTATTGATTCAAGGTTCACCGGATCATTGACCGCCATAGCATCAAGTGTAATTCCTTCAATGCACTAAGCATTGTCTCCATCTTAGGACCTCTAAGCTCACAAACCCTTTCAACAAATTTTCCTTCTTCATGCTTCATATTTTTGATCTTGTCAAGCAGGGATATGACTTGACCTTCTTGCTTTCCAATAGAAATGATTAGAGGATCAAATGCTTGAGAGATATCTGCTAACTGTTTCTCACACTCTTTCATTTTCTTTTCAGTGTCAGTGAACTTAGACAATGATAAGCATGACTTATAAATGTTTCCACCTTCAGAAAAATCACCTTGAATTTTCTTTACATAGGTAGCTAACAAATATTTGTCATTAGCAATCATCCCTTTCAACCTACCAAACCTGTTAGCATCAAATTCCTTCTAAACCTTATCCATAGTTGAATTTTCAAGTGACTCAAAGTGAGTACTTACAAAATTGACAAGTTTCTTCAGCTGACTAGATGGAGAATCAGATGAGTCCTTGACATATGAAGGAATAATCTTCTCCAAAATACTAGATGCAAGATTTAACACCTCACTGTCTTCAATATGAGATTTCAAAATCTCTTCCCTTGCCTTGGCTTGAGCAAATGATGCAAGTTTAGTTTCTCAATGGGAGATCAAGTAGCCAAGTTGATAGGACATTTAATCAATTCAGGATCAAACTCCTCTTGTTGCTCTTCCAAAAACTCCTTCATTGCCTTTGCAGTGTCTCTTGCTTCCACGTGAACTTATTTTTCCTCAACCTTCTTTTCTTCAGTCACTGATTCTTCCTGGGCTTTAGTAATCTCAACTTCATCAACTGACACAACTTTAGGAGCTTTAGTCTCCATAGGAATTTCAACATCATGTATATCTAGAGGATTCAGAGTATCCTCAAATGCATCTTCTTCATTTACTGGACCAGATGGAATATCTTCAACATGCACTTCTTTATAAACAACATTGTATATGTTCTTCAACAAAATTTCCTTAAGGATTTTCTCAGTATCCTTTGCAACTTCTTCAGTTAGGCTAATCGTCAGCTTGTTCACCCTTGTTTTTCTCTTAAAATCTTTTTTAGCTTCATTGAGAATATTCTTCATTTCTTCTATAGACATCACCAAACATAGATCAACAAGTATTCGTTCTCTCATTTGCTCTTCTTCAATTCTTGCATTAACTCACCTAATTTCTAAAACTTCATACAAACCTTTGGGTAACTTAGACATTATTTCTATGAGGCCTAAGATTATTCAAATTGAAATTATTCAACTACTTTATTGTGCCTTCCTCCAAAATTCTTTAACCAACACTATCAAAGGTTCCATACTATTCACAAAGAGGCCTAAGATTACCATCCTTAATCAATGCTTTTTCAACTTATTCTACAGACATACCTGGTTTGGCAATTTTCATCTTTTTCTTTGCTTTCTCTTCACCAAAGGGCTTGTCCTTAGTGAATTTTATTGCCTTTGAGACCTTATGCTTAATTTCTCTGACCTCCTCATTAGATCCAATTTCTTCATCTTCAAAAACAACAACATAGACTCTAGTGCTCTTGTCCTTCTTCCTCTTTCCTTCTCTACCAGATGTTTTGGCTTGAGCTTTCACAAGACTTGAATTCTATGCAAGACCGGATGAGAGAGCAGAGCTCCTTGTGGATCTAGATCTGGCAGAGGATGTTGTCGAACTAACAAACTTAGTTCTAGCTGGCCCTCCTACTTCAACTTGTTCTCTACACTCAGCCTAAGGAAGGTACAAGCGTCATTAGATGTTTATATTGTAAATTAAATAAACATTTTCAAAAAAACATGGATTTAATAGAAGTAAACTGAGTTTGGAAAATATTTATTATATATAGATTTTTAAAGAATTAATAGTAAATTTGATATTACATAGATTATACATTTATAGTAACATATTTAATCATACAATTTGTTCAACATCAAAATATTCATTCAATATTAATTTAAATCTAACATTTATGAAAATTTTTAAAATATTAAATATACAATAATTTACTAATTATTATAGAAAAAATAAAAATAAAATAATGAACTTTTTAATTTAACATTAAAATATCATCAAGTCTTTTATTAATACCAATATTAACATAGAATGACGGTTAAATTGTAAAGATATTTTTGCCATCAAAATTCAAACGGATGATCTCCAGCTATCATATTAATAGGATTAATCTATCATACTCCTATGATATTTATAAAACGAACATATAAATCCATATCCACATGCCCATTGCACTTTATGGTTTGACGACTACTCTAATCCCTTACTATAAATTCTAAAAGAATTTGGTCGTACTCGTGTAGATTCTTTCCTCCCCAACAATAGTAAATACAATGATGGTAGGCTATAACCATGCCTTGGGTTACCTGTCATCCATTGCACGCGATTTGGACTATTTTCATTCATAAACTAAGCTGCGCCCTCTATTCAAACTGAACACTGTAATTCACCAAAGACACTTGAATTTTTCTTTCTTTCTTTGATACTAGTTTCAAATGTTCATAAGATTAATCTCTCACAAACGTTGATTTACATAATATCTCTATTGAAGATCCCACAACACGGTGGAATCCTGCCAATGAAATACTAAAGTGGGTAAATATGAAGAAATCCAGGATACTCTCCCTGGCTGTTATAAGTGATCTGTAATTTCTTAGTCAGGAAAATGTTGGCCTAAGTTGAAATCTGTGAGCAACGGATCTTTCTGACTGCAAAGAAGATTGATTAAGTACTGAAGCGTATCTCCATCGCAGGGAAGAATCAGCGGCTTGTGAGTGTCAAACCCATATTCATCATTGGCCTTTTCCAGCAAAGCGCGGAACAGAGAATGATTTAAATGCTTAATTCGGATCACAAACCGTTTATGGCTTGAAGCAGCATAAACCGCTACATGACCGGGTGGTACGTCTTTCGGAACTAAGCTCTGGGGAAAGGCCAAATCTTATTGAATCACTCTTCACTATGGAATTCGATTAGGAGATAGATTTGGGAAGATTTTTCTTTTGTCTTGAAACAAATGTCCAGGATAAATTGTCAATTAGGTCTTCAGACTTAGGAGAAATGGGTGAGGGGTCAAGATCATAGAGTCCCCTTATAGAATTTATCCATGGGTGTACAATAGAAGCAGCGTAGCATTTTTCCTATTGCTAATCATTAATCACCCTATCTGAAGAGTATGCAGATGTTGCATGAAGAGTATGCAGATGTTGCATAAAAGATGAGTGTATAGAGGAAATGGGGCACTAAGCATGGATCAGAGAGAGGGGGTGGGAATCATCAATAGGAGAAAAAGGAATTAAAGGAACACTATTCTTCAGAATTACATCAATTGTATGTGAAATCCCCCGAGAACATGACTCACCACAAGGAGAACAAGAAGAGAAGACCCAACATCCTGAGAAGAAGTGTTTATAGTCAAGTGATCTTCATAATTACTCCTCCACCACATAGTCGCCCCTTACATTGAGAGAGTGGACAATAAAAAACTAAATGGCTAAGAGAAAAATATCATCTATTTTTGAAGGGAGATCTTCATAATGAAGCAATTGAATCCAAGACCTATCCCATCAATTATGTTTAGTTAAGTTATTTTAAAATATTTTTAAAAATGAAATGAAATATGTGTATTAAATTATTTATTACATTGTGGTATTATATGATTGACCTTATTTTTTTTAATATAATTTTAAAAAATGGGTAGTTATCTCTTTTTATTAGATAAAAATATAATTAATATAATTCTCAAACATTAAATGTCATTAATGAAAAGAAGCTTTTCCAACTAAAATAGGATGGTAAGAGGAGAGGACCAATCGTTCTATAGTCGAACTTCACACCCCTCAAGTTCCTAAATGGCAAATCAAATATCCTTGAAACTTTCGCCATGTTTTTATTGGCAAGTTAAGTGCTTAGAGTTAGAGTTACTATTTCAAGTTATCGTCATTGATGATGTGGCCACATTAGCTATGTCTTCACAAAGTTGTCTAAAATTACTTAAAACAAAGACTAATTGAAACATTCATAAAGTCGTGTATTACTGAATGCCTTATCTATTACTATATAATTGGTTGTTTCTTTGGTATGACCTGTGAAAATAGATTGTTTTTTAATTTTTAGATTGAAACATGATGACTACTATTTCGTAACTTAATAAATAATAGATAGAAGGAAAAAAATGAAAAAGCCCTTTATAGAACACTACTCAACATTTGAGTCGAGTCCTCTATTTAACATTTATGTACTAAGATGAGATATAAAATTATTACATTGATCATTTGACCATTAAATAATTTGATGTTTAAGGTAGTGTTGGAGACAAAACGACATTACATGAAGTGTCCACTGTATTAACTACAAAGACAAACAGTATTTAAAGATATGAGACTAGTCAAAACAAAATAATTTGATGTTTATGAAACTGTTGAAGGGAAATTGACATACATCATGAAGTGCACACTATATTACGAAAACAAATCTTTTTTAAAAATATGAAACTAAACAAAACAATTAAATTTTGAATCAAGATTTATAATAAAAACATCTATCATAATTTTTTAAAATATTTTTTATAAACTTAAATAGATCTGTATCTTACTTATTAAGTAAGAAACACAATTATTATAACTTGTAACTTCATAATCTAGGCTGATCTGGTTTTGGGTTTCTGTGTGCGCGTATGGGCAGCACTAATCATTTCTGTTGGCCCGAAGAAAATATTAGGTGATGGCAACGTCAGAGATGGGGATTGAATGGCCTCACTGCCAGCAAAATTTAATGCAACTGATCTTAAAGCGGGCGAGACTTTTTTTGGGATCCCTCGTGTCCAACTGCCTGTGAATGTCATGGCCAACAAGTTTTGACACCTGTATTTACCTTCTTTTATAAAATCTCTTTTGCACGTGAAGCTGGTTTTGGATGGATGGTGACAAAATTTGGTAGTGAATTTGCAGTGCTTGCAAATTGCAGCATCAATCTCAAATTTACTTTAAAGAAAATATCTTTTCCATTTCAAATTACTTGTTTTACAAGCTTCTAGATCAGTATTCTTAAACAGTGAATGGATTCTTGGTTGCCTTCCTTTTCACTTCTACCAAACTTTGAACACTTCACCAAAACAAATATTCATTTTTGGTGTTTGATAGAATTTTAGAAAGATTAGAGAATATATGGTTGGAATTAGAGGATTGGTTTTGTAGGAGAGAGTAGTATGGTTTTATCAAAATTAATTATTAGATTATATCATTATAGAAATATAGTTGTAAATATAAAAGATAGGTGATTTTGATGAAAGAATGAGTCTTATATCATGTTTTTGAAAAGGAAAAAACAGGTTTTATAGGGACCTGAAATCACAGAGTTTAAACAACAAGAGATAGACAGAGAAAGTACAAACAACCGGACAGCTGTCCCAAAGAAGGAAAAGACAGCAACAAAAGACAACAGGGCCCTAAAAAAGGACCACCCAAAGAATGAGTCTTATGTCATGTTAATGACATTGTATCCTTAGATTTATGTGACATAAATCAGAAACTAATCTTATTATAGAATGAATTGGCATCTAACTTAAAATAAATGAACTGCATTTTAAAATGGTTGTGGAATTAATTTTGTTTTAATTTTGATTAAATTGATAGACAAGGAAATATGTGTATTTGAAATTATGACAGTTAAGTCATAATCTATGTGTATTCATGTTGATTGACTTATGTTAACACATATTGAATGTTATCAATTTGATGTACTATTTACTTTCATTCATTTGGAAGATGTTCTTATGTTTGAGAATTAATATTTTAAAATCTTAAATTGTTGTGGTAGGGAGTAATTTTTCTAACTACATTGAAAATATATTAAAAGGGCCTCTTGCCATTTCACTAATAGTTTTTGTGTTAAGACTTATTTGAGTAGAAATATTGATAAAGAGGGAAGACACTTGTAAAATAGTTGAGAATGTTTGTTTTACAAATTTAAAATAGTTCTCATTGTATATTTTTTCCATCTGAAATACATACCAAATACCAATAAATGAATATCTACTTTCATTAAGACATTTTATTTAAACTTTACATTTGAAGATAATATGCTATAACAAAATACGGAAGAAAAACAATCATTAATAAAAATTAATAATGAGAACCAACTTGAGTGAGTACAAATTAGAGATCTTTGCAATGACATAGGAGCTCAAAACAATTATAATGTTATGCAAATTTTTAGCCTTTTTTTTCTAATCTAAGCTTTAAATATTATGGCCATTAGAAATTAATGTTGACCAAAACTTTGTATTTCAATTCCATTAACTATTTTACATTTCATTTGATCTCAAGGAATAAAATGCTTAATTCTTGGAATTGTGTAATAACAAGGTTCAAACAAGTGAAAAGTGTTAAAATTTGCTGCTAATTGTTTTATTTTAGTACATCTTTTGTTTAAGATATGGTGTGCAGTTCTATAAGTCAATCATCCAGAATTTTAGATTTCTGTCAATTAATCCAGAAAAATATTTAGACAATTTTTTTTTATCTTTATATTTTTGAATCTCTTTGATTGCAAATCAATCAGAAAGTAGTGCACAGACCAATGAACTTCAGCAATAACACATATGCATTAAATTATAATATGTATGTTTTAATAATAAATTTTATTTTATCAATTTGTATTTTCAATTCACTGTTATTCCATAAAGCTTACTGTATATAGATTTGGTTTGGAGGTTTTCTTTGTTGAAGTTCTTTGTGCTTTGAATAGTGGGTATCTGCGCATCAAATTGAACTCTCCATCAAAATATTTCAACATATTTTACATCAATTTTTTTTCATTTTACATTTATAAACTCTATTGAATGGAATAGACAAAATAATAAAATTCGTGACACCACCAACTTCTTTAAATTCTGAACTACAAAATTAATGAAACTACCAATTTAAAAAGACCGATTAAACTGCTGTAATGCACATATTGTGTTTGTTTGGTGTGCATTTGTTGGGCTGTGGGATGGAAATATTTTGGGTCTAAGTTTATAATTTTAATTGCTCAAATTCTAAACTTTACATATAAGTTGTTTCTTTTTCAAATTAGTATTTAGATTTAGTATCAAAGAATAAGCGGATTTTAGAGTTTACAGGCCGAGCATTGTAGGTAGAATAATCATTCTTGGGAGAAAGATTTGTCTGAAGTTTTCTTTAACATGAAACTTGAAAAATATTTTGGGTCTAAGTTTATAATTTTAATTGCTCAAATTCTAAACTTTACATGTAAGTTGTTTCTTTTTCAAATTAGTATTTACATTTAGTATCAAAGAATAAGCGGATTTTAGAGTTTACAGGCTGAGCATTGTAGGTAGAATAATCATTCTTGGGAGAAAGATTTGTCTGAAGTTTTCTTTAACATGAAACTTGAAAAATATTTTGGGTCTAAGTTTATAATTTTAATTGCTCAAATTCTAAACTTTACATGTAAGTTGTTTCTTTTTCAAATTAGTATTTACATTTAGTATCAAAGAATAAGCGGATTTTAGAGTTTACAGGCCGAGCATTGTAGGTAGAATAATCATTCTTGGGAGAAAGATTTGTCTGAAGTTTTCTTTAACATGAAACTTGAATCTATTGTTTTGAAGGAAAGTCTTAGAAGCCTTTCAAGTTGCTGTCATGGCTTTTAGTCGCCCATACATAAATATAATACCAGTTTTCAAAGGAGACAATAATGAATATTTGAGAGATTAGTTAAACAGGATAATAGTTGGGAAAGTAGCTTTGGACAGCGTAGTTACCAGTCATGTGGCTCCTGCTGATTCGAATGCTCTTCCAGCCGACCAGAAGAGACTGATGAAGGAAGACGGGAAAGCAGCTGCACGTGTTTTCTTTTCCATACAGAGTGTAGTCTTTCCAAGCATATACTCTTAGATAGCGGACTACAAAAAATGCACATGATGCATAGACTACCTTGCAGACATACAGTAAAGGGATAGTGAAGGTAATAGTAACAAAACTCCAAACTCTTTAAATAATTTTTCAGAACATGAGAATGGAGGAGGGTGAGAATTTTGGTGACTCTCGAGGATTGCAAGGACATTGTAAATTTTGAAGGTAGAGGAAACTTGTCGAATTCACTCTTGTCTTATGAAGACAAAACATAACATAATTTTGATGAAGCCATTCAAATTCTTGGCTCTCAAACATATACATCCATATGTTCTAAGGTTAACATTGAAACCAAAGGTCAAGGATTGTCAACAATAGGTAATGGAGAGTGTTAATTTCTTATAACCCAACAATAGATTAATTGTACAATAAAATCATGAAAAAAATAAAATGATTTATAACAATTATTAATACTGGGTTAATTTAAGCTAATAATAACAGAAGCAAAAATAACAAGAAGCCAATCACAAATAGACAATAAAATAGATATACCTAGGAAACCCTACTGTGGGGAAAAACCTACAAAATGTTGGATCTTCTATTCAACCTAACAACAAACTTTTCTTCTTGAATACAATACAAGTTTGTTACAACAATCTTAAATATATAGCCTCAACTGATTTACATCAATGTGCAAGAAAAAAAAATTTCCTTACATTACTTGGCTAACTCACACATAAAATCGCTCTTGGTCTTATCTCAACCTCACAAACCCAGAAACATCCTAAGAATAAATAAAAAATCCCCTGTTGCTGAAAATCCAACTCAAGTTGCTTTAAAGAAACTCCACATTCCACCTTTCGAGCTACAAAAATCAACACTCCCTCTTAGGGAGGAAGGTATTATGCACAACACCCAACTTATCCTTGAAGAATAAAAACTTACTCTTCATTAAGACCTTCGTTAGGATATCTGCTATCTGTTCGTTCATAGGAATGTATTGGAGTTTCATTGTCCCCTTCTCCACACAATCTCTGATGAAGTGGTACTTGATCTCAATGTGCTTTGACTTGTCATAAAAAATTGGGTTCTTAGAGAGTTTGATACAACTTTGATTATCATAGTAAATGACTATAGGATCTAGCTCCTAGTCAAAGAGCCTAGCTAAAAGCTTTTGAAGCTAGATAGCCTCACATGTAGCCATACTAGCTGCCATATACTCCGCCTCCACAAAACTCAATGCAACTGACTTCTATTTTCTTTTGTACCAAGAGACTACTCCTGATCCCAAACTGAAACAATACCCTGAAGTGCTCTTCTGATCAACTATACTACCTACCCAATCTGCATCGGTAAAGCCCTTGAGCTTCACTCAATTCTGCTAAACATACTTCAGCCCATAATCATCTGTTCCTCAGAGATACCTCAAAACATGCTTCATGGCTATCTAGTGAACATGTTTAGGTTCAACCATAAACTGACTAAATGAGTTCACTACAAAACAAATGTCTAGTTTGGTGTTGACAAAATACATAAGAGAGCCTATCAACTATCTGTATAAAGTTGGGTCTACTACCTCTGATTTGGAACAATCAATCTTCTTCCAGTTTGTCACAAGTGGCGTAGACATGGGCTTATAGTTCTCTATCCTGAATCACTTCAGGATATCAAGTACCTCCCTTGTCTAAGGAAGATCTTTCCAACTTTCTGCCACAATTCTAATCCTAGAAAGTAGTGTGTCAACCCCAAGTCCTTCATCTCAAACTCTCCTGCAAGATCCCACTTGCAGTGTGCTATGAGCTCCTCTGGCCTTGTGAGAAACAAGTCATCAACATAGAACACCAATATGAGAAGTTCTCCCTTCACCTAAATAAATTACTTGTAAGTTCATATCTGCCTCACTCTTAATGAAGCCCACACTCTGCAAGTAACTATCAATGTACATGAATACCTTGCCCTAGGAGCCTGCTTGAGCCCATATAGTGCTCTTCTCAACCTACATACATGAGAATCCCTCCCATGTGCTTCAAATCCTTTTGGTTGTTCTATGCAAATTTCTTCCTCAATCACTCCAATGAGGAAGGTTATCTTTACATCCATTTGGTGAATCCTCCAACCCATCTATACTACTACAAAAATGATAGCTCTTATGGATGAGTACCTGGCTATCAGAGAAAAAGTCTCATCATAGTCAATCCCTTCCTTCTGAGATAATCCCTTGGCCACAAACCAGGATTTGAACTTTTCCACACTACGATCTACAACATGCTAAATCTTATACAACCATCTTGAGCCCACCACAGACTTACCTTCTGGTCATGGCACTACCTCCCACATGCTATTCTTAATGATGGAAGAATACTCTTCCACCATGGAATCCCTCTTGAAAGATGGAAGGCTCTACTTCAATTAATTCACTTATAAGTACCACATACTTAGAATAACATCTGGGAGCCTTTCCCTATCTAACTAAATTTTGTGGATCACCAACATATTCATGGGCCTCTCCCAGTGTCTGCTTAGTTGCCCTGTTTCTCCTCTTCTCAGTAATAGGAATCTAATGGTGAGGAATTATTTGTTCCTCCTCTTTCTGATTAGTTTGCTCAGCCTGCTTGCTTTACTCTCTAGCTTGTGTGACTGGAGTTTGAGGAATTTGTGTTGCCTCAACCATGGGTGACTACTCATCATTCAACAAGTTGCTAGACTTCTGAAGAGCCCTCTCTTCCTTGAACTTCACATCTCTGCGAACAACTATTCCTAAAGGAAGGAATGTAAACATGATAGGCCTTAGAAGTTTCACTATACCCAACAAGGATACCCTCCTCTATAGTTGGTTCCAACTTGGTTCTCTTCTGCATAAGAATGTGACAATACACAAGGTATCCAAAGATGCGAATGTACCCAAATTTGGTTTCTTATCGATGAACACCTCTTATGGAGTCAATTTTCCCAACACTTTGTGAGAGCTCCTATTTTGAAAATACACAAAGATATTGCAAGCTTCTACCAATAAGAACCAAGATAGATCCTAATCATGAAGCATGGCCTTGGCTACTCCAACTATAGCCCTAGTTTTCTATTCAACAACCCTATTCTACTAAGGGTTGTAATTGCCTCCATTACCAGACCTCCATATCTTGATCTTCCTCCCAGTTTGGTTCTCCATGATAACCTTAAAGTCTTTGAACCTACTAAGGACCTCATCTTTATTCTTCGAAAAATATATCTACATCTTCCTAGAGAAGTCATCAATGAAAGTAACAAAATACTTGTACAAATTTTAAGGATATTGTTGTCATGGGCCCACACACATATGAGTGTACAAGATACAAAATCCCTTTGGATCTAGTGTGGCTACTTGGTGAGCCATAGATTTTTGGCACTGTGCACCTTTCTAGCTCTTTTAGGGTTTTCCACCTAAAAGGAGAGAGTAGGGAAAAAAATGCTAAGGGTTTCACTCAAATTATGTTATGTATGATGTTGTTTAAACTAAATGCAATGAACTAAGTGCAATTAAGTTATCTAAATGACTGATTATGAATGCAAAACCTAAGATTTATGCTATGTTGGAAAACATAGTGTTGTTTGCAAAAAGCCTAAAAGAATGAATGAGTATGAAAAATAAACCAAATAGAAAGTTTTTCTTCAGAATATGTGCACTTGGGAAAGTGAGGAAGACTAGAGAACAATCTGGGAAATTGATGAAATTTGAATTTTAGCTAACTGGGACTTAGTTGCCACCTTGGGTGAATCAGTCCCAAGTCGGGGCTTTTTCTACACAGAAGTTTTTGATGTCAACTGAGAAGGTCAGGATTTGCATCTAACTCAAAACTGCATCTCAGGAGGGACTCATTCATCATGCATGGCGAATCAGTCCACTTTCAAATTTCTGCAACTTCAAATCACTGTTCTACACCTTGACACCTACACAACAATTTCTGACGGAAACTAGACTCAGGATTTTGGAAAATTCTTGCAAAACAACTTAAAATTGTTTTTCTAATGGGGGGTTCACCTTGGTCAAACCCCTAATTGGGTAATTAAATCTTTAATGGAGAAAAAATTTCATAAAACCCTAGCCTTAGATGTGTTAAAGACTAGGAAAGTCTGAAATATGACAAAAACCTTATTCTATTGTTCTAGAATAAGAAATGCAAAGATGATATATGTAATGCAAGATCTCAAACCTATAAATCTGACAACACATTAAAAGTGGAGATAAAATGACATGCAAATGGAAAGTAAACAAAATGTAGAACTTAATCTGAAGATAGAGTGAAAATGGAAGATGAAATCACTATGAAACCAAGTCTTTAGGTGTGATTTGATGGCTAGTTGCATCTCCTCAGCCTATATTTCTTCATGATTCACCATAGGAATCCATCATCAACCCTTTGCAATGTTGAATCTTTGACAAAAGGAGTGAGATTCAAGACCTACAAAAACCCTAGTTTGCTACCCTAAAAGTTCAACTTTTGCTAATGAGACTTGTTGTAGAAGACTTGACTTTCGAAATTACTTTTGTGAATTAAAAAAAAGATGTGTAAAATGACTTAAAATGAGTATTTATAAGCAACAACACCTATTTTTTTTGTTATTTAGACCTAAGAGGCTGACATTCACCAAAAATTCAAGTTGAATGAATTAAATTCCAGTGCAAAATTGAATTTTCCCTCAAAAGGGACTCATGCGCCCAAGGTGGCGAATGGGTCCCACTACTAATTTTTGAAGGTGTGTTTTTGGGGTATGAAAGAATTAAGTGTTGTTTGTTGGATTTTAAGTGATTTCTCAAGTAAAATGAGCCTCTAGATAAAAAATAATGGGTCTTAGGGGCATATAAATGATGTTTTGAAGGATGAATGATGTATGGGGACTCAAAAGTGGGTCCAATTATGCATGAAGTTGTCTCTTTTCTCAAGAGGGTCCAATTTTCTATGGAACACTTGGAAAATTGGTCTTGGCATATTTCCCAAGAGCACAACCCTTGCAAACCTCATGATTATCTGTCTTCATCTTAGGCAGCCTCGTCACTATTTCCTCTAGAATATTAAGTGCTCCATGGTGAAGGTGAGCCATCCTCCTGTGCCACAATTCTCCTAGCCTTCTACAGCTATTAACCAATGCATGTGCTGGTTCAAACTGTAACCCAAAAAAGTTGCCATGCCTGACTCCAATCACTTTTGCAACCTTAGAATCCTTGGGACAAATATATAATTTTCCCCTCTTAAAGGTCACGATGTAACCCTTTTTTTCCAAAGTAGAAACAAAGATTAAATTCATTGTGATTGTAGGGACATACAACATGTCCACCAACAACTCGGTTTGCTAGACCCCCTCTGAAACTTGACTGTGCCAACACTAGTTGCAAGATACTTGACATTGTCTTTGAGTTCAATATGGAGATCCAACTTCTTCTCCTCCAACTTGGTGAAACATTCTTTGACTCTTGTCATGTGGCAAGAAGCCCCACTATCAATATACCATACCCTGTTGGCAATTGAACTCGAGAGATAGGAAATGAGAGAAAAATCATTCTCAAATCATGATGTAAACTCGTCCACGTCTATTGTAGCAACAACTCACTTCTTCTACTTGTCCTTATTTTTCTTATTCAGACACTAGCTGGGAAAATGATCAAATTGATGGCAGCAAATTTTTTTTATCTTGCTCAGATCTTTCTTCTTCCCACTCTTGGAAGAAGAATCTTTTGTTTGATATTTATTGGACCTCTTACCCTTGCTTGCAAGAGCAATATTTTCTTCATCTTGACTCTTCTTCGTCTAATCTCCTTGATGATCACCTTCACAGATCTCATCTTGAACAAAATCATCCCAAATCCTTGCCCAGTTGGCTAAGCAATCTCTACTAACAACACACTTGAAAAGCACTTCCTAGTGCTTTGAGAAACCATTCAAGGCTATATGAATCAAATCATCTTCAACAATCATCTCTCCAACAACAGCCAACTCATCCTTGACCTGTGTCAGCTTGGACAAGAAAGAGGTCACACTCTTGGCTTTGGACATCTTGGTGTTATGCAATTTGTCCTTGAGCATCATCTTACGACTCTGATAGTCGCTCTGATAAAGTTTTGTGAGTGTATCCCACATCTCCTTGGCGGTATCTTTCCTCAATAAATGAGGAATTAGATGATCTCTTACCCCATCAACAATAATCCTATGAGCCTTGGCCTCCTTAACTTCATGTGAATCTAGGGAAATAGGATCATTTATTGGTGGTGTCACCTCTATACTAGCATAGATCCACAACCTATTCTCTTTGAGAATGGATGTACTCCAAAATTTCCACTATGAGAAGTGAGACACACCCTCAAGCCTTCCTTCATGTTGAACATTAGTTGCCATAGTCACAAAAGGAGCTAGAGATGAAATTATGACTTTTTACCTTGAAATATGCATCACAAATCTTGGCTTCGTATTCATAGTTTAGCATTCTGATACCATGTTAATTTCTTATAACCCAGCAACAGATTAATTGCACAATAAAATCATGAAAAAAAATCTGATTTATAACAATTAAAACAACTAGGTTAAGTAATAGCTAATAATAGTGGAAGAAAAAATAATAAGAATCCAATAAAAAATAGACAATAACACAGATATACCCAAGAAACCCTAGTGTGGGAGAAAACCTGCAAATTGTTGGATCTTTTATTCAGCCTAACAACAAAGTTTTCTTCCAAAATACAATACAAGTTTGGTACAACAATCTTACATATATAGCCTCAGGTGGTTTACATCAATGTGCAAGAAAAGAAACTTTCCTTACATTACTTGACTAACTCACATAAAATCACTCTCGGTCTTATCTCAACCTCACAAACCCAAAAACATCCTAAGAATAAATAAAAAAATTATGTTGCTGAAAGTCAGTTGCTTTAAAGCAACTCCACATTCCACTTGTCGAGCTATAAAAATCAACAGAGAGGATATGAAATCATATTATGGAATGAATGAGTTAATTCATAATAGTAGGTGAACTCTCCTTGATTTTTGACTCAACTATATCTAGAAAGGTGATCCTAGAGGTGTCCTTTATTGGATAATTAAAGAGAAATGAAATGACAAGCTAAGAAAACTAGTAGCTACGCTCATTGTATGATAGATCTCAAGATTTGTGAGTAAGTATATAAGACTAGGTGCAAGACACTTAGTTCATGTTGAGGAGAAAAAATGTAGGTCCAAAATTCATTGCACAAAATGGATACACATCCACTAGAACATATACCCAATTTTAAGAAATGAGTATTTGGTATGGAATATATAACAATATATAAGTGAATATTTTCTCTACAAATGAAGGTTCATTGGTAACAGATATACATTATCTGTGAGAATATAAAATAAATGGATATTTATTTACTACTAGATATCCAATCAGAGAAAGTATATTTTGTTTTATGCCCATGCTTGTGAGCATTTTTTCATTTTTTATGTTAGTGAACAAAGAAAACATGTAGAGATGAACATATATAATCATTTAGAAACCACTACAGCCCCAAACATCATCTCTTTTATCCATGATCTTATGGTACACTTTTCTTAAGAAGCTACTTACTTTTTAGTTCTTTATTTTTCTATTCAAAATTTTCTAAATGTTTTTGAGTTAAAAACTAGATTTTCAGGATAAGGGTTTATAAATTGTGGTTTAGGTTTGAAGCTTTACATGTTACATTAAATGGTAAATCCTATAACAGACATGTGCATGATCATGATGGGCTAAAAAGTGGTGATATGATGGGTATGTGTAGGGTTGTGGATGCTAACCTTTTTTTTAACCCAAAATTGATGAAATGAAAAGGGTTTTTAAAGAAGATTCTCAACTTTCCACCAATATAAATTATGCTTTACTTTGAATTTAATAAATAATTATTATTCATTTTCTATTTGAATTATGACTAAATTCCTGATTAATAGGCTGATTGAAAAAATCTATAGCTTTCAAATGGTATCACATTTTTGAATCCAAAACATGCATCACATTCTCTACTTTGCATACTATACTTGATTAAAAAGATAAAAATTGAATTTCATGAAGTTTTGACCTAATTAAGGTGGTCGACATACAAGTTTTATATTTTTTAAATTTGTAATAAAAATTCATAATTAATTATTTACTTGGAAAAAAATTACAAAAATATGCATCACATTGGGACATGAGTCCTCTACTTATATCTAAAATATTATAAAAGAATATTATCATTTTATTGTGGTTAGGGTGGTTAGACGAACCTACTTCTTATTTTTCCCTAAAATTTAAGTACTACTGCATTGAAATTTTAAATTTTCACCAAATAGACTTTTAAAAAAATAAACCTAGTAGTTTAGAAACTACATTCAATTTTCTCTAGATTCTATTCTTACATATTTTTGAAATAATATAGATAACTTATTCAAATTTTTACGTCAAGTTTCCTAACTTTAATTTTTTTGATTTTTCGCCACTTAAGGGCATGTTTTTTCCATGATGATCTTGCACATACCCTAACTATAAACCCCATAAATGCAAACCATGAAATCATAAACCCACTTTAAAGTACAATAACTATACCTTAAAATTTAGCCCTCAACCTGAATCCCTAAACCCTAAATTCTATTTCAAGTGTATTATAAATAAATTTAAATAATGATAATATTTGTATGTAAAATCAATGAATTAGGTTTTTGTGTTTTAGGTTTAAACCATAAAACCTAAGCCCTAAAACATAAATTACAAACACTAAAATAATAATAATAGTATCACATATCAATGGTCACGAGTAATGCATGTATCAATAGTTCTAAATTAAAATATAGGTTTATATATACCATCATATTAGAATAGCTTAATTTTAGGATCATTATTGAATTCATAAGTAGGAGGTATCTCAATGGATAAGCACACTTGAGTTGGAGTAGAACTAGGATGGGTGACCTCTCAGGAAGGCCTAGTGTTTCACTTTTGTGAGCATCAACTAGATGCAATGAGTGCTTAGTGGATCATTCATTATCATGAGAGATGGGTTCTTCTGAACCACTAATGAAACATGGGTCAATGAGTTTGACTCATTAAACTAGATAGTTGAATCTTAATAGAAATATCACAATTTGACACACTATAAAAAATACTTCCTACATATCAATTGATGAGCTAAAGAGGCTCTATAATTAGTGGTTCATAAGGGAAAACACTTGTTGAAGGTTTTGCAAATGGGGTTGCAAGCTAAGTGGGCTTAACCTTGGAGAAAAATTCATGGTCAAGCACGCTTAAGCTAGAGTAGTACTGGGATGGGTCTCCTAGGAAGGCCTGATGCTTCACCCCCATGAGCATCACCTAGATGTAATGAGTGCTAACTAGATCATTAATTATCATGAGAGATAGGTTCATTTGAACCACTACTCACGAAACATGGGTCAATGAGTTTTACTCATAAAAATCCACAATTGAATCTTGATAGCAATATGACAATTTGACACGCTATGGAAAATACCTCCTACTTATCAATTGATGAGCTAAAAGGGGCTCTATAATGAATAGTTCATAAGGTACAACACTTTTTGAAGGTTTTGCAAATGGTATTGCAAGCTAAGTGGGCGTAACCTTGGGGAAAACTCCATGGTAAATCTTGCTTGAGTTGGAGTAGTACTAGGATGGGTGACCTCTTGAGAAGGCCCAATGCTTCACCTCTATGAGCATCACCTAGATGCAATGAGTTCTAAGTGGATCATTCATTATCACAAGAGATGGGTTCTTGTGAACCACTACTCATGAAACATGGGTCAATGAGTTTGACTCATAAAACTACATGATTGAATCTTGATAACAATATCACAATTTGACATGCTATGGAAAATACCTCCTACTTATCAATTGATGAGATAAAGGGGCTCTATAGTGAATAATTCATAAGGAAAAACACTTGCTAAAGGTTTTACAAATGGGGTTGCAAGCTATGTGGGCTTAACCTTGGGGAAAAATCCATGGCTAAGCGTGCTTGAGTTGGAGTAGTACTGGGATGGGTGAACTTTCATGGAGGTCCAATGTTTCACCTCTGTGAGCATCACCTATATGCAATGAGTGCTAAGTGGATCATTCATTACCATAAGAGATAGGTTATTGTGAACCACTACTCATGAAACATGGGTCAATGAGTTTTACTCATAAAACTACACAGTTGAATCTTGATAGCAATATCACAATTTGAAATGTTGTGAAAAATACCTCATACTTATCAATTGATGAGCTAAAGGGTCTCTATAATGAATGGTTCATAAGGCACAACACTTTTTGAAGGCTTTGCAAATGGGGTTGCAAGCTAAGTGGGCTTAACCTTGGGGAAAATTCCATGGTTAAGGGTACTTGAGTTGGATTAGTACTGCGATGGGTGACCTCTTGGGAAGGCCCAATGCTTCATCTCTTTGAGCATCGCCTAGATGCAATGAGTGCTAAGTGGATCATTCATTGTCATGAGAGATGGGTTTTTTTGAACCACTACTCATGAAACATGGTTCAATGAGTTTGAATCATAAAACTACATGGTTGAATCTTGATAGCAATATCACAATCATTATTCAATAACAATGATATAAGCTCTAACAAAAAATGATGCTATCTTTGATAATTTCAAAAGTACGTTTCTCCACCAAAAGTACCAATCCATGCATATATGGCTACCATTATTGTATGTGAAGTATTCACATGATAATTTTTGCATGGATTCACCATTTTCTTAGATGGACTAAGTAAAAAAATTAATTGAGAATGTGTGCATGTCAATGATAGAACAAGATTTAGTTTATCTCATGTTTTACCCTTGATCAAATATTGGTTTAGAATCCTAATAAGACTTATTTAAGGCCATTAAATGTCATATATTTATTCATTTTATAGTTTTTTGATATTTGAGTACCATTTCATGTGAAGTTGAAATGCCATTACCAACTGCTCCTCATGTATAATATAACCTAACCCTAGTTCAAATAATTAAATCTTAAATGTTATGAGGCTAATCCTAAGGCACTATAGTCTAAATATTATTACTATCAACTATAGACTCTAACCAAGGTTTTAATATTTAAATATATCAGTAAATTAAATTTGGTAAGAAGTGGGAATGATTGAATCAACTAGGAGTTATGGTGGCATTGAATTCCCTTTTCATGTATTAAATAGCTTCATTTTATAAGGAAAATTTTCTTGCAAGATATTTTTTGGCTTGATCATTCAAGGAGATTTCTTTGGTTTTATATTTAGTCATCTCCTATAGAATCCTTGCTAGTGAAGCCATGCCAAAATGTATGTATAATTCTCGTTCTATTGTAACATTCATCTTTACTTGCATCATGGGGTTTATTACTTGAGATTTGAATGAACTTGTGGGGGATTATAATGTACTTATCCTCATATATTTTTAAAAATGAGCTCATTATTTTAAGTATTCACATGATAATTTTTGCATGGATTCACCATTTTCTTAGATGGACTAAGTAAAAAAATTAATTGAGAATGTGTGCATGTCAATGATAGAACAAGATTTAGTTTATATCATGTTTTACCCTTGATCAAATATTGGTTTAGAATCCTAATAAGACTTATTTAAGGCCATTAAATGTCATATATTTATTCATTTTATAGTTTTTTGATATTTGAGTACCATTTCATGTGAAGTTGAAATGCCATTACCAACTGCTCCTCATGTATAATATAACCTAACCCTAGTTCAAATAATTAAATCTTAAATGTTATGAGGCTAATCCTAAGGCACTATAGTCTAAATATTATTACTATCAACTATAGACTCTAACCAAGGTTTTAATATTTAAATATATCAGTAAATTAAATTTGGTAAGAAGTGGGAATGATTGAATCAACTAGGAGTTATGGTGGCATTGAATTCCCTTTTCATGTATTAAATAGCTTCATTTTATAAGGAAACTTTTCTTGCAAGATATTTTTTGGCTTGATCATTCAAGGAGATTTCTTTGGTTTTATATTTAGTCATCTCCTATAGAATCCTTGCTAGTGAATCCATGCCAAAATGTATGTATAATTCTCATTCTATTGTAACATTCATCTTTACTTGCATCATGGGGTTTATTACTTGAGATTTGAATGAACTTGTGGGGGATTATAATGTACGTATCCTCATATATTTTTAAAAATGAGCTCATTATTTTAAGTATTTTAATTTCATGCTATTGTTGATACTCTAGATTTTGATAGTTGAGGGTATTGTAAATCTTCTTGTTTATGGTATTAGTGAGTTATTTTGGGTAAAGGGTTTATATTTGGTTTATATGTAATAATAGTCAAAGTTCTAGATTAGGTTTTATTCATGGCTTTTATTTTAGCTAATATTTATTTTTAAATATAAGTAAGATAAAATATCCATAGTGTGATGGTTAATTGGTGACATTTTTGTTGTGGCAAGTAGTGTTTAAAAATCCATTGGGTCATTGTGATTGTAGGAACTATGCCTTCACTAATCCAATGTGCTTGTAGGATTGATTCACAATATTGAGGCTACTGTTGGCGTTCATGCCATGTGCTTGGCATTCATGCCTATGGTTTGACCCCTCACTGGGCTAGTTTTCTTGTGGGCCCTAGGCCCCATTTGAGCTACCATGCTCATAGATTTGGACTGTTTAATTGCATTCATGTGGGGTAGGATGTAACCCATTTGTGGCCTCCATTTTAGGGTGTTAGCCTTGTCAGTGTGACATTAACCAATAAAAAAAAGTTATATGAACATATATATCATGGATAAGTTAAGACCATAGATTATAGATAATAAGGCTGGGATTTTATTACTATATTCCACAAATCGATAAAATATAAATGGTTTTATACAACTTAACCATTAGAATTCAAACTCCACATTATGTTTTACAATTTTATTATAATCTTAGGATAAGAACTTAGATAAATGACAATAGGACATATCCTTAATATTTACATTAAGACTTAGGCTATATTATTACCAAAATCTAAGTCATGCACTATAAAAAATCGAACAAAGTTAATCAAATTACCAAACCAATCCAACCATCCAAATTTTACATATAATAAGTTGATTTCACAAATAGGTTCAACCACTTAAAACACAAAATATTTCTCAAAATAAAACATTGGCACTTCACTAGTAACATAAGGACTTGCAAATAATGGTGGATGATGTCTTGAGCCTATTATATCTTGAATCAATAATACAACATAATATGTGTATTAACGAAAAAGGTATCCATTTTTCCTGCATTTGGAAATAATTAACGCCAAATGAAACTAAGGTTGCCTTGATTTAGTGTTGTAATGTGTTTTACACATTCAAATTGAGTGTAGGGCCCTTTTTAATAAAATAAACTTAATTGAGCATTATTTAGGGTGTTGCAAAGTGTTTTATTACACTTTCACACTAATCTAGTGCTTTATTAATTAATTGTGGTTAATCGAGCTCAATTGGCCCCTTTAATTCAAATCCCGGTCTTATTAATTACATTTTTCAAGGATCTATCTTGACACCCATTATTGCATAAAATTTACATTGGCAAAGTTGGAGTCCCAGAAAACTATGTTAGGACCTAGCAAATGGATCCTCCTAACCTAGGGAACCCCTTTGTTTGGTATATTTGAGATGGTTTTTTAATGTCATTTCACCTCCCAAAAGATTTGTCCTAGAAAATTGTGCTAGGACCCATTTGTCACTTTGGGCGAATGGGTCCTCCTTGCTTAGGAAACCCATTTAGAATTTATTTGTGGCAGTATTTTAATGATTTTCAATCCTATATTTGGTTTCACTTCGATTATTTGAATTTCAGGGTTAATCCTTACATTTATTATAAATATAAGGTTAATTCACATAATTTCATCTAAGCTTTCAATTATTCAAGCATTATAGAAAACTTATGATCAAGAGAGCATTTTCAAGAGCATTTCAAAGGCATTCAAAGGCATATTGTTGAAGTTTTATTGCAGCAATTCAAGATCATATCATCATGTCAAAGGCATAGTGCATCAAGCATGTTGCTGAGCTAGTATGTTTATGTAGCATTCAAGATCAATTTGCAAGTATTGTTTCACATCCAATTCAATATCAAGATCTAAATTCTTCATGGCCACTTCATGTTAGATTTCTATTTTACATTCGAAGACATCATCCAAGGTATTATTGTGTCATGTTTCATGTTTCATTATTTCATCATAAGGTTTAATTACTTAAATGGGGTTTGACCAAGGTAAACCCCTAGGTATTCCCTAGCAATCAACAAGTTTTTCTCTCCATTGATGTGTGTTTGTAGGATTTAGGATGAAGATCAAGTGGAGAACAAGATTAAAGAAAAATTGTCAAAGTTGTCAAGTTGCAAAATTGTCATCCATATTGCAAGAACACAAAAATAAGGCTACAATATTTGTTTTATATTTTTGGGAGTTGAGCACTGAGGAGTTGGAAGTGTAGACATAAAGGAACAAAACAAAGAATTCAGTTTTTAGAAACCCTAATAGGGACCCATTCACCACTTGGGGCGAATGAGTCCTTAGTGACCTAAAAAAAACAAGTTTTCAACAAGGTACACATTGTTTCAGCCTTCCAAAACTTTCCTTATTGTTGTTATAACACTTAGGATTAATTTTTTATTTTTTATTTATAAATTTTATCTCTCATAATTGAGTGAAACATCACTAAAGAAAAATAGTGGTTTATCATCTTATTCATTCATTTTGAAAAACTCCCCATTTTTCAATGTTTCATTTTGGTGAACTTGACTTATTGAACATTATAGTTTTCTTATTTTGGATTCTTTCCTTGCATCCTAGGTTATATCTTGCATTCATTTGCATTGAAATAGATCTCATTTAGTATTTCCTACTTTGCATTCAAACTTGCACCTCATCTACCTAGTTTTAGAATTGCATGCTTTTGCATTCCTTAAATCTAAAAAATACAAAAACAAATCATTCATTTTTCATATCACTTAGATCTCATAACTTTTTATTTGAAAATTAAAAAAAATTGCATTTCAAATTAGGTCTTTAAATTCATCATTTGATTACCTTTTTAAATTGCATTTCATAGTACATTTGCAAAAATATGAAACTGAAAGTTACTGTTACAAACTTGAAACTGTAAAACATTGAAAAAAGCTTAAAAATCAATCAGAAAAAGTTAAGAAACCTAATCTAGGACCCATTCGCCACTTGGGGAAAATGAGTCCCCGATCAAATCTCAACTATATTTTTTGGCATCTTAAACTCATTGAAAAAAACTTAAAAATTAGTAAAAAATATTTTAAAATCCTCATCTAAGACCCATTCGCCACTTGGGGCAAATGAGTCCCTGATCTGGTGCTGATCTAAATTTTCTAGAATTTGAAATCTTGCTTTAGGCTTATGTTTGCTGCTGTGACATTTCTAATTCAGATTTTTGATTTTATGTTTCATTAAATTCATTAAATCTAGCTTAATTTGCTTCATTTAGCACATTGTCAAAATTCAAAATTGTATTTACAACATTCATTTTCAGTCTATTGCACTGCGTATTCAACAAATTACTTTTTTTTGTCTAAAATTTTCAAAATGGACAAGTGTTTTAGCAATGTGTGGAAATATTTATTCTCTTTGGTTGATGTTTCAAGTTATTTTTTTGGAAGTGAACCTAATGCAATTGAACCTAATAATGCTCACACAACTCCTAATGAGTTTCCTCATGAAGTTGACATCATTGGAGAAGATGATGCTAGCATGAACGAATTCATAAATGATTGCCTAAACAATATTGAGAATAATGAATCCTTCTATCCTTCCATGAAACAACCAACACAACTTGAAATGTTTGGTCTTTTAGGGCATGTGCAGGATCATCATGGAAAACACAGCCCCTTAAGTGGCAAAAAAATTAGAAAAATTAGAGTTAGGCAACTTGACGTAAAAATTTAAATAAGTTATCTATATTATTTCAAAAATGTGCAAGAATAGAATCCATAGAAAATTGAATGCAGTTTCTAAACTACTAGGTTTATTTTTTTTAAAAGAAAATCTATTTGGCGAAAATTTGAAATTTCAATGCAGTAGTACTTAAATTTTAGGGAAAAAATAAGAAGTAAGTTTTTGTCTGACCACCCTAACCACAATAAAATGATAATATTTTTTTATAAGATTTTATATATAGGTAGAGGATTCATGTCGTGATGTGATGCATATTTTTTTGTAATTTTTTTCCAAGTAAATAATTAATTATGAAAATTTTATTACAATTTTTAAAAAATCTAAAAACTTGTATGTTTGACCACCTTAACTTGGTCAAAATTTCATGAAATTCAATTTTTCTTTTTTTAATCCTATAGTATGTGATGCATGTTTTGGATTAGAAAAATGTGATACCATTTGAAAGCTATAGATGTTTTTCAATTGAAACCTATCAATCAGGACTTTAATCATAATTCAAATAGAAAATAAATAATAATAATTTATTAAATTCAAAATAAAGCATAATTTATATTGTGGAAAGCTAAGAAATCTCCTTTAAAAACCCTTTTCGTTTCATCAATTTTGGGTAAGAAAAAAGTTGTCAACCACATACCCTATATATACCCATCATATTGCCATTTTTTGGCCGATCATGATCCTGCACATACCCTTCACATCCTAAAATTTAGCCACAAAATAAGCCTAAACTTCCAACCATGAGTGAACCTAGTTCCTCTAGTTAAGTGCATAACATTCATCTTATGTTAACAAAGTGACCAACACTCCTATCAACCTTAAAGATACTTATGACCAAGGCTTTAAGATTTCAACTAACCAAGGATGTGACATAACTAATGAGCATGAAGTTCATAAAATTTTAGATAACATTCATATTGAACAAGAAAAATGGATAGGATATTAATATCCTCCTCCCGAAATAAGTGTCCTTCCTAAAGAACAACTGATACCTAGCAAAGAAGATGATCATTTCGAGTCATCCTCCTCTATATCCACCTAGAGAAGTTGGTGAATCTAGCAAGAAAAAAAGGCCTTACAAACTAAAGAAATTACAATTCCCTTGTGTTCCATCTAAAACTGAAAGAACTTTACACATACTTCTAAGCCAAGGACTTATTACATTATCACCCATAACAGAAAAGCAACATCCAAATCCTAAGAACACAAACACATCTCATTGTAGATATCATAGGATTTTTGGACATAGTACTAATGAATGTCATGCTTTACAACAAGTATTTAAAAAGTTTAATATCATAAATACAATCCCTTAAAGCATGTATTAGGCTCCTTGCCATGTAATAGTTGTAGGGTCTTAAAATTTCTCACTATAACATGTTATACACTCATTGCAAATCATTCTCTTTATTTCAAGGAGCTCATTCCCATCCTCTATCTTGGCTCGTCCTTTTCCCACACTTAGTGGGGGCATGGGTTAGTTAGCCTTGTCCTATTTTTGGTATGTGTTGTTGTCTCTTTGGCTAGTTTTCTACCTTCTATTTATTCAAACTTAGATTGGGATGTAGACAACCTGCTCTAGGTTGAGTTGCATTTTCCTTACTATTATTTTTATTTTTCATGTTCTTTTATGTGAGGGTATGTTCAGGATCATCATGGAAAAAATAAGCCCTTAAGTGGCAAAAAATTCAAAAAAATCGAAGTTAGGCAACTTGACATAAAAATTTGAATAAGTTATCTATATTATTTCAAAAATATTAAGAATAGAATCTGTAGCAAATTGAATGTAGTTTCTAAACTACTAGGTTTAATTTTTTAAAAAAAATCTATTTGGTGAAAATTTGAAATTTCAATGCAATAGTACTTAAATTTCAGGGAAAAAATAAGAAGTAGGTGTCTATCTAACCACCCTAACAACAATAAAATAATAAAAGAAATTTATAATATTTTAGATATAAGTAGAGGACTTATGTCTCGATGTGATGCATATTTTTTTGTAATTCTTTTCTATGTAAATAATTAATTATGATTTTTTATTACAACTTTTAAAAATAAAAAAATGTGTATGTCTAACCACCTTAGCTTGGTCAAAACTTCATGAAATTTAATTTTATATTTTTTAATCCTATAGTATACGAAGCATAGAATGTGACACATCTTTTGGATTCAAAAAATGTTATACCGTTTGAAAGCTATAGATGTTTTTCAATCAACCTATCAATCAAGGCTTTAGTTGTAATTCAAATAGAAAATGAATAATAATTATTTATTAAATTCAAAGTAAAGCATAATTTATATTGGTGAAAAGCTAAGAATATCCTTTAAAAACCCTTTTTGTTTCATCAATTTTGGGTAAAAACAAGGTTTTCAACCACATACCCTGCACATATCCATCATATTGCCACTTTTTGGCCCATTATGATCCTGCACATACCTGTGATTGCATGTTTGTGTAAAGTGATCCCCTTGATGTTTTATTTGATGTATTTATCTCTTTTCATGCCTTCCTCTATATGTACCTACTTTTTTCTCCATGTCATAAGCATTTTATCTTTTTCTTTGTCTTGTGTTTTCCTTTTGGGGACGATGCAAGGTGTTGAGACATTTAGGTCTCTTCCATGTGAACCAAAAAGATTTCCTTTATATTTTCCATTTGTATTTTGTTTTATTTTTGGGGATTATGCAAGGAATTGAGACATTTAGGTCTCTTCCATGTTGACTCAAAGGATTTTTCTTTCTTTTCACTCTTTTTGTGTCATTCTTCTAGTTCTATGAGTATTTGGGGGATGATGATAGTTTCAAGCTCTTTAACAACATTGTAGCAAAGACATACTGACCCTGAATCCATAGATCCCTTATGTATTTTTTGGGGAAACCCCTCCCTCCTTTTTAATGATGTAGCTTTATTTTGGAAACATATGACTTCTTGTAGGTTTTTTCGAGGAAAGCTCTCATGTATTATGAGAAAACATTAGCTACTTTAAAGCAGTTGCTCACAATAATGGTGTTAGCAACCACTTTAAAGTGGGGGCATACATCAATGACATCTTTCAACATATTTCATGCCTTGATTTTATTTTTTCTTGTGATGTGTCCTTTTCTTGGTGGTTTCATTGGGTTTGATGTCCTCCAAGAGTGTGATATTTCTAAGCATACAATTTCACTTGGTGGCATGATGCGAAACGAGAGGCATCCCATATGCGGTGATATGATACTCTTCAACTTGTCCTCTCTTGGAGACATTAGGCACGGTGTTCCCTAAGAAGAAGACCTTACACGAATAAAGAAAAATCATATTTAACAAAAAAATATAGACACAAAATTCAAAAGAATTTGAAAGCATAGCATTGTGGTACCTTATCGAAGTTTTTAGGAGGATAACTTCGGTATGGTATGGGAGGATAATATGATTCTTTCATTTTCCATCTCATTGGGATAACTCACATAGTGGACGAACTGAGGTTCTAATACCCTAGAGTGAGCACACATATTATGGACAAACAACCATGTTCCATATTGTTTTGGAACAGTTGTCCTTGATCCTTTATTTTTTTGGTCTTTGATAGGGTATGACTATGTATCTTTGTTATTGTTGCATACTTAATTGTCTTGAATTTCTACTTTTGTGTGAGTTTTTCATGGGGAAAACTCTCACTAAGGTGGGTGAAAATTTTATTAACAAAAAAAGTATCCCTTTTTCCTACATTTGGGAATAATTAATGACAAATGAAACTAAGGTTGCCTTGATTTAGTGTTGTAATGTGTTTTACACATTCAGAGTGAGTCTATGGCCCTTTTTAATAAAATAGACTTAATTGTGGCTTATTTAGGGTGTTGTAAAGTGTTTTATTAAACTTTCACACTAACCTAGGGATTTATTAATTAATTATGGTTAATTGAGCTTAATTGGCCCCTTTAAATTCAAATCTTAACCTCACTAATTACATTTTTCAAGGATCTATCGCGACACCATTAATGATATTCCATAACATTTAGACTGGAAAAGTTGGAGTCCTAGAAAACTGTGTTAGGACCCATTTGCCACTTTGGGCGAATGGGTCCTCCTAACCTAGGACACCCCTTTTTTTTGGCATATTTGAGGTGGGTTTTTAATTTTATTTCACCTCCTAAAGCTTGGTCCTAGAAAATTGTTCTAGGACCCATTTGCCACTTTGAGCAAATGGGTCCTCCTTGCTTAGGACATCCCCTTTTGAATTTATTTGTGGTGGTATTTTAATAATTTTCAATCCTGTATCTAATGCCAACATAGATTATTTGAATTTTAGGGTTAGTCCTTAGATTTAATATAAATATAAATTTTCATAGTTTCATCCAAGCTTTCAAGTATTCAAGCATTATATCAAACTTATGATCAAGAGAGAATTTTCAAGAGTATTTCAAAGGAATTCAAAGGTAGATTGTTGAACTTTAATTGTAGCAATTCAAGATCATATCATCATGTCAAAGGCATAGTGCATCAAGCATGTTGCTGAGCTAGTGTGTTGATGGAGCATTCAAGATCCATTTGCAAGAATTGTTTCACATCCAATTCAAGATCAAGATCTACATTCTTCATGGAAACTTCATGTTAGATTGCTGATTTACATTCCAAGACATCATCCAAAATATTATTGTGTCATATTTCATGTTTTATTATTTCCTCATAAGGTTTAATTACCTAAATGGGGTTTGACCAAGGTAAACCCCTATTCCTAGACAATCAACAAGTTTTTCTCTCCCTTGATATGTGTTTGTAGGATTTAGGATGAAGATCAAGTGGAGAACAAGATTCAAGAAATTTTTTCAAATTTGTCATCTATATTGCAAGAACACAAAAATAAGCCTACAAAATTTGTTTCAGATTTTTGGGAGCTGAGCACTAAGGAGTTAGAAGTACATACATCAAGGAACAAAACCTAAAATTCAATTTTTAAAAAACCCTAATAGGGACCCATTCACCAGTTGGGGTGGATGAGTCCTCAGTGACCTAAAAATAACAAGGTACACATTATTTCAGCTTTCCAAAACTTCCCTTATTGCTTCTTTTTTGGCGAAAGTGGCAAGCCAGTATATATATATATATATATTATATTATATATAAATAAATTAATACAAAATATGGTTCTAAAGAGCATACTGGCAAGAAAGAACTAGAAAGAAAACCTCTGGTTGTAGCTCAAAAAGTATAAAAAATCTTTGCAAACCTATCACTATGTATAATCCTACTAGTTTTGAATCCCTTTGTTCTTTTAATAGACCTTTTATACAATTCTAATACTGATTTTGTCAAATATACCCTAATCATGATGATCAATTACAAAAACCCATGACAATAGCCAAACTTTATATTTATAACGATAAAAAAACTAATAACTAAAATCTAATTTCCATACATTAAAAGGAACCCACTTTAGCACCACCCCTAGGAGGACAATACACTGAATTTTCATTTTGAATTTCTTGTGAAGACCCATGCATTTGCCCTGCTGCTATTCCCTGAGAATGAAGTGTGACACTGATATCATGAATTTTTTGAACAAATCTACTACTCCCTTATTGTTACTATAATAGTTAGAATTAATTTTTGATTGTTATTTATGCATTTTAGCCCTCATAATTGAGTGAAATGTCCCTAAAGAAAAATAGTGGTTTATCATATTGTTCATTCATTTTGATCAAACCCTATTTTTCAATGTTTCAATATGATCATTTTGAATTAATATTTTGGAATCATTCTTAAAGTTTTAATTTGATGGAGATTCATTTTTTTTTAAATTCTATATTATCCTATTGTTCTTTTATTATTACATCTTGATGTTTGTTAGTGTGGAACATAACATATTACACTATGAGCAAGGGTGATTGGTAGTTGATTTGGTTATTGTACTTATTACAACTGCATCCTTAGCATATATGAATTCTCCTTGTATAAATACAATTGATGAATATCAAATCAAACATTGAGTTTTATCACCTCATATGGTATCAGAGTGCACTTGAAGGATCAGTGGAAGAGGTGTACTAAAGGCACCAAGAAGGATGTCAAGAATGAGGAGTCCGATGCAAGGTTGAACCCTCATGACCATTATGCAAGAAAAGCAGAGTTGTACAAGAAGAAAAGATCATAGTGGAAATAAGAGGCATTGATGATGTTGCTTATAGGGTAAAAGTATACAATTTCGAAACAGTTTTGGCCAACTTATCAACATAAGCAAATTTAAGTATTTCTAAATAAAATTTAATTTTCGTCAAACATATGATCTAGTAAGATTTATTCTAGCTAAGTTAGATATGTCCACAACTTTTCAAATTCAAATTGTTGGTTAAATGCATATGTAGCACATCTTTGAGGTTAATATACCAAAAAGCTAAAATTATTTGAAAAACATGATGTTTCAATAATTCCTACTCATGTAAATAACATTTCTTAAATATAAAAGTACCCTTTTGTATATCCATAAGTGTAATTCTCAAAAAAAAAACTTAATAGTTTAATTATTATTTATGTTTTATTTTTTATTTTTACTAAAAGTATGTTATCATTACACAAATATTAGGTTGATTACCACATGAAGAAAAAATATAAAAAAATATTTTAAAAAATGAAAAAATATGATGCACTAGATAAAAGAATCTATATCAAGATGGTATATTCTTTTCTCTATTTTAGATAAATAATTAATATGAAAGTTGACATCAAAAGGAAATATTTGTGTTTCAATACACAAATAATTTTATATTTACTTTAAAATATATTTATCAAAATTTAAAAAATATATCTGTGCACTAAAGTTTCAAGTCATAAATACACAAAAAAATTGAAGGAAATATAATTAAATTTACTATATAATGATTGAAATCTCATGTGACTTTATTTTTCAGCATTTTATTAGCAACTAAATTATAGTGTCAATTTATTAAAAATTATATTGAAATAATTTTTTACTTTTTAAAAAAGATAGTGAAATAGATTTTTGGGACCCTATGGACTACTCTTGCACTTCTAGGGTTTTTCAAATAAAAGGAGATAGATAGAGCCAAAAATTCTTATGTATCACTCAAATTAGGATGTGTGTGATGTGATGTGATGTAAATGAAGTTAACTAAATGCAATTGACAAAACGAGGTGATTGAAAACAAATGTAAAACTAAGACTTATGACTTGTTTGAAAACATAGTGTGGAATGCAAATAACTATGTAAATGAAAAAATTATGCAGAACAAAAAGACATGGGATGAAATCGAGTGCACCTAGTTGAAATTTAATCTTTCTAGAGTGTTTTGGATACTTGTGAATTTTACTATTTTTTCATAGTGGGACTCATTCGCCCATGGTGGTGAATCAGTCCACCTACTAGTGAAAAACTATTGGGAGTTGGTTTTTGTCTGTCGGGATCTGAAATATGACAAAATTCAAGTTTCCATTCCTAAGGTGGGACTCATTCACCATAGGTGGTGAATACGTCCTCCCCCAAATTCCAAAAAAACTGGGAGACAACTCTGCAACACCAGATCTGAGAATGTTTGCTTGTCGGGTTGCCAAAGTCAAATCTACAGAAAATAGACAAATAACTCTCTCCAAGCTTGATTTTGACTTAAGTTGACTTGAAGCACCTAGTTGACTTGAAGATCACTCTTCAACACCTAATAACCTATCAAATTTGCAAACAAAGGGCTACAAACAAACAAGAAAAAGGGGAAAAATGATTACAGGTTAGTGAATGGGGGTTTTCCTTGGTCAAACCCCACTTTTGGTAATTAAACCCTTGAAAAGATAATGAAATGAAAAAGAAAGATAAACTAATAACATGAAAGTGCTATCAACTCACCTAACTCTTGATGATGCAAGTTTGAAGTAATTTCAATGGCTTCTTTGAAATGCTTGAATGCTTAAGTGAATAGGTGGATAAGTGAACTTGATGAATAGGGGTTAAAATGAGGTGAAAATCACTTAATTATACAATTCTTGTGCCTTAGTATCTATTCATACCTCATCATAGGCCGACATCAAGTGATTTTGAATAAAATCCTAAAAGGAAATTTGAAATATTTTGAATTTGGGGCCAAGGGGGACGCATTTGCCACCCATGGTGAATGGGTCCCACCTAGGACCTAAAAACATGTGTTGGGAAAAATGTTGTGTTTAATGTTATTTGTCTTGATAACATTCAAAAATACACTTAATTAAGTCATATGAGCGCGTAAAGAGACAAAATAAAGCATGAGAAGGGTGTAAATAGTGAAAACATTCCTAGAAGAGCGTGAAAGCTTGTAACAAAACTTTACAACACTTCAAAATAGGGCTTGTCAATGTGTGAAAAGGTGGTTTTTAGGTGAATTGCATTAAATAGAGTATAGAAGAATGTAGAAATGTCTTACAACACTTCACAACACCTTCACAAGACGTCGTTCTTTGAGTTTTAATGCCTAAATAAGCATGTTCAAGCCATGATACAACATAAAATCAAAGCAACATACTTCCAACACCATGAAAAAATACCTAAAAGGCCATGAAAATGACAAGAGGCCATTTTTCTATGGCACAGATAGAAACATAGAAAAACATTTTATTAGTTTACATCATTTCATAATTTAAAACATATATTTCACTTCTTCATGATTCAAGTTTAAACTTTAGATTAGTCTTGGTTGTTTCCTTTATAAAAGTGTGACATAACATTGTAATTTTACCCTCTACTCATTTCCATGTGAAACTTGCTAGCGCTAACAATCATTTGTCAAAAATATCAATCATTTGTCAAAATGTGTCAGTGCTATCAATTGGTGTGATGATATATTTATAGCATAAAACATCTATAATGAATAGAGAGACTAGTAGGTTATCCTATTCTAATGTCATGCAGGGTGGCAACTTATTTCCAATCACAAATTAAACCAAAACAAACACTCTTTCAGACCTTACAACCTTATCTTACCAACCCTTCACCAACTCATTTAGTTTTCCTTATAGGTGTCCAACAGAGGTTTCTTGATCTCAACTCCTCAAATTTGTATCCAACCCACTAACCCAAAAAAAATTCAAACACCCATTATGACCTTAGAACACATAACTCAAAAACTCCTATCACTCCTTTGGAACAAATCCTCAACATTTAGGCTTCTACGCTATACACCTAGGCCAATTAGGAAAAATTAACAAAGCAGCCACCCTTTAAACAACTCAAAAACCCCAAAAATCAATTGGGAAGAACTAACTAAACAACAAAACCACAAATTTTGATTAGAGACTCGTTTCCTAATACACCTTTTCTTGGAACCCTCCTTTTACACAATTTAGACAAGGGTTTATTGAAAAACCATGTTCCAAACCTCTTGTTACCTCACAAATGCATAAAAAATTCTTCATATCATCTACACATTCTCAATCAATCATAAAAACTTACTACCCCCAAGAATTTTTACACTTAGCTTCCCAAAACCCTCAAATTTCATCAAAATACCCAAGTTTGACGTGTAGGGCATCATGCCAAAATACACAATCAACACCCCCTACTCACAAACCAATTCAAAAAACCTAATTCATAACTTTTTTGGGACCATCCAATTTAGTTACAAGTGTTATAGTCAAATGGAATGGGCCATATTCACCTTTAATCCTTCAAAACCAAAAAATGTATGTACAGACCCATCTGCAAAGAAAAGCTTATAAAAAACACAAAATTCTAGGAAATTTTCTAAAACCACCACCAAGATGAAGTAGAAAACCTACCCCTACTATCTTAGATGAATTCATATCTTCTATAACACGTACGGAACCATAAAGGCCTGGAGAAAAAAAAAATTCTAAAAGAAAAGCACATAAGCTAATGAAAAATAGGGGATTACTTTATTGTTTCTCTTTGACAAACTTTAAACAACCTTCTCCATGAGTTATTCCATCTAGATTTAAACTTAAAACTAACTGACACAAAACTCAAACTAACTTTCAAGTTTCCCATGACCGTTGGGATTCTTAAAGTTGCATTTTGTACACTTTTTTGCTTGACAACTTTTTGTCACTTTTGCAACTTTTACATTTTCTGACCCAATGACACAAATCACTCTACAAACATTATGAATTTCCTTAACATGGTCTTGTTACATCAAGATGACCATCAAGGTGTTAAAACCCACTTAACATATGACCTATTTTCATAATTCTAACTTGGTGCTATTGCACCATATTCTTAACCTCATTGTGGATGAAATTTCTAGTTATGTGTGTGATGAGGATAAGGAGGAGGGCTTTATTAGTAAAGAGGACAAGTGATGCAGGAGCATCCAGTGGTGTGAAGGAAATCTTGCATCACCCAAAAGATGATTTCCATTTTGTTCTTGTTGTTTTCTTTTTGTAGATGTTTTTGCATTTTTTTTTGGATACCCTTTTCATCGAATAAGAGTTGCCAACTTTCAGAACTGCTTTTCTGCTTTTTCTACTCAATTGCTATTTTTAGCAAGTTTGAATTTGAAGTCGTGGGAAGACAGAAATTTATGGGAAGGTTCAGGATGGAAAAATACATAGTCTGGTGAGAGAATCAGGTCAAGATCATTCATGATTTGAAAGTTATTCAAGTTCCAGTTTCTACTTTTTTCCTTGAAAAACCTTCCGAGCTCAGTTTGAGGCACTAAACGATCCCGGATGGGCCTAAAAATTTGCAGAAACACCAAAGTAGTCTGCCAAAGACCTATGTAGAAAATCATCCTTTCGAGAGCTTTCTGAAAAGGTATTATCATTGAAGATCCAATGGTCGGATTAAAACTTATGGCTTCCGGAAGTTGGTGCATATTTTAGAAATGTGCTAATTTTCGACTATGAATTTAAACTTGAATTTCAAATTGTAATTTTGGCGCCAAACCACCAAAACACTTATCTCAAATGTTGTTTTTGGTTCCAAAGGGAGATGGGTCTATTTATGGGCTAGTTTCTGATTTTTAAGTAACTTTTTGGGGAAAGAAGTTTGCATGTTGCGAAAGGGGGATCTGGGTAATTTTCTGTAAGTTTGTAATTTGCATTTAATACAAAGCTTGGGGATTTGAGATCCTCTACATGTAAGAAGTTCAATATTTATGAATAAAATATTATTCTCTCTTTTGTGAGTGTATTTTTGTGTCTCAGGTTTTCTCCCTCGTCAACAAGGATGAGGAGGTTGAGGTAGAAATTAAGTTATGAGTTTATTCACTAAACATAATGTCTTGCTTTGTGATTCAGAGGAATCTACCTCTACTGAGGAACCCAAAGAGGACACTTTCCCTTAGTGTGAGAAGGAAAACTAGGATCTCATTACTTTGTTGGCTTGGTCAGATGGTCTGTAAAAAAAACTAAGTGGTATTTCCTACTCCGCTCTAAAGGTTATCCACCATTTACTGGTTACTCTCCGGTGTGTACTATAAAAAGAAATACAAGAAAAATGATCCTACTACAAGCACTCAAAACCAAGATATCTTTATTTTCTCTGAGGAGGATTGGGAAAAACTCACAAAGTAGCTTGGTGTTTTTATGTTTTAACTAAGAAACTTTACTCTGTTTATGATTAGTTGTAGATTTTCTACCACTACTCGATGGTCTTCAACCTTGTTTATATTTTGTTGACTTTCTACCCTTTGGGAATTTTTGTTTTGGGTCTAGTGTACTATAAATTTTTCTTATCAAAAAAATTAAAATATCATAATAACAACTATATTATTAATGCAAATAGTGCTATATAGTGTGATGTTTTAATTGTGATGGTGTTTTTTTTGTTATCAAAGTTCAAACCTAATTGTGATGTTAGATATGAATATTTATATTGGAAATGAGGTCTCTCTTTTTTGACCTCCAAATGTTTTATTAAAAATATTAATCTATTATGTTTTTTAAATTTTATATTTCTAAATTTATAAATATATATTTAGAAAAAAAATTAAAATATTTTTTTATAAATCTAATGTAAAAAATCCCTATACACATGCCCATTACACTTTATGGTTTGACTGCTAGTTTAATCCCTTACCATAAATTCTCAAATAATTTGGTCATGTAGATTCTTTCCTCCCCTACAATAGTAAATACAATAATGTTAGGCCACACATTCTTGTGCAGGCTATAACCATGCCTTGACATGCCTTGGATTACTTGTCATTCATTACATGTTGTTTGCACTATTTCTTTCATAAACTAAGTTGTTCCCTCTATTGAAACTAAACACTTTACTTGATGAAAGGCATTAGATTAGACACTAGAATTTTTCTTTCTTTGACACTAGTTTTCAAATGTTCATAAGATTAATTTCTCACAAAAATTGCTTAACAAAATATTTCTATTTGAGAACACCAACAACACCAAAATCTTGCCAAAGAAAGACTAAAGTGGGTAAATATGAAGAAATACAAGAAAATATCCTTGGTTGTTATAAGCGATCTATAATATGTTAGTAAATAAAATGTTGGCTGAAGTAGAAATCTGTGAGAAACAAATCTTTCTAACAACAAAGAAGATTGATTGCATAATGAAGTGTATCTCCATCATATGGAAGAATGAGTGGGATATGAGTTTCAAATCCATATTCATCCTTGGCCTTTTCCAGCAAAGGGTAGAACAAAGAATGATTTAAATAGATAATTCATATCATAAACTATTTATGGCTTGAATCAGGATAAAAACCCACACAAGGTAATACACGATCACAAAAAATGGCCACCTTTCAATGTTGTTGTTTTGATCGAAGTAGCAAGTGGGCAAATTTGTTGTTCTCCATTGTAAAAACTTAACCTAAAAATTTTAGAGTAAATATTGGGGTACTACTATGAATGTTTGAGAACATCTAATGGAGAAAGGGGCTTCATGTGGTTTATATATATGTAAAGAGAAATGATAAAAATGAGAGTGTGGCAAGTGAAGTAGCTAGAATCCAAGTGTCATGGACATCTAGAAGATCTTCAAAAACTGTCAATAAAGAAAGTGGAAAAATTTTAGAATTAAAAGAAAATGGCAATAGGGAGAATACTTCATTATCACTTTTCTATGGGAAAGCTCAGTGTTGAAAAGCTAAATTTTTTGTATGTGAGTCATTTATTATGTAGTTATATTGGTTATGTTTAAATGACTTGTTTAAAATTGTTTTCAATATAATTATATTAGTTATGTTTTTTTTAGTAGGTAAAATGGTTTTGAGGGGACCATAATATAGTATACAACAATTTTAAATGGGAGGAAAATATGGATGTGGTCACACTATCAATTGAGAATCAATAAAACTGTAACTAAATGAAATGAATAAAATTGGGGTGTTTATAAAAAATGAAACATAAAGATTCACCCTATTCTTCACCTACTTTCATTTAATATGGAAGCTATAATATGCAAATGAGTGACATAAATTAAATCTAACCCAACTACCAGTCAAAAGGTAGATCTAGAAAGGGTCAAATTTTTTGTACCTATCACCAAAGTTTCTTTTTCAAATCTCATGGAGGACTCATTTTCCCTATGGTGAATGGGTCTTGTCTAGGGCTTCAGAAAATCAGTTTTTGGCTTTTGATCTTCAATTTTTGTAGTTCCAAATTCTAGTCAGACACTATCAGAAAGTCAAAAATTAAACTTGTAGCCCAGTTTCTGTGATTTAACAAATTTTCGTACATCTTTCGCAACTATGGAACTTTCTTCATTTTTTTTCCAAATTCTCTTCAACCTAAAAATTGCAACCACACATCAAAGAGAAGAGAATGTTTTTTGTTAGGGAATAGGGGTTTTCCTTGGTCAACCCTCATTTTGGTAATTAAACCTTGAAATGAATGAAAGCATGAAGGAATGATGAATGAACAAATGTAATGTCACAACTCAAAAATCCTGATTTGAACTTGGGATAACAAATCTAAAAACTAGCATGAAGTGGCCTCAATGAATGTAGATCTTGATCATGAAATTTGATGTGAAACAATGTCTTTGATATGCTTGAATTGATCTTAAATGCTACATCAACATATTAGCTAAAACAACATGCATGATGCAATACATCTTTGACATGATGAAATGAATCTTAATTGCTGTAATAATCTTCAATAGTCTTCCCTTGAATGTCATAGAAATTGTCTTGAATGCTCTCTTGATCATAAGTTTTCTATTATGACTTGAACACTTGAAAGCTTAGATGAAACTATGTGAAATAGCCTTGTATTTATACATATCTTAAAATTAATTCCCAAAATTCAAATATCACAAGATGACATTGAATTATAGATTTGAAATCATTAAAATACCACCAAAAACATATTTCAAAGAGGGGCCCTAGGTCTAAGTGAGGACCCATTCGCCATGTGGAAAATGGGTCTTAAGCCACTTACCTAGGACACAAATTAGACAAGGTGAAATGTCATGTAAAAATAGGGTCATAGGACTAAGTAAGGACCCATTCCCCCTATGGAAAATAAGTCCTTGGTCACTTACCTAGGACACACATCTTCCAAAGTTAAGTGTTGTGAAATGGAATTTATGAATGCCATTTTTTATCCCTCAAAATTTGCATTTAATTAGGCTTGGATTTGAATTAAAGGGGTTAATTAAGGAAAATTAAGCTCAATTAATTAATAAATCCCTAGATTACTATGAAATTGTAAAGATGCACTTTACAACACCCTAAGTAAGGCACAATTAAGTTCATTTAGTTAAAAAAGGACCTAAAATTAATGCGAATATGAAAAAAATATTACAACACTAAATGAAGGAAACATTAGGCTCATTTTAATATTAATTATTCCCAAATTAAGTGTGAAAAAGGGAGAGTTTTTTCATTACTACATTTTTCCCCCACTTTAGTGAGAGTATGACCCCATGTCAAACTCACACTAAAGTATACATTCTAGACGCTTATGTATGCTACATCAAATACTAATAAAATCAAGCCCAAACTATCCAAGGTGATGTGGAGAAAATATAAGTGATCAGTTTGCACTCACTCTAAGGTTACAAAACTTCTAGTTGTCTACTAGGTGAGTCTTCCAATAAAGGGAAAAAAATGAGAGAATCATATTACTTATTAGGCTCCCATACCATATCAAAGCTATCATCCTAACAACTTCAATAAGGCACCATGATGCTAGGAAAGGCTCCATAGGCTAGAAAGGTGTGTTATGCTAGGTGGCCTTTAATTTAGGGTTTCAAGCTCCATAGGGCTTAACAAAGTAAATTATGGAAAACCCCTATGAACATGGAGAAGGCTCCATAGGAAAGAAAGGTGTGTTATGCTTGGTGGCCTTTATTAGGTTTCGAGCTTCACAAGGTTAGCAAGTTTTGTTATGCAAAACACTTATGAACATTACATACACTAGTACAAAAACAACAATATATGACTAAATAAACTACTAAAAATTGAATATAAATGACTAATTTTAGTGACGTGACCATTACTAGTTTATTTCCGGTCATTTATAACACGACCAAATTTATGACTAAACTATTTTAGTCATTTATCTAGTCATTGATTTAGTCATTGATTTGGTCATTGATTTAGTCATTGATTTAGTCATTGTTTATTGTTAACTGGTCATTTATTTAGTCATGATAGTGATTTATTTAGTCATATATTTAGTCATTTATTTATTCATTAATTTAGTCATATATTTAGTCATTAATTTAGTCATATATTTAGTCATTAATTTAATTATTTAGTCATTTAGTCATATATTTAGTCATTTATTTATATATTTAGTCATTAATTTAGTCATTTAGCCATTGATTTAGTAGTGTATTTAGTGCATTTTTAATTGTTGTCATTTAGTAGTTTATTTTATTAATAAAAAAGATCACTTATCAACTATCTAAAAGATTTGCACAATAAAACAACAATGAGAAGGTAAAAATAACTTATTTTATTAATCAAAAAGATATTACATACAACTATGTAAGCTTGAAATGGAGTTACAATTTGTTGTCCCAACATGAAAGAACTTGAAAGATTACAATGCATTGTTGAGAGAGAAAAAAACTAACTGAGATCTACTCCAAAACCTTGCCTTTATGTTGTTCAATAGCTTACAAAATAATAGGAACACATGACTATTATTTGATATCATAACCTACAGTCCCTTACCATTGTAATGTTTGTTGATACTCTAACTCTCATTTGTGCATGACTGTTCTTTTATATCATAACCTACAGTCCCTTACCCTTGTAATGCATAAGTCCATGATCTACATCTTTGCAAAGGAACATTCATTCTATGATTGTGATAAAGCTCCAATCATCTGTAGGCTGCCCTCATTCTGATTACTATCATCTGATGACCATGTTAATTGTTACTTCATTGTTTCTCTTACCATTGTACTGTCCCTTAAAAAATTTGATCATTTACCTCTTCATCTTCATATCTTGTTGGTTTCTTTATCACCAATCATGAATCCTACCAATCAAAGTAAATTTGAGTCATTTTCCACAACTTCTGTTCCTGTCAGCAACTCCAGAAGAACAATACCATAGCTGTAAACATCATATTTCTCATTAAGCCTTGAGGTTCTTGCATATTCAGGGTCAATATAACCAATAGTACCCATAACATAGGTGGAGGTGTGAGTTTTGGCTGAGGAAATGCACTTGGCAATGCCAAATTCTAACAGATGTGCTTCAAAGTTGTCATCTAAAATAATGTTAGATATCTTTACATCCCTATGAACAATACATTGGTTACAGTCATGATGAAGATATGATAATCCTTTTGTATCACCATAGGCTATCTTTAAATGAGTATCCCAATCCAATTTAATATTCTTTGATGTTCCTACACAAAAATTTAAAATGTTTGTTAGGTTCTCCCCAATCTATTTTGATTAGATGATAGAAATATTGATTGGACTCATATTTCATAAATCTATCATGTTTCTGCATATCATTTTCTCAACATGTAGGATGTCCCAAAGACTTCCATTTACCATGTAGTCATAAAATAGAAACAAGTAAAATATAGAACTGCATAATACTGAAAAAAATTAAAAAAATTAAAAAAGCACTTGGAAGAGAGGATGCTGAAGATATTCTGCTACAGTTGGCACGCGCATTTTCTATACATCCTCAACTTTTTCCACTTGGTCCAAAACAAAAAGCATGTGAACCAAGTTAGAATCCCCACAAAATCATAAAGGAAAAAAAACTTCATATGTTGACAAAGAAAAGTAAATACTAAACAAAAACACTTCCCGAACTGCATTCACAACCATAAATTTAGAAATATACTATTACTAGCCTAGCACTTGCACCCATAAGAGGTTCAAGGGATACACTGATAGGACATTAAAAGTAAAATTTAAATGTATTTTAATCTTATATTATTAGTTATACAAGAATTTAAATTATGCACATTAGGATTACAAATATGAACTCTGATTTGTACAAATAACCATGGTTTGATAGGCCTACCATGATCAACCTAAATATACTCTAGAATTTGTACAAGCTAATGTTTTAAAAAGTGAAGAAAAAAAATAAAAATCCTATGTATGTTAAAAGAAGAGATACGTAATGCTCAAAACAAGAATCAAGTTCAACCTCCATAGCATCTAGTAATCTTTTAGAGGATTCCTTCAAATTGGTAGCTTAATATATCCAAAGAACCGATGTTGAAAATAATTAAGATAATAAAAAATTCATTCTTTTTGTGTGCATGCATCCAAGGAATTTGGAATGAGGGAATGTGGAGAGGCCAAGAGAGGCATTAGAGTCCACCAGCCATATCCTCTTGTGAGCTTCATTTAATGAGATTTTTCCCTGAAAAGAAACACTTAGTGTTAAACTTGTAGATACAACAAAAAATGGTTATTCAAACACTAGTGTGATAATGAAATGGAATAGCAAGAAAATATATTAAATGTAACTATCTTACAGTGATAACTAGAGGGAAGATGTAGACAAAATTATTTTAGAATGAAATAAAACACAACAAAAAATGATCTCGCTAGGTATAGTTTCACAAAATACAAAATCACTGACACCATGGCAAGTGACTTACCTCACGATTCTACACAAATTATGTCATGTTGTCAACTATTTCAATGATATCAATGCAAAGAGTTTGGAGGAAAAATATTATGAAAACTGACCAAAGCAGTAATCTTTAAAAGATGAGATGAACCAAAACCAATCTCCCTACAACGACTGCTTCAATCTATTCACAATAAATGAAAATTAGATTTCAATTACACAATAGGAGATTCAATTCATGCAATACCTCACATTCCCAAATAGTACCAACAATTGCTAAGTTGCAGTGTGTTATACCTTTTACAATGGGGAACTAACATGTTGCAGAGGTGAGAAAGATTATTATCATGGAATAAATGTTTCCTTTCCTCACTCGATGTGTAAAACTAATAAATAAACCTGCAACATAACCAGTTTGGAATCAATGAAGGTCTAATACAAAATTATAGGCTCTAAGAAAAACTTTACATTGAACCACCCATGATATTTTATCTAAAAATGAGTTTTATTAAAAGTAATCTCTCTCACAAATGATTGATGCTCATAACATCACAGTTCCAAATACAGTTATAGATTGCCATACCTCTCTTATGAATAATCACAAGCTCATAATTATTAAGAAGCAGGTGGCTCTATTAACCATTCAAAAATGACAAAGTTTCCAATGTGTTATAGATTAGTTCTCTTATTTCTTCTTATCTTAGAGTCTTGTAGTGCTCTTGGGTAGTATACCCATGTGTTGGTAACTTTCTAGGTAGGTAGGTAGTCTTTTGAGTTCACCTTTGTAGTCTTTCTACAATGAAAGTGAGTTCTTTATGGTTTTCCATCTATAAAAGATTGAATAGGTAATGAAAGAAAACTAGTGAAATTAAACACTTGTTACAAAAAATAGATTAGGGCTTGGGAAAGAATGAAATTCAATAAATAAGAGTTGCCATAAAGGTCTATTGAACCTAGGCATTGACATTGCTTAAGGAAAAATATAGTAATGAGCTGAAAGCCTTAAGCACGGTAATGGAAAAGTATAAATGAAATTTACTCATTTCAAATATTTGAGAAAATTTACAACTCATAAATTCATTCTCAAAGGACATATGGCCAAACAATATTAGCAATATAATAATAAAATATGAAACATTCAGCTATTTTATGTGAAGAAATAAAAATGCTTATAATAAAGAAATGAATCATAGAGAATGGTTTAGAAGATGGTTTATCTTTTTTCCTACATAAAGCTCATCAAATGTTGTACATGGTAGAAGAAAACCATGAACCTTAGGTTTCAATACCTTTATCAAAATCCTATTTTTTTTACATCAATTTAAATACAAAAATAATTTGCATACAAGATGACAAGCATCTAAGATTCTAATTCAAAACAAGGAAGTCACACTTTGTAAGGATGGTTGGTATTGGATATTGCTTACAAAATTACACCAGATACAACCATTATTCACAATAATTATTTGGCTAGGGTAGTGAGAAGTGTTAGGATACAAGGAAGTTCAAATTAAATTTAAAACAAGTGAATGAGCCCTTAACCTCCAAACAAAAGAGATAATAGTTTTAGAAAAGTGACAAGTACATTGAACTTGCATTAGAAAAGACCACATTACTCAAATGACAAGGCAAAAAGACTAATTCAAACACAAAAAAACAAAGATAGGTCATAGAAAACAACCTTCTCAATACCAAAGAACATTCTAATTCCTAGAGAGATACGAGTGTGACCATGACCAATTTGGCCTACTTCTAGAAATCTAGAGGTTGCAAATACCTGCTTTCCACAATTACTATAGAAGTTACATCAATAGTAGACATATTTTACAAGATAAGAAAATGAATTATATCAAGGAAAAGGAGTTGGAAATTGTATCAAGGAATAGCAAACTATTTACATAGTAGACAACTAGACCAGAGGCAATGCAATTTCCTCCATAACCAAAATACAATGTATAGCTAGAGCAACAAGAGAGATTTCTCATCAATAAGACATTGTCTTATCCAATATAGACAACTAGTAAATAGCATTACAACACAATTCAGGTGAATACTCAACTCGACAGTAACAACTAAGCAATTATTCAACCAATGTAAGCTTGAATCACACACCAAATTTTCAAGTAAATAGTAGCAAATAACTCATGACTCGCTGAAATATTCATGAAGAGCTCATCAAATTATCAGAAAAATAATCAAATTGATTTGCTGAATTTCTAACTCTATATATTTTAGGGACTAAGTTCTTTAAACATTTTTTTGAGTAGTTTTAGTACTCTTACTCTTGACCCTTGCTAGTGTGTGTTTAGTACAAATCTAGCTACTATGATAGATAATCACAAAAAAATACATGTGCAAAGAGTAGATACAACCATGACCTAAAATTTTGAAGTACAACATTTGTCAAAGCACCCACAATACCAAAATTATCATTCAAAGGGTGATTGTCGGCTTCTGCAATTATACCAAAGCCATCTGGTATGAGTTTCTAAATAAAATGGATGATAGGATTTAGTAATGTGTGTAATTAATTGTATTCTCATTTTCTATACTTACCTCTATTACAAAATATGCTTGTTAACAAAAATACCTACTCTATGAACTCCTATAAAGCATGTAACTACTCTCTCGAATTAATATTAGTTAGTTTCTATGGTCAAAAACATAGTTACCAGGTACAAAAAGTTTAGTTTGGAAAGAAGAGAAAAAGGTTTAAAATATCATGATTTCCTAAATGGTCTAATTTGATCTAGATAAATATAAAAACTAAAAAATACATTTGATAGTATATCTTTTTATAAACCTAAAAATATACATACACATAGATACAAAACAATTCATAAGCACTAAACATAGCAGCATTAATCGTTTGGGGAAAAAATCAGGAAAAAATCATATTTACAAAAAAATGCAAAAAATTGAAGAAAAACAATCAAACTACTAAAAAAAATAAAAATTAATGCCATTTCCATAGCATACAGACATTGAGAGAAAATAAAATACAGAGTTCAATCCATGAATTATAGAAAATAGATTTTTGTTGGTTATATTCATATCATTGATTACATTGGACAAAAGATACTACAACTACATAAATATCAGATGGTGACAGTTGTCAAAATGTTTATTACAATATAGTTTGTGACGTTGTACAAAGTCAACCTATAAACTAAGTACAAAGTTCCAAAAAAATCAATTGTACCAAAATGACGTGCTAGAGGGTAAAAGCTCCTGATGATGAAGTTCCTTGTCTATGCTACCACATTTTTCAAATAGTTCACTGCCTTGCTGCTATGGCTAAAAGCCTAAAACAGGTGCTTTTGAACAAGCTATGGATGCTTGGAAAAAATATATCAAAGCATAATAGTAAGCAATATCATAGTCAAGAGAGTGAACTATTTGAAAAAATGCCTCAAATAAATGTGGTCACGTGGTGATGGAATGCCATGACAATCCATATTGCTGCCTTGCTACTATATGGATTGTCATGGTATTCCATCACCATGAGACCACATTTTTTTGAGGCATTTTTTCGAACAAGCTATGGATGCTTGGAAAAAATATATAAAAGCATAATAGTAAGCAATAGCATAGACAAGAGAGTGAACTATTTGAGAAAATTCCTTAAAGAAATGTGGTCTCATGGTGATCGAATGCCATGACAATCCATAGCATTTTATCATGGCATTCCATCACCATGAGACCACATTTCTTTGAGGCATTTTTCAAACAATTCATTTCCTTTCTACTATGGCTAAAAGCCTGCAGGTGCTTTGGAACAAGCTATGGATGCTTGGAAAAATTTTGTCAAAGAATAATAGTAAGCAACAAGCTATGGTCTCATGATTTATTTTTTTCGCGCGAAAATAAGTGTGATGTTATTCGCATTTTTTTGTAGGTTTTAAACATGTTTTTTGGAAATTTTGTAGTTTTAAATGGGAACAAATCATTGACCAAAAGGTCAATGATTTTTTCAAAAAATTAGGGAAAAATCATCCAGCCTGCAGATTTTTTTAAAATCACGATTAATCGGGATTTTTTGTAGATTTATGCTTCTATGCTTTTAAGTAGTATGGGCATGTTCTAGGTTTAGAATCTAGATGGATTTTAGTTTTTAACTCATTAAATTGTTTTCTAGTCACATTTTTTAGGTAAGATTTTATTCATTAATCAGACCAATTCAAAAAAATTGTTCCAAACCCGATTTGAACAAGATTTGACCAAATTTGGTAACTACAGTTTGACAAAGCCACAATTAGGAGTTTGTTTGTAGCAAATGCTACTAGGAACTTTGTTACATAATTACAAGACTAAATCAATTTGTTTCAAAAGCTAATGACCTGCCCTTTTGAAGAGTTTATGTATGTGGTATATCATTTGTAATTGTTACATTATGTTTGGCTAATAGTTACTCAATGTCATTCATAGATTCAAGCTGGCACAAGAGACCATGTTATTGTTGATGTTAATTATCTTCCTTCTTTCAAGGAAATTCCAGATGAAAGTGCTATTCTAGCATTTTGGGAAGCTATAAGATTTCATATCAATCCTTCAAATCAAAATATAACTAAGGTTTCTCCCCACCTCTTTCCAGTAAAAAATAAGCTCCCTTTGACAAGACACATCCCAAGGACAACGACCCTTTGTAAGAAATGGAATAAAATAGTGATCAACACTCCATTATTTGTGTTACATCCACTTGTTCGTATCAAGCTTATCCTTGAATTTTAATTTTCTTATAAATCTTTAATTAGCCTTGGGAATTGATCCAAAGAATAATAACGCAATATTTGCTAATAAAGATTAAGAGTTGCAAAACATAAAGAATATGGTCACATAAAAAATAATGAAGTCTTAATTTTTATTAAATGAGGACTTCTGTCACACTTCAAGACAAAATTCCATTTACAGTTGATGAGGGAAATAATTTCATGTACTAAAAGACAGGTGATTGGAGCATCATTTAGAAGGCAAGGAGTGTTCAAGACATGTGGTATTAGCACCACCCAAACCTGTAGTTTGAACACCTCCAATGCCCTATGGAATGTGTAGCCATTGGGTGTCATAAATCTATTTGGGGAGCCATGGAGAGAAAAAGATGATGGAGTGTGGAACAAGCAAACCACAGAGGGTAGAGAAATTGTGTGGAAGATTACTAAGGTTGTGGTCATAGTTTGGAAGGATAATGCCAAAGATGAAGATGTTAAGAAATTACATTACAGTTCTTGTTGGAAGTAACATAGGATGTGAGTGTGGAGTTTCCTATGGGAAAAGTAATGCTTCTTTACAACCTAAAATAAACTGCCACAGTAAGAAATATGAAACATCTTGTTTGACTCAGTATGTTTCCTTTTTTCTAAAAAGTACATTTTCTAATTCTTCAAAAAGATTTTTTATAGATCTAAGTTATTGATCTTGGTTTGGGTTCAAGGGTGCAATTTGTGGATTTGGTAAAAAAAAATCAAGTTTGATTCATTTTGGTTTTGTCCATACAAAAACTTGTAAAAACCATAAATATATGCATATTTGCAGCAGAAATTAAGCTCAATATTTTTGAAAAACATGCTCCTATGGCTTATAATCCCCATTCTCCCTTTAGGTTTTCATTTGCATTCCTTATTCTCATATAGCTATTCTACATCTGATATACTTAATTTTCCTTTGCATTCATTTTCAACATTCAATTTAGCTTATTGCTAGCCTTGCTTGGGATCATCCATTGTAGCTTAATGGCCTCTCTCATCATCTAGTCCTAATGTCATCTTGCTTGTTCGATACTCCTCACTTGTTCCCCACTTTCTTATTGACAAATCTCTTATTGTCTATTTATCACCTATTATGTTACCGACAACTCACTTAATGCCCATCTTATCACCTATTACTTAAAGCTAGACATATTCTTAGAAATTCCTAGATTTCAAGCAACCTTTGGCTCTCCTACTTACCTTCTCAGTTGCCTTATTTGTAGATTCTACTTTTTTATACCTATTTTATAAAGGTTCCTAGTGCACAAGTGATAACCATTTGATTGCAGCCAAAAATGCCTCATTTTTGCAAAAATAATGAAAGTTTTTCAATCATATAAGCACTTCTTAGTCACTTATGAAGCATATAGATATTCCCCCTCTGGTTTTCATCTTTTAGTCAGTCACTGTGACATTCCAATTGTCTCTTTCAATCCCCATCTTTTCCTCACCCATATTTCACCCTTTAAGGCACACCTAGGTCAAATCTAATATAGTAGTACCCTATGATAAAGGTACAATTCTAGGGGTATCTAAAAGTCTAGATCTTAGGACACTGATGCAGTAATATTCAACACTAAATGCTTGAAAAGAGTAATGTTCAACACTGAAGTAGTCCTACAATGTAGCTATGGAAGAAAAATATGTCTATTAAAAAATTCAAATAAAAATGTTTAACTACACTCCTAGTGATAAGAAAATGAGGCTTACCTTACATCTGCTGCAACATAAATAGTCAAAGATAAAGCAACGTGAGAAACTTATTTGAATACAAAAGAATTTGTTAAACCTCATGTCATTTAATTAATACTATGTAGAATCCATATGGTTATCTTCCATTTTTCTCCCTGAGTAGTACCCATTTCACTCTTTCTCATGGCTTCTGCTCCTATGATCATCCTCTGGCATAGGGGATGTAACTATTGTCCCTACAAAACACCAAGTCTAAGACATCATAACATTTAGAAAGAGAATTGTAGGAGATCATTGAGACCCAATAGAGGTGAAAGAGTCTCGTAAATAAATAAAGGAGGTTGCTTGCTGCTAGTTAGGGTTAATTGTTTTAGAATGAAATAAAACACAATAAAAAAATGATAACAACCATACAATTTAAAAATAAATAAAACTCATTGAGACCATGGCAAGTGACTTACCTCAAAATTCTGCACAGATTGTGTTGTGTTTTCAATGATGCCGATGAGAAAAAATGGGTAGAGTGTGCAAGAAAAATTTATGCAATGTTCAGAACCCTCCTACTTTGTTTGAATGGGCAAACCTAACTTTGAAACTGCACTTGGATTCTTGTTTGTAATTGAACGTCTCATATTTTCTGCATAGGTTTCACACAAAATAATGATTTGATATTTTAACACCACAAAGAGTTTATTTTTTGGAAGATTAGATATTGACAAAATGCCTCTTGAAGAGAGGTTATCTCATGGAATGCAATGGTTGTAGGATATGCCCAAAATAGATTTTTCCAAAAATCTTTAGGAACTTTCAAGCAAATGCAATTGGCAGGTGTAAAGCCAAACTTGACAACCTTTTCCAACATTCTCCCTACCAATGCTAAAATAGGAGAATTGGAACAGGGTATGCACATCCATCAAAGCATAAAAAATAGAGGAATTTTTTCAGACGTTGCAGATGCAACTGCCCTGATGGACATTCATGCAAAATGTGAAAGCATAGAAAAGGCATGTGAACTACTTGACAAAATACCTCAAAGAGATGTCATCTCATGGAATATGTGGGTGAGCTTTGAAATATGTAGAACCTCATGAATCTAGATTGTTTTGCATTAGGAAGGGCTTCTCAAAACTTCAAAAAGATCAAACCCATGATTTGTAGAGGACGAGACTTGGGTTATATTCTAACATACCTGATAGCTCATTTATGGTTCTCAATATATATTCCCTTTCTAAAAATTGTTGTAAACAAGTCTCATCTATAAAGATCTCAACCATAAATGAAAGAGATGTAATGTAATGCAATATGAATCATTTTCCCACATAATTTCAGATGATGAATGTTGTTTGTCCTCTTGTAAATAAACTCATGGGATCTAATGTAATGTGTCCATCTTAATAAATTTGTTAGTGGAGCCTTTGTATTGTAGAGCATTGTATAGGAGGGGTTTTACTTCTAATTGTGTCTATGGTTCAAAATAATACCAAGAATGCATTATGGAGGGTAAGTATCAACATCAAAAGGTATTTAAATTTGATAGAATAAATACTCTGGTCATCCCTCCATTTTAAGCTCAAAAAATGTTCACATTGCACTTTGCAGTTCTTAGCCTTTTGCAACACAAATTCATTTTATGAAAAATAATTACAGATGAAAAAATTATATTTTTTATAATTTTTTCACCATGGATTGGACAGGGTAGGATTCAGCTACCAAAAACAACAAAATTATATAATGATATAGCCACCCTAACCTTCTTCATTTACCAATTGTATTAGTGTCATGAACACTTGTGGAAGTGTCCCCAACAACAATTATGCAAGTGTATTATCGGTCCTACAACACAACCAACAGTTGCGTCAATGTATCAATAGGCCAACAACAAAAAATAGATATGTAACTGTACTAGTAACCTAGCTAATGTCACCAAAAGTCATACCCTGCAAAGTGGCAGTGCTACCCAAATAGGACAACACAATCAAAGACAACAAATAAATGATGTCTTGTCCATTTCTTGATGTTTAATGGTTATTTAGTACACACATCACAAATATTTGTATATGCAAGTATCAACACCTAATTGTAGAGCCATGACCATATGAGTGATTGAAAAAAATGAATTCAATTGTAAACAGTGGAAGTCTAGGGGGAAATCACAAGTTGATAAAACTAGAAAAATGTTGAATTACTATAAGAAAAATCTAATGATATTTATAAATTTGAAGGAAGAAAAGCTTAGTGATGACACTACCAAGCTTTTTTCTACCACACATGGGTTTCCAAGGTAAAATTCCTTTGTGTTACTGTATGTTCTTGTTTAAATTTTTTTGTTAATGACAATGTCTCATTTCCAACAACAAATTGACAATAATTCAAGTACAATGTACATTCTAAAGTGTTGTCATTTAAGTTTCTTTTCAAGTTGAAAATATAGTTCATGTTTTCAATCTGCAATTAATTGTCAACAAGTAAAAATTTGAGAAATTACCAATGAATCTTAAGACAATAATGCCAATTCTTACATTCTAGCATCATTCTAGTGTTTGTTCAAACTATCATCTAAAAGTAATTACACACTTCCTATCATATAGGAATGTTTATATCTCTTAGGCTAATGTTATAATTCTTATTCACTATGTGGTAAAGAAACACAAATATATAACAACCTCATACAATGCTTGAACACTTATTATTCCTTTGCAACTCATTAATGGATCCCAATGATATTCAATAAGGAACTTAACTATGTTAGTCAACCAGATACATCTATTTATTTAGGGAAAGATTAAAGATTAGGACAAGTTTTTGAAATAACATAGAGTAAAGGTGTTTTTAATACTTCTCATACCTGAGGTCCAGAAACGGCTTAGGTGGACATATGGTTGCATTGTGAATGAAGGACATGTTATCAGCTGTAAGATGCCCTATTGTGTTAGAAAAGAGGAGAAGAGAAGAGAAACTTGTCCATTCAGTGATTTTTCCATTCGTCGTTATGTGGCAAAAGTTCGGCAAAGAGATGTTGAAAAAAGCTGGCCATTTCATCCACAACTTTCCAAAAGTAGACTAAAGTAAGGAACAACAAATTTACTTCCATCATTTGAAGAGAATGTTATTTAATTTCAGGAGAAATCTAAGCAACAAATAGATATTTCGAAGGACAATATAGTCACCCATGGTCAAGTCAACGTTATGTGTAAACTAGAAATTGTAGTACCATATTGTGTTAATAATAAAAAGCCTGATGAGATGGAAGACAATTCAACATTTCATCTAAGGGAAGATGGAACATATGAAAGGGGAGAAGAAGGTGGAGCAAATGAAAAGTGGGCATGCCATTTATTGGGAGGTATAAAATCAGAGGAAATTCTTTCAGAAAATAATATAAATAAACAAAATCCTGAGTTGGAAGCCAAGTCACCATGTTTTTTAAGGGAAGATGAAACAAAGGAAAATTGGGAAGAAAATAAAACAAATGAAAGCATGGCAGAAGGGGTAACAAATGAAGCTGTGGCAGAAGAAGAAACAAATGAAAAGCATGCAGCATACCACTTATCACAGGACATTAAATTAGGGTTTTCTTTTTTAGAAAATAGTCTAAATAAGCAAAAGTCTGAGTTGGAATTATCATGTCTTTTAAGGGAAGATGAAACAAATGAAAAGGGGTCAGGAGATCAAACAAAGGAAAAGGGGGCAGAAGGGAAAACAAACGAAGGGGTGTCGGAAGAAGAATCAAATGAAAAGGGGGCAGAAACCAATTTATCAGGGGACATAAAATTAGAGGAATTTTTTTCAGGAAAGAAAATAAATAAGGAGAACCCTGAGGTGGAAGCTAAGTCACCATGCCTATTGGGGCATACAAAATCGAAGGAAATTCTTTCAGAAAATAAGGCAAGCCAGTAGGCACAATCTCTGACACTTGGTAGTTTTGTCCCGGTTATTGGTGGTTTTGAGTTCACCCATCAGATTATTCAATGGAAAAACTAAATCCTAACATGCGGCCTCATGTTCCCAACTCCCGAAAGGGATAGGGCTATGCACATCAAAGATCTTATTAAAAGAGAGGTTTAGCCCAGGTAAGTTTGCAAAGGGCATAATCAGCTGGGAAGGAACTCAAGTTCCTTGTTCCTTTCGAACATGTAGAGAAGAGAACTCTAAGAGATATGCAACACCTGAGGGAAATAAAATTTCTCCCAAAGAATAGGACAATGGTCAAGGGTTAGAAATTTTTTTAGCTAAAATGCCAGGTATGCAAGAAGATTCATCTAAATGTAGGAAAAGGGCACTAGAGCTTCCACCTGGTGCAAATGGACACCAACATCAGAAGAAAAATCCATCTGCAAATCAAACATTGACTAAGGACCTCAGAAGAGAAACCAACCTGAAAGACCAAACATTGTTATCCTTGCTCTTCCTACATTTCAACGCAAGAAAACTTGAGTTTGCACCAAAAAAAATGCTTAAATGAACAAATAAGGGAAGTAGACCTGAGGCAGATAATGTATTTTTAGACTCCAAGAAAAGAATTGTTCATTTTTTGACACTTGAAGTAGAGAATTTTGAAAATTCCATCACTCATAGACATCATGATAGACTGGGTTGATGGGAACCATAATACAGTTTTTGGATGTGATATTCTGCAAAAGCAACTAGACAAAAGGAAGATTTGTTATTGAAATGTCTTTAATAAATTATAAGGATATTAGATGCTAGTTGTGTTTCATTAATTGCTCAGTGATCTTGGTCAAACTAGTTGGCAGACAAGCCTCCTTAGAAGGATTTTGGCTACCAAGAAACTGGAAAATGGGAACAAGGATGCTATAAGCAATCCAAATTTTATGTTGTTCTAGAGAACCTGAGAAAAAGCAGATGAATGGTAGTTGAGTTTATGCAATTTCAAATGTATTGTCAATGATTGTCAAAAAGATTTGGGTCAGGACGGTTATAATTTACAAGGATGTTACTTTTTCCCTCCATTTTGTAAAGGAAAAACAAAATCTTAGTTCCTTGTATATATATAGTAGCAGCCAAATTGATAATTTCAATTTGCATTTGGTCCCCAAATACTCTGTTCAAAAGTCCCTTGAAAAATTATCAGTGCCTGTCATGGGTTTTGGAGGCAGCCTCCATGTCAATGCTATTTTGAGAAAATGTTATCTAAGGCTACAATGATAAAGATTCTATGGCACTGTCTTGGAACAACTTTTTCTTCATATTATTAAAAATAAAAATTAAAAAAATCAATAAATTCCCAATGGAATAAGAACCAGCCAAATGCAATGTTCTATATTTTTTAATTCTCTTACACTTATTTCCACACATTTTAGATTCAGATAATTCCTAGACAATCTTCCATTGAGCCTCATTGCTAATCTGAAGAACTTTAAATAGAGATTCCCACCTTGGATCAGTGTTATCTGATCCTAACATGACAAACTCCTGGTTCCTAAGAATACCTTTCTAGGATCCTAGGGTGATTGTTTCGAGTGAATGGACATTAAAAACAATTTTGAATAAAACTCATCCACTGGATAAAGCTTATCTTCTAAAATTGAATTCTTCTAAAATAATATAAATCTTGTTTTAGAAGTATCCAAAAATAACTTGGCTCTAAACAAATTTGATTAGTTTTAGACATTGCCTAAAAATAGTAGCTTGCACTCTTTCTAATATAGCAATCACAGGGATGATTGTAGTGGCTGTTTTGATGGTAAAGTGAATTCTTGTTGATTGCTTCCTTTCTTCAATATGTACTCTATGAACACTTTGACCCACAGCCTTCATTTCATCTATATCTCGTAATGCAATACTTTGAAGCCTTGACTCATTAATATTCAATACTTTATCATTCTCAACAATCAACTTTTCATATTTTTGTTGTCCCTGCTCTTCAAACCCAATGATTTTCAACAACAATAATTCCTTCAACTATGTTATTTTTTCCTCATCAAAATTTGCAGAGCTTGGAAAGTCTATATCTTCATATGCTTAGTGAAGTCCTTTTCCATCTCACCTTTTTCTCTTATGTTTCCTATTGTGTTCTTCACAGAAAAAGAGATGGAATCTAGGAATGAGCTAATCCCATATGTCATTCCTTCCAATTTTTTTATTTTTTTTTAAAGAACTAATAGCAATCTATGTAGATCTTTACAAAGAACCTCGTGGATTCATGCCAATCAATAGAATTATTTTCCTGGTGAGGAGAAAAATGTCAAGGCTTATTAAAACTTTAGATTCCACTTCAGCCATGTATTTCATGTCAGGAATATCCTTGACCCATTTTTATGGCCTTTCTCCATCTCTTTTATTGATTGCTCAATCATCTCCTTCTAGATGTCAAATCTACCACACAGCTTCACAGAGTTATCAAAAAAATTCATCTCTCTTAGCAATTACTTTTTGATTCAAGATTCCATTGTTCTGCCATATGATGCAATCTTATAAAATAGTGGACCAATGAAATCTTTCAAATCTAGTGAGACTGAATAATTGCTTGGAATGGGATTGACAAAGTGTTGAATAAGTAAACTGTTTGATATGTTCTTTCAACTCAACCTTGTCCTTTCCATCCTTTTCTATTATTTCATTCACCAAAGTTGCTATATCCAGCAGATAAATATCTGACTGCCTAGTGGTTTTACCCAAGGGAGTTTATGTGATAGTGTAATATGCTAGTTGCACATCCTAAATATACACATCTGGTGGAGATACCGCTATTTGAGCAAAGATGTCTCCTTGATCATTCATCCTTATCATGGTTCAGATCTTTGCCCTTTGTGCTAGAGAAACATTGAGTAAGGAAGGGATTGTTGTGATATTCACCAATGTTGTTCCCACTATTTTTCTTCTTCTTTTTTGTGTACCATCTTAGCTAACCACTTCAAATCCTATTGCTAGGCTTCTTTAGGTTTTCTCTTTTGTGGACCTCAAAAGGGGCCCGCTTGTGGTAAGAGCAGTGGATCTAGGTGGGTGTGGAGTGAAAATGCCAACAAGGGAATAGTGTGGGAGCACAAATAGGAATAGTGGATTGAAAGGAAGTAGGTAGTTTGTTAAAAGTGGAGGAAAAGGTGTATAGGGAAAAGACAAAAGAGTGGACAAAACCCCAGACGAAGGAATAGGAGGAGAGCTAGGTTTTGAAGAGGGTGAAAAAGCCTTCACTTTTCCTGCTTAAGCGGTAATAATGGATTATGATCTGCTCCCTCTATCCATTTCTAGATTTTTAGTATACACTAAATGTTCTTTTGATTTCAAATAATGTATATGCTAATAAAAGAAATGTAGTGACAATTTTTGAAGGCACAATACAGGATAAATATTTGTGATAACCGAATTTATATATGGAAAATAAAGCAGACTTCACAAGAACTTTATGCTGATAGAAAATTAAGCGGTCAGTTGGCATTTGAAACAAATCAGGCATCATGGATATTTACTTTCTCAGCATGGATTTAAAAAAAAAAAAACTTTCTTGAATGTAAGTCCAACATTTGTGTTAGCATAAATGATATATTGATGCCCACAATAGCAAAGGGATACTCCCATGCAGATCGCTTTCCTTCCTGCTTGTGTAGTAACTTTTGGAATGATTTCTACATTCAAATAATAAAAATATACATCTTAGTACAAAATCACATAATATCTAGTTTGTTTGATCACACAAACGATTTTAATATATTACATTATTTTAATACATTCTTCATAAGCAAAAATAAAGAAGAAAGTAAAGGTGTGCATATATATGTCATATGCTATAAGGCAATGATATTAAATACCGATGCATTACACAAAATATAAAGAAGAAAATACAAGGGTGCATACCGGATATTTCTTGGTAAAAAAAAGTAGGTTCTCCAACGAGATAAATCCGCCGCCCCTGGAAATAGAAGATAACAAAAGTATCTAAGATTCCAACAGCAAAACGATTGAAATTAAATGCTTAGTCTTAGAATTTTTTCCAAAAAGCTAAATATTGACATCTTGAAAGTTTAATCCCAAATTCTAGTGTCTATAGACCTACTCTATCATTTTAAAATGGTATCTCCCAACCTGTAAGCGTAGTCTCCTAATAACTTATGATATGATGCATCTCCCAACCTATAAGCACAGTCTCCTAGTGAGTCCCACACTAACGAAAAGCCCAAAAACACTTGGCTTTGCACATAAGTGGCCACAGAGACCAGACACCTAACACATACTACAATGCCCTTGTTCTATGTCTGCAAACAAGTCCTACAAATGCTGAAAACCTTATTTGCAAGGTAGCCAATCAACAGAGCACCTACCCCCTTTTCAGTAAATGCCTCATTCCTACTCAAATATAGCTCCCGAAAATGTTGAGCTACTTCTAAACTACAAGCCATTTTTCCCCAACTCCTACATTGCAAAGTTAAGCTAATCGCATCACTTACTTCACAGTAATCTAGAGGAGGGTTGTTGGCTACATGACTGGAGTGACGCACCACCACCACTCTCTCCTCAATCCTCTACTTCCTGGGAGTTGAAGACCTCTATAAAAGAAAAACATGAATTTCTATATTAATTATACCATTGAGCACATGAGTTTGATTGAATCACAAACATATATGATCTCATGGACTGCAATGGTTGCGAGATTTGCACAAAATGGATTTTTCCAGAAGACTTGAAAAACTTCAAACCTAAAGCAATTGGTAGGTGCAAAGCCAGGCTTTTCGAGCTTTGCCAATATCAAATGAGGGAGGGAAGAGGAAAATGCATGTCGAATAAGGGAGGGAAAATGAACTAAGAGAGGGAAATAAAAAAAATAAAATTTATTGTCTTAATTTAAGACAATTAGAAAATTAAAAATATAATTTAAACATAAAATATGTATTTGAGACAAAATTAATATATTGTCTTAAATTAATGTCTTAAAACCCCTCTTTATCTAGTAGTGCTTAAAACGTGGGAGCTGAAACACCAAATTATTGATTAAACTTCTAAACTTCTCTCCAACATCCAATCACAATGTTTTATGCCAAAAATCAACTACCTAAAATTCCCTCCAAATGCATACACAACTCGACCAAGGAACCAAAAATACCTATTGCTAAAATGCACCAAAAAAAACTATTGTGTGGAAGGGATGTGAAAATTAATCTTCATTTTTAGGGGAAAAAAAACATCGATCTACATTGTCATTTTCATATAGGTTGTGAAAATTAAGATAAGCATGATGTGCTCCTAAAATTACTAGAGTTCAAACTTGTATAAAAAGATAACATCTATAAAAATGATCAACGCACAATTGATTTCATAGATTATAAAATAATTCTATTTTTAAAAAGTAATTAACAATATAAAGTCTAAAAGAGAAAAAATTTGCATACCAAAAGCGATCATTGTTATTTCTATTTCGCATTATTAGGATGGTCGAGTTTATCAGCAAGTGAAGATAGAAGTGAATCAATCCTCAATTTTACGGAAAAATCTTCATTTTTAGGGAAAAATGTTCTTTTTTTAAAGGAAAAATCTTCGTTTTCAGTAGACTTGACCATTACGTTTCTACAATCCATGTAAATATAATCTAATTGCTTCTAGAAATAACTACTTGACCTTACGCTTTTAAAGCACTGATTCTAGAAATAATTACTAATATAGACATTATGTTTCTACAATTCATGTAAATTGAATCCAATTGCTTCTAGAAATAAATACTTGACCTTTTGAAATGAAAGTATCTGCAAGATAGCCCTCAAAATGCAATTGGATTGTTTAAATCATATTTTATTAGTGAAATTGACCACAATTTCTGTTTGATACATTTGACATGCTAACACAACAAGAAAATCAAATTGGCTTCAAATCATAGTTAAAAACATTAATGAGTAATTAACATAATGAGTAATAAAAATTAAAGAATGTAAATGTTAATTTCTTTTATAAAATATGTGAAGGCCTTAAGACTGCACCGAGAGGCAATTCCTTCCACGCAATAGGTATTTTTGGCACCAAGCAACCTAGGCGGCCAAATGGCTCACTTAGGTAGGGGTCCCATGAGGGGGATTAAGCTCTATAGATTATGATCAAATTCGAAAGAAAAAAGAATAGAGGAGTAATAATCATTTATTTAGTCAATTTTTATTTGTCTGATATTAGTCATTTATTTAGTCATTTAGTTGTGATTTTACCCGATGACCAAATTAGTCACCTATAAATGACCAAATTAGTCATTTATTTGCCAAATTCTACTAGTGTTAGTCACGTGACTAAAAGTTTTAGTCGCGTGACTAAAATTTTTAGTCACGTAGTCATTTATTTGCCAAATTCTACTAGTGATATATATAGGTTTTTGTTCAAGAAAATATTTCTTCAAGTTTTTGTAATGTCTTCTTCTTAGCAATCATCATGGCTAATGTCTCCAAGAGAGGACAAGCCAAGAGTAAAAGATTCACAACTTAGGGAATACAATGTGTCGCATCACCACTAAGAGGAAAATCATACACTAAGAAATATTG
>VDFB02000013.1:34496606-34573487 GCA_007258455.2 Sequoia sempervirens | reverse complement strand
AATCAAACAACTATTAAAATTTCCTATCTCATGGCCTAAATTTATATCTAGAGTTATGTTTATAGTAGTTACTTCTGTCTCAATATTATGAGCAGTTTGACATGAATGTTTATCAAGTAATGAATTTTTTGTTTTTCTTTTTAAATGATTGATAGTTGTTTTGAGGCATGACTTATATGATTGACCAATAGGAGCCTATGAAGGGGTACCTTCATACCAACTAATCGATATTCGATAATCATGAAGGGTTATACAAAAATGTGTTAAGGATGGATATTTCATTAGCAATTTCTTATCTTGAATATTAGTTTGTAAGTTACCTATAAACACCCTTTGAATGTCAACATCTTGAAGACTATAGGAGAATTTCAAATAAAGGGATTAGTATCATTTCATAAAGTTTTTTTATTTTCTCTTTAAGTCCTTGATTACAATGAACTAAATTTGTTAATGTAACTTGAGGACTGATGTTCACTTGAAAGTGTTGGAGGAAATCACTAATGAGTTGTGTAAAGGAGGTAATTGATTGTTTGACAATGAATAAAACCAATCCAAGGCCATATCTTTCAATGATCTAGAAAAGAGTTCACTATGAGTGAATCTTCAAAAATAAAGTCTCTACACAAGGTAGTAAAAACTAACAAATGGTTATTAGGATATTTTTTACTATTTTACTTTCCAAAGCGAGGTATTTCAATGTTTTGTAGTATAGGTGTATTTAAAATAGTGAACATTAATGAACTATGTTTAAGGTATTTTGGATGTTTACTATTGGTTTGATTTTGTTTTAAGTTTGAAATTTGTTGTTGTAATAATCTCATGCTTTAAATAAAAAAGTTGATTTATCACAAAACCATTGGGGCCACATGTTGTGAGAGTTTTTCAAGTATGGTGAACTAGTATGGAGGAATGGTGGGATATTATATTTTATGTTTAGGAGGGGTGATGAATATGGAGGTGTTATAGGTGAAGGGACAAAACTATTATAATTTCCACTAGAAATTCCTAAGCTTGAGTTTAAACCATTGTTATATTCCATCATTGATGCTATGATTGGAGGTGTAAAGTTGGGAATAGAAGGCATTATTGTGGGAGAGGAAACTTATTTTCCAAAAGGATTTTGAGCATTAGTCAAAAATTTCGTGAAACTAGCTACCAAAGGAATATTAGAATCTACTATATTAGCTAGGCTACGTAACACTTCTATCCCTTCCTAATCATTTACCAACTTCCCAATGCTATCCAAAAGAGGGATTGCTTCTCCATCCAAAGGTTCAATGCTTAAGAATTGTTGAATTCATTGTAGGTCTTTATCCAATTATTCTAGATTATCATTGGGGACCTTAGAAATAACATATGCCAAGTCCACATAAATGTTAGGTTACAAAAAAGACATGGGTAATGTAGGACTAGGGAGGGAATATAAGATGGATTGGGTAGACATAATACGTTGAGTGAAAGAGTTATAAGAATCAAGCTCAACATTGGCTATGATTGCAACATAGGAAGCCATAAGTCTACAACTACATCTCACATGGGTATTAGTGAAGTGACACAAGGTCATGAAGCTCATAAATTTTCTACAAGATTCAAAACAATTTAATGCTAATGCCTGATTAAATATAAAAACAAATCAATCTAATTAAAATCAGACAATATAAATGAAAATAGTATAAAAATACCCTAGTTTTTTAAAAAAATCCAACAAAAACCCTAGTTTTTAACAAAAATTAATAAAATTCTCTAATTTTTAATCCAAATACATAAAAAACACTATTTTTAAGTGAAAATCCATTGCAAACATTCAATTTTCATCAAAATCCATGCTAAACTCAAATTTTTCATAAAAAATCTACCAAAAAACCCTATTTTGAAAAAAATCAACTAAAATTAAACATATCTAATTGAAAATTTGATTAGAGAAAATAAAAAATCATGAATTCTACTTGTTGGAGATGGTTTTCAAATTGGATATCTGATTTGCGCTTTCCACTGTGCGCCTGCTGCGGTTAAGCCGAATGAAAATGTGAAAATGAGTTTTGGTTGCCTGAAATATAAAATATATATATGTCAACAAAATCGGATATCCGATCTAAATCGGATATCCGATCCAAATTGGATATCTGATTTGGATTGGATATCCGATTCTTAAATCTAGGTTTTTGCTCTACCTCAACTACCGAGCCCCAAAAAGTCAACTCAACATTTTCACGTTTTTGAGTCGTAGAAACACGTATTTTTTTCTCCATTGCCACTTTTTGGCATACCATGATCCTGCACATGCCCTTCTGGAAAAAAGAGGTGTTTCGATCACCAGCCTGAAGCCATTCAATACGGGACTTCTGTTTCCAAAAAAAATCTTCTCTTAACTCCCATTCCTCAACCTATTTTATTGCAACAACCTCTAATGAACTCAACTCCTCCAAGAGGCCTTGATAACGAATCTGCCTAGTAATTAGGTCCAAATTATCCCGAGCTTTCCATTTTTCCTGAAACAAATTACCAAAATGCTACCTATTCCATCCTTTCAACATGTACTTAACATACTGGAGCCTCTTTGAGAAAGAATACATAGCAGTGCCATGTGTTGGCTTCCCAAGATTCCACCAACCAGGGAGAAAATCATGGAGAGATTCATCCCTAAGCCACATGAGTTAAACTTAAAGGTCTGTCTAGCACATTGTTGAGGCACATCAGCCACTAGCTTAATTGGCCAATGGTTAGAACCTCAACCATCCAATATTTCAGAGCTAGTCATCCACCTGTCCCCCACCCAAAAAATAGACACCAAAAATCTATCAAGACTTTCTGAAATAGATGCATCTCCATTTTTCCTATTATTCCAAATAGACCATTCCCCGTCCTGATATCTACAAGATTTAGAGTAGAGATATTGTCCTGGAGCAACAACACAGAAGCCTCCAGCCTTGCAATACCACCCCGCTTCTCCACAAGCTCCGTGATAGCATTAAAATCACCTCCAACAATCCAAGGATGGTAATGAAATATGATAAGAACTAAACGAATTTTGGACCACAATATTTTCTTGCCCTGCAACTCCACATGCACATACACATTGGAGAAGAGATCAATTTCCCCTAACATAAAACAAGAAGCCACCATGGAAAGGGAGGACTTAAAAGACACCCACCATTGGGGGTAGATCTTCCGCGGGTTCCATAATCACGCCACTCCTCTAGAAAACCCCTGAGCACCAGTGCATTGGCATTCACCATTCCTCCATAACTTAGGAACTAAATCCATCATACCCTCCATAGAGAGCTTAGTCTCATGCAGAAAAAGAACATCAGGCGAATGACTCCTAGTCAAATCCCAAACAACTTTTTTTTTAGGGCTATTGTTCAAGCCCCGTACATTCCAAGAGAGAACTATCATTTCAAGGGGCATGAAAAATGTGAATCTAGATTCTTGACTGACCCTAACTCCACCAAAGTCTCCCCTATCATCTTAATCTTTTCCACATCCTTCTTCCTTCCCATCTTAGAAATTTTCTCCGCCCCCCCACCTTCTTGAGATCTTTTTGCAAAACACCCAACTAAGAGGAAAACTTAATATTCTTCTTACCCACCTTCAAACCCACTTTCTTCAAGAGGTGAGCCTTATCCGCAATATCTTTCACTGCCTCAACACTACCACCCAACTCATCCTGACCCCCATCTGTCGATCTGTCACTAGGTCAAAAGTCCCATCAACATGCAGAGCCATAATCACCTCTAAATTGAGCTTTTGATGTTTAGGATCTTTTCCAACCTCCTCTAAGCATGGCACTCCCATACCCCCCTCATGTTGGGGAGCATGCATTGCCTCAACCAAAGGGCCATGCTGATCAATATCCAAAGTCCCATGATCTAGATCCAAAAATAACGGGTTCATCTCTTGCTGACTAAGATCTTCCAACACCTCAAACCTATTGAAGGTGTCCTCCTCTTGCCTATCCTTCAGAGTCTGTTTATGTCCTTTATTTCTATTTTGGCCTCCAACGAGAGTAAAACCATCTTCCCTGCCACCAAAACCCTAAATGGGATCCTTTCCCTTATCCACTCTGTGCGGATTAATTAAAGGCTAAGGAGATAATGCCTCCAAAGGCTTGGCCTTTGGACATCTGCGCTGGAGGTGACCATACTCATGAAATAAATGACAACATAAAGGTAGCATTTCATAATCTAGCTGTTGCACCCACGAATATTCTCCTACACTCACTTCTAAAGAGTTTGGCAATGGCTTACTTAAATCTATTTCCACACAAAACTGGGCAAAAGTCATTACCTTCTTGAATTGCATTTGTTGTGATAAACCCACAGGTTTCCCCAACTTTGAGGCTAATAAGTACAACACATCCTCGCACCAACATTCCATAGGGAGCCTTGGAAGACGAACCCAAACTGGAACCCGATTTGGAAGCTCCTTCATCGGGTTGAAGCCAACATGCCATGGCTTAATAAACAAGCCCACCTGGTTGTAAAAGTATTCCCCCCCTTCAAAAACCCTATTTTGATTAGCCATGCAGTCAAATGTAACCATGAAATAGTTATTCGCCAAGAGGAAGATCTCCATCTCCCCTTCTGGCATCCATGTCCTTTGAGCCCACGTATCCAAGAATTGCAACGAAATTTTCAAACCCAGGAATTTGCAATCAATATCTTCAGCCAACATCTCCATCGAAATGACTACATTTGGCCTCTCTTTACACCTTTCGAGGAACCCATTAATCTTTGGAATTCTAGGCCCACTTGCCGAGCCCATCTCAACATTTTTAAGTTCCACTGAAAAAAGATTATTATCAAAAAATTTCTAGCCCTATAGAGAGGGTTTCAAACCAAACGCCAAATGGAAGTCCATTTTGGGGCAAGCCCTAGAAGATTCCCCATCCGACATTGAAGAAAGAACCTTAGACAAACATGAAAGCCCTCAAAAACCCAAGGAACAAAGGAATGACCAAAGGTTATGGCACCATGCAACCCCACACCCCAGATGCAGGCATGCAAAACACCTCCTCCTAACGAAGCCCCAGTCACCTCAACCCCCAACACACAACCCACCTCTGCTTTGCCACAGAACAACCTACACCAAACCCACCACTTCCAAATGTAGAACACTTACAAGCTCAAACCACCATCCTGACCCCACCGAAGAGCCTGACTCCCACACACACCATGCAGTGACAGACCCCAGCACCTATCCTCAGCCAACTAGCACCAAAAAAGACAAAAGGAATACAACAACCTGCAAAAGAGACACCACCGATCACCCTTGCAACCACCGAGCACCCCCACAATGTAGATAACAACCCCCCTTCCCCGTCGCACAACAAGGAAATTCACTGGAACGAGCTAGGGTGCAAATGCCTTAGCTCGGCTTGCAGACCCATTGACGCCATCATTGTTCACAATTGACACTTAAATCAATAATATAGGATTATTTAATTAAATGAGATGACTTAGGGGGTTTAAATTAAATAATTCTATTATTCAATTTAAACCATATGAAATGTTAGTGTGAGAGGGTAGGAATTAACCTAATTAGATTAATTAGGTGAATAGATGAAAATGATGTATTTAATTAAATAACCAGGATTATTTAATTAAACAAGCAAAAATGTGATTAAATTTAGGATGAAACGATGTTAGTGACCAAATTCAATTATGTAGTATCATTCAAGACATTTTAAAGTGTCTACAAAACGTTTTTGGTATAATTTTTTATTATTAATGTAGGAACTACAAGAGATAGAAGTAAACATATTATCGGTAAATTGTAAAGCCTCAAATTTTACATTAAGAAATTAAAAAACACAATATTGAAGAATAATTTGTGTGTATTACAAGTGTGACATATACATGCCACAACCCACACTTACACTCACATAATCTTGTTGAAATTAAATAACATGATAACAAAAGAACATGTCAATGCAATGAATTCCATAATAAAAAATATCAACACATTTACATAGAATAACACTACTAGAAAACTTACATAAATATTGTGGAATGAGATTGACATGATGATAAATAAAGAAGGTATACCCTCTATGTAGAAAATGATAGTGTAGAATCACACCATCAAGATAACTAAAATACAAGGATGCAAGAGATTAAGATATAACTAAGGCTCATCCTCACACATTTAGTCATATATGAAATATTCCAAGAATGGGTTGACATAATCCAAAAATATTATGAAATAAACCATGAATTTTCTTATCATTTGGGAGAAACAAAAAATCACACATGTATAGTTAGAGACACACCAAACATAGTTAGGGACATGATAACAACACAAAAAATATCACAAATAACCAAGAAAAATATATAACACCATACCAAGAAGACATCTAGACTCATATTAAACCCTAAGGAAACAAATTTCCTATTAAAAAAAAATGAAGATATACTATAAGTAATCATTATTCTTAAATAATCCATATTAGGAGAAATCATCCCTCTTTCTAGTTAGAAATATATTGGGTGATTTGTAAACTTCTTGTGTTTCTAGTAAAATCATCCTTGCTGCTAGGTAGGTGACTTACGAAAAAGTATATGGCCTAAATGACCAACAAGCATCCTAGAAGCACCAAAATTAATTCCAAGGCAAGAATAACCCACATAAATCCTAAGAACCTACAATATCTCTAAGAATAGGTGTAAAAAATAAGAAACGTAATAAAAAATAAAACCCCAGATAAGTGCATTGCTAGGTCAATGAAAGAAAAAAATATAAACATAGAACATGAGATAAATCTCTTTATTTATGATTTTTTAATGAATAGTTTGAAGAAATGGTTTTCAATATACTTAACCACCACTTTTAATTTTATAACTTTTACAAAATGTTACACTTCAATTTATCCATAATGCGCATGTAAATAGGTCATAAGAATAGCATAATAAATAATCATTACACCTTCAAGATGCCAACTTTTATTGCAAGGAAGATAGAACAAGTCCAAAGGACTTTCCTCTAGATTGGTACTAAAGATAGAGAAAGGATTTCTCTAGTTAGTTGGGAGAAAGTTTAATCCCCAAAGCGGTTGGGGGCCTAGGGATAAGAAAATTAAAGACTTTTAATAAGGCTCTCTTATCCAAAATGTATTGTTATTTCATTCAAGTGAAGAAAGATTGGACCAATATTCTTAGTGATAAATATATGGGTAATGAACCCCCTAATATTTTGATGTTCTCTCGAGGATTTTCAAATGGATCTTCCTTTTGGAGTAGTATTGTCAAAACTAGGAATACCTTGCAACAGTTAGCTAGAAGGAAAGATGGGAGTGGGATGTCAATAAGGTTTTGGGACAAACCTTTAGGGAGAATCCATACTCTATGTTTGGTTTCTTAGTTATCCACTTGAAGACACAACCTCACAAGTTTATATGTACCTACTCTTATTGGTTACATTACTTGGTCTAGAGGGATCCCTAGATGGACAAACTTTGATCTTTTTGATACTCTCAACTCATTTATTAGATATCATTGTTTGGTTCTCCAAGGTGGAGAGGATGAATAGATATAGGGTGATAACCATTTTGGAGCCTTTACTACTAGATCAACTTATGATAGACTAGATGTTTCTCCTAGTATTGACTAGAATTTGAATTGGTTTTAAATTTGAAATAATAAATTGATACCTAAAATCAATTATTTCTAGTGGGTAATTATGTATAGCAGAATCCTTACTATTGATGTTCTTAATAGGAGAGTGTTCCAATATTTTAATAGATGCTTCCTTTGTTTATCCAAGGAAGAAACAATTTACCATCTACTTACTCAATGTTCTTTTGCTTGACAAGTTTGGTCTCTAGCTCTTCAAAATCTCTAGACTAGCTGGGTATTATCGAATGACTTGAAGGACTAAGAAACCCAATGGTGTTTCGGCACATTCACACATCATATCATTAAATAATTATGGTGACATGACCCCATTTTGTTTCCTAGAACCTTTGGAAGGAGAGGAATAATATAATTTTTAGGGACAAGAAAAGAAGTAGAAGTGAGGTCTTCTATGGTACAAAACTACAAATTGTGGAAAACCTCAACTCAAAATTATTTGGTCTCTCAAAAGTTATGCTAGACTACAAAGAAATAAGGATCAAACAATTATGGGGTCTTAACCTTGATTTTTCCCAAGTTAATTGGGAAATATTATAAATAGGAAAAGGACTAGATGGAAACCTCCTCCAAAAGGTTGGGTTATATTAAATTTTGATGGATGCTCTAAAGGAAACTTGGGGATTACGGCTATAGGAGGTCTTATTAATATGTATGGAGGCCTAGACCAAGTTCATCGGGATGGATACCATTGTTGAAGTAGAGGCTAGCACTGCCTAAAGAGGAATAAGAAGGCTAAAAAATTAGGTTTCACTAAGGTTTTTATTGAGGGGGATTCTAAACCGATAATTGAGTCCCTCCTTGGTCAAGCTAACCCCCTGGAAGATCAACAACTTGATTCAAGACTCAAGATTGGTGATTAACTCTATGGAAAGGTATTCATTACTTCACATCTTTAGAGAGGGAAATAATGTTGTTGACTTAGTTGCTAATGTGGGCCCCTCTAATCTGCAAAGGAATTTTTAGAACTATCATAATATTTCACTCCAGATAAAACACTAGATTTTTACTTAGGATTGTATTGATGGGATCTTCTCTATAGGTAAAAAATGGGATTGCAATCTATGTGAATTAAAAAATTGAACTTAAGCCACCAAGCTTAGTCTAGAGTTAAACTCTCCTGCCCCATTTTGAATTCAAATTGGCTAGCTCAGGAGTGATGTGTCTAAGAATTAAGGGAAGGATGGTGTTCTTTATGATTATTCTTATGTCAACAAGATTAGATCTTCTAACCACATGTTGGATTACTATTTGGAGGTTTTTTATGGTTCGTAAGATTGTGGAAAGGTATAAAAAGAACAAGTGGCTCACCAATCAAAATGCTCTTTATAAACCCTATTTAGGTGAAAAATAGGGTTCACCAAAAATGATGAGACAAAGTGAGGAACCACTTATTTTTCTAGGGCCCTAAACACTACAATTATGTGGATATGATGCTAGAAACTATAAAAATGCTACCTAACTATTATAGAAACTATGATGAATGTGTTTAGAGCATAAAAAGGAGTGCACTTGGCCAGAAAGTTATTTTTGAGCTACCGAGGATTCATTTTCTTTCACTAGTAAATAGGTCCCTATTAGGGGTTTTAAAATTGAGATTAGGGTCTTGTTCCTTGATTTTTGCACTCTGAAATTCCATGTTATCAAGTTCTGAAAGCTTGTATACAAATTTTTAGCTTAGATTATGTGATTTGGCACATTGAATGACAACTTTTACAAATTTGCAACTTTGACATTTTTTCTCCAATCTTGCTCCAATTTCTCTTCAATCTGTAAATCTTCAATAACACACTCAAGGACAACAAATTTTGTTGATTGTTAGTGAATAGGGTTTTCCTTGGTCAAACCCCTTGTAGGTAATTAAACCAAATGATGAAATAAATGAAATGAAGCATGAAACATGAAACATGAAATATGTAAATGATGTCACCTTGGAAGTTGTCTTATGAAAAAAATATGCAATCTAAGATGTAGTGGCCATGAAGAATGTAGATCATATATCCTTGAATATGAATTGAATAATAGTTATAAAGAGATCTTCAATGCTACATCAACAATCTTGGCTCAACAGCATTAATGGATGCACTAAACCCTTGTCACGATGATATGATCTTGAATTTTTGAAATGAACTCTTGAAATCTACCTTGAAATGCCTTATGAATGCTCTTGTAATGCTATTGTAAACTTGTGATTATGAAATGCGCTGAATTAAGCCCTTATACTAAATTTGGTGATTAACCCCAAAATTCAAACAATTAAAGCTAGCACCAAATTTGGGGAAAATTATTATTAAATTCATACGAGAATGAAATTCAAATTAAGGAGTCTCATTAAGGGAGGACCCATTCACCACCCAAGTTGAATGGGTCTTGGCTCAATTTACTAGGACCAAACCCTAGGGGATTTAAAGAAGACTAAAAAACATTTTAGATCACTTGAGAAAGGGGGGTCCTATTATGGGAGAACCCATTCACCACCTAGGGTGAATGGGTCTTGGCACCATTTTCTAGGACCACACTTTTCCCAGTGAAATATTATATTATTCAAATTATAATTGTTAGGATAGATCTTTGGGAGATGTCAAAATTAAGGTTTTAATTTGAATTAAAGGGGGTTAATTATTCCAATTACCAATAATTAATTAGTGACCACCTAGATAAATGTGAAAGTGATTTTTAACACTTTACAACACTTAAATAAGGCATTAAATTAAATACATTTTATTACAAAGGGGCCTATTAGGATTAATTAAGAAAATAAACTCTAGAAAAGTGTGAGTGTGTTACAAAAATATTTCAAAAGATCAATTAAGGCATATTTTAGTTAAATAAAGGTCCAAGAATAGTGTGAATGTTTACAACAGAATAAAACACTACTCCAAGAAATCATTAATTTAGTTTTAATATTAATTATCAAACCAAGTAAGGTAAAATTCTTACTTTTTTCTGGTACTACATTTTTCCCCCACTTTAGTGAGAGGATGACACCATGTCAAAATCACACTAAAGTAGACATCCAAGACATTTAAGTATGCAACAATAACAAAGATACTTAATCATACCTTGTCAAAGGCCAAGAAAAATAAAAATAAAACAAAGGATCAAGCACAATCATTTCAACATGATGTGAAATGATGTTGTTTGTCCATAACATATGCTTCTCACTCTAAGGTAGTGAACATTAGTCTGTCCACTAGGTGAGTTGTCCCAAAAATATATATTCTCACTTTGCAATAGTGGAACCTCAGTTTTCCCACTAGGTGAGTTGTTCCAATGAAGTGGTTTAGCAAGAGATTCATGCTAGTGTGTCAGCTTCTCACCATATAATGAGAAATTCATGCCAGTGTATAGGATTCTCATCATACTAACCATACAAAATTTATACTCTTGATAAATTCAATAAGGCACCACAATGTAAATTCTTTTATAAATGCTTTTGAATATCATGTAAAAAAATTGTTAAAGCATATTTTTCTTTGTTCATGTAAAGGTCTCATCTTAGGGAGCATTGCACCTAATGTATCAAAGAGAGGACAAGAAAAAAGTGCCATATCATCACCCATGGGATGCCTCATTTTCATCATGCCATGATACTATATTTTACACTCTTAGACGATATCAAACCCAATGACACCACCAAGAAGAGGAAACATCATTAAAAAAAGGAAAATCACACCATGAAATTTTCCAAAAGTTGTCATCTATGTATGCCCCCACTTTAAAATGGTTGCTACAACATCATTGTGAGAAATTTATTTAAAGTAGACAATGTTTTGATCCTAAGACATGAGATATTTCCTTGGAAAACCCTATGCCAAGTCATATGTTTCTGATAGAAGTTGCATCATGAAATAGGAAAGAAGGGTTACCCCAACAAATACATAAGGTATCTATGGATTTGGGGTTAGTATGTCTATCCTACAATGTTTTCATAGAGCATGGAACTATCATCATTCCCAAAATACTAATAGAATTGGAATAATGACACAAAGAGAGTGAAAACAAAGGAAAATCCTTTCAGGTCAACATGGAAGAGAACAAAATTCCTTAACACCTTGCGTCATCCACAAAAGGAAAACAAAAGAAAACTGAAAAAGATAAAGTAAAATATTTTGGGTCAAAATGAAAGAGACCTAAGTGTCTTGATGCCTTGTGTCATCCCCAAAAGGAAAACACAAGACAAGTGAAAAAAATTTATGACATAAAGAACAATGAAGATACATATAGAGGAATACACAAAAAGAGAGATATGTACATCAAATGAAACATCGTGATGGATCACATTATGCACATGCACTCAAAAAGAAAAACAAAAGACTAGTAAGGAATAGACGAGTCAACCTAAAGTAGGTTGTTTACCTCCCAATCTCAGTCAATATAAACAAAAGTCAAGCAACTAGCCAAAGGGACAACATCAAGTTTTGAACTAGGACATGTACCAAGTTCAACACTCTTATAAGGAGATTTATCATATAAGCTCATAGAAGGAGAAAATAATGTATTCAACTCATCATGCACTTGTTCATTAATCTTTGCAATATCAATGTCATCATCTAAATTAATCAAAATAAGAGGTCAAAAAATAATGTCCCTGCAATGTTCTTGTTTATGTTGCGGTGAGGGTAGAGATTCATCATGCATTGTTTCAGGTAGGTTTGGATTTTGATTTTCAAATTTTTTCATTGTTTTCTTGTGTTTGTAATATACAATAAATAACACGACATCTATTCCTATGCTCTCTAACAATTTGATTTGATTTCAATTTATTGTCAATTTGTTTTTTTGTAAGAGCAGGTTTATCAATCATAGGTTCCTTCTCTTCCTTCAGAGGACTAGGAGAAACAATAGGAGGTTGCTCAACTACTTTCTCTTTGACTTTGTAAACTTTTTTGACTCTAGGAGGGACAACGGGATTGCTTGTATTATCTCATGGTCTCTTGTTGGACATTGTAGGAGATTGTTCTATAGCTTGGTCTTGTATGTTTGAAAGTGTTTTTGGTTCAATCATTGTCTCATCAAGGATGGTTGGTTCAATCAATGGTTGAGGAATGTTTCAAAGGGATAATTTTTCTATTTTCTTTGTCTTGAATTTTTGATAAGATTTGAAAAATAAATATTCATGAGGCTTGATGGGTTCCATAGGCTTGGGCCAAAAGTATCTAGTGAAAAATTCCCTTTTTCCAAGGAAAGATTAAATCCACTATGGTGGACAATGAAGATATCATTTTAAAATGGAAACTTTATACATTTATGCACAACTGAAGGGACAACATTCATGGAGTGAAGCCATGGATATCCTAGCTTCACATGAAATTGGTCCAATTGTGGGATAATGGAGAATGAGATTGTTAATTTTTTTAGTCCAACCTTTAAAGGGATATATATCGAACCTATTGTAGGGAAAGAAAATCCATTATGTGTCTTGATCCATGATTTCATATTATCATACGTTTCTTGATATAGCTTATGCATATATAAGAATTTTTCTATGATCACATTCTCTCCATAGAAAAGATCAATCAATATAGCATTAGTGGGATTGTTATTGATTCAACCAGCTATGTAAAGAGGACCATTAGGGGCATGTTTATGTATGTCACTTTGTGATAAAGAAATGTCAAGAGGTTGTCTATTTCATCCCTTACGAGGTTTTGATTTGATAAATTCTATCATCTCATTTGTAGAAGGTTGTTCAATGGTACATACATATTGTCATCATCATTCTTAGCAAGATTTTCATTGGTTTGTATGTTATTGGTGTCTTCTTTGTTCAAGTATTCATGAAGGAAGCAACTAAGGCTATAGAGGATTTGTGTTTTTTTTTGAGTTTTAAGAACTTTCCTTAGATTTTGGATAATGGGAACCAAGCTAATATATGTTCATTCACTAAGGATATAGGCTTGTAAGTTTTCTAGTTGTTCATCTAGCATGTTAATGACATCATACACATTGATTGTATGAGGTAAAGTCATGGGAAATGAAGTATGCGAACTATAAGACATGAAGGGTTGATTATAAACACTATCAAAAATAGAGTTGTAGCACCCAAGATTCACAAAAAGTGATAGATCATGGGATGACATGAGCCTCAAACTATGTCTCACAATAGTATTGCTAATAGGACACCAAGTTGTAAAGCTCGTACAAGTTTTACAACCCCAATGTGCAAACCCTAGAATAACAAATGAGCATTACAACACCCTAGAATAAAATGTGATTTACTTATTAAACAATGTAGCAAGATGAAAATGAAATGTTTTAATGCAATTTTGAACTTTTAAAAATGCACTTAAATGAAGCAATTTAAGTTAAATGCAATGAAATTGATGAGACAACAAATAAGGAAACTAAAATTGAAAGTTAATAGCACCAAACATAAGCTAAAAAAAAATATTTCAATGTCATAAAAGTGTAGATATATAGCTAACAGGGACTCATTCACCAGTAAAGAAAAATGTGTCTTGGTTAGGTCTTTCTAGGATGTTTCAGTGGATTTTAGAGTTAATTTTAATGTTGTTTCTGATGCCAGAAGGTACAGATCAGACCTGATTAGGGACTCATTCACTAGTAGGAATTAATGGGTCCTAGTTGGGTCTTTTTAAACTATTTTTTAATTATTTTTAAGTTCTTAGTTATATCTTTTAGTTCCATATCTAAGACAGTCAACATTAGTTTCAAATTTTCTAGAAATTCAATGTAAAAATGCAAGAAAAATATCAAATGCAAGTTTGTTTTCTTTTTCAAATGCAATTGTATAAGATATAAATTATATTTTAAATTATTGATTTGTTTTTGTAATTTTTGGAACCATATATTTTTGGGTAGGGCTTATAGGCTACTCATGTTCTCTTAGGATGTTTCACCTAAAAGGAGAGAGATAAACCTCATGCAAAAGATCTAGCTACGTTCACTCAAATTATGCAATGTGTGATGTTATTTGAACTAAATGGAATGATCTAAGTGCAATTAGATGATCTATTGGATTGATTATGAATGCAAAACCTAAGAATTATGTAATGTTGGAAAACACAATGTGATATGCAAACATGAACTAAGAATGAATAGATGCAAACCATAATGGAAAAAGGATAATTTAGTGTGCACCTGGGTAGAGAATGGAGAATCTAGAATCTTTTGAATGCTGACTAAGATTACAGAAAATCACCAATGGGATACATTGTCCATTGATGGTGAATCAGTCCTGCTTCTGATGAAAATTGTCGAGAATAAGTTTATGAGTGTCAAGATCTAGAATCTAACAAAATATAGATTTACATCCTTAAGGTGGGACTCATTCACCATAATGGTGAATCATTCCTCTCCTAAACTTTTGTGAAATCAAGAGCCATTTTTGCAACAATAGATCTGAGGTTGTCTGCTTGTCAGGTTAACGAAGTTAATTATGCAAGAAATAGACAAAAAGTCTAATCCAAGCTTGAAATGAAGTTGATTTGACTTGAAGCACCCTATTCACTTATTGACCACCTTTCAACACCTAATTTCTTGTCAAATATGTATACAAAATTTTGCAAATACACATGCAAAAGGGGAAAAATGGTTAAGGATTAGGTTATAAGGATTTTCCTCGGTCAAATCCCACTTTGGTAATGAAACCCTTAATGAAATAATGAAATGAAGGAGAATGATAAAAAAATAACATGCAAATGATATCAACTTACCAAACCCTTATTGAATAAAATTTGAAGATATAACAATGGTTTCTCTTGAATGCTTGATTGATGCTTGATTATATGATGCAAAGTGCTGAAATGCCAACTAAATTCTTGAATGAGTTAGGAGATTGTAGGGTATATAAAATGAGGAGAAAAGGGCTTATTTATACACACTTATGCCTTATTAACCTAATGATACCTCATCATAGGCCAACATCAAGTAATTTTGAATAAAAAACTGAAACAAAATTTGAAATATTTTGAATTTGGAGCCAAGAGGGAATCATTTTCCACCCATGGCAAATGGGTCCCACCTTGGACTTGAAAGTGGGTGTTGGTAATTAAGTCATATTTAATGTTGTTTGTTGGGTTTACATTAAAAAATACACTTAATTAAGCCTTATAAGGGCATAAAGAGGTCAAATAAAGTGTAAAAAAGATGTAAATAGTGAAATTATGCCTAGAAAAGCGTGAAATCTTCTTACAAGACTTTACAACACTTCAAAATAGGACTTAATAAGGGATAAAAAGGTGATTTTAAGGTTAATTGCAATGAATAAAGACTAGAAAAGTGTAGAAATGTTTTACAACACTTCACAACACCTTCACAAGATGTCATTATTTGAATTTTATGGACCTAAATGTGCATGTTGAAGCCGTATTTATTGATAAATCAAAGAAAAATAGATCAAGCATCATGAAGAAAGGCCTAAAAGACCATGAAAATAATAAGGGTCCATTTTTCTATGGTGCATTTTTAGATTTAGAGAGATGTACAAAAATGCACATGTAAACCCTAGATGAAATCTAAGATTTCAATGCAAAACAAAAGATCCTAATTCAATGCAAATGAATGCAATATCTAATTTAAAATGCAATGAGAGACTCCAAAAATTAGAAATTAGAAATTTTTAATATGTCGGGGTCACCATTAATGTTTAGGTGAAAAATAGGGCTCACCAAAATGATGAGACAAAGTGATGAACCACTTATTTTTCTAGGACCTTAAACACTACAATTATGTGTGATATGATGCTAAAAAAAATTAGAAATGCTACTTAACTATTATATAAACTATGAGGAATGTTTTTAGAGCATAAAAATGAGTGCACTGGGCCAAAAAGTTGTTTTTGAACTACAAAGGAATCATTCACCTTTAGTGGTGAATGAGTCCCTGTTAGGGTTTTTGAAACTAAGATCAAGGTCTTGTTCCTAGATATCTGCACTCTAAAATTCCCTATTATCAAGTTCTGAAAGATTATATGCATTTTTGTAGCTTAGATTATGTGATTTGACACCTTGATGACAACTTTTGCAACTTAAAAAATTTTGCTCCAATCTTGCTCCAATTGCTCTTCAACCTATAAATCTACAATCACACACTCAAGGAAAACAAATCTTGTTGATTGTTAGTGAATATGGGTTTTCCTCGGTCAAACCCCTTGTAGGTAATTAAACCAAATGATGGCATATATGAAATGATGCATGATACATGAAATATGTAAATGATGTCACCTTGGAAGTTGTCTTGTGAAATAAATCTGCAATCTAACATGTAGTGACCATAAAGAATGTAGATCTTAGATCCTTGAATATGACTTGAACAATAGTTGTAAAGAGATCTTCAATGCTACATCAACAATCTTGGCTCAACAACATGAATGGGTGCACTATTAAACCCTTGTCATGATGATATGATCTTGAATTGCTGCAATAAACTCTTGAAATCTGCCTTGAAATTCCTTATGAATTCTCTTGTAATGCACGTGTAGACTTCAATTGTCTTATAAATATGCTCTTGTAAACTTGCTAGGATGAATTGAGGTGAATTAACCCCTTATTTATACTAAATTAAGAGATTAACCTTGAAATTAAAATAATTAAGGCCAACACCAAATTTGGGCACAAATATTATTAAATTCCCACCATAATGAAATTTAAATTGAGGTGTCTCATTAAGGGAGGACCTATTCACCACCTAGGGAGAATGGGTCTTGGCTCAATTTACTAGGACCAAACCCCGAGGGATTGAAAGAAGGCTAAAAACCCATTTTAGATCACCTGAAAAATGAGGGTCCTACTAAGCAAGGACCCATTCACCACCTAGGGTGAATGGATCCTAGCACCATTTTCTAGGACCACACTTTTCCCAATGAAATATTATATTATTTAAATTATAATTTTTGAGATAAATCTTTCAGAGGTGTCCAAATTAAGGTTTTAATTTGAATTAAAGGGGGTTAATTAATCCAATTACCCAAAATCAACTAATAACCACCTAGATAATTGTGAAAGTGCTTTTTAATACTTTACAACACTTAATTAAGGAATTAAATTAAATACATTTTATTAAAAAGGGGCCCATTAGGGTTAAGTAAGTAAATACACCCTATAAAAATGTGAAAGTGTGTTACAAAACTTTACAACACTAGTGCAAAGGATCAGTTAAGGAATATTATGGTTAAATAAAGGTCCTAGAATAGTGTGAATGTTTACAAAACATTACATCACTACTCCAAGACATCATTAATTCAGTTTTAATATTAATTATCAAACCAAGGGAAAAGGATTACTTTTTCCATTACTAAAAACCCATATTTTTGGTCAAGTCTAGAAATATTCAAAAGGTAATTTTTGTTGGGTCTTACCCTCATGTTTTAATTTACCTTAGTATTAATCATTGTAACAAGATATGGAAAAGAAAGGAGGATATTTTTATTCATGCTTTAATTTTTCAAAGGATTTTATATTTATTTTGGGGTCAACGAGTTCTTGTTTATTAGGCTTACACATACTGCTTAATTCCCCCACTATTAGGTGTCTTTTCTTTACTACCTAGAGCTTCATGGGAATGCTAATAATTATCATGATTATTAGGGATGAAATCAATCACATAATTTTTTTTTTCCAAAATGAGATATGGACTATCCATACTATAATCTATTAGGATTTACATGAATAAAAGGTTCTAATTAAAGTTCATGAAATAACTTTCGAGAATACTAGTGACTTTGGCACAAATATTTAGTAGAGGTTGCGGTCTCTAAATTTCCCCTAAAATTTTTTAAGTGCATAATTAACCTGTGAAAGGTTATCTCCTCTCCAATTATGGTAATTTTTGTTGTTGGAAAAAATAAGCTTAGTTCCTTTCTCTCACCTTACAAAATCATGGGGGCCAGTGAAAATGCTTTGAACCACTTTCTTGTGTGCTCATTTTCCAAAACATTGAAATTGGGAGACTTTAAAAATATTAGAATGAATCCCTTCTTTATAGCCATGATAGGCTATAACGACAATATTGTTGTGAAATTATACAACTCCTAGAGGGAAGATAGAGTTAAAATTTGTGGTATTACCTTTTCGATGAATCCCAAATTGATAGATGAGGGTATAAGTTTAGAGTGCATCATCTTAAAGGTTTCCAAAATAAGTAATGGCAACTATTGGCATTTCATTGATTTTTTTCTAGAAGGGGAGAAGAAAATACAATGCTATCAAAATGGCTACGACAAGGAGAGGATTCAAGCTCCTTACGCCATTGTTAGTGTGCACATTGTAGACACATAAAATATACTGATTGAGATTGTGCATCTGATCCTGACTTACTAACATCGTTTCTTCCTAAATCATCCCTTGGTCTAACTATTTAATCAAGTCTCTTTACCTGATTAAATTCATCAACATTCCTCTCTTAATTGAATAAATTATTTTATCTAATTAAGTCAATCTCTTTTGTTAATTAAATTAAGCTATCCAATCTAATTATACCTATTTAATTAAATAATCAACTTATTTGATTAAATCCCTAAATTTTATCTATTAAATTAAATAAATTAAAACCTTATTTGATTTAATCTAACACCATATCTTTTAATAAAATAAATCAAAATCCTTATTTAATTAATCTTTGGTCATATTCCTCTCTTATTTGATTTAAATATATCCATAAATTTGAATCAAATAGGTCACATCATCTAACCTCTCTCATTAAATTAATTAACCCTTGATTAATTTAATCTCATCTCATGATAATGCAAATTGCACATGAAAATATATTTAATTCATTTATTAAATTTCTATTTCCCTCACAATGGCATCTTTTGGACTATTCTCTCAATTTGAATTAAAAAATTCCAAGTCAACATGTGCATCCAATAAAGCAATAATTTCATCTTATGTCATTTTCCTGGAGCCAAGTGACATTTATTATATTTTCCCTTCCCTCTCACAAGTCATTTCAACAAATTTGAAATTCAAAAATAAGCATTTATGGGTACAATCCCTAAATCTTACATCCACTCATGGTTTGAAAAGTGGCATCATGCCATTGGATGAATGTGAGTCCCACATTGCTCTATTTTGGACATTCATCCATCTTCTAATTCTATAAATGAAGAGCTCATCTCCTTATTTCATCATCCACAATTTGAGTAAACTTACTATACTCAAATACATCTTCAAGCATTTGCAAGATTCATCCATCCATAGCTAGGTTATGCAGGTTTTTCACCATGGAGCACACTTGAATCTTCACAAAGTGGATCAACCCTCATCATTTATCAACATTCATCAAGTTTGCATCATTGGAGTTGGGAAAGGGCCAATTTTCACATCAAACTAGCACCAATTCCCTCAAGAGATTAGGAGTTTTCTTGCTTTAGAATAGATTCTGATATGCTTTCAAGTTTCATTGTGTTCTTTCTTTCATTTTCTATCTCTTTTGCTATTCAAATGAATTTCTTGAGGAATCCTTTTTTTAGCTTGCAATCTCTAACTTAATGCATTTATTGGTTGTGTTTTGCAGGTACCAAGGTTGGGGTTCACACATTTGGCGCTAGGAGGGCCTGAACATCATTCTTTCTCATCTTTTCTCAAAATTTTCGTGTCCTTATTCACACACAAAAAATTCTAATGTTGCGAGCTTAGTGTCACTATTTTGGTGCCATTGTCACCTCAGCATCGCTATATAGCACTGCAGGAGACTCAAAGTGCGATGTTGGACTCGGCCTGGCAAGAAAATTTGAATTTCTAACTCCACCGCCGGGCTCGTTGACTTGGACATTTTCAAAAAAAATAATCAAACTGCGACGCTGGAAGAAAACTGTGACGCTGGGCGAAAAGTGTGACGTAGTTGGGCTCTCTGTCCCAACACAGAGAAACACTGATTGGCAAACGACGCTATGAGAGAACCACTAGCAAATCAAACTATGACGCAGTCACAAAATATGACGCTGGAAGGGAGTAAAAAGGGATAATTTTATTTCAACATGTGTTATTTGATTAATGATTAATTTTTTCTCTGCTTTCTGCTTTTTTTCTCTGCATTTTCCAAAATGTAACTGGTTTTTCTTCCTTGTAGGTTGGAAATTGAAATTGAAGAAAGGAGAAGTGTGAGGAGGATGTTCATCAAATCAAAGTGTTTTTAAACACTTTAGTGTTTTCTTAACACTTTGTTAAAGAAATTTTTATCACTTCTTCTTTAGGACACTCATTTCATTTGGGTTTAAAAAGAATCTTTCAATTTCTTCTTACAAAGGCTAAAATGAGCACTAGGACCACAACACACTAGATTTTGTTTCGTTGGATAAAAATTGAACAAATTTCTTTCACTTGTCTTTTGGTGCTTAAAAAGAACTCACATTTTGCTTTGTGGATTTAAAAATAACAAGTGTAATTTTTTTTTTCATGAAGGCTTACTTAAACTAAAGGCATTGAAAAGGGACATATGCGCTTCTCTCACACTTTAGAGCGATCTTGAGAATCAAAAGGCCTTTTTCATGACTTTAGGGTGAGATAAAGCAATCACCTCCACACTTCTATTTGGGTTTAAAATTGAACAAAATATTGTGCGAGTGTGAGTGGGGGAATTATCACATATATTCTCTCTCTTTTGTTGCCATCAAAGATTGATTGAGTTACGAATTTTGTCTTTTCTCACTTTTGTTTATCCTAGAGGGCATGCCTTGGGGAAAAAGTACTCACCCAAGGGAACGACTCAACCGGTAACACTCTAAAGCCAAGAGTATTTCCAACTAGGATATAAATGTGGATATTGGAAGAAATGCCAATATCACGCGGTTGATTCCAACAAGATGGATTCGAAAGGGGACTCTTGCCATATGGGTCAATCTCCATGAATGAAAAGTCCTTATTAAAACCCATACTACTATAATTTTCCAAAATCCCTAATCTATTTGTTTGTGCAAGAACGGTCATTCTGAAGCTGCCCCACACTTTTACGGTCTTGTAGTAGAAATGGAAAGCATGCCATGGGAGTTTCATGGGTGTTGATGGTTGGCTGCCTTGTATAAGTGAGTGCCATGGAGGGGAGCTAGTGGGGTCAAGCATCTAAGCATTCGCTAAAGATAAGCATAGCTAAACTTGTCCAAGTGGGAATCTGACAAATATTTTCTTACACATCCATAGAGTTATATTTATTCTTGGGTTACAAAATGCATTGCTTGATCGAAAACATCTTGAAAACAAACACTTAACATTATCATCTAAATTTCAAACCCTTTTGGAGACAAATGCAATTGACTCAATCCATATGTTATTTCTTGCCCTTGGGATTTACATCCTTAAAGGTTCCTAAACATTGGATAACATTTCGATTTGTCACCTTAAGTAAACAATAGGTAAACCCTTGCCTTAAGTTCATCAAATTTCCACCTAACATTTTTTGTGGGGTTTGAAGAAATTAAGACATTGGACATCTTAGTTTGAAAATTTAATCAAATAAAGCCATTAAGCAAAGCTAAGAAAAAGGAACTTTCATGTGTGTTGAAGCCTCACAAATTCTCAAAGAATCCAAAATCCCAAAAACAAAGGTCATTGGTTAAAAATCTGAAAAAAGTGTGTTCAAAAGAAATCACTTCTTGGTTATAAAGGTCTATAGGAAGCATTTCCATGTTCTTCAATACCTAGGTCTAGGAAAACAAAGTGTCCATTTTAGGTTCACCTTAGGATCAAGGCACATCAAAATCTTTCTCATCCATCCTTCAAACATAAAAAAAAAATCATCTCATCATCACCTTTTGGAGAAAATTTTGAAATCATCCTTAATACTAGGCTTTTTGGAAGAATCAAATTCATCAAAATCATTGAGACTAAATCCTTGAAAACTTTATCAAAATCAAATTTGACTAAGGTATGTGTAAATGTATCCTTTTGCATATGCTTAATCAAAATTGATCAAAACCATCGTGTTTAGCTTAGTATATGTAGATGAATCCTTCTTCATATACCTAAGTGAAACTATCATCTTGTTTGGATAGGTATGGGTAGATGCATCCTTCTCCCCACACATATACAAACTATCATCCTTTGATCAAATTTATCCCTTAGATAAATCATCCAACATCTTAGGGTCTATTTGTTCAAAAATCAAAATCAAAATCAAAACCAATCAAGGAAAAATCAAAATCAAAATCTGAAGCACATCTGAAAGTCCTAAAAGCCTAGCATCTCTTTCAATATTTACCAAAAGATCATCTGCATCATCACCATATCACCTCTTGATCCTTAACATATCCTAAATCTTTCTACTTTGGACATAAAGTAAAGATCAATCTAAAGAATTAAGAGATTCATCTCCCCAAATTATTGAAAATTGGTCCTCATTTTATGGTTCAAACTAGATCTCAATACAAGAAGAGCATGGAAGCTAACAAAGAAACACCCGCTTCAAGTGATCTTATCTAAACAAACATTGAAATGAATCCCATCAAATCAAGCAATCCTTTGACCATCTCGTCATCACAAAATCCACAAGAGGAAAACCAAGGAGAGCATCTTACTTTTGGAATGTCTCACGAAGAAATAACTAAAATTCTTCAAAATCTAGACAACCATAGAATCATCAACATCATGATGAGAGTTAACCCTTTGTTATACATGCTTGAATTAGAAAAACAAGGGGCCAAACTACCTTCAGATTTTGATGAGTACCAGAGTGGAGACATCATTTCCTCCAATCTCATCCACCATTCCCATCTCATCTACACCCCCATCCCAAAACACCACACAAAACATTCCGCAAATCATGACATCTTTTTCTCCAACCCAACTTAACATTAATAATGGAAATGCAGTCCTCAAAGCCATTCAAGCACACCCCCTTGTTAATAATCAAAACTTGGATGCAAATACCACTGTGGAACAAAATATACTTAAAGAAGCATTACATAAGAATGTCCCTCTCACTTTCCATCATGATCCATCATCAACATTTTTTTGTGCAACACCTCAAAATCCTCTCACAAATTCGCAAGAGGAAGGAGACATGTTCAAACTAGGGGCACCTTTGACACCACAACATTTTCACAAGAACTTGCACCCCTTACATTTCCACCTTTTCCATGATTACCATCATCATCCACATCACTTCTTGGTTTAGGGCTTCCCCCTCTACCAAGTATTAATCAAACCACTATCCCAAATATCAATCAAAGCATCATGCAAAATGCTCAAAATTTGTCGTCAATATCACAACAATAGAGGAAAAATGTACAGGAAATTGCAACATCATAAAAAACCCCCTTAACATCACAAAGCATGATCTCCCAAGGACTAACCACATCAACAGTACTATCCATCATGCAAAATACCAACACTACCTCCAAAAACACCATTCCAAATCCACCACCACCCCCACCACCACTAACTTCCACTACATCAAGTCAATACAATGCCTCATTGCAAGCTACTTTTCAAAAGGGATACCAACAAGTTCAGAAAAAAAAGTCAAACAAATAGCTACTCAGCAAGCTGCCCAAGCTACACAAGCCGCATTACAAGCACAATAAATCACGCAAGCCCAAGCTTTATTATAACAACAACAACAGCAAGTTTCCCAAGCTGCTCAAGCATTGCAAGCATTACAAGCACAAAAGACTGCTTAAGCACAAGATCTATTACAACAAAAAGAAGCACAAGAACAAGTAGTGCAAGCACAAACTCAAGCTCAGGCACAACAAGCCCAATATCAAGCACAACTTCTCACACAAAGACAAGCAACACAATTGCAAGCATATTAGCAAGCAATAAAGCAATACCAATAGCAGTAAGAAGAAGTCGAATTAGCAGCCCAACAACAAGTGTTGTTGGAACAACAAGCACAACAACAAGCACAACAACAAGCATAAATCTTAGCGCAACAACGACAAGATCAACAATAGGCATTGTTCATACAACAACAAGTGGAAGCTTACCTAGCTCGGCAAAACATACATATACCATCAAACAACACACTGACCAATCCACCCACCCAACCCACGATTGAAACACCCCAAAACACTCTCATCCCACCCCCTGATCCACAAAATGATGTAACGACACAAATCAGATTACTCTCACAACAAGTGCTCGATCTTCAATTAGGGTGAATAACGAAGACACCAAGCAACTTGTGTCCCTATCCATTTGGTGGGAGCTTAGTAATGAAACCATTCCCCCAGGGATTTGAAATCCCAAAATTTTACAAATATTGAGGAACGGGAAACCCTGAAGATCACATTAGGGAATTCCAGGTTCATTGCATGGAAGTTGCATATGATGATGCTTATCTGGTGTAGCTATTTCCTAGGAGCTTGGCATGTCACGCTATAGAATGGTTCTCTCGCTTACCTTCAGGCATTAGAACATTCCAATAAATTAGGGACAAATTCATTAAAATTTATGCATGCAACATCGCAATGGATGTTAGCCTAGAAGAAATTTTAGCTCTGAAACAAGGAAAAGGAGAATCATTCACCTCCTTCTTGCAATGATGGCAATCCAAGGCCAATCAAAGCAAGTGGACCATGCCAGAAGAACAATAATTTTGCACCATCATCGCCAACCTTGAAGGCCACCTGGAATTTCATCTCAAGGTTCAAGGCATCACCACATATGATCAGTTGATTCCAAAGGCACTTAGCATCGAAAGAGCCCTTATAACCCAACATGCAAAATCAACATCATACCATGAACAACAAAACAACCACCCACCATCCAATTACAATGATAAACCTCGCACATGGGAAAGAAACAAAAGCATTACTAATGATGGTGTCGTCGATGCCAAAGTGGTCATCAGTGCTCCTCGCCAACATACACCCACACCACAAATATAAATCCAACACCACAACAATCATCACATGATACAACAACCAAACCACAATCCAATAATCAATAATATCCATGATCAAAGAGGACCACCCCAATGCAAGAGTTACCCTAAGCGAAATACACCACTTTGGGGGAACCACTTGAGGACATAATGAAAAAGTTGATAGACAAAAACCTCATCAAGGCACCTACATTTGAGAATTACCAAGAACAAGATGTGAAACCTCCTTGGTATAATGAAAATCAACTCTGTGAATTCCATAAAATCAAAGGCCATACCACAAATAGTTACATGAGACTAAAAAATATCATCCAAGATCTCATTGACAAAAAAAACATAAATGTGGAACAACCTATAGGAAATCAAGATCTTAAGATATACACAAATCCAATGCCAAATCATGGCAACAAAGGGAACAAAAATGATAAAGGGAAAGGCACCCAATAAAACATAAATCATGTGTATGCAATAGTCATTGACTCCCTAGATGAAAATTGCATGGTGATTACTATCAAGGGTGCCTATGCTGAAGATTGTGGAGTCACCACAAGAGGTGGAAAAGTAACCATCCCGGGATCATCCTAGCCAAGCAAAGTCCCCACATCTAGATCCGTTCCTAATGGCTACAATTTCCTAGACCAACTCAATAGAACGCCAACACAAATCTCCATCATGGAGTTGCTAAAAATCTCATCTGCACATAGGAAAATCCTTGAAGAAGCGTTGGCCTCATCCACTATCCCCATAGATCTCGATGTAGAGCAATTTCAAGCTATGGTCAGAAACATCATTATGCCTAATCTTCTCACATTCTCTAACCAAAATTTCCCCACTCAACCATCTCACAACCATGCACTTCACTTGGAAGCCATAGTACATAAGAGAAAATTCAAAAGGATCTTGGTGGATGGAGGTGCGGGTTTGAATATCTGTTCTATCAGCCTTATCAAACAGTTGAAAATATCAGAAGATTCTATTGAAAAAGGGAAAGGAATCACAATAAGAGTATATGATGATCAAGAAAGAGTATCTCAAGGGACAATCAAAATCCCTATTCAAGTAGGAAAAAATCTCATGGAAACCACTTGTCAGGTCTTGGACCTCGACTTGCCATATAATATCCTCCTAGGACACCCATGGATTCATGCGATGAAAGTAGTAGCATCCACTTTCCACCAATGTGTGAAATTTACACATAAAAAACAAGAAGTAACCATCCATGGAGATCCAAAACCTTTCTCATATTGCAAAAATCTTGAGGCAAAGTACTATAAAATACCCCAAGTACCAAAAAATGATGAGGGCCCATCCACACCATACATCGACCCTGCCACCCTCGCTTCCACTTCTATGACAGAGACACCTGCCATTCCCACCATCTCTAACATTAAGCTCATCATCCAAGATGATGGTTGTGGAAGTTACAAGCTCCCTAACAATGATTTTGTGCTAGGAGAATTACCACAATCTCCTAGATCACGAGGACATCCACAAGAAAACCAAGCTTCTACATCACAAACATCTCCTGAATACTACCTTGAATTCACAAGATGGGGAGACCTTGGCTAGGAGGTTATTAAAGCAGATCCATCACACATGTTATATCGAGATGAAAGACTAGTAGCTAATTGACCAATGGATGAAAGAAGCAAGGGTCTGCAAATGATGCTCACAATGGGTTACGACATAAATCAAAGACTAGGAAAAAACGAAAAATGGGCTCATAATACCTATCATACCAGATACGCGACCAAAAAAACACCTTGGCCTCGGATGTACCCCTTTGAGTATAACCATACGTGGCCAAAGTCCTTTGGTTAAAGCGGTTAATATTCCTCCTCAGCCAACTGCAGCAGAAGTATGCTTACCAATATCCACAGGTAAAGACATACATAACTTTATAATTGATATTTATAATAATAGAAATGATGAGGATGCCATGACCAATCTACCTAGGTTATTCGACGATACCACCCTTTGCATGATCAGTACCTTATCCTTCGAGCCAAACCACCAAGATCATGAAATCCGCTTAGTATACCCCCAATTGATCGACTACGACCAATGAGGACCACCAGTTCTTGATGTGTTTGAAAATAATGAGGTGCTCTCAGAATTCATGGGATTATGGGATAACATTCTAGATGGCTATCATAAAGCAGGGTTTATAATAGAATTAGACAAACATGCCTATTATGGGGAAATGATTGAATCCCTCAGTCACAAAAGTGATAAATTAAGAATAATATCCAAGTCTCTAAGTGAAAACCACATTGTGGCACTCTCTGACTAGAAAAAAGAAAAAAGAAAGGACACATCCAATGGTGAAAACCTCCCTAAGGCACCCAAGGATGGGGGATTCAATCTTCCTTTAAGAGCTCTTCATCAAGAAAAGTCAACAGTCTTGGCAGAAAAATGCAATCTAGTCAACCTAGGAACAAAGGAGACCCCACATAGCACATTCTATGCGGAATCACTACTATTAGAAGAGAAAGAGCTCCTAGTAGCATTCCTAAGGGAAAGACAAATAAATTTTGCATGGAGCTATGCTGACATGCCAGGCCTTGATCCAGAAACCATAGTCCACCACTTGGCAATATACTGAGAAGCAAAACTTATCAAACAAAAGCTTTGGAAAATGCATCCTCAGATCGCCCTATTGGTCAAAATGGAGCTAAAAAGGTTGTTAGATGCAAGATTCATTCGACCTATAGATTATCTAGAATGGGCATCAAACTTGGTACCTATTTTGAAACCTAATGGAGTCATTCAAATCTACAAAGACTTTAGAGATTTGAACAAGGCATGTCCAAAAGATGACTTCCCGCTTCCTAACATCGACATGATAGTGGACAAGACAATGAGACATGAGATGTTGTCACTAATGGATGCATTTTAAGGATACAATCAAATCATGATAACAAAAGAGGATCAGTACAAGACAACTTTCACTTGTCCATGGGGGACTTACTGCTGGAACATGATGCCATTAGACCTAAAAATTGTAGGAGCAACATATCTAAGATCTATGACATTTATCTTCCATGATATGATCCATAAGATAGTGGAGGACTATGTTGACGACATCCTGGCTAAGTCCAGAAAGAGAAAAGATCACATAGCAACCCTAAGTACCATCTTTGATAGACTGGAGGAGTACAAAGTCAAACTAAATCCCAAGAAGTGCATTTTTAGCGTACAATCAGGGAAGCTCCTAGGCTATATAGTATCAATGAGGGGTATTGAGGTAGACCCAACAAAAGTAAAAGCAATCCTCGAGATGGAAGCACCAAAGACATTAAAACAACTAAGAGGTTTACAAGGAATACTCCAATCAATCTGACGATTCATAGCACAACTGGCAGACAAATAGAACCCATACTCTCACCTACTTCACAATGGAGTAGCATACAAATGGGATAGCAAGTGTGAAGAGGCATTTAACAAAATCAAGGAATACCTATTGACACCACTAGTCTTAATGCCACCCATTCCAAAGAAACCATTGATCTTATATGTATCAGTAATAGCAGTAGCCCTTGGAGCTCTCCTAGCACAGCATGACAAAAATGTAATGGAAAGGGCTATCTACTATATCAGCAAAACAATGGTCGGACATGAGCTAAACTACTCATTCATCGAAAAAGCATGCCTTGCAGTAGTGTTTGCATCACAAAAATTTAGACATTACATGTTGGAACACAAGATAAAGCTCATCGCCAAAATTGACCCCCTCAAGTACCTACTATCAAAGGAAATGCTCACAGGAAGAATGGAAAAATGGGTGATGATATTGTCAAAATATGACATTGAGTATGTGGAGCGGAAAGTAATTAAGGGCCAAGTTATTGCAGATCAACTAGCAGAAGCACCTATTTATTCTAAGAATCCTCTTGTCTTAGAGTTCCCAGATGAATCCATTTTTAACCTCAACATAGCTAACCACTGGAAACTATACTTTGATGGTTCATACACACAACATGGATCAGGAGTTGGTATTTTCTTCATCACCCCACAAGGGGATTGCATACCAAGGTCATAAAAATTGGCATTTCCTTGCACTAATAACATCGTGGAATACAAAGCTTTGACTATAGGTCTCAGGATAGAGTGCAATGAAACATCATAGCTCTCAAAGTATACGGGGATTCTCAATTGATCATAAATCAAGTAAATGATGAATACCAAACCAAGGACGAAAAGCTTACTCCATACAAGAAATTGGTGGAGACCCTTAAGGAGTCCTTCATTGAAATAACATTTGAACAAATTCCTAGAACCAACAAAGCAGCAGATGCCATGCCAACAATTGAGTCCTTATTAGATATCCCTCACAACACTCCAAAATATTAATTCTTGATTGAGCAACTTCTCATGCCTGCATTCGAGGTACCAGAATCAAAATTCATGTGTGGAATCATTGGTTCTGGTGATCCTTGGTACCACAACATCTATACATACCTTCACATAGGATTCATACCCGCTGACTTACCCTCAAACCTAAAGCGAACCTTTGTAAAAAAGGCATCTAGATTTGTCATCCTAGGAGATACTCTATACCGTAGGAGCATAGAAGGAACCCTATTACGCTGCCTAAATGTTGAGGAGGCATTAACCGCTCTGATTGAAGTACATAACGGTATTTGTGGTTCGCACTCGAGTAGAATGACCATAGCCAAGAAATTGCTAAGGATAGGGTATTATTAGCCAACAATGGAAAGGGAAGCACATGATCATGCCAGAAAGTGTCTACAATTTTAGTAGCATGGGGATCTCATCCATGCTCCAGCTCAAGAGCTTCATCCTATCATCACACCATGGCCTTTTTTGTAGTGGGGACTTGATCTCATAGGAAAAATCACACCCACCTCATCTAATGGCCATAGATTCATCATAACTGCAATGAAGTACTTTATTAAATGGGTGGAAGCCATACCCATGATGTACATAACTGAGAAGTAGATCTCAAAGTTTATCTTGAACTACCTCATTTTTCATTATGGTGTCCCACAAGCCATTATCTCAGATAATGGGACACCATTCAAGAATCAGGAGGTTCATGACTTATGTGAGAAATTCAAAATCCAACATCATTTTTCTACCCCATACTACCCCCAAGGCAATGAACAAGCAGAAGCCACAAACAAGACCATTTTGAAAATCCTCAAGAAAACAGTCAATGATGCAAGTTGTGACTGGCACCTATAGTTTAATCCCACCCTCTGGGCCTATTGAACTAGTATCTGTATAGCCATCGGCGCCACACCTTTCTCCCTAGTCTACGGATCCAAAGTAGTATCCCATCCCTTAGGATATCACTACAAAACCTCATCATAGATGAAGAGTACCGGGTATCAAGACTAAATGAGCTAGAACTACTGGATGAGAAATGTATAGATGATTTAAATCATTTGCAAGTCTATCAGAATAGACTCAAATGAAGCTACAATAAGAAAATCAGAAGGACTTTCCAAGTCAGAGAACTGGTTTTTAAAGAAAATCAGAAGAATGTCCCAAACCCAAGCAACAAAGGAAAGTTCAAACCTAATTGGTTAGGACCTTTCGTCATCACAACAAGTTATAATTCAGGGGCATATCAATTATCAGGACCCAAAGGGGAACCTCTGCTGGAGCCCATGAATAGCTCCCATCTCAAAAAGTTTTATGCCTAAATCTTTCAAGGTATAGAACCAAAAAATCCAAAAAAATCAGAAAATGTTTTGAAAAAAATGGTTACTTTGGCGAAAACCTAGCAAACAGGCATCTTGGTGACAACAACAAAAATCAAAAAAGAAAAAAATCCAAAAAATTAGAAAAAGGATAAAAAATAGTAAAGAGAAAAAAATTGTCCTCTAGTGAAAACCACTTCGGTGGCACTTTGGACAAGTTCCTTGGTGAAAATCTGGCAAACAAGAACCTTGCTTAAATAAGCACTTTCCATCCACCAAGATATTTATGGCTTGTTCTACATCATCCATCCATTTTGCTTCCATCATCCATCGCATTCAAGTCCCCATCCATCGCTCATCCACTCGCATCGACATCATAGTTTGGTCTTGTGATCCCTCCTAGTACTACTTGGCCTATCCTCAAGGTCAATTTGTCCTATCTTTATCGGAGTAGTATATTGCATCACGCTGGGGGCATGTTCTTATCAGATTAGATTTTTGTATATTCTTAAAATCAGAAAATCAGAAAATCCAAAAACATCAGATAATTAGAAAATCCAAAAGTATCAAAACATATCAAAACCCAAAAATAGGTCAAAAAGTTAGTCAAAATATTAAAAACAGAGTCGTAAGTTGAACTATGTTGTCTTTGAGCTTGAACATAGGCAAGGTTGATCTTTGATCATCCCTTGAGACACTTAGGTCAATCCCTTAGGAGTCTATCATAATAAATTGACATTTCATCATGTATATCTTCATCTATAAAATAGTTAAGTCGTCAGTTAAACTACTTGGTTTCTACGTGTATAACATAGGCAAGGCTAATCTATTGATCAGCCCCCAAGGCCCCTAGGATAGTTTTATAGGTTAGTCTCTTGGTCAAAATCTCAGAAAATCCAAAAAATATTCAAAAAATCAAAAATCAAAACATTTGTAAAACATCGAAAAAATACCAAAAAATGTCAAAAGCATCCAAATATTTGAAAAAAGGAAAGAAAGAAAAATCCATCCACCTCATCTTGGTTGCACCTGCAATAACACCACTCATAATAAACTAATCATCATCCTCAACCTTTGGTGAAAAAGTTCGAAGCAAGCCTACCAGGTCGAAAGTGAAAACTCAAAATGCCAAGTCTCAAGTCTAGGATAATACATGAACAAGTTGGTCAATTATTTTGTGTTGATAGCCCGTCATCCAATCAGCCCCATATCAATCATCTAATAACATCATGCCCTAGGATGAATCATTCCTACAAGGTGCATTATTTATCAGAAAGAGCATTTTGGATAAATGAAATGACGTGCCACCATCCACTAACATGTCCTAGGATGCATCCTTCCTACAATGGGCATTATCTTTTGGGAATAGTTTCGGTTCTTATCTCTCAAAACATATTTCCTTTTGGTTAGCAGTATTGAAGAACATCAACTTGTTTGTGTGTGTTTTTTTATCTTTGGACTTATCTTATTTGCACTCATTCCAAGGACCTCTCGATGATATCCAAATAGAGGATTTTGAGAAATAGGAATGGGGTAACAATCATTATCTTTTTTCTACTATGCTTGTTGGACATTCTTGTAATATAACGTTGGCGAATACTTGCTTTGTTAGGTATGAATGGAGGAGATCTAGGGAAACTTTTTGACTATTGCATGAATAGGTTTACCTTTCCATGATTTGGTCTGAGATGTTTGAAACTTCTGAAGTACATACTAGCAAGGTTTCTGTATGTCAGGTGTGAACAAGGATACTCCTATCTACTTGTCAATTCAAAGTCCATCTCACTAGGTACAACACCATCCTGGTTGTCTATACCTTGATGAATTGTACCACGTGTGTTATCAAACATAAGAAAATTTGGCCCTTTGAAAATCCCAACTCCTTGACAAGTGATCATCATCATCACCATATGCATTTTGCATAACCGCATGCCTTGTTGAAATGACTTCTTCTCTTCTCTCTTATCACACTAACAATGTACTATGACATTTGTTCATCATCATCATTGTTATTGATCCTGCATCCATAAATCATTAGCATATTGCATAAACATATCATATAGGAAATATAGACACGACATTTCAATCATCATATAAACATGTTAACATAAACATTTTCCACAAATAGGCACATCCATCTTATTCCATTTTATTGCATTCATTGCATAAACCACCACATAACATTCATTTGCATTAGCATAAGAATTCATAATCCATCGCATAACAGATACATAAACATATATCATAAATCACCACATAACATTATAGACAATCCATTTCAACCAATACATTGTATCACAATCCATTTCACATAAACCATTGCATAACACGTGCATAAGAATATCATAATCATAATCATAAACAATAGATATATAAGCATTTAATTCATTTGCACACATACTTACATAAAAATCATAACATCATCTCACATCATTACGTTCATTAACATAGCATTGCATCCCATTAAATACATCACATACAATACATCATCATTTAACTAGGTTTAGAGTAATAACATTTGTTATTCTAAGCATCTTAGAAAAAACCATCTCATTTACATTACATCATATCATGACCATCGCATCCATTGCATAAATTAGTCACATAAGCATAAACAAATAAAATTCATTACAAATAATATATGCATACATTATCACAAGTCATATATCATTTTGCATGAGCATCATATAAGACATATCACTTCATATCACATAATAGATCATCCCATTTGCATCAACACATATACATCATCATATAGACAAACGATCATTGCACATCACATAAATATAGCTGCATATCATAAATATGTTATTCATCATCATAATGCATAAACATCATTAGAAATAAATGCATCCATAACATATAGAAGTAGGACCATACATACATAAAACACATTGCATCACATCAAAATCAGCTCGTATATATATCATCAACTGTGATAATACAAGGAATAAATCGAATCACTATACATATATGTCAATCAGTACAAAAGGCCCATCGGGCTATCAAAATTGAGCCCATAAGGCACAAAAAAATATATCACAACATCTCGATCAAGCTCAATCCCTGTGAATGCTACCCTTGCCCCTATCACTATGACCCTCTACTGGTCTCTGGCTGGCTCGCTTTGAGTACTCTAGGATCCACTCTGCTCTGGGTACGACATCATGATAGGCCCATTGGTAATACTCTGCCTCTCGGATGACATCCCTCTAGGATCAAACTAGAACCATACCCTAAGAGGACGAGGCTATCATGCTCTCTATCGATTGTGTCTTGCCTAGCTTTGTGGCTGCCTGCACCTCTGCAGCCTGTCTATGCTGGATTGCCTGATCCCTCTTAGCTCTAGCCTAGTCTCTCTTAGCTACCAAGGCCTGGACCTAGGCCTATAGCTATGCAATCAAAGCATCTCGAGCATCTTCCTATCCCATTGGCTGCAGTTGTGGCTGCACCTGGGGCTGATCCTCGTCCCATGCTGGCTCATCCTGATGATCTTGCATAGGCACATCCCCTTGCCCTAGTGGGACTGGAGGCACAAGTGGTGGATCTTGTCGAATCCTAGCTCTGTATCCTCATCCTCCCCTGCCTCTAACCCTCCACACATCTGGGACTACACCTAGAATTGTTAGCCGAAGTGGAGGTCAGAACCAATCCCTGTAAGCCTACGTGGTGCTTGGATCTACTAAACCCTGATCATAAGCCCATGGCTGGGCTACCAGCTGCCTGAAACTATCTACTGCCTCTGAAGCAGGAATATACCACCCCCATGAGATCTGTGTCATGGTGCAGGTGAAGAAAGCTACATAATCATCATCAGGACAATCCTGCGGCTCCCCAAACTAACGCTGCATGCACCCTAGTAGGTACCTCTCGAGCATGGTATGCTCCCGTCCCTACATGAAACGATCATGGCAACATAAGAACATCTGGTCAGCATTGTTGGCCCATCCAGGCTGACCAAGGTATAGGCGCCAGGTAAACACCTGTATCTCATCTAGAACTCTCTTCCAATAAGGGATCACATGCTCGCTAGTGTGAGTGAATGACACACCACCTCTGTATCATGCCACAAGTGGATCATCTGCCCCCATCGGAACTAGAACGACCCATGGACATAGCACAAAAATGTGCTCCCATGCCCAGATGTGAAGTAGGGTCACCCCTGCTCCTAGTGCTCTCCCATCCATGTAAACATACTCATGGAGGTCTCGATATAGTGACACAAGAAGGAAAGGCCCCCATACAAAATGAACCGGCATGTCTCGGACCATCTGCTCCCAACAGTATCCCCAGCCAGGAATGAAGTATCTCCCTCACCTGTTAGGGGAAACAAGGCCCGAAATGATGGTTGCAACCACCCAACGGTAGGGAGGTACCAAGATCTAGTGGCACTCAAGCTCTATCTGCCCCTCACAGAAGATAATCTCATCTATGACAAGGAATCAAAAGCAAGCCTCGTGTCCCTCGTCCATATCAAAGATCACCCGGCAACCATGAACAGGCAATCGTAGAATCCACCAAGCGTCCTCTAGAGTGACGGTGGCCTCTGCTGGTGTAATTAACAATTTAATTACATCTTCATAAGTTTACTTAGGCTTTTAATTAAGTGCTAGGTTGTATTTTCTTATCCTTATCTAATTGAGCTAACTTGTAGCTCAAGTTAGGTTTAGGGTTGTGCATGCTTGCCTTTTATAAGCAAGCCTTATCTTGTACATTAGTATCAATTAATCGTGAATCAATCTTGCATATTGATATAGCAAGCATTCTCGCCATTATCTCTCTCTTGTGGAAGTATTTTAGTCTAGCAACAGATTCCTGGTTTTCTAATATGGTATCAGAGCTTCCAGGGTTGTGGACTTCTCAGATCTGAGGGTCTTATGCTTGAAGATTTTGCTGGGTGCAGATTGGGGTTTCAATAACCTCACAGTTGAGATCAGAAGGCTCCGCAGACGAATTTTGACTATAAATTCGTCCATTTTGGGTAAAGTTGTTTTTGAAGAATTTTTTTTTTGATGGAACAATCTTCTCAACTGTACGATTTTCTCAATTTTTGCAAAAAAATATTTTTCAAAAATATTTTCTGTAGTATATTTTATTGATAAATTTGGGGCAAATTTTTATATATCGGGCAACTTTTTCAAAATTCTATGGATTGCATTTCTTTGGTGACATATTCCATTGTATAGGGTCAAATCTGTGGTGGATTGTACCAGCATCCAATTGCTTGCATCATCTATTCGGCGATCAAATCTTCCAAGCCATCAGATTCCCATTTCACGGATCCGGTCTTTATTGTGGTTGCTGGCATTGGTCTGTGGATTGATCTTTGGTTGGTACCATTGTAGATGTCCTTTTTCTCAAGCCCCATTTGTTATAGCCAACACTCAAATCTTGCTCGACATATTCCAAGATCCATCATCCACAGTACCTATCATACCTGCGTAGAGATCCACGGTCAAATCTCAATCACCAGGTACTGTGCATTTATGTTGACTGGATCGGCGTCATCACATGGTTCTTTGCCTTATTGCAGTCGATATTGTGGTCATGTGGTTGACTGAGGCATAAGTTGCGGGTACACCGGTCACATTTGGCTTCTATCTTCGGCACCAACAGTTAGATCCATCGCAGAAAGTACGAAGCACTCACATCATCCTCAACCGAGTATAGCTAGTGGATCGGTCGATGGTTATAAGACGATCACAGAAATTTCAAAGCCGACGGTCAAATCAATCAGTATACTTCTCATTCCAAGGGGTACATCCTCTCTGCATCGGCGGTATGAATTATAATTGGCATCTTTTTTTATAAACTTTTCCTTTCAATTCAATACTGTTAAAGTTTGTAAAAGCCGACCTTTTGGGATTATTTTTTGCATGGCTATATTTTCCCATGTTGGTTAGCTTTTTCAAAAAAGAGGGAAAGTTTTTATAAAAGATGTCTATTGATTTTTTTTTTTTAAAAGCTGAAGGGTTTTTTGGAGATTTTTTTCAAAAATTTCTATAAAACTTATTATCTCCAAATAAGAGGAAAAAGCCAACTGACATTTAGCCTCTAGAGATTTTTGCAATGATTTTTCATCTCCAAAGCTGCGACAAAGGAGTTGCTTTCTGATTTTGTGCAAGAATTTATTTTTCTTCCCTCATCATGGATTTTCCAAAAGTTGTACTTTTAACTCCATTTAATTATTATGAGTGGAAATCTTAGATGGAGTTGCTACTGTTAAAGTTGAAGCTACAATGAATTACTTTTGGCCAAGATCCAGAACCATAGGGAGCAAAAGAGAAAAGAAAATGGTTTGATAGAAGAGATGAAGCTCTTGGTAATCTTCTTCTGTCCATTTCTCCAGATCTTAGATATCATGTTGAGTCTTGCACACATCCTCATGAAGTTTGGACTACTTTAGAAAGCCTCTTTGGTAAGCCAGACAAGCTCAGGAAATTTAAGTTGGAAAATGAACTGATGGGTCTTAATCCTTCAGATTTTGACAATATTCAAGACTTTTTCTCTAAGCTCAACTCTCTCAGATTGCAGTTATCAAAATGTGGGGTTGTTAAAGAGGATGAACAAATGATACTTTCTATTCTTGCTAAGCTTGGTTCTTCATATTCTGTGTTTGTTTCTACTTTCTATGCTACAATGGATGCTCTTGGCGATACATATAAAATGCCTTCTCTTGATGAATTTGCTGCACAGCTCACAAGGGAACAAGCAAAGTTGATGCACATGGGTACATTGAAGTCTTCAACATCTCAAGCTCTTATTGCGAATGATACAAAGGCTTCAAGTGGCAAAGGAAAGAAGCACAAAAAGGAAACCAAGTCAAATGAGCAAGGTAAAGATTCTCCTTCACATGGCACTCCTGAGTCCTCATCCTCTTCAAAAGAGGAATCATCAAAAAAGAAGAAGTCCAAATGTGCATATTGCAAAAGGTTAGGACATGATGAGCATAGATGTTATAATAAGAAGATTGATGAACTCACCCACCTTCTTCAAAAGAATAACATTCAGCTGCCCTCATCAGTGTCTTCTACTTCTTCTTCACCATCACAATCGGCAGCTCCATCATCATCACAGTCAGAGAACACAACATCCACTTCTGGGCTACATAATATGAAAGGGCATGCACTCTTGGCCTCTACAAGTCCTAATTCTCAAGGATGGCTTCTTGATTCAGGGGCATCTCATCATATGGCATCTTCACAGGAAATGTTCTCTTCTTTTGAGCCTTGTAATTCACCTCACATTCTGATGGGTAACAATACATTCATGAAGGTAAGTGGGAAGGGTTCTATTGGTATTGGGGAAGGCACTTTCAATGATGTTCTTTGTGTTCCTTCTTTGACCACTAATCTCCTTTCTATTTATCAAATTACTCATGGGGGTCAAGGTAAAACAGTTGAGTTCACTCCTGATAGGGTGTATATAAGGGACTTGGAGACTAGGGATATTGTTGCAATCGGGATGGTTGATCATTCATCTTGAGTATATTCTTTTTCACATTTTGCTTCAGAACCTGATAATGTTCCTTTGACTGCATCACACACTCCATTGAGTGTGACCCATATTAGTGAGGAGAAGTTTGGTCATCTACACCTTGGTATTTTAGAGACCAGTGCTGAGCTTCCTACACCTCCACCTCCTGCTTCTTCAGCCATTGTTGCTTCTGTTCAGCAGGATAATCATAGTTTTTCAGATCTTGCTTTGTGGGATGATTATTTGACAGGGATTTCTACCTTGTTCCTAGAGTCTCATACTACAGATTTGGAGGACACACTTGAGGGGATTTCTCTCCTCTTTGATGATAGTTTCAGCACAACTGTTACACCATCTTCTTTGTCTTTGGAGATTGATATTCATGAGTCTCCTCCATCACTTGATTTTTCATGTTTCTTGGTTGAGTTTGACCATGATTATGTTGTGGCTCATTCAAGCTTGGAGGCTCCTACTCAGTTTTCAGAGGCATACATGTTGAGCGTTCATTCTTCCTCCTTTTAGTTGGATATGGAGTGGCTTCTTCATCAGCTTATGGATTTGTTTCTTCCTAAGGGGAGATGTGTTGCTTGCAGACATTGGGTCATCTTTTGTTTTCAGGCATTCTTCATTGCATTTGGAGCTTCTTCAGCATGCAGGGGATATCTTATCTCTCTACTTTCCTCTTATGGGGGGGTAATTTATTGTATATTCATGATGGATGTAATCCTTGGGGGTATCATTGAGTCCTCCATACATCATGTTTACATTCATCATGCTTGTGTTTTTGTTTTCTCTCTTTTGGAGAGGGGTTTTCTTCCCACTGGGTTTTCCCCTTTTCTCTGCTTTATGAGAGATTGCATTTCATTTGCATCTGTAAATGGGTACCTAACATGGCCTAGTTGCCGGGACCCATAGTAGTTTGCATTATAATCTTCTCCCTAAGTTGCACTTATGGGGGGGTGTTGGTGTAATTAACTATTTAATTACATCTTCATAAGTTTACTTAGGCTTTTAATTAAGTGCTAGGTTGTATTTTCTTATCCTTATCTAATTGAGCTAACTTGTAGCTCAAGTTAGGTTTAGGGTTGTGCATGCTTTCCTTTTATAAGCAAGCCTGATCTTGTACATTAGTATCAATTAATCGTGAATCAATATTGCATATTGATATAGTAAGCATTCTCGCCATTATCTCTCTCTTGTGGAAGTATTTTAGTCTAGCAACAGATTCTTGGTTTTCTAACAGCCTCACTAGTGGGAAGATGAAATGAAGATGTCTCGCTGTGCCATCTCTCCACTAGCGCTGACAACACCCCTAAGTGAGTGTGGATCGGTGTTGCATAAGCAATGTGCCACAACCCCACAATCCGGATTTGGTCTTGGTCCCTATCGCTCAGGTCCCTCAGATAGCCAGCCAAGTCCCGCGACCTATGCTCTCGGGAGTAGAGCTCCCTCATCCCATCCTACATCAGGGAAGTCATCATGTTAAAAATTTTGAAAAAATTCTTTATCGAGCATTCAATAAACTTCCCTAGCGGTGCAACCCATAATAGTGTCACAGTTTGATTTAAATCAAACTCTAACTCTAGGATTGAAAAGAGCCAAAATCGTACCGCTGTGGTGCAGTTTCCCTCCTAGCGGCACACTTTGGACAAAATTGGCAATGTCGCATCACACTTTGTAAATCCATCCACCGGCCTCGAGCTCAGCGTTAGAGTTTATTAACTCTAAACTGCACCATAGTGGCACTCTTCAAGACTGAGCAGCGCAGTTTGACTTCTGAGCGGTGCTATATAGCACCGCTACAAGTAGACTGACTCTTGAAAGCATTAATTGAAGCATTAAATGAAAGATGAAGCTCGTGTAAGGGTCTCTTACCAGTGCCCCGATGCCAGGTGGTCGCTAGTATGTCCGAACTCGATCTGAAATATGTAGGGGAAGTTGTCGTTGTGCCATATCATCAAGAGGTTTGCACTCAAATCTCGAGGTTATTATTGGAGGTGTTTGAAAATGACTTGAAAGTGACCCCTCGGGCCCCATTTAAACATGAAAATTAGGTTTTTTATCACTGTTTTGGATATCCTATTAGAGTTTTCGACCCCTGAACATGTTTTTGTCTAGTCAAGGATATTTTTTCATTTTTTAATTGTGTTTAGACACGTTTTTAGCCTCATGGAGCCTTTTTTGACCTGTCGGGTACCTTGTCCTCTTTTTTTCGTGAGATCACCCAAAAATTGGAATTTTTGTCCAATCTCTCAAGGGGGCATTATAATGGCACATTTCTCTTGCCATGAGGTAGTGGGACAAGTTTTTAAAATATTGAAAACTTTGGCTTCGATTGTGATCGTTTATTCTTTGAACCAACACAACAAGTGCATTGATTCAAAGAGGGGAAAAATGTAGACACGTAAAATATACTGATTGACATTGTGCATTTGATCCTGAATTACTAACATCATTTCTTCCTAAATCATCCCTTGGTCTAACTATTTAATCAAGTCTCTTTACCTGATTAAATTCATCAACATTCCTCTCTTAATTGAATAAATTATTTTATCTAATTAAGTCAATCTCTTTTGTTAATTAAATTAATCTATCTGATCTAATTATCCCTATTTAATTAAATAATCAACTTATTTGATTAAATCCCTAAAGTTTATCTATTAAATTAAATAAATTAAAACCTTATTTGATTTAATCTAACACCATCTCTTTTAATTAAATAAATCAAAATCCTTATTTAATTAATCTCTGGTCATATTCCTCTCTTATTTGATTTAAATATATCCATAAATTTGAGTCAAATAGGTCACATCATCTAACCTCTCTCATTAAATTAATTAACCCTTGATTAATTTAATCTCATCTCATGATAATGCAAGTTGCACATGAAAATAGATTTAATTCATTTATTAAATCTCTATTTCCCTCACAATGGCATCTTTTGGAATATTCTCTGAATTTGAATTCAAAAATTCCAAGTCAACATGTGCATCCAATAAAGCAATAATTTCATCTTATATGTCATTTTCCTTGAGCCAAGTGACATTTATTATATTTTCCCTTCCCTCACACAAGTCATTTCAACAAATTTGAAATTCAAAAATAAGCATTTATGGGTACAATCCCTAAATCTTGCATACACTCATGGTTTGACAAGTGGCATCATGCCATTGGATGAATATTAGTCCCACATTTCTCTATTTTGGACATTCATCCATCTTCTCATTCTATAAATGAAGAGCTTATCTCCTCATTTCATCATCCACAATTTGAGTAAACTTACTATACTCAAATACATCTTCAAGCACTTGCAAGATTCATCCATCCATAGCTAGGTTATGCAGGTTTTTCACCTTGGAGCACACTTGAATCTTCACAAAGTGGATCAACCCTCATCATTCATCAACATTCATCAAGTTTGCATCATTGGAGTTGGGAAAGGGCCAACTTTTACATCAAATTGGCACCAATTCCCTCAAGAGATTAGGAGTTTGCTTGTTTGAGAATAGATTTTGATATGCTTTCAAGTTTCATTGTGTTCTTTCTTTCATTTTCTATGTCTTTTTCTATTCAAATTAATTTCTTGAAGAATCCTTGTTTTGGCTTGCAATCTCTAACTTAATGCGTTTATTGGTTGTGTTTTGCAGGTACCAAGGTCGGGGTTCACACACACATAATGAAATATTTTATGTTGGAAGGATAGTACACCACTATACATGGCTACCACTTTCCCTTTCTCATTCATATTAGAAGGAACAAGAAGATTAATATTCCTTTTTTTTTAATCCTCTCTTAAACAATGTAAAGCTAAAGGTGCTTTTCCACCCCTTCATAAAGGTTTAATCAAAGTAATGTATAACTATGTTTCCGCCTTGATTCGTCTACCTAGACCATAAATGAAAATCAACTTTCATGTGGATTGAGCCCAAAAATCCCAAGTTTTTCCTCAACCTAACCCTAATTCATCCTATGATGTGGCACTTCCTTGGCTAATAAGGGTGGGTGCATGAAGTTGGGTACCAATTTTGTGGCCACTTTTCAAAAAAGTTTTAAAAAATGCACTCGCGTTATTTCACATTAAAAACAAAGAAAAAATGAAATTATTTTCCTTGGGATACCAACCTGAAGACTTGGAGGGCATTCCCAATAAGGCCAGAGACGTGTTTTTGCAAATTCTACAATTTTTCACATAATTGAGTCCGTTCTCACCATCAAGATTGCGTCTAGTTCAATATCGACAAAATCAAACACATGGGTAATGTTAAGTTCTCTCTTAGCTATCCAACGATGTACTTTTTTCACTTTTTGACAATGTTAAGCCTTTCATCCATAAATTCTTTTGTTTCTATGTTTTTTGCTAAAAAGCAGTGTTTGATGTTTTTTTTGTTATAAATTAACCATTGATAAAAATTTCAAATAAATTACATTTTTAGAAACTAGACTCCATTCTACAATTTTTTTTAAAAAAAAAGAAAAAAAAATCAATTATTTTCCAAAATTTGTAGGGGAACCGACCAAAATTGCTTTTCAGGAAGTGCCCACTTAGAAAATTAGTAAAAAATCAAATATTCATTAAAAATTTATCAAAAAATTGTGCATCAACTAGATGTTGTTAGCTAACTTTTGACCATAGCGATTTTAAAAATACTACACAAAATTTCACCATGCTCAAGTCATACAAGAGTTGCTATGTTATGTTTTTCTGAGAAAAACATCACCAATTTGTGTACATCCCTCTTTTGAACCCCTTAATCTCAACCATTTTTAAAATAAATTAGTAATTTAGAAAGTAGACTTGGAGCACTTCGATCCTTGTTTTTGTTCCATCTCAAAATTTTGAGTGTAACTATCCTCAATTTCACATCCAAGGTCAGTATTTCCTGATTTTAGAAAAAAAGTGGCCACTTAAGCCCCTTTTTTGGGAACCATCTTGGTGCACTTACCCATAATCCCTATTTTAAAACCCTTGGTGACCCCTATCTATCTAAATAGTCCTCTATTAAAGGGTTTTCTTACCAAAGGGAACATGTATGTCCCCTCTTTGAAATACAAAAGAATCCTTGTTAACCCTTTTGAAAGTATTCTAATTAGAAAATGGAAAAAGTAAGAAAGCCCAAAAATTAAAACTTCAAAGAATCTTACTATAGAAATTGGAGACAAAGAAGAATAGGGGAAAATATGATTCTAGTAGTGGTAAAGAAGGAAGGAAGTTTTCTAGATTGGCGAACCAAATTAAGAAAAGGGAAAAACTTTTCTGTGATGAATCTGGTTGAACCATCAATTTTGATGGTGTCTATGGACTTCTCTTGCACTCTTAGGATCTTTCACCTAAAAGGAGAGACATAAAACCCCAAAATTGAAGTGGTTCACTCAAATAAAGGATTGTATAGTGTTATTAAGACTAAATGGAATGATCTAGATGCTGCTAATTGATAAGATTGATTGATTATTAATACAAAACCAGTGAGATGTAGATTATTTGAAAAAACTGCGAGGTTCGCAAAAAGCTTAAAAAGATGAACAAAAATGCTAATGAAACTAAATAGAAAACTGTATTTCAGAATGTGTGCACCTATAAAGATGAAGATGACAAGAAAAAACTTTGGAAATCTGGTAAATTTTACTTTTATGTTGACTAGGACTCATTTGCCACCCTGGGCAAATTAGTCCCAAGATAGGATTTTCTGCCCAGAAATTGGTTTTTGCTCACTGGGTATCAAGATGTACATCTAACTCTAAAATTCACCTCATGAGGGACTCATTCACCATCTATGGAAAATTAGTCCACTTTCAATTTTCTGGCAATTCAAATCTTTGTTTTGCACCTTGTCACTTGCACAATACTTTTTGACGGAAACCAGAATCAAGATCTTGGAAAATTCCTACAAAACAACTTAAAATTTGTTGTCTAATGGGGGGTTTTCCTTGGTCAAACCCTTAGGTAATCAAACCTTAAATGGACAAAAATTTGCATAAAACCCTAGCCTTAAGTGTGTTAAAGACTAGGAAAGTTTGAAGTATGATAAAACCCTATTCTATTGTGCTAGAATAAGATGTGCAAATGTTATTTTAATGATGTAAGAATTCAACCCTAGAAATCATACAACACATCAAAATGGAGATAAATGATATGAAAATGTAAAGTAAATGAAATGCAAACCTTAACCTAAAGATAGAGAGAAAATGGAAGATGGAATCACTTTGAAAACAAGTCTGTAGGTGTGATTTGATGGCTAGTTGCATCTCCTCAACCTAGATTTCTCCATGATTCACCATAGAAATCCATCATCAAATCTTTGCAATGTTGAACCTCAAATGAAGAGTGAGCTTCAAGACCTACACAAAATGTAGTTTGCTACCCTAAAACTTAAATTTTTCTAATGAAACTTATTCTGGAAGACTTGAATTTAGAATTTGATTTGTAAAAATGACTAAGAGATGTAAAAAATAGACTTAAAATGATTATTTATAAGCATCAACACATAATTTTCCTATTATTTAGACCTAAGAGGCTGATATCCATCAAAATATTAAGTTGAATTAATTGAATTCTAGCTCAAAATTGAAATTTCCCTCAAAAGGGACTCATTTGCCACCCTCAGTGAATGGGTCCTACTAGTGGTTTTTGAACACGGGTTTTCGATATATGCATGAATTAAGTGTTGTTTGTCAGGATTTAAGTGATTTCTCAAGTGAAACGAGCCTCTAGATAAAAAATAATGGGTCTTAGGGGCCTATAAATGTCTTTTTTAAGGATGAATAATTTAAGGGTACTCAAAAGTAGGTCCAATTAAGTACAAAATTGTCTCTTTTCTCATAAGTGTCCAATTTTCTATACCACATTTAGCCCCCACTTTAGCGCCTATATGACTCTATGTGCATATGTAAGCTAACAAACTCCAAGCAATGCACTTTATTGCATAAAAGGATACTCATTCAAAAGACAAGAGAATCAAGCCCCAATGTAGTTATCTACAAAACCACAACATTAGGAACTACATTTTACAACTAAAATTCATTAATTTCCCAAAAATCCTTTTATCTAACTCCTAGGAATCTAGTTTGAGGGTAGATGTATGCCATCCTTGATTCTGTTTGCTTTACAGAGGTGGAATCAAGGTAGCAATCTAGCCACGTCGAATAAAGAACATCATACTGTAAGAAATTTCCAATTACAATGCCACATAACGATAGATGATTAATGATGTCATCTATGGACTCATGATTCCAATGCATCAAACAACATCAAAAATGAAGTTTGCTAGCTCTTGCTATGTTGTTTTGAAGAAAAGATTCATTATTAACTCTTAAGATAAAAAATACCCTAATTTAATGTATAAGAGTAAAAGTGATGAAAATAAGTTAAAAGAGGTATAAGAAAGTAATTTGTCACTTACTATTTCATTTTACCTTTGTGTAGCTTGAGAGTGACAAGTGGGACAAGAAGATGTTGAGTAGACAGGATTATAAGCCTTCACAATTGGATGAGCTTCATGGGCAAGTGGCGTACGATGAGTTGTACCATGAGGTGAGTTGATTCTACAACTTTTGCTTAGTGATTTTGTAATTATTTAATTATTTTTAATGAATTTATATGTTTATTTAGGATCTTGGAAGAAAAGTTTGCAAAGTGTTCCCTTTTTTTGCAAAGTGTCCCATTTCTTTGCAAAGTGTCCATTTTCTTTACAAAGTGTTCCAAAGGGGTTCTAAAGTGTTTAGGATCTTTAGAAAAGAACATTAGAGAAACTTTAGCACATTTTCATGATGAGTGAAAAGAAAAATAGATGTTAGATTAGTTTTTAGAGCATATTGTTGTGATTTTGATAGGTTCCAACCCGATCACGACAGTGGCTAGGAGGGAGACAAATTAGCTTTCTTAGAGATTTAGCCCTAGCACTATCAACAGTAGAGACAACATCTAGAGGTAGTAGTAATCTATTGGACATATCTACTTCCACGTATGAGGTACCATGATGCCATGTTGATGGCCCTATACAAGCACTAGAATATTGATACATGTATGTTTCATCTTCCGACTGACGAGATGACCATCACCCCAAAGGATGTATGTTGTATTCTTTGATTTCCTATTTGGGGAGAGCAGGTATATTTTTGGGGGGATTCGTCGTTCCATGAGAAGAAGGTGGACATGCAATACTACTTGGGTGGACCTATTGATGATGAGCTTGTGAGAGTGCAAATTGAGCTTCCCATGCTTCTATATTCACGAGCCCTCATTGTGCGATGGACTGTGATGCATATAGTGGCTCTTGTTCTCAATCCTGATGGATGAGTGTCACACTTGGATGGAGGATTGGTACACTTGATTCGAGGGATGTATGAGCATAGGACAATCTATGCTTGTGGATGCTACATCCTAGCACATCTTTATTATGATCTTGGTCAGTTTTTGTTTTGAGAGATCAACAGTATGGTGCACTGCATTCTTCTACAAGTGTTGTGCCTCAAGCATCTTATATGAACTAGGCCTATCAAGTTTCCATGTGCTATAGTTTTAAGATATTCGCGAGCCTTTGGGTATCCTCTATGATTCTTGTGGCAGTATGGAGATCTGCATTTTTGGAGGGTGAGATTTGACCACATGGAGGAGGAAAAGATCCTATGGGGACCTTATCTACTCACACTACAATGGAAAGACCCCAAAAGATAGCTAAGGAGGATGCAGATGGACATTTTTTTAGTTGGATGACATGACTATGTTGTACAACCTTTCTATTATGGGTGAGTCATACGATAGTTTGGGTAGGTGCAGACACCACTTAGGGCATACCCCTTCATTAGGAAATCAATACAGAGTGCTCGAAGGCCAGGTGATACTGTTTGGCTCACTATAGATCATGTTTGTGAGAGTGATTCCAATGATTTAGATCACAATTAGCCACTAGTCACTAACACTAATGATGTTGGTAGCATAGATGAGCATGGAGAGTGGTGGTCAATGACATGACCAACTCCTATATTTCCCACATGGATGTCCCTATAGGTGATGTAGGACCAACATCAGATGAGGGAGATGAACTAGATGATAGGGTTGAGGATGTAAAATATATGCCAATAGAAATATTTACTAATTTTATTGCTGACAAGCATGATTCAAAGGCTGATCTTGACTATGACAACCAAGATGGAGGAGAAGAGGATGAGGATGAGGAGGATAATTATTATGAGGAGCCACACCTAAGTGAGTGTGATAAGGTAGTTACTAAGGATCAACATGATCATGTAGAGGCTTCTCACACTCATAGGACCAGATCACATGTAGTAGATATAGTAGACATAGGTGCCCATAGTCAGAGAGAGTCTAGCATGTCCTCCATGCCCCCCAAAGAGGATGAGGTTGATATTCCTTAGTAGACTAGAGACATAGGTGATGATATTTGATTTTATGCATGTACTTTGAGTATTTGATACTTTATATATATATTGAGATGATATTTACTAATTGTGTACCTTTTCTATCTTGCAGGAGTGATGAGAGACTAGTGAGAGTTCTATCATTGGGCTTCCATGGAGATAGTGCCTACATCCATTGATGAGGAGGTGAATCCTAACTACATGCCCCCACCAATCATCGAGGAGGAGCAGGAGTCACTCAGACCTTTCACAAGGTTGTGGAAAGTGTATGAGAGTGTGAGGATACAACTTCATTGAGTTGAGAGTGCAAGACATTCATCATAGACCTCAACAGAGGTTGAGAGACTGCATGTAGAGCTAGCATAGGTATGAGCAGAGAGGGATCAGATGGCAGAGGATAAGCTTGTGCCTCTTGGTCAAGTGCAGGGTCTGGAGTATGCACTCAGAGTTGGTGGATCACGATCATGATCAAACACGACCATCTCACAACATTCGAGGATCAAATAATGGGTTCCAAAGCCCGAGGGGTCTAGTTCTCACAGACCCTAGTGATTTTGTATATGATATTGAGATGTACACAAAACTGTTTGATATATATATATATGCAGGCACATTTGATGTTGTTATAATTTGACTTAATGTGTTTGAATGTTAAATGGAAATGTGATTAATTAAATAACTTATGGTAAAATTGTTTAATTAATGTCTACATGATTTAACATGATTGATGTGATATAATGTAAAAAATATTTTAGCTTCACTTTAGATACAATATTATTGAATTAAAGGGAGTATGTTAAATTAGATACATATATAACTCATATAAGGATCAAACTTAACGTAACATGAGGTGAATAGTAGGAAACCTAAAGTAATTATAAAATTAACTTAAATAATTACCTTAGTGTTCAAGACAAACACAAGATTAATTCTCAAGAATGAAGCAATGTGAAAGTAATGTAGAATGTAACCAAATAACTTTAGACAACACTACTTTATTAATCATAATATTCAAAGAGATTAGACATAATACTGACGCAAATGCACATCATTAATAGATTCCTTAAGGGTTGTTCCATCGAGCTCTGTTAAAACATAAGCAACAGACCCATAACTTGTATCAACTATATAAGGTCCCAACTAGTTAGGGCTGAATTTATCTTTTTCTTCATGGCTAGCATTAGTATTATGTCGATTCTCATAAAGAATGAAATCACCCTTATGAAACGTTCAAGGAATGGAATGAGTATTATGTTTTTTTTGTAATTGTTTAATGTAAGCTTGGAGGTGCTGAAGAGCATTAATGCACTTTTCATCAATTATTTCAAGCTGGTGCAATCATTGTCTTTATAAGTGGCATCATCAATAAGGTCTTGGAGAGAAATTCACAGCGTAGGAATTTCTAGCTCCAAGGGAATTATCATGTCAATGCCATAAACAAGGTTATAAGGTGTAGTTCTCGTAGATAATCTGACAATCGTTCGATAAGCCCAAAGCACATAATGTAATTGCGTATGCCAATCGTTTGTTAATAGTTTTCTTTAGGATTTGTTCTAGAATATTATTAGTTCTTTCAACTTGTCCATTGGATTGCCGATAATATGGTGTGGAAAACCAATGTTGAATGTTGAACATTTCAAGAAATTTCTTTACCTTGTTATTCTTAAATCAGGTTCCATTGTCTGAAACAATTGTAGACAAAAGACTGAAGTGAGCAATTATGTGTTCCAATATGAAACAAAAAATTAGTTTAACATTTGTAGATTGAAGAGGAATAGTTTCCACCCATTTTTTGAAGTAGTGTGTTGCGGTTATGATAAATGTATGTCTAATGGAAGAGGGTGGTGAAATTTTTCCAATAAGATCCAATCCCCATACTAAAAATGACCAAAATGGAATTTAGGCACGAAGCTCAAAAGTAGGGGCATGAATTAGATTGCTATGTTCTTGACATTTTTGACATCATTTGACATAATCAAAGTAGTCTTTCTCCATACTTCTCCAATAATATCCCATACGAATGAGTTTTTGCACTAATGACCATCCTCCAAAATGACCCCCATAGGCACTAGCATGAGCCTACTCAAGGGCTATAGGAATTTTAGAATCCTTAAGACACCTTAGTAAGAGACCATTGAAATATCTTCTATACAATACATTGGCAATGATCATGTATTTGGCTTCTAGTTTGTGTAAACGATTTTGAGTGTTTGTTGTTGTGGGATCAGGAATGGTACCATATTTTAAATAATTTTCTATTGCGTCATACCATTCTCATGAGTCTTATTGAGTTGTAGTTAAAATGTCTTCCAAGCAAGTTTTAATCAAAGGTTTCATGATGGGGTGAATAACAAAGGTGAATTGTTTTGAAGGATTATGTGGGGATATAAGATAGGCTGCACTCACCATCTCATCAGCATGTCAATTGTCTCTTCATGGGATGTTATCAATGGTGAATGATTCAAACTTCTCTAATGGTTTCATTGTAAGATCCTTGTATTTCGATATAACTTGTCATGTTTAGTTTGATATGTCCTAGTGATTTGTTTGATTTCTAATTGTGAATCACCAAAGATCTTGATATGTTTAGCATTCATGGTTAAAGCATCTAGCAATCCTATGATTAATGCCTCATACTCAACTTTGTTATTTGTACATAGAAAATTTAATTAATAGGGCAACGGAATGGGCTTTCCATTAGTCATAAATAATACGACTCTAGCACTGACACCTGTTTGACACTTAGATCCACCAAAATATAATTCTCATGTTTTAACATCGATGATCAAGACACTATCATTAGGAAAGGAGTTGTGATTAGGTAATGCGAGAGGAGAAGGGGTGTCGACTAAGTGATTAGTTAAGGCTTGTCCTTTTATTACTTTTTGGGAAACAAACTTAAGGTCAAACTTAGTTAACAACATCACCCACTTATCTAAGCATCCAAATAAGTCGTTTTTATTAAAAAGATGCTTAAGGGGATCAAATTTTATTATGACTTGTATTTCAACATTGAGTAAATAATGTCACAATTTACTAGTAGAAAATACAAGGGCTAATTTTTTTTTTCAATTGGTGAATATTGAGTTTCATAATCAATTAAAGTTTGACTAATGTAATAAACAAGATGTTCTTTTCCATGATCATCTTATTGAGCCAAAAATCCTGGAAGAGCATGGGATGATGCGACTATGTACATAATAAATGGTTTATTTAGCACAAAAGGTTGTAAAATAGGTGGACTTGCAAGGTATTCCTTTAAACTCTCAAAATCCTAGTTATAATCGTCATTCCAATAAAAATGCGCATCCTTTTTGAGGAGATGCATGAAGGGTAATGTGTGATCGACTAAAGATCTAATGAAATGATAGATAGCTTGGATTCGATCTTGTAACATGCGCAACTGAGAAATGTTATTAGGAGGTGGCATATTAATAATGGAATCAATTTTCTTTGTGTCCACCTCAATGCCTCTGTGAGATATGACAAACCCCAAAATTTTACCACTATATATGCCAAAGACACACTTTTTTGGATTTAATCGCATAATATATTTATGTATTCATTCGAATATTTTTTCAAGAGCATTTACATTGTCTTTTCTTGTTAAGGATTTAGCAAGGATGTCATCAACATAATCTTCCAAAACTTTATGTATGTAATTGTGGAATATCAAGTTCATCACTCGTTGATAAGTTGCATCAACATTCTTTAAGCCGAAGGGCATCACGACCTAACAAAATGTTCCCCAAATAGTTGTAAATGCAGTTTTGTATTGATCTTGAGGATTATTAAGGATTTGATTATAACTAGAAAATCTATCCATGAATGACAAAAAAGCATGTCTATAAGTTGAATACACGATCATTTCATATATTAGGAAGTGGAAAGTCATCTTTTAAAGAAGCTTTATTTAAGTCACAAAAAAATCATACATACCCTGATATGATTATTGAGTTTAGAAACTATGACAATGCTTGAGATCCAAGGAGAATAATCAATAGGTCAAATGAAGCCTGCATCAAGGATTTTTCCAAGCTCTACTTTAACATGCAAGGATAGATTATGGTTCATTTTCCATATCTTTTGGTGGATGGGTTTAGCATTTTCAACGAGAATGATGTTATGTGTCACAATTTTTGAGTCAATTCCTAGCATATCATAATATTTCCAATCAAAATTCTTAGGAAAATCATGAAGGAAAGTTGTAATGTCCTCTTGTTCTTCATCATCAAGACAGTTCCCAATCTTAATAAATTTGTCTATCATCGATGTCCATCAACACATAAATTGTATCTCCTAAGGGGAGTGCATTAGATTTAGGAACTTCATAATCATATGGTTCTTCAATAATATCAATATATTTTTGCTTGGTAATTATCATAGCACAAGTAACCTGTTTCATGGGAGTTGTAGAGGATGTGTTATCATAAACTCCTAACATTTTTTTCAGAGTTTCATCACTATCAACATACTTCCATGATGGTGATAAGTTCATATCAAGCAATTCAGGATATTTGATTGTGACTTTGTTCTTTGGTTGATAGGTAATAGTGTTGATGTTCAAAGATGGTCATTGAGTATCTTTTGTCATCTTAGAAAAAGAATAGCCCAATCTAGTTTTTTTCTCTTATGTATTAGGTTTTATAGGAACAAAAATGCCTTGTTCATGCTTTCCACATCCTTTTCCTATATATCCCAATTGTCTCACAAGTTCATAACCCTTTCCATAAAGTCTTTCCATTTCTTTTGGATTAGGCAGAGTTTGATAATCTATCTCACCATAATTTGTTGTGTATGTTGTATTTTCTTCCAAAATAGAGGAGATAGATGTTTGAGAAGATTGTTTGTAATTTTGAGTTGACATGTTAGTTGGTTGTTTTGGTTTATCATCTTTCTTTTGTGTGATTATGTATTCAACCATAAATGAAGGTGTGAATTCCAAGGATCCCCAATCATCACCAAATAATTTAGACACCGATTCCTCATCTTGTTGTTCAACTTCTAGAGGGTCTATATTAGATGTTGGAATTAATGTTTTGAGAGGAATTGTAGTTCCTTTTTCAAGGTACAATCAACTTTTAGGCTCAAGGTCTATTTCAACTTGATAAATGTTGTTGTTATAGACATATTTCATTATACAATGAAGGGTCAAAGGGACTTCATTCATCTCATGAATCCATGATCTTCTTAGAAGAAGATTATATGAAATATCATAAGGCATGACATGAATAGGAGTTTGCATAGTAGCCACCCCATGACATCGAGTGGTTGCTTTGTTGTACTGTAAAATCCTCAAATAGATAAGGAATCAGGTTTTATTTGTGACTTGACAACACACAATCTATCATGGAGATTCACACTACACACATTAAGGGTAGAACCATTATCAATGAGGGTTCTTTTGATACCTATTCAATTAAATTGAGCAATTATCATAAACACTTCATTTTTTTTTCCAAATTTAAAGGAGGGAGCTCATGTTGACGGAAATTAATGTTGATATTAACCTTTTTCATTCCATGTATTAAATTTTCCACTTAATTCAAAGTTGTACTAGGAGGAACCACAATTTGTTGTAAAGTTGTTTTAAGAATAGTGTGGTAATTTGGTGAATTCTGAAATAAATCCCAAAGGGAAATCTTTGTAGGAGTATTCTTTAATTTTTCAACAAGATTATACTCCTTTGTATGTGAGGGAAAGTGAAGAGAACTAGGAAAATTAGGTAAAGGTAAAGAGGGTGGGGTTGATTGCGGTGTTGCAGATTGTTTTTGAGTATTATATGTATGAGCAATAGTAATATTATTGGATTACTGCAACACATTAGTTTTAAGTGGGTAAAGAGTGAAATTAGGTTTATTGGAAGGATGAAGTTTATGTGAGGGTGGGTAAATAATTAGTTGAGGTTGAATTAAATTAACGTCCTTAGTTTTAGATTGTTCACAACAAACCTTAATGGATGACTGAAATGAGATGAAGTCCTGGAGTGACTCATCTAACAATTCAAGGTCATCACGACTAAAAGGTTTGAGGGGTAAGTTATCATTAATTATTTTAGGTTGGTCATGGAAAAATTGAGAGACATTAATGTTCATTATTGTAGGTTGGGAAGAACAAACCTTAGTGGATGACTTAGCTAAGATGAAGTCTTGAAGGGCTTCATCTAACAAGTGAAGGTCATCACTACTAAAAGATTTGTGGGATAGGTTATCATTAACTAGTTTAGGAATCTCATGGTAAGCTTTAGAGGATGAAGTAAGTGAGATAAAGTCCTGAAGTACTTCATTTAACTTATCTACATCATCACTACTAAGAGGCTTGGATGAGATGGTATTTCTAAATTGAATCTTATTTTTGAAAGGTTGGTTTAATGTTTCTATTTTTTGTGTTTTTGTGTATTAACAAATTTGATCTAAAAGAACTAAGAACTAATGCCAAAAAGGAAACATGCAAAAATATAAGACTATCCATAAATTCCATGAAAGGAAGTGATGCTTATGATTGAAATATTATAGAAAGTAATTGAACTAAAATAGAAAAGGGAACTACAGGAAATAGAAAAGTGAAAAGCAATAAACTAAATTATAGAAACACTGATTCAAAAATTGCAGTGGGACTGATTCACCCAATGTTGCGAATGAGTCCTAGGAGAGGTATTTTTAAGTTTTTTCTAATTTTTTTGACATTTTTGGATGTGTTCAAGTCTGTACATTGTCGATAAAGACTGAAGATGTAGAATTTTGGAATGATGTAATGAAATAAGATGCAATAATGAACTCTAAATGTTACTTCTACTAATGTGACTTTAAAAAGCACTAGAATGCAAAAAAAAATACAAAAGACAATGCAATGGAGTCCTATAATGAAAATCCAAATGCAAATCTGAAAGATATAATGTTCAATATGTAGGTTCACCAAAATGAACCATCAATTTTGATGGTATGGACTTCTCTTGCACTCTTAGGATATTTCACGTAAAAGGAGAGAGATAGAACCCCAAAATTGAAGTGGTTTACTCAAATAAAGGATTGTATGATGTTATTAAGATGAAATGGAATCATCTAGATACTGCTAATTGATAAGAATGATTGATTATTAATACAAAGCCAATGAAATGTATATTTTTTGAAAACATAGTGAGGTTTGAAAAAATCATAAAAAGATGAACAAAAGTACAAATGAAACTAAACATAAAGTTATATTTCAGAATGTGTGAACCTATAAAGCTAAAGATGACTTGAAAACACTTTGAAAATTAAGTAAATTTGACTTTTATGTTGATTGGGACTCATTTTCCACCTTGGGTGAATCAGTCCCAGGACAAGATTTTCTACCCAAAAACTTGTTTTTGCTCATTGGGTATCAAGATTTGCATCTAACTCTAAAATTCACCTCATGAGGGACTCATTTTCCATCCATGGCGAATAAGTCTAGTTTCAATTTTCTATAAATTCAAATCTTTGTTCTATGCCTTGTCACCTGTACAACACTTTTTGATGGGAACTGGAATCAGGATCTGGGAAAATTCCTGCAAAACAACTTAAAATTTATTGTCTAATGGGGGGTTTTCCTTGTAAAAACCCCTAGTTGGGTAATCAAACCTTAAATGGAATTTTTTTTGCATAAAACCCTACCCTTAAGTGTGTTAAAGACTAGGAAAGTATAAATTATGATAAAACCCTATTCTATTGTGCTAGAATAAGATGTGTGAATGTGATTTGAATGATGCAAGACTTCAACCCTAGAAATCCTACAACACATAAAAATTGAGATAAATGATATGCAAATGAGATGTAAATGAAATACACACCTTAACCTAAAGATAAAGAGAAAATGGAAGATGAAATCACTTTGAAAACAAGTCTTTAGGTGTGATTTGATGGCTAGTTGCATCTCCTCAACCTATATTTCTCCATGATTCACCACAGGCATCCATCATCAACTCTTTGCATTTTTGAACCTTGAATGAAGAGTGAACTTCAAGACTTGCAAAAACCCTAGTTTGCTTCCCTAAAACTTAAACTTTGCTAATGAAACTTATTGTGGAAGACTTGACTTAAGAATTTTCTTTGTAAAAATGACTAAGAGATGTAAAAAAATGACTTAAAATAAGTATTTATAAGTATCAACACCTAATTTTCCTGTTATTTAGACCTAAGAGGTTGACATCCACCAAATAATTAAGCTGAATTAATTGAATTCCTGCTCAAAATTGAAATTTCCCTCAAAAGGGGCTCATTTTCCACCCTTGGAAAATGGGTCCCACTAGAGGGGACTCATTCACCCAAGTTGGAAAATTGGTCTAACTAGTGGTTTTTGAAGGCAGGTTTTTAGGATATGCATGAATTAAGTGTTGTTTGTGGAGATTTAAGTGATTTCTCAAGTGAAACAAGACTCTAGATAAAAAATAATGGGTCTTAGGGGCCTATAAATGTTGTTTTGAAGGATGAATAATGCAGGGGTACTCAATAGTAGGTCCAATTAAGCATGAAATTATCTCTTTTCTCAAGAGTGCCCAATTTTATATGTCATACTAGTGATGACCCTTTAGAGGATGAAGGGATTATTGATATCATTAAGAAGTAAATTGCAAGGGTTCCCGTGGAAGAGATTGATGAATAATCCATAAGCAGTGAAGAAAAGGACAAGGAGGAATGAGTTGACCAAGAAGTTGTTCAACACTCAGAGGAATCTGTAGATGTTGAAGGAAAAAAAATAGAAAAAGTCATTGAAGAATAAAACACGACCCCCCTAGACGATATTCAAGAGGTGGGGACCTTGAAAAAGGTTTCAAAAAAGGATTACACACCCAATTATTATTATGATACAAAGCTCAAAGAGCTACAAAAAAATGTTGATCAGATGGAAGAAGCTTTCAAAGGGTTGAACTCAATAACCTTAGGTATTATGAGGAAAGTGATATTTGGTATGGTTAAAAGTATGGCCGAAGCAAGGAATGGATAGAGAAATATCCCTCCCTTGCAAGAAGAAAAGGAGTAGCTAGAGGATAATTTAGCAAAATATTTTGATGCATGGGGCGACACGCTTGATCATCTAAAAAATGAAAGGAACTTAATATGTTCTCCAAGAAACTAGTCTGGTTTAGCTTTCTTTTTGTTTTTGGCTATCTTGGTTATGTATTCTATGGTTGTGCATACCCTTCAATGTCTTTACCTCTCTTTGTGTGTCTGGTTATGAAGTCTTTATTTTTCTTCTTGTGATGGTTGTTTATGTTGGATAAGACAACTAAGAGGGGTGGGTGAATCAGTTGTCAAAAATTATAATGTTCAATTCAATTACTATAACTAACACATAAATAGATTAAATGATTAATCATCAAATGCCAATGCACAAAGACAATAACACTAGATTTACGTGGAAAACCACGATGAGGATTAACTCACACTATAGAGAATATCAAAACCAATTACAAAAAGACTCACTGCCTGAAATAAGGCTTGCTACTTGAGATAAGGCTCATTTCTTACAATAAGGACTCATTGTCCATAGGGCTACAACCCAGAGATACAAAAGAAGAAAAATAAGACTTGTTACAAAGAGACAACAATCCCAATGCAATAAAGGATTCCACCACAATCACTAATCAACTTGCATGAATGATAGAGTTCGCGTTCTTCTTGCTACATTTGAAAAAATAGCATTAAACCTTACATTGATCAACCACACACTTAACTTACATACTTTCATAATACCATCAAAGTCATGTATGATATTTCATTTATCTTCCTTCTTTTGTTGTGTACAATTTTCTTTGCTAGCTCATTTTATATTTATACTATCTCCAACCTTGAAAAGATAGAAAGTCAGCCATCCAACTTCAAATTCAAATTAGGTCGGTGCCATACATCCTAAATTGGAATTAGAATGAGGGCGATCCAAACACGGACTTCATCAAGACCCATAATAGATCCAACATGCTTCATCAACTTCGAAGATAATGCTTAACAAACAGTTGATCAAACTAGTGTAAAACACATAGAAGAATTAAGATCAACACTTCCAGAAACAAAAAATATCTTCAATGCAATTAGAACATCTTTTCTCTAAACCTGCAAGTCAAAATACTTCATCAAAGAAAAATTTGAACCAACAACATTTCTCTCAGATCTCAGCCAATACATAGAAAAACATAGTTTACAACTAGTGAACACAACTCGATCTTCACAAAGAACTAATAGCAAAGAATTTGGATATAGTAACCTTCAACAACCTTGAATAAAATATTTGAACTGCATGAACATAGGGGAAAATACTAGAGAAACATCTGAATACCTGCAATCTTCCTTTAATACAATTTTCTTAATATCCTCAACATATACAACTAAGAACAATTAGTAGATAACTAGCTGACCAGTTGACATCAATGTTCAAACACCTTCATTCCTTTGTCTATTCTTGGAAAATTCTCCTCCTTTTTCATTGATGGCAACACATAATGTGAAAAACCATCAAAGACGCTATACTAGTTCTAGAAATAGTTCTCAATATTTTTGTTTTTTCTTCTCCCCTTTAGAAGATCATCTTCCTCATTACTTTCTTTATCTTATTAGCTTTATTTCCTTTCCAAATTATTTGTCTCCCCCCTTTGAAATAAATGGAAAAGGAAAAATATATTTCCATTGAATTTTCCTTTGACATGAAAAACACATAATGACAACACTTGAAACTACCTACTCCCCTTGAGAGGTAGCCACCAAAACATCACTCCAAAAACATAAAACCATGAATTCACCAAACTAATGCAGCTCTAAATGCATATTAGTTTATTAAAGGAAGGGAAATAACCCCTAGCTTCTCTCAGAGATACTCAAAAGTGTCTTTAGGAAGATCCTTTTTAAATATATCCACAATCTGATCTTTTGTCAGAACATACTCAAGCTTCACTTCATTCTCCATGACCTTCTCTGTGAAGAAATTATACCTGATAGATATATGGTTCATTCTCGAGTGCATCACATGATTCTTCAAAATGTTAAGTGCACTTGTATTATCATAGAAGATAGAAATAGGATCATCATATAGCACTGTGATAACCTTCAATGCTTGTTTAATCCATAACACTTGTGTATAATAAGATGCAGTCGCAATATACTTAGCTTCAACAATAGACAAAGAGACTAAATCTTGCTTCTTACTTAGCCATGCCACAAACCTACATCCAAGAAAGAATGAACCACCACTTGTACTATTTTTGTCATTTGTACATTTGGCCCAATTTGTATCTGTATAGGAACTAAGTGTAAACTTAGTATCTTTAGGATACCATAATCCATAATTCAGAGTTCCATTCAAATACCTAAATATTATTTTAATTGGAGTAAAATGTGTTTCCTTGTGATCTTCTTGAAATATAGCTACAAGGAAAACCACATGCATAATATTTGGTCTAGTAGTAGTCAAATACAGTAGTCCACCAATCATAGATCTATACTTGCTCTAATCAGCCTTAGGTGATTCATCTTTACCCAAATTGCAACCAGTCACCATAGGAGTACTTACTAGTTTCAAACCATCCATCCCAAACTTCAACATATCTCACATACATATACTGTGAAATGAAAATTCCTATTTTTGTTTGATTAATCTGTAGTCCATGAAAGAAATCCATCTCCCCAAAGATAGGAATTTCAAATTATTTTTGCATCTCTTCCATAAACATCTTGCACATCTTTTCATTTCCTCCAAAGATAATGTCATCAACTTATACAACTACAATCAATATTTTGTCATTTTTCAGTCTTGAAGTCCAAATTATTGTCTGTCATACCTTTGTTAAATCCTTGGTAACTCAAATACTTATCTAATCTTGCATACTAGGATCTAGGAGCTTTTTTAAATCCATATAAAACTTTCTTCAATCTACACACCATATCTAATTGTTCTATTAATTGAAATCCTTTTGGTTTTTCCATGTAGACCTCTTCTTCTAGCTCACCATTCAAAAATTCTAACTTGACATCCATCTGATAGACTTTCAAATTATTATAAGTAGTTAATGGCAAGAACATCCTTATAGCTTCCATTATTGCTATTGGGGAAAAATTCTCTTGAAAATCTATGCCTTCTACTTGTGAGTAGCCTTTACACACAAGCCATGCTTTGTTTTTGACAACTTTCCCATTCTCATTCAATTTATTTATGAAACCCATTTCGATCCAATGATAATTTTGTTTTCCAATCTTGGGACCAATTCCTAAGTTTGATTCTTCTCAATCTACAATATTTATTTCTTTGCTTCCTTCCAATGTTTATCCTTACATGCTTCACTTACTGACTTTGGCTCAATCTCAAAGAATAAGCATAAATTTACTTCAGTAGCAACTTTGCTTCCAATTAACACACCTTTTGTCTTGTCACCAATAATTTGATTTTCTAAACGACTCATCTGAACATATTTTGGTGTCCTAGGGAGCATCATCAAAGGATATTATTCTCTTTCATTCTTTTATTCTACCTTTTTTGTTCATCTTTATCATGTTCTTCCATAATTTCTTCTATTCTTGCACAATCATGTTCATTAGACACATATCCATCAATATCAAAAGAATTCTTCACTTTTTCGTCAAGCTTCACATTCGATATTTCTAAAATCTTCCTTAGTCTTTTATTGAAACATCTATACGCCTTGCTTTTGGTAGAATATCCAAGAAATATTCCTTCATCACTTCTTGTATAAAACTTTCCCAAAGTTTCCTCATCCCTTCTGATATAGTATTTGCTTCTGAATAACTTGAAATATTTAATTGTAGGAATTATTCCATACCATAACTCATAGGGAGTCTTTTTATTGTTTTCTCTTTCCTTAATTCAATTGAATACATATATAGCAATGTGAATAGCTTCTTTCCAATAAACTTCTGGTAATTTGGCTTTAGTCATCATTGACCTAGCAACCTCTTGAACTATTCTATATTTCCTTTCAACAACTCCATTCTGCTAAGGATTTCTTGGAGCAGATAACTTTCTCTTTATTCCAAGCACTTCAAAAAACATATTGAACTTATGGGAGGTGAATTCTCCATATTTATAAGATCTCAAGCATTTTATCTTCAAATTTACTTCATTTTAAACCATAGCCTTGAATGCCTTGAATCTATCTAATGCATATGATTTCTCTCTTAGAAATGTAACCATTGTATATTTAGAACAATAATCAATTAAAAGCATAAATCACCTTTCACCAAGTAGACTTTTCACTTTCATAGGACCACAAAGATTTGTATGAACCAAATCCAATATTCTAGTAGTATATTTTTCTCTTGATTTGTAATGATTTCCCGTTTTCTTCCCAAATTGACAATTCCTGCAATATCATTTATAGGCTTTGTAATTCTCAATAGATATCTCATGGTCTAAACAACACTAATCCTTACTAATTTATCAAAATTCATGTGACACATTCTCATGTTCCATAACCAACTATCATTTATCTGAGTCATAAAACATTTTCCATTAGCACCCTTAAGCTGATAAATATTTCATTCAGATTTTTTTCCTATAGTAATCAATGTTCTGAATCTTTTCCAGATCTCGTACTTCTCATCCTTAAACACAAGATCATATCCTATTATGCACATCTAACCAACGCTCAATAAATTATGCCTTAAACCCTTAAAATAATAAAGATAATCAATATGATGCTTTCCATAAAAACTTAACGAACCTATCCCATATATTTTAGTACCATTATCATCTTTGAACTTAACCATAACTCCATCATATTTCTCAAGTTTCACAAAATTACTCTTATCACCAGTCATGTGATGTGAGAAACCATTATCAACTATTCAAAAGTTATTTTCTTGTTGTAGACACCGAAAAAGTAACCCTTCTAATTTTTCTATCTTGTTTGGGCCCTCCTTGTGATTTTGGCTTAATTGTGCCTTGACTTAGTGTTGTAATGTGGATAAACATTAGGTCTTGGGACCCTATGAATTAAAATAATTCAAGTGGTACCTTACTCAAGTGTTGTGAAGTGTTGTAATAGACTATCATGCTTTTCTAGGGCCTTATTAATAAATTTCACGTTAAACAACCTCTTTTTATCATTTACAAAGGCTTATTTCAAAGTGTTGTAACAACCTTTCACACTTCTCTAGTATTTTCATTAATAATCAGACCTTTCTTATGCTTTAATTGGCCCCTTTTTTACACTTATGGGCCTTAATTAAGTGTATTTTTGAAAATAATCTCGATAAAAAAATCTAAAATACTTAATTTCTAACACCCACTTAAAATGTCTAAGTGGGACCCATTCACCACGATGGGTGAATGAGTCCCCTTTGGCACAAAAATCAAAATAATTTCAAATTTTTGGTAGGTTATTATTTTCTAAGATCTAAGGTTGGACTGTGATGTGGTATTTTTGGGAAACATTGCATTTTCAAGTACAAATATAAGGTTTTTCAACTCATTTCAGCCCCTCCTAATTTTCTAATCAATTTAACAAACAATCAAGTGATTTAGCATCCAAGCATTTTGTCTACAAGAGCATTCAAGTACTTTGGAGTCATTACTTGCATGTCTTTAGATTTCTACTTCGAGGGTTTGGTGAGTTGTAGTATTGCATGTTGTTCATTCATCATTATCTTTCCATATTTCATTTAATTTCATTTTCAAGGGTTTAATTACCAAATCGGGGCTTGACCAAGGAAAACACCTTTTCACTAACCCTTAACAATTTTTTCCTCTCTTTGCATGTGTTTTGACATATTTCAATGTCTTTTGCATTGGAATCTCAAGGATTTGTTCTTGAGTGTGAACAATGTGAAATCATATTCCTCTTCCTTCATTTCCCCTTTTTAGTGTGGAGTAAGTATGTTGTGCTTTCCATTTCCATTGTTCACATTTTGGTGAACCTAACTTTTGAACATCATATTTGTGATTTAGAGTGCATTTTCATCCCAAAAATAGCTTACTTTAGCATTGCATTGCATTGTTTAATTTGCATTGTAGGGTTTCCAAATTTGTATTAGTGAAAAATCTCATCTATCTTGCATTCTTTCATTTCATCTCATTAAAAATTATTAAAATTCTACATTTTCATATCATATTTGCATCAAAAAACATAAAAAAGCATAAAAACCAATTCAAAATTCTGACGATTTTCAAAAAAATCACTACTTAGACTCATTCACCACCCTGGGCAACTTAGTCTAGTTGCATATTTTTTTAGTGCATTTTCTATCATTTTCAATCCATTCTCTACATTTCCATTTTCTGTTGTTACCTTTTTGTTTCTGTTTCCAGATTTGTTGTCTCATTCAATTTCTTGCATTTAGTTTTCTTTCACTCATTTTCAACATGGATATGTGTTTTAATAAGCTTTGGATGCCATAAAAATCCTTAGTTGATATGTCAAGCTATGCCTTTGCAACTAATCCTAATGAAATTGAACTTACTCATTCTCCTTCAAATCCTCATGGTGTGGACATCACTGTAGAAGATGATGATAGCATGAACAAGTTCCTAAATTATTTCCTTGACAACCTTGAAGCTAATGCTTCCTTTTATCCATCCATGAAACAACAAGACCTTCCTACAATACCACCTCCTGAGATGTTTGGTTACTTACATCCTGAAACAAAATTTGAACCTTAATTCCCTACACAAGGTGAACCTAGTTCTTCTAGACAAACAAACACTCAACCATTTTATGATAACAAAGTAACAAACACTCTGATCAACCTTGAAGAAACATATGGAAAGAGCTTTACAAATTTGAGAAAACAGGGATGTGACACAACAAATGAACATGGAATTCATCAAATTTTAGAGAAAAATTCAAAAGATGAAAACACAATGGGGTTAGGATATCTAGATCCCTCTCATAACAACAAGCCTCTAAGAGAATATCTAAGACTTCATGATGATGGCATGGTGATATTTGATTCCCCTCTTGATATGAATTTCCTCCTCCCTAGAGAGAAACTCTTGCTTAATAACAATGACAAGGAAGCAAGGATCCCAGTGGGTCCTCCTCCTTGAATTAGAGAAAAGGGTGAATCTAGCAAACACAAGAGGCCATACAATTTACAAAAACTAAAGTTTCCTCTCTGTCCACCACTTGAAAGTGAAAAGAGATTACAAATAATTTTAAACAAAGGACTTATATTGTTACCACCTATGAGTAGGCTGGTGATACACCCTAAAGATACTAAAGTTCCACATTGTGTATATCATCGCATTCTTGGACATAGTTATGATGAGTGTCATACATTGAAAGAAACATTGAGCAAGTATCATTTCGATAGTGATAATTGCTATCTAGTGATCATATAAAATACTCTCCTATTCCTTTTCATGTAATAGTTGTAGAACATTCCCTTCTCACTATTACATGACCTTTCCCATCACCTACCTCAGCTCATTCTTTCCTTGCACCCAGTGGGAGAAAGAAGTTGATAGCCTTGTTCTAGTAATGCATTTTTCGTTGTCCCTTAGCTATGTTATTTTCCTTCCACTTATATAGAATGAGATCGGGAGGCAAATGATTTTCTTAACGGTTCACTCACATTTTCCTTACTATTCTTTTGCATTTTATTTTTCTTTTGTGTGCTTGCATGTGCCTAATGTGATCCCTCGTGATGTTATGTTTAATTTTCTCTCTTTGTGACATTCCTCTATTTGTACCTTCATTCTTCTCTATGTTGTGCATCGCTTTCTCCTTTTCAAATTTTTTTTCCTGTGTTTTCCTTTTGGGGATGATGCAAGGCATTGAGACATTCATCTTTGTTTCATGTTGACCCAAAAGGCTTTTCTTTTTCTTTTCCTTTTCTTTTTCCCTTTTCTTGTGTTCTCATTTTTGGGATGACACAAAGCATCGAGACATTCATGTCTCCTTCATGTTGACCCAAAAGCTTTTCCTTTTTATTTTTCCTTTTTCTTTTTCATTTGTCTTGTGTTTTCTTTTTTGGGGATGACACAAGGTATTGAGACATCCATGTCTCCTTCATGTTGACTTAAAAGCTTTTCCTTTTTATTTTTCATTTATCTTGTGTTTTCCTTCTGGGGATGACATAAAGTTTCATGACACCCTATGTCTCTTCCATGTTGACCCAATTTTTTTTCTTTATTTTCACTCTCTAACAAACATTGCAACAAAGAACATACTAAGCCCAAATCAATAGATCCCTTATGTGTTTGGTGTTTTAATTTTTGGGGCAACCCATGCTTTCTTTATTTTTCCTTTCCTTCACATAACTCAACCTTACTTGGAAATATATGACTTGGCATAGGGCTTTCCAAATTGGCTCTCATGTCTTTCTTCTTCTTTGCATTTTTCCTCATAAAGGACATCACACCCAATGTCATCCACAAAGAATAATGCCAATGTATGCCCCCACTTTAAAATAATTTCTCACACTACAATGTGTAGAAATTCCTTTAAAGTGGGGGCATACATTTGCATTATTATTTTGCATTTTTCCTTTTCTTGGTTCTTAGTGCAATCTTCTTACTTCATACAATGCATTTTGTCACTTTGTGGATGAAATTGGATGTGATGTCCTTCATGGGAATGATCTATATTATAATATTACATTCCTCTTGGTGGCTTGATGCCGTACACTACATCCCCTAAGTTGCAAATTTTATATTCTTTGATTGACCCTCTCTTGGAGACATTAGGCACAATGTTCCCTAAGTTAAATACCTTGCATGAAATAAGCAAGACTCCTTTGAGCACTCTTTTCTTGTTGCATTTTACATTTTGTTATATGGCCACCTTGCATAACATAGCTTGTATTCCTATGGATCCATCACATTTTTTCATGAGCTCCAAGCATATAAAGTTTTGCTTGTCTCATGAAGCCTGAAAAGTCATTTTTCTTTTTGTGGCACCTTATGAAATTTATTAGGAGGTATAACTTTAGTATGGTTGAGTGGGAAGCCCATTCCAAGGCATGAATTTACCCATAGCCACCTACATGTGTGTGAGTGCACACTAGCCATAGCTGTATGTTTCTCACCTTTCAAGCCTTCTCACTTATCGGAAAACCATAAGTTCCATCACCTCAGACTGAGTATGCATTTTCCGAAAAAATAGCCTAGATCTGATCCATATCATGTTGGACAAATGGTCGAAGCTTGATCCAATTCTTTCTTTTTATTTTTCATTTTCTCTCTTTCATCTTAGGAATTGTGTGCTTGTGCTTTGTCATTGTTCTTGACATCATGCATGTTCCCTTTTTTCTTATGTTGGTTTGTCATGATGTCTTGATCCTAGCGGCTTGATCACCCCTCTTCATCATTGTTGTCCCATCTTGCTATAATTGGTTCAAGAGAACCCCTCTTGATGCACATTGGTCTAATTTAGTGTGAGCTTGAAGCAAGTTCATCCTCTCACTAAAGTGGGGGCTAAATTTGGACACTGAAAAAGTAACCCTTCTACTTTTTCTATTTCATTTGGGCCCTCCTTGTGATTTTTTCTTAATTGTGCCTTAATTTAGTGTTTTAATGTGGATAACACATTCACATTAGGTCTTGGTCCCCTGTGAACTAAAAGAATTCAATAGTACCTTACTTAAGTGTTGTGAAGTTTTGTAACACACTTTCACACTTTTCTATGGCCTTATTTATAAATTTCACTTACACAACCTCTTTTTATCATTTACCAAGCCTTATTTCAAAGTTTTGTAAAGTTTTGTAACAAACTTTCATGCTTTTCTAGGCTTTTCATCAATAATTGGACCTTTCTTATGCTTTAATTGGCCCCATTTTACACTTACATGCCTTACTTAAGTGTATTTTTTAAAATAATCCTTATAAACATCATTTAAAATAATTAATTTCTAACACCCACTTAAAATTCCTAAGTGGTATCCATTCGCCACTAGGGGTGAATGAGTTCCCTTTGGCACAAAAATCAAAATAATTTCAAATTTTTTCTAGGTTATTATTTTCTAAGATCTTAGGTCGGCCTGTGATGTGGTATTTTTTAGGAAATATTTCATAATAAAGTATAAATATAAGGTTTTTCAACTCATTTCACCCCCTCCTAATTTTCTAATCAATTTAACAAACAATCAAGTGATTTAGCATCCAAACATTTTTTCTACAAGAGCATTCAAGCACTTTGGAGCCATTACTTGCATGTCTTTAGATTTCCACTTCAAGGGTTTTGTGAGTTGTAGCAATGCATGTTGTTCATTCATCATTCTATTTTTAAATTTCATTTCATTTCATTTCTTTTCATTTTCAATGATTTAATTACCAAACTGGGGTTTGACCAAGACAAACCCCTATTCACTAACCCTCAAAAAAAATTCCCTCTCTTTGCATGTTTTTTGCAGGTATTTTTTATAGATTTGTCAAAGAGGAGGGTTGGAAAAGTTGTCAAAACCATAAAAGAAGCTTGGAGAACACCTATAGGCTAAATTCTGCAATTTCAGATCTGAAAACTTGTCATGAGTAGAAGTGCAGACCGGGAGCTACAAATTCCTCTTTTGAATTTATTAAAAATCTAGAAGTGGACTGATACACCATCAGTGGTGTATAAGTCCCATTGCCAAGCCCAAACAAAGATTTTTGTAGTTTTCAGTACCCAATTGTCTGAAACATGTTTTAACAGAATCTTCCTAAAATAGGACTAAGTCGCGCAACTTAGTGTATGATTCCTATTTGGCTTCAACAATGAATTCTCTAGGATTTCAAAGCTCCATTCCATCCTATTCTAGTCTTCAAGTGCACACTTTTGATTTCATAATTCTATGTTATAGTTTGTTTGCATTTCTAGGTCATTTTGCATATCACAACGTATTTTCAAACATCTTACCTTTTCTTTGTTTTTCATTTGTCGTCAGTCTTATTTATCAATCTCTAGCCTTAAGGACTATCCTCTTTGATAGATTTCCATCTATTTTGCATTGGAATCTCAAGGATTTGTTCTTGAGTGTGAACATTGCAAAATAATATTCCTCTTCCTTCATTCCACCTTTTTAGTGTGGACTAAGGTTGTTGTGCATTCTATTTCCATTGTTCACACTTGTTTAGCATGCAAGGTAGAGATAAGCATACCTTCATTTTTCTCCTTCTCCTTCTCTGTGGGACTTTCCTTTATCTATTTTTTAGAATTAGTAAAAGTAGGTTCATCCTTAATTTCCCTAAACAAGAATTCATTATCATCTGGATTTTCATATTTTGAATATTCATATGAAATAATAGCATTCTCATTTACATAGTAAGCTTTTTTAATCTTCTTTCCTTTATTTTCTTTCTCATATCTTTGTTTATTATTTTTAGTTCTTTCTGAACACTTTGCAGCATAGTGACCAATTTCTCCACAACTAAAGCACTTAAAGGGAAATTTACCTTCATACTTATTGGAGCCTTTTCTCATTCTTCTTATAAAGTTAGCTTTGATTTTATCAATTTTTTCTTCATCCAGATCTTTAGTTTTTGTAGCTTTAAAATTAGTCTCTATTTTTCCTCCACTTCTTAGATTTGGCTTCCTCATCTCATAAGATGTCAAGAATCCTAGTAGTAGATCCTTAGTACAAGTCTTATAATCTATAGTCTGCTCAATAGCACTTACCATTTCACTGTAAGCATCAGGAAGAGTTCAGAGAATCTTCTTTACAATCCTAGTTTCATCTATAGTAATGCCAAAAGATTACATTCTAGCCACTGCCTCATCCAATCTCTATACATAAAATTTAACATTTTCATCTTAAAACATATGTATAAGATCAAATTGTGTTTCCAAATTATGTAAGTTTTCCTCTTTTACCCTTTCATCACCATCGTGTGCTCCTTCTAAAGCATCCTAGACTTCCTTAGATGTCTTCATGTTCTAAACCTTAATCAACTTGGAATGTACCAAACTATTCTTCAAGATGAACTTTTCCTTGTTATTCGCTTCATGTGCTTTGATTTCTTTAGGTGTACTTAGACCATTAGCAAGAGAAGTGTAGGGATTCTTATAAGATTTCTCTACATCATATCCACAATACTCCAAATATTATTCCATCAATACTTTCCAAATACCATAGTTAGTTCCATCAAACCTCATATAATCAAAGACCATTTTTCTAGCCATCTTAAACTTCCTCCAGTGGTTAAGATCTTCACCAAGGAACCAAGCTCTAATACCAATTGATGGATAGGACAACTCAGGAGGGGGTGAATTATTTGTCACAAATTATAACCTTCAATTCAATTACCAAAACTAACACATAAATAGATTAAATGATTAACCATCAAATGACAATGCACAAACACAATAACACTAGATTTACATGGAAAAACCAAAGAGGGAAAAACCACAATGAGGATTAACTCACCCTATTGAGAATATCAAAACCAATTACAAAAAGGCTCATTTCTTGAAATAAGGCTCACTATTTACAATAAGGACTCACTATCCACGGGGATACAACCTGGAGATACAAAAGAGGACAAAGAATACTTGTTATAGAGAGACAAAAATCCCAATGCAACAAAGGATTCCACCTCAATCACTAATCAACTTGCATGAATGATAGAGTTGGCCTTCTACTCACCATATTTGAAAACCCAACGTTAAGCTTCACACTAGTCAACCACACACTTAACTCACACACTTTTAGAATAGAATAAAATTCATGTATTCTCTTTCACTTATCTTCCTTGTTTTCTTATGTATAACTTGTATTGCTAGCTCATTCTGTATTTATACTATCTCTAACCTTGAAAAGATACAAAGTCATCCAGCTTAATTCAAATTCAAATTAGGATGGCGCGAAACATCCTAAGGTGGAATTAGAATGAGGACAACCCAAACACATGATTCACTAGGACCCATAATAGATCCAACATCCTTCATCAAATTCAAATATAGTGCTTAACACATGGTCAACCCAACCAATGTAAAACACATAGAATGATTAAGCTTGATACTTCCAAAAACAAAAAATATCTTCAATGCAATAAGAACATATTTTATCTAAACCCTCAAGTCAAAATACTTCGTCAAAGACAAATACAAACCAACAAAATTTCTCCCAGATCTTAGCCAGTACATAGAAAAACATATTTCACAATTGGTGAACACAACTCGATCTTCACAAAGAACCAATAGTCAAGAATATGGATATAGCAACCTTCAACAACCTTGACTAACATATCTGAATTTCATGAACACAAGGGAAAATATTAGAGGAACATATGAATACCTACTATTAGGTCTCAAAAACACTAGTTGGAAAACCTTAAGAGGTTGCTAGGCTCTTGGTACGTTTTAGGCTAACAAACAAGGCCAAATGGTGTATTTGAACATTCTTCTCTTTAGGCTCTACCAGACCTAGGCAAGTGTACCTATGCAAATGAAGCAAACTTAAACTATATGTTTCCTATTTGAGCAATCTATCGACAATGGAAATTGGGAGTGCAGAGATGCAAGCCTAATTTTGTATAAATTATAAAATCAATATCAAGGTAAAGTTCATTAATATTTTTAGTCAATAGATGTAAGGTTTTGAAAATGGAATTGATAAAATTTAGTGATGAAATGGGTAAATCCAATACCTTTTTGGGTAGATGGAATCAAATGAAGATCTAGGATGAATGAATTGTATTGGTTGTAACTCAAACTATTTGGCACACTTATGTTGGCTTATATCTTGTATAAATGTGCAAGAAAATGATTGAAAAAGTCTACTTATTTATCCAACTAACACAACTAGGTTACTTATGATTTATCAAAAGGATGTTATTCCTTCCTCGAAGGAACCAATTGAATAAATCATGCAGGAACAACAAATGATACCAAATTGGAGACAAAATGGCAATCCTAATTATATGGCTCTTCTTACTGATCCAAATAATATTTCCAGATTAGTGTGATTGACTAGAAGATTTTTTAAATATTTTAAAGAAATGAATTAATCACACCACACAAGAACAACAAATGTGCCTTGATAAATTGAATATATCCTTGATACACCAAATTAAAGAATAAGGAAATAATAAGCTGGAGACAACCAAATAATTGTATATTTTCAACAAACAATTGATACCAATATGAATCCACATAATCAAAGATCTTTCATTGATTTCCTCAAAATTATTCTTGCAACTTAGTCTTTTGAAATGTAATTAAACATTATGGAACTCTTCTACTATCTATCTATTATCCCTATTCACTTCCTACTGTCTTCCTATTATTATGTATCTGAATTATATATTAAAACTTTGAAGACGATGCACCCCTTCATGAATGTCTTTTTGAAACTAAAAACTTACAATAATTAAACATAAACAATAAGGCTCTAGCAAGCCACAAATGGATTCTAGTAATATGATCTAAATAACCTTGTCTTAAGTGAGTATCAGTATCTTCTTTTGTGTTTCTCACAATGATCTCCATGGATACCATTTTCTCCAAGTTCTCAAATGATTCATCTAGTGTCGATTCTTCAATTTTGGCTATTTCCAAGGCTTTATGCAATATCATCTTGCATTCCCTTGTCCACTTGTCCTGACCCTTTCACTACCAATCTTGAAAATTCTTCTTTCTTATTCTTCTTTCAATTAGATAATATCTATACAATGTACATCTATGTGGCCATTAATGTCTAGCTCTAAACATGAATGTCATAGGTTTTTTGAATTTCTCAATGTCATATCGAATAATTATATCAATGAGACTATGTATTTGAACAAAACTAAATGTTAATTAGATAGAGGTTATTCTTTTTATCATATTTCATGGTTAGGAAGATCAAATAATTTTCCTACCAATGTTGAATAATTGGCCTTTCATTTGTTTTTTAATCCATATCACTTTCGGGAAGAGATTTGTGAAGTCAACTAGATATCAAAGTTGTCACCAAGTGTCACTCTGATGAACTTTGATCCATTCATATTATCATCAACATGAGAATAGGAATCACTAAGGGATTTTAAAGTTACTCTTATGTCATTAGTCTCCCCAACGTGTTTCTTTCATTGCCCTCTTCATTCAGATGAATTAGCAAGACTCTTGCCAAAATTTATTTCATCGGTGTAACATATGAAGTCAAAAGGAAAATAAAAATTCACTCTTATAGTACATGTCTCCTCAACATGTTTCCATTTTAATTATTAGTGAGATGAAATGATTTTCTTATTGATGAGGGTCTATCAACATGACATACATTCTTGGGATGACTTGAGGATTTTACTCTGATAGTATTGTTGTTGTTGATAACCTTTCCTCGGTGGGGCAATAGGCCTTTTCTTCCCAAATATGTATCCTCCAAAGTTGTTGATTGTTGTGATATGGTTGACCTTATTCCGATATGCAAGAAATGCTAAAATTGAGTGGCTATGACTTATGGATCAGAGAGACATGTACCTAGTCCTATTGATATGAACTATTTGTTTAGAAGCTCTTACTCAATGATGACCAGAGGGATTTTTGGCATATCAAAAGGTCAAGTCTGATGGGATCATTGGTGAATATGGCATGTTAAATGGATTATAACAATTTTTTTTGTTCTCTACACTTAAAATGTGGCAACCTTGTAGGGTTCATGAATGTAGGCTATTAAAAGCGTGAATTTTTTTATAGTCCCAATAGTGGCTTTGACTGGGGATGTATACCCCTTGTGGGTATATCAAGAATTCAGATCACTAGAAGAGAAGACCAAGTGGCTTGTGATATGGGATGGAAATGGAAATGAGTGAAAATGATATGAAGTCCTATACTACTATGCATGAAAAAGATTTATTTTAGAAGCTTATCCAAGAGTTGTCCATGCACTAGCAATCCCTGACCTTCACCTATTCTATTGGGCATGGAAAGTTTTAAGAAATGAAATGCTTCAAGAATTTTCCATGCACTAGAAATTATTGTTCTTCTTATGTCATGTTCTATAGATAATATGAATCTTCTTCAACTTTTCCAACGATGACAAATAGTCCTAACCATAGGGCCTCAAATTTTCTATTCTTTCCTTTATCCTAATTCCTAGCAATGTTCTACATGAGGACCATGTCATTTATTTCAAATTTCCTAGTCTTTGTCCTTTTATCATACAAGTATTTTATTTACAGTTGTTTCTTCATATTGTGTTGTGCTTGATTTCTAACTTCATCAAGTTCTATCAATTCTTCCATCCTCTCCTCCATAGGTTTAGGGATGTCTAAGTCCTCTTGCAAGATGAACCTACTCATTGGTTGTAGATTATGTAAAGGGAGCCTAGCTTGAGCCCTATACACAAGTTCAAAGGGAGACTTTCCAATAGCCTTCTTCACAGTGATCCTCTCTTCCCATAAGGCTAATTTTAACTCAAAATACCAGGCCTTCTTGTTGTTGTCCAAAATTCTCTTTATGATTTTTATTATAATTTTGATACTGGATTCAGCTTGTCCATTCACCTATGGATGATAAGGAAAAGAATATGAGATGATTATTCCATAAGACTTGAAAAATTCCTTGAACTCATCAGATCTAAAACACATTCCATTGTCAGTTATAATTTTTGTAGGTACACCAAATTTAGTGATAAAGTTTTCCATCAAGAATTTTCTCACAACTCTAATGGTTGCTTTCTTAGTAGGCACAACTTCCACCCATTTTGTAAAGTAGTCAGTGGCTACTAATATTCACATGTGTCATCCACTAGATTTTTCTCCAATTTCTCCTATAAAATTGATTCCCCATTGGTGGAATGGAGACTTAACCTCCATAGGTCTTAGAGACAACAACCCTTGATACTTCAATTTTATGGAAATTTTTTTACATGCCTCACATTTTCTAGTATAGTCATGTACATCATTGAAAACCTTAGGCCAATAGTACCCTGCCCTTAATATTTTATGAGTAGTGGTTTTTGCTGAGAAACTCCCCCCACATTTTGCTTCATTCATATCATTCAAGACATGCCTCGCTTGATGCTCATCTAAGCACAACAATAGAACACCGTCCCTATTTTTCTAGTAGAGGTCACCCTTCATGAATACATATTTTGAGACATGCAACTTGAGTGTCCTTTTTTGTTGTCATCAAACCCTTCTAGACATTTCAAATGTTTAAGATAGTACACAATATTAGTGTACCATGATGTGTGCTCAATACTAGTGACCATATTTTATTCATTTCCCACATTGCATACTTGGGAAGCTTCTAAATTTGTTTCAGCCATCAATTTGGCCAATCCTTGTCCTCTTACAAGGTTACTAATCTGAAACTCAATATCAAACTCGTAGATTTTGTTTATCTATCGACACCTATGCCCTGTTGTTTCAATTTGTACAAATACATCTTTAACATCAATGTTAGGCACATAAGCTATAACTTTTTCTCCCACTAGATATGGTCTAAATTCCTTGACAACTCCTACCAATGCATAGGCTTGTTTCTCCACAATATCATATTTCAATTCTACATTTTGGAGGGATTTTTTAAAGGAGACTGGATACACATGCCCTTCATCATTCTTTTGGAACATCACTATAGCAACTGTGTGATAAGATGCAAATGAAAAGATTTGGAAAGGTTTGTTGAAATCTGGAGATTTCAATACTGGAGCTTATTTGATTGTTGTTTTTATGGATATGAACACATCTATAGCTTCAGCCATCTAATCAATCTTTCCACCTTTTCCTTAGCATCTTTGATATTGGATTTACTATCTGAGCAAATTTTGATATGAATCTTCTTACAAAATTGATTTTTCCAAAGAAGGATTGAATAGCCTTAATTATCTTGGGGATAGGTATCTTATTAGTGACCTCCACTCTTTCAGGATCAATCCTTACTCCTTCCTTAGAAACTATATGCCCAAGTAGCTTCCCTTATGTTATTGCAAAATGACACTTTTTAGGATTGAGGGAGATGCCATATTCCAATGCTTTCAGAAATATTTTTTCAATGTGAGCCACATGATCCTTTGCCTTCTTGGAATATGCAATCAAATAATCCTGATAGACTACCATTATCACATTAATAAGGTTAGAAAAAGCAACATCCATGGTCCTTTGGAATGTTGCACCAACATTTGTGAGTCTGAATGGAATCCTAACATAAACATATGTTCCCCATGGTGTAATGAAGGCTATCTTTTATTGTTCTGATTCTTTAACCTTCATGTGGTTATAGCCCAAAAATACATCCATCATGAACACTAACTCATAGCCTGTGACCCTTTGTAGCATAGCTTCCATGTTTGGAAGCGGGTAATTTTCCTTGAGAGAAGATACATTCAAGTTCTAGAAGTCTACACAAAGCTTTATATCTCCATTTTTCTTTCTGATTGGTACTAGATTGGAGACCCAAGATGAATGTCTAATCGGCTTGATAATTCCTCCTTCCCTAAGCTTCATAAGGTCTTCATACATTTTGGGTTCTAAAGTAGGGTTTATGGGTCTTTGTTTTTTCCTAAATGGTTTAGCATTTTGCTTCAATGGGATCTCAAGTTGAAAAAAATATTCTCTATATGCTTTAAGATCCTCATAAGACCATGCAAAAATGTGCTTGTATTTACTTAACAATGCAATCAACATTTTTTTGATTATTGGACTTCTCTTCTTTTTGATGTATACCCTTTTTGGTGCCAATTCAGTCCCCAAGTTGATCTCTTCAACTTCTTCCATTTTTACTTGTGTTTGTTTTGTGAGAGAATGATCATTTCCATCAAAAAATCTTTCTAGTGCCACAAGTCCCTTAGGAAGTTTTTTATTTTTTAGTTGCACAAATTTTTTTCCACACACAGTCTGTTTTCCATCTACTTCTTCCACAAATGCATTAAAATCAATCTCCTGGGCTTCATACTGATAAATGCAATGTAGAAAATTGATGAGATCAGTGCCATCATTGAAAACTTTCCAACTATAGATGTTATCAGGGATGGAAGGTCTTATTTTGAATTCAACTTGAGACACTCCAGCCAGGGTGATATCATCTCTTTTTAGAGATATGTTGGCTACAATGTTTTCCATCAAGTTCTTGGGCCTATCTATCCATTCAATAAAAAAGGCATCGAATAGTTCAATTGTTTCCCACACAACATTTCTATACTATTTTAGCCTTTTATTTTTTGTAGTATATTTTGATATGATCTGTGAAATGATCAACTCAGAGTCTCCAAGAATAATTAGTAGTTTAATTTTGTGTTTGAAATCTATATTCAAACCAATTAGCAGTGCTTCATATTCCACTATGTTATATTTGTGCATTCAAATGTTAGAAAGAATGAATACTTGAATGTAGTACCCTCAGGTGAGATAAGAAAATACTCCTCCATTTCCTTCCTAACTACATGCTCCATCAAAATACATCTTCCATACATCGTGTTGATTCTTGGAAACATGCTTATCAATTGGATTAGTATTCATTGGTTTAGACTGGGATGGCTCTATTATGAAATTTCCTAAATCCACATCACAAAAGTAGTTTAATTCATTTTGAGCGACACAATCCATAATCTAATTCACCTTGTCTCTCTATATAGCTTGACCTCTTCACCATTTACTAGTATTGTGGCATAGGACAAGTCAAATTGCACATTTCCTCCAACTGTTGTGGTCCATTGTCTTGACAAGAGTATCCCAAAATGAGGTGTATCAATTACAATTATATCAATGGGTAAGTGCACCAAGATGGTTCCCAAAAAAAGGGCTTAAGTGGCCACTTTTTTTCTGAAATCAGGAAATACTAACCGTGGACGTGAAATTGAGGATAGCTACACTCAAAATTTTTTGATGGAACAAAAACAAGGACCGCAGTGCTCCGAGTCTACTTTCTAAACTACTAATTTATTTTGAAAATGGTTGAGATTAAGGGGTTCAAAAGAGGGACACACACAAATTGCTGTTGTTTCTGTCAGAAAAACATAACATAGCAACTCTTGTGTGACCCGAGCATGGTGGACTTTTTTGTAGTATTTTTAAAATCGCTCCAGTCAAAGTTAGATAACAGTATGTATTAAGGACTGGATATTTTCTGATAATTTTTTAATGAATATTTG
>VDFB02000013.1:34405674-34496506 GCA_007258455.2 Sequoia sempervirens | reverse complement strand
CGATTCCAAAGTTGTCATCAGTGCTCCTAGCCAACATACACCCGCACCACAAATATAAATCCAACACCACAACAATCATCACATGATACAACAACCAAACCACAATCCAACAATCAATAATATCCATGATCAAAGAGGACCACCCTAGAACGCAAGAGTTACCCCAAGTGAAATAGACCACTTTGGGGGAACCACTTGAGGACATAATGAAAAAGTTGATAGACAAAAACCTCATCAAGGCACCTACATTTGAGAATTACCAAGAACCAGATGTGAAACCTCCTTAGTATAATGAAAATCAACTTTGTGAATTCCATAAAATCAAAGGCCATACCACAAATAGTTACATGAGACTAAAAAATATCATCCAAGATCTCATTGACAAAAAAAACATAATTGTGGAACAACCTACAGGAAATCAAGATCTTAAGATATACACAAATCTGATGCCAAATCATGGCAACAAAGGGAACAAAAATTATAAAGGGAAAGGTACCCATTCAAACATAAATCATGTGTATGAAATAGTCATTGCCTCCCTAGATGAAAATTGCATGGTGATTACTATCAAGGGCGCCTATGCTGAAGATTGTGGAGTCACCACAAGAGGTGGAAAAGTAACCATCCCGGGATGATCCCAGCCAAGCAAAGTCCCCACATCTAGATCCGTTCCTAATGGCTACAATGTCTTGGACCAACTCAAGAGAACGCCAGTGAAAATATCCATCATGGAGTTGCTAAAAATATCATCTGCACATAGGAAAATCCTTGAAGAAGTGGTGGCCTCATCCACTATCCCCGCAAATCTTGATGTAGAGCAATTTCAAGCTATGGTCAGAAACATCATTAAGCCTAATCTTCTCACATTCTCTAACCAAAATTTCCCCGCTCAACCATCTCACAACCATGCACTTCACTTGGAAGCCATAGTACATAAGAGAAAATTCAAAAGGATCTTGGTGGATGGAGGTGTGGGTTTGAATATTTGTTCTATCAGCGTTATCAAAAAGTTGAAAATATCAGAAGATTCTATTAAAAAAGGGAAAGGCATCATGATAAGAGTATATGACAATCAAGAAAGAGTATCTCAAGGCACAATCAAAATCCCTATTCAAGTAGGAAAAAATCTCATGGAAACCACTTGTCAGGTCTTGGACCTCGACTTGCTATATAATATCCTCCTAGGATGCCCATGGATTCATGTGATGAAAGTAGTAGCATCCACTTTCCACCAATGTGTGAAATTTACACATAACGAACAATAAGTAACCATCCATGGAGATCCAAAACCTTTCTCATATTGAAAAAATCTTGAGGAAAAGTACTATAAAATACCCCAAGTACCAAAAAATGATGAGGGCCCATCCACACCATACATCGACCCCGCCACCCTCGCTTCCACTTCTATGACATAGACACTCACCATTCCCACCATCTCTGACATTAAGCTCATCATCTAGGATGATGGTTGTGGAAGTTACAAGCTCCCTAACAATGCTTTTGTGCTAGGAGAATTACCACACTCTCCTAGATCACGGGGACGTCCACAAGAAAACCAAGCTTCTACATCACAAACATCTCCTGAAGACTACCCTGAATTCACAAGATGGGGAGACCTTGGATAGGAGGTTATTAAAGCAGATCCATCACACATGCTATATCGAGATGAAAGAAGCAAGGGTCTGCAAATGATGCTCGCAATGGGTTATGACAGAAATCAAAGACTAGGACAAAATGAAAATGGGCTCATAATACCTATCATACCAGATACGCAACCAATAACAAACCTTAGCCTCAGATGTACCCCTCTGAGTATAACCATACGTGGCTGAAGTCCTCTAGTTAAAGTGGTTAATATTCCTCCTCAGCCAATTGCAGTAGAAGTACGCTTACCAATATCCATAGGTAAAGACATACATAACTTTATAATTGATATTTATAATAATAGAAATGACGAGGATGCCATGACCAATCTACCTAGGTTATTCGACGATACCACCTTTTGCATGATGAGTACCTTATCCTTCGAGCCAAACCACCAAGATCATGAAATCTGCTTAGTATACCCCCAATTTATCGACTACGACCAATGAGAACCACTAGTTCTTGATGTGTTCGAAAATAATGAGGTGCTCTCAGAATTCATGGGATTATGGGATAACATTCCAAATGTCTATCATAAAGCAGGGTTTATAATAGAATTAGACAAACATGCCTATTATGGGGAAACGATTGAATCCCTCAGTTGCAAAAGTGATAAATTAAGAATAATATCCAAATATCTGAGTGAAAACCACATTGTGGCACTCTCTGACTAGAAAAAATAAAAAAGAAAGGATACATCCAATGGTGAAAACCTCCCTAAGGCACCCGAGAATGGGGGATTCAATATTCCTTTAAGAGCTCTTCATCAAGAAAAGTCTACAGTCTTGGCAGAAAAATGCAATCTAGTCAACCTAGGAATAGAGGAGACCCCACATAGCACATTCTATGTGGAATCACTACTATTAGAAGAGCAAGAGCTCCTAGCAGCATTCCTAAGGGAAAGACAAATAAATTTTGCATCGAGCTATGCTGACATGCTAGGCGTTGATCCAGAAACCATAGTCCACCACTTGGCAGTATACTGAGAAGCAAAACCTGTCAAACAAAAGCTTTGGAAAATGCATCCTCAGATTGCCCTATTGGTCAAAATGGAGCTAAAAAAGTTGTTAGATGCAAGATTCATTCGACCCATAGATTATCTAGAATGGGAATCAAACTTGGTACCTATTTTGAAACCTAATGGAGTCGTTTGAATCTACAAAGACTTTAGAGATTTGAACAAGGCATGTCCAAAAGATGACTTTCCGCTTCCTAACATCGACATGATAGTGGACAAGACAGCAAGACATGAGATGTTGTCACTAATGGATGGATTTTAAGGATATAATCAAATCATGATAGAAAAAGAGGATCAGTACAAGACAACTTTCACTTGTCCATGGGGGACTTACTACTGGAACATGATGCCATTCGGCCTAAAAATTGCAGGAGCAACATATCAAAGAGCTATGACATTGATCTTCCATGATATGATCCATAAGATAGTGGAGGACTATGTTGATGACATCCTAGCTAAGTCCAGAGAGAGAAAAGATCACATAGCAACCCTAAGTACCATCTTTGATAGACTGGAGGAGTACAAAGTCAAACTAAATCCCAAGAAGTGCATTTTTGGTGTATAATCAGGGAAGCTCCTAGGCTATATAGTATCAATGAGGGGTATTGAGGTAGACCCAGCAAAAGTAAAAGCAATCCTCGAGATGGAAGCACCAAAGACATTAAAACAACTAAGAGGTTTACAAGGAATACTCCAATCAATCTGACGATTCATAGCACAGCTGGCAAACAAATAGAACCCATACTCTCACCTACTTCACAAGGGAGTAGCATACAAATGGGATAGCAAGTGTGAAGAGGCATTTAACAAAATCAAGGAATACCTATTGACACCACCAGTCTTAATGCCACCCATTCCAAAGAAACCATTGATCTTATATGTATCAATAATAGCAGTAGCCCTTGGAGCTCTCCTAGCTCAGCATGACAAAAATGTAATGGAAAGGGCTATCTACTATATCAACAGAACAATGGTTGAACATGAGCTAAACTACTCATTCATCAAAAAAGCATGCCTCACAGTAGTGTTTGCATCACAAAAATTTAGACATTACATGTTGGAACACAAGATAAAGCTCATCGCCAAAATTGACCCCCTCAAGTACCTACTATCAAAGGCAATGCTCATAGGAAGAATGGAAAAATGGGTGATGATATTGTTAGAATATGACATTGACTATGTGGAGCGGAAAGTAATTAAGGGCCAAGTTATTGCAGATCAACTAGCAGAAGCACCTATTTATTCTAAGAATCCTCTTGTCTTAGAGTTCCTAGATGAATCCATTTTTAACCTCAACATAGCTGACCACTGGAAACTATACTTCAATGGTTCATACACACAACATGGATCAGGAGCTGGTATTTTCTTCATCACCCCACAAGGGGATTGCATACCAAGGTCATACAAACTGGAATTTCCTTGCACTAATAACATTGTGGCATATGAAGCTTTGACTATAGGTCTCAGGATAGCAGTGTAATGAAACATCATAGCTCTCAAAGTATACGGGGATTCTCAATTGATCATAAATCAAGTAAATGATGAATACCAAACCAAGGATGAAAAGCTTACTCCATACAAGAAATTGGTGGAGACCCTTAAGGAGTCCATTGAAATAACATTTGAAAAAATTCATAGAACCAACAAAGCAGCGGATGCCATGCTGACAATTGGGTCCTTATTAGATATCCCTCACAACACTCCAAAATATTAATTCCTGATTGAGCAACTTCTCATGCCTGCATTCGAGGTACCCAAATCAGAATTTGTGTGTGGAATCATTGGTTCTGGTGATCCTTGGTACCATGACATCTATACATACCTTCGCATAGGATTCATACCCACCGACTTACCCTCAAACCTAAAGCGAACCTTTGTAAAAAAGGCATCTAGATTTGTCATCCTAGGAGATACTCTATACTGTAGGAGCATAGAAGGAACCCTACTACGCTGCCTAAATGTTGAGGAGGCATTAACCGCTCTGATTGAAGTACATAATGGTATTTGTGGTTTTCGCTCGAGTGGAATGACCATAGCCAAGAAATTGCTAAGGATAGGGTATTATTAGCCAACAATGGAAAGGGAAGCACATGATCATGCCAGAAAGTGTCTACAATTTTAGTAGCATGGGGATCTCATCCATGCTCCAGCTCAAGAGCTTCATCCTATCATCACACCATGGCCTTTTTTGTAGTGGGGACTTGATCTCATAGGAAAAATCACACCCACCTCATCTAATGGCCATAGATTCATCATAACTGCAATGAAGTACTTTACTAAATGGGTGGAAGCCATACCCATGATGTACATAACTGGGAAGCAGATCTCAAAGTTTATCTTGAACTACCTCATTTTTCATTACGGTGTTCCACAAGCCATTATCTCAGATAATGGGACACCATTCAAGAATTAGGAGGTTCGTGACTTATGTGAGAAATTCAAAATCCAACATCATTTTTCTACCCCGTACTACCCCCAAGGCAATGAACAAGCAAAAGCCACAAATAAGACCATTTTAAAAATACTCAAGAAAATAGTCAATGATGCAGGTTGTGACTGGCACCAGTATCTATATAGCCATCGGCATCACACCTTTCTCCCTAGTCTACAGATCCAAAGCAGTATCCCATCCCTTAGGATATCACTGCAAAACCTTATCATAGATGAAGAGTACTAGGTATCAAGACTAAATGAGCTAGAACTACTGGATGAGAAACGTATAGATTCTTTAAATCATTTGCAAGTCTATCATAATAGACTCAAACGGAGCTACAATAAGAAAATCAGATGAATGTCCCAAACCCAAGCAACAAAGGTAAGTTCGAACCTAATTGGTTAGGACCTTTCATCATAACAAGTTATAATTCAGGGGCATATTAGTTATCAGCACCTGAAGGGGAACCTCTGCTGGAGCCCATGAATAGCTCCCATGTCAAAAAGTTTTATGCCTAAATCTTTAAGGTATAGAACCAAAAAATCCAAAAAAATTAGAAAATGTCCTAAAAAAAATGGTTACTTTTGGCAAAAACCTGGCAAACAGGCATCTTGGTGACAACAAAAAAAATCAAAAAAATCAAAAAAAGGATAAAAAATAGTAAAGAGAAAAAAATCATCCTCTAGTGGAAATCACTTCGGTGGCACTTTGGACAAGTTCCTTGGTGAAAACCTGGCAAACAAGAACCTTGCTTAAATAAGCACTTTCCATCCACCAGGATCTTTATGGCTTGTTCTACATCATCCATCCATTTCACTTCCATCATCCATCGCATTCAGGTCCCCATCCATCGCTCATCCACTCGGATCGACATCATAGCTTGGTGTTGTGATCCCTCCTAGTACTACTTGGCCCATCCTCAAGGTCAGTTTGTCCTATCTTTATCGGAGTAGTATATTGCATCACGTTGGGGGCATTTTCTTATTAGATTAGATTTTTGTATATTCTTAAAATCCTCAAATCAGAAAATCCAAAAACATCAGAAAATAGAAAATCCAAAAATATCTAAACATATCAAAACCTAAAAATAGGTGAAAAATTCAATCAAAAGATTAAAAACAGAGTCGTAAGTTGAACTACGCCATCTTTGAGCTTGAACATAGGAAAGTTTGATCTTTGATCATCCCTTGAGACACTTAGGTCAATCCATTAGAAGTCTATCATAATAAATTGATAGTTCATCATGTATATCTTCATCTATAAAATAGTCAAGTTGTCAGTTGAACTACTTGGTCTCTGTGTGTATAACATAGGCAAGGCTAATCTATTGATCAGCCCCCGATTCCCCTAGGATAGTTTTTTAGGTTAGTCTCTTGGTCAAAATCTCAGAAAATCCCAAAAACATTTGAAAAATCAAAAATCAAAACATTTGTAAAACATCAAAAAAATACCAAAAACAACCTCAAAACATTCCAAAAAATGTCAAAAGCATCCAAATATTTGAAAAAAAGAAAGAAAAATCCATCCACCTCATCTTGGTTGCACCCGCAATAACACCACTCATAATAAACTAATCTTCATCCTCAACCTTTGGTGAAACAGTTCGAAGCAAGCCTACCAGGTCGAAAGTGAAAACTCAAAATGCCAAGTCTCAAGTCTAGGATAGTACATGAACAAGTTGGTCAATTATTTTGTGTCGATAGCCCGTCATCCAATCAGTCCCATATCAATCATCTGATAACATCATTCCCTAGGATGAATCCTTCCTACAAGGTGCATTATTTATCAAAAAGAGCATTTTGGATAAATGAAATGACATGCCACCATCCACTAACATGTCCTAGGATGCATCCTTCCTACAATGGGCATTATCTTTTGGGAATAGTTTTGGTTCTTATCCCTGAAAACACATTTCCTTTTGGTTAGCGGTATTGAAGAACATCAACTTGTTTGTGTGTGTTTTTTTTATCTTTGGACTTTTCTTATTTGCACTCATTCCAAGGACCTCTCGATGATATCCAAATAGAGGATTTATAGAAATAGGAATGGGGCAACAATCATTATCTTTTTTTTGCTCTGCTTGTTGGACGTTCTTGTAATATAACCTTGGTGAATACTTGCTTTGTTAGGTATGAATGGAGGAGGTCTAGGGAAACTTTTTTGACTATTGCATGAATAGGTTTACCTTTCCATGATTTGGTCTAAGATGTTTGAAACTTCTGAAGTACATACTAGCAAGGTTTCTGTATGTCAGGTGTGAACAAGGATACTCCTATATGCTTGTCAATTCAAAGTCCATCTCACTAGGTACAACCCCATTCTGGTTGTCTATACCTTGATGCATTGTACCACGTGTGTTATCAAACATAAGAAAATTTGGCCCTTTAAAAATCCCAACTCCTCGACAAGTGATCATCATCATCACCATATGCATTTTGCATAACCGCATGCCTTGATGAAATGACATCTTCTCTTCTCGCTTATCGCACTAACAATGTACTGTGACATTTTTTCATCATCATCATTGTTATTGATCCTGCATCCATAAATCATTAGCATATTGCATAAACATATCATATAGGAAATATAGACATGACATTTCAATCATCATATAAACATGTTAACATAAACATTCTCCACAAATAGGCACATCCATCTTATTCCATTTTATTGCATTCATTGCATAAACCATCACATAACATTCATTTGCATTAGCATAAGAATTCACAATCCATTGCATAACAGATACATAAACATATATCATAAATCACCACATAACATCATAGACAATCCATTTCAACCAATACATTGCATAGCACATGCATAAGAATATCATAATCATAATCATAAGCAATAGATATATAAGCATTTAATTCATTTGCACACATACTTACATAAACATCATAACATCATCTCACATCATTACGTTCATTAAGATAGCATTGCATCCCATTAAATACATCACATACAATACATCATCATTTAACTAGGTTTAGAGTAATAACATTTGTTATTCTAAGCATCTTAGAAAAAACCATCTCATTTACATTACATCATATCATGACCATCGCATCCATATCATAAATAATTCATTGCATAAATTAGTCACATAAGCATAAACAAATAAAATTCATTACAAACAATATATGCATACATTATCACAAGTCATATATCATTTCGCATGAGCATCATATAAGACATATCACTTCATATCACATAAGAGATCATCCCATTTGCATCAACACATATACATCATCATATAGACAAATGATCATTGCACATCACATAAATATAGTTGCATATCATAAATATGTTATTCATCATCATAATGCATAAACATCATTATAAATAAATGCATCCATAACATATAGAAGTAGGACCATACATACATAAAACACATTGCATCACATCAAAATCAGCTCGTATATATATCATCAACTATCATAATACAAGGAATAAATCAGATCACTGTACATATATGTCAATCAGTACAAAAGGCCCATTGGGCTATCAAAACTAAGCCCATAAGGCACAAAAAAATATATCACAACATCTCGATCAAGCTCAATCCCTGTGAATGCTGCCCTTGCCCCTATCACCGTGACCCTCTACTGGTCTCTGGCTGGCTTGCTCTGAGTACTTTGGGATCCAATCTTCTCTGGGTACGACATCATGATAGGCCCACTGCTAATACTCTGCCTCTCAGAGGACATCCCTCTAGGATCGAACCAACACCATACCCTAAGAGGACAAGGCTATCATGCTCTCTATCTATTGTCTCTAGCCTAGCTCTGTGGCTGCCTGCAACTCTACGGCTTGTCTATGCTGGATCGCCTGATCCCTCTCAGCTCTCGCCTAGTCTCTCTCAACTATCAAGGCCTAGACCTAGGCCTGCAACTATGCAATCAAAGCATCTCGAGCATCTGCTTGTCCCACTAGCTGTAGTTGTGGCTGCACCCAGGGCTGATCCTCATCCCATGCTGGCTCATCCTGATGATCTTGCATAGGCACATCCCCTTTCCCTAGTGGGACTGGAGGCACAAGTGGTGGATCTTGTCGAATCCTGGCTCTATATCCTCATCCTTCCCCCTGCCTCTGACCCTCCACACATTTGGGACTGCACCTGGAATCGTTAGCTGAAGTGGAGGTTAGAACCAATCCCTGTAAGCCTACGTGGTGCCTGGATCTGCTAAACCCTGATCATAATCCCATGGATGGGCTACCAGCTGCCTGAAACTATCTACTACCTCTGAAGCATGAATATACCACCCCCATGAGATATGTGTCATGGTGCAAGTGAAGAAAGCTACATAATCATCATCGAGACAATCCTGCGGCTCCCCAAACTAATGCTGCATGCGCCCTAGTAGGTACCTCTCGAGCATGGTATGCTCCCGTCCCTACATGAAATGATCCTAGCAACATAAGAACATCTAGTCAGCATTATTGGCCCATCCAGGCTAACCAAGGTACAGGCACCAAGTAAACACCTGCATCTCATCTAGAACTCTCTTCCAATAAGGGATCACATGCTCGCCGATGTGAGTGAATGACACACCACCTTTGTATCATGCCACAAGTGGATCATCTGCCCCCATCAGAACTAGAACGACCCATGGACATAGCACAAAAATGTGCTCCCACACCCAGATGTGAAGTAGGGTCACCCCTGCTGCTAGTGCTCTCCCATCCATGTAAACATACTCATGGAGGTATCGATATAGTGACGCAAGAAGGAAAGGCCCCCATGCAAAATGAACTGGCATGTCTTGGACCATCTACTTCTAGCAGTATCCCTAGCTAGGACTAAAGTATCTCCCTCACCTGTTAGGGGCAACAAGGCCCAAAATGATGGTCACAACCACCCAACGGTAGGGAGGTACCAAGATCTAGTGGCGCTCAAGCTCTATCTGCCCCTCATAGAAGATAATCTCATTTATGGCAAGGAATCGGAAGCAAGCCTCACGTCCCTCGTCCATATCAAAGATTGCCCGGCGACCGTGAATAGGCAATAGTAGAATCCACCAAATGTCCTCTAGAGTGACGGTGGCCTCACCAATGGGAAGATGAAACAAAGATGTCTCACTGTGCCATCTCTCCACTAGTGCTGACAACACCCCTAAGTGAGTGCAGATCGGTGTTGTGTAAGCAATGTGCCACAACTCCGCAATCTGGATTCCCTTGGTCCCTATCGCACAGGTCCCTCAGATAGCCAGCCAAGTCCCGCGACCTATGCTCTTGGGAGTAGAGCTCCCTCATCCCATCCTACATCAGGGAAGTCATCATGTTAAAAATTTTGAAAAAATTCTTTATTGAGCATTCAAGAAACTTCCCTAGCGGTGCAACCCATAATAGCGTTGCAGTTTGATTTAAATCAAACTTCGACACTAGGGTTGAAAAGAGCCAAAATCGTACCACTGTGGTGCAGTTTCCCTCCTAGTGGCACACTTTGGAAAAAAATAGCAATGTCGCATCGCACTTTGTAAATCCATCCGCTGGCCTCAAGCTCAGCGTCAGAGTTTATTAACTCTAAACTACACTATGGCAGTGCTCTTCAACATTGAGCAAGGCAGTTTGACTTTTGAGTGGTGCTATATAGCGTTGCTGCAAGCATACTGACTCTTGAAAGCATTAATTGAAGCATTAAATGAAAGACGAAGCTCGCGTAAGGGTCTCTTTCTAGTGCCCCAATGCCAGTGGCCGCTGGTATGTTCGAACTCGATCTGAAATATGTAGGGGAAGTTTTCGTTGTGCCATATCATCAAGAGGTTTGCACTCAAATCTCGAGGTTATTATTGGAGGTGTTTGAAAATGACTTGAAAGTGACCCCTCGGGCCCCATTTAAACATGAAAATTAGGTTTTTTATCATTGTTTTGGATATCCTGTTAGAGTTTTTGACCCCTGAACATGTTTTTGTCCAATCAAGGATATTTTTTCATTTTTTAATTGCATTTAGACATGTTTTTAGCCTCATGGAGCATTTTTTTGACCTGTCGGGTACCTTGTCCTCTTTTTTTGTGAGATCACCCAAAAATTGGAATTTTTGTCCAATCTCTCAAGGGGGCATTATAATGGCATGTTTCTCTTGCCATGCAGTAGTGGGACAAGTTTTTAAAATATTGAAAACTTTGGCTTTGATTGTGATCATTTATTCTTTGAACCAACACAACAAGTGCATTGATTCAAAGAGGGGAAAAATGTAGACACATAAAATATACTGATTGACATTGTGCATTTGATCTTGAATTACTAACATCGTTTCTTCCTAAATCATCCCTTGGTCTAACTATTTAATCAAGTCTCTTTACATAATTAAATTCATCAACATTCCTCTTTTAATTGAATAAATTATTTTATCTAATTAAGTCAATCTCTTTTGTTAATTAAATTAATCTATCTGATCTAATTATCCCTATTTAATTAAATAATCAACTTATTTGATTAAATCCCTAAAGTTTATCTATTAAATTAAATAAATTAAAACCTTATTTGATTTAAATATATCCATAAATTTGAGTCAAATAGGTCACATCATCTAACCTCTCTCATTAAATTAATTAACCCTTGATTAATTTAATCTCATCTCATGATAATGCAAGTTGCACATGAAAATTGATTTAATTCATTTATTAAATCTCTATTTCCCTCACAATGGCACCTTTTGGAATATTTTCTCAATTTGAATTAAAAAATTCCAAGTCAACATGTGCATCCAATAAAGCAATAATTTTATCTTATATGTCATTTTCCTTGAGCCAAGTGACATTTATTATATTTTTCCTTCCCTCTCACAAGTCATTTCAACAAATTTGAAATTCAAAAATAAGCATTTATGGGTACAATCCCTAAATCTTGCATACACTCATGGTTTGACAAGTGGCATCATGCCATTGGATGAATGTTAGTCCCGCATTGCTCTATTTTGGACATTCATCCATCTTCTCATTCTATAAATGAAGAGCTCATCTCCTCATTTCATCATCCACAGTTTGAGTAAACTTACTATACTCAAATACATCTTCAAGCACTTGCAAGATTCATCCATCCATAGCTAGGTTATGCAGGTTTTTCACCTTGGAGCACACTTGAATCTTCACAAAGTGGATCAACCCTCATCATTCATCAACATTCATCAAGTTTGCATCATTGGAGTTGGGAAATGGCCAATTTTCACATCAAATTGGCACCGATTTCCTCAAGAGATTAGGAGTTCGCTTGCTTGAGAATAGATTTTGATATGCTTTCAAGTTTCATTATGTTCTTTCTTTGATTTTCTATCTCTTTTTCTATTCAAATTAATTTCTTGAGGAATCCTTGTTTTGGCTTGCAATCTCTAACTTAATGCATTTATTGGTTGTGTTTTGCAGGTACCAAGGTTTGGGTTCACACACACATAATGAAATATTTTACATTGGAAGGAAGGTACACCACTATCCATGGCTACCACTTTCCTTTTCTCATTCATATTAGAAGGAACAAGAAGATTAATATTCCCTTTTTTTTTATCCTCTCTTAAAAAATGTAAAGCTAAAGGTGCTTTTCCACCCCTTCATAAAGGTTTAATCAAAGGAATGTATAACTATGTTTCCGCCTTGATTCCTCTACCTAGACCATAAATGAAAATCAACTTTCATGTGGATTGAGCCCAAAAATCCCAAGTTTTTCCTCAACCTAACCCTAATTCATCCTATGATGTGGCACTTTCTTGGCTAATAAGGGTGGGTGCATGAAGTTGGGTACCAATTTTGTGGCCACTTTTCAAAAAAAATTTAAAAAATGCGCTCGCGTTATTTCACGTTAAAAACAAAGAAAAAAATGAAATTATTTTCCTTGGGATATGAACCCAAAGACTTGGAGGGTATTCCCAACAAGGCTAGAGACATGTTTTTGCAAATTCTACAATTTTTCACATAATCGAGTCCATTCTCACCATCAAGATTGCATCTAGTTCAATATCGACAAAATCAAACACATGGGTAATGTTAAGTTCTCTCTCTTAGCTATCCAACGATGTAATTTTTTCACTTTTTGACAATGTTAAGCCTTTCATCCATAAATTCTTTTGTTTCTATGTTTGTTTTTTTGCTAAAAAGCATTGTTTGATGTATTTTTTGTTATAAATTAACCATTGATAAAAATTTCAAATAAATTACATTTTTAGAAACTAGACTCCATTCTACATTTTTTTTTTTTTAAAAGAAAAAAAATTCAATTATTTTCCAAAATTTGTAGGGGGAGCACGACCAAAATTTCTTTTCAAGAAGTGCCCACTTAGAAAATTAGTAAAAAATCAAATATTCATTAAAAATTTATCAAAAAAAATGTGTATCAACTAGATGCTGTTAGCTAACTTTTGACCGTAGCGATTTTAAAAATACTACACAAAATTTCACCATGCTTAGGTCGTACAAGAGTTTCTATGTTATGTTTTTCTGACAAAAAACATCACCAATTTGTGTACATCCCTCTTTTGAACCCCTTAATCTCAACCATTTTAAAAATAAATTAGTAGTTTAGAGAGTAGACTCGGAGCATTTCGATCCTTGTTTCTGTTCCATCTCAAAATTTTGAGTGTAACTATCCTCAATTTCACGTCCAAGGTCAACATTTCCTTATTTCAAAAAAAAAGTGGCCACTTAAGCCCGCTTTTTGGGAACCATCTTGGTGCACTTACCCATAATCCCTATTTTAAAACCCTTGGTGACCCCTATCTATCTAAATAGTCCTCTATTAAAGGGTTTTCTTACCAAAGGGAACATGTATGCCCCCTCTTTCAAATACAAAAGAATCCTTGTTAACCCTTTTGAAAGTATTCGAATTAGAAAATGGAAAAAGTAAGAAAGCCCAAAATTTAAAACTTCGAAGAATCTTACTATAGAAATTGGAGACAAAGAAGAATAGGGGAAAAGATGATTCTAGTAGTGGTAAAGAAGGAAGGAAGCTTTCTAGATTGGCAAACCAAATTAAAAAAAGGGAAAAACTTTTCTTTGATGAATCTGGTTGAACCATCAATTTTGATGGTGTCTATGGACTTCTCTTACACTCTTAGGATCTTTCACCTAAAAGGAGAGAGATAAAACCCCAAAATTGAAGTGGTTCACTCAAATAAAGGATTGTATGGTGTTATTAAGACTAAATGGAATGATCTAGATGCTGCTAATTGATAAGATTGATTGATTATTAATACAAAACCAGTGAGATGTAGATTATTTGAAAACACTGTGAGGTTCACAAAAAGCTTAAAAAGATGAACAAAAATGCAAATGAAACTAAATAGAAAACTATATTTCAGAATGTGTGCATCTATAAAGATTAAGATGACTAGAAAAAACTTTGGAAATCTGGTAAATTTTTCTTTTATGTTGACTAGGACTCATTTGCCACCTTGGGCGAATCAGTCCCAAGATAGGATTTTTTGCCCAAAAATTGGTTTTTGCTCACTGGGTATCAAGATGTACATCTAACTCTAAAATTCACCTCATGAGGGACTCATTCACCATCTATGGAAAATTAGTCCACTTTCAATTTTCTGGCAATTCAAATCTTTGTTCTGCACCTTGTCACTTGCACAATACTTTTTGATGGAAACCAGAATCAAGATCTTGGAAAATTCCTACAAAACAACTTAAAATTTTTTGTCTAATGGGGGGTTTTCCTTGGTCAAACCCTTAGGTAATCAAACCTTAAATGGACAAAAATTTACATAAAACCCTAGCCTTAATTGTGTTAAAGACTAGGAAAGTTTGAAGTATGATAAAACCCTATTCTATTGTGCTAGAATAAGATGTGCAAATGTGATTTTAATGATGTAAGAATTCAACCCTAGAAATCATACAACACATCAAAATGGAGATAAATGATATGAAAATGTAAAGTAAATGAAATTCAAACCTTAAGTTGAAGATAGAGAGAAAATGGAAGATGGAATCACTTTGAAAACAAGTCTTTAGGTGTGATTTGATGACTAGTTGCATCTCCTCAACCTAGATTTCTCCATGATTCACCATAGAAATCCATCATCAACTCTTTGCAATGTTGAACGTCAAATGAAGAGTGAGCTTCAAGACCTACACAAACTATAGTTTGCTACACTAAAACTTAAACTTTTCTATTGAAACTTATTGTGGAAAACTTGAATTTAGAATTTGATTTGTAAAAATGACTAAGAGATGTAAAAAAATTGACTTGAAATGATTATTTATAAGCATCAACACATAATTTTCCTATTATTTAGACCTAAGAGGCTGATATCCATCAAAATATTAAGTTGAATTAATTGAATTCTAGCTCAAAATTGAAATTTCCCTCAAAAGGGACTCATTTACCACCCTCGGCGAATGGGTCCTACTAGTGGTTTTTGAACGGGGGTTTTCGATATATGCATGAATTAAGTGTTGTTTGTTAGGATTTAAGTGATTTCTAAAGTGAAACAAGCCTCTAGATAAAAAATAATGGGTCTTAGGGGCCTATAAATGTTTTTTTGAAGGATGAATAATTTAAGGGTACTCAAAAGTAGGTCCAATTAAGCACAAAATTGTCTCTTTTCTCAAAGTGTCCAATTTTCTATACCACATTTAGCCCCCACTTTAGTGCCTATATGACTCTATGTGCATATGTAAGCTAACAAACTCTAAGCAATGCACTTTATTGCATAAAAGGGTACTCATTCAAAAGACAAGAGAATCAAGCCCCAATGTAGTTATCTACAAAACCACAACATTAGGAACTACATTTTACAACTCAAATTCATTAATTTCCCAAAAATCCTTTTATCTAACTCCTAGGAATCTAGTTCGAGGGTAGATGTATGCCCTCCTTGATTCTGTTTGCTTTACAGAGGTGGAATCAAGGTAGCAATCTAGCCACGTCGAATAAAGAATATCATACCGTAAGAAATTTCCAAGTACAATGCCACATAACGATAGATGATTGATGATGCCATCTATGGATTCATGATTCCAACGCATCAAACAACATCAAAAATGAAGTTTGCTAGCTCTCGCTGTGTTGTTTTGAAGAAAAGATTCATTATTAACTCTTAAGATAAAAAATACCCTAATTTAATGTATAAGAGTAAAAGTGATGAAAATAAGTTAAAAGAGGTATAAGAAAGTAATTTGTCACTTACTATTGCATTTTACCTTTGTGTAGCTTGAGAGTGATGAGTGGGACAAGTAGATGTTGAGTAGACGGGATTATACGCCTTCACAATTGGATGAGCTTCATGAGCAAGTGGCGTACGATGAGTTGTACCATGAGGTGAGTTGATTCTACAACTTTTGCTTAGTGATTTTGTAATTATTTAATTATTTTTAATGAATTTATATGTTTATTTAAGATCTTGGAAGAAAATTTTGCAAAGTGTTCCCTTTTTTTGCAAAGTGTCCCATTTCTTTGCAAAGTTTCCATTTTCTTTACAAAGTGTTCCAAAGGGGTTCTAAAGTGTTTAGGATCTTTAGAAAAGCACATTAGAGAAACTTTAGCACATTTTCATGATGAATGAAAAGAGAAATAGAAGATGTTAGATTAGTTTTTAGAGCATATTGTTGTGATTTTGATAGGTTCCAACCCGATCACGACAATGGTTAGGAGGGAGATAGATTAGCTTTCTTAGAGATTTAGCTCTAGCACTATCAATAGTAGAGACAAAGCATCTAGAGGTAGTAGGAATCTATTGGACATATCTAATTATTTCACCTATGAGGTACCATGATGCCATGTTGATGGCCCTATACGAGCACTAGAATGTTGATACATGTATGTTTCATCTTCCGACTGACGAGATGACCATCATCCTAGAGGATGCACATTGTATTCTTTTATTTGCTATTTGGGAAGAGCGGGTATATTTTTGGGGAGATTGGTCATTCCATGAGAAGAAAGTGGACATGCAATACTACTTGGGTGGACCTATTGATGATGAGCTCGTGAGAGTGCAAATTGAGCTTCCCATGCTTCTATATTCATGAGCCCTCATTGTGCGATGGATTGTGATGCATATAGTGGCTCTTGTTCTCAGTCCTAATGGATGAGTGTCACACTTGGATGGAGGATTGGTACACTTGATTCGAGGGATGTATGAGCATAGGAAAATCTATGCTTGTGGATGCTACATCCTAGCACATCTTTATTATGATCTTGGCCAATTTTTGTTTTGAGAGATCAACAGTATGGTGCACTGCATGCTTCTACAAGTGTTGTGCCTCAAGAATCTTATATGCACTAGGCCTATCAAGTTCCCATGTGCTATAGTTTTAAGATATCCACGATCCTTTGGGTATCCTCTATGATTCTTGTGGCAGTATGGAGATTTGCATTTTTGGAGGGTGAGATTTGACCACATGGAGGAGGAAAAGATCCTATGGAGACCTTATCTACTCACACTACAATGGAAAGACCCCAAAAGATAGCTAAGGAGGATGCAGATGGACATTTTTTTAGTTGGATGACATGACTATGTTGTATGACCTTTCTATTATGGGCAAGTCATACGATAGTTTGGGTAGGTGCAGACACCACTGAGGGCATACCCCTTCATTAGGAAATCAATGCAGAGTGCTCGAAGGGCAGGTGATACTATTTGGCTCACTATAGATCATGTTTGTGAGAGTGATTCCAATGATTTAGATCACAATTAGCCACCAGTCAGTGACACTAATGATGTTGGTAGCATAGATGAGCATGGAGAGTGGTGGTCAATGACATGACCAACTCCTATATTTCCCACATGGATGTCCCTATAGGTGATGTAGGACCAACATCAGATGAGGGAGATGAACTAGATGATAGGGTTGAGGATGTACAATATATGCCAATAGATATATTTACTAATTTTATTGCTGACAAGCATGATTCAAAGGCTGATCTTGACTATGACAACCAAGATGGAGGAGAAGAGGATGAGGATGAGGAGGAGCCACACCTAAGTGAGTGTGATAAGGTAGTTACTAAGGATCAACATGATCATGTAGAGGCTTCTCACACTCTTAGGACTAGATCACATCTAGTAGATATAGTAGACATCGGTGCCCATAGTTAGAGAGAGTCTAGCATGTCCCCCATGCCCCCCAAAGAGGATGAGGTTGATATTCCTTAGTAGACTAGAGACATAGGTGATGATATTTGATTTTATGCATGTACTTTGAGTATTTGATACTTTTAATATATATTGAGATGATATTTACTAATTTTGTACCTTTTCTATCTTGCAGGAGTGATGAGAGACTAGTGAGAGTTCTATCATTGGGCTTCCATGGAGATAGTGCCTACATCCATTGATGAGGAGGTGAATCCTGACTACATGCCCCCACCAATCATGGAGGAGGAGATGGAGTCACTCAGACCTTTCACAAGGTTGTGGAAAGTGTATGAGAGTGTGAGGAGATGACTTCATTGAGCTGAGAGTGCAAGACAATCATCATAGACCTCAATAGAGGTTGAGAGACTGCATGTAGAGCTAGCATAGGTATGAGCAGAGAGGGATCAGATGGCAAAGGATAAGCTTGTGCCTCTTGGTCAAGTGCAGGGTCTGGAGTATGCACTCAGAGTTGGTGGATCACGATCATGATCGCACACAACCATATCACAACATTCGAGGATCAAATCATGGGTGCCATAGCCCAAGGGGTCTAGTTCTCACAGACCCTAGTGATTTTGTATATGATATTGAGATGTACACAAAATTGTTTGATATATATATGCATGCACATTTGATGTTGTTATAATTTGACTTAATGTGTTTGAATGTTAAATGGAAATGTGATTAATTAAATAACTTATGGTAAAATTGTTTAATTAATGTCTACATGATTTAACATGATTGATGTTATAAAATATAAAAAATATTTTAGCTCCACTTTAGATACAATATTATTGAATTAAAGGGAGTATGTTAAATTAGATACATATATAACTCATATAAGGATCAAGCTTAATGTAACATGAGGTGAATAGTAGGAAACCTAAAGTAATTATAAAATTAACTTAAATAATTACCTTAGTGTTCAAGACAAACACGAGATCAGTTCTCAAGAACAAAGCAATGTGAAAGTTATTTAGAATGTAACCAAATAACTTTAGACAACACTACTTTATTAATCATAATATTCAAATTGATTAGCCATAATACTGACGCAAATGCACATCATTAATAGATTCCTTAAGGGGTGTTCCATCGAGCTCTGTTAAGACATAAGCAACAGACCCATAACTTGTATCAACTATATAAGGTCCCAACTAGTTAGGGCTGAATTTATCTTTTTCTTCATGGTTAGCATTAGTATTATGTCGATTCTCATAAAGAACAAAACCACCCTTATGAAACGTTCAAGGAATGGAATGAGTATTATGTTTTTTTTGTAATTGTTTAATGTAAGCTTGGAGGTGCTGAAGAGCATTAATGCACTTTTCATTAATTATTTCAAGCTGGTGCAATCATTGTCTTTATAAGTGGCATCATCAATAAGGTCTTGGAGAGAAATTCATAGCATAGGAATTTCTAGCTCCAAGGGAATTATCATGTCAATGCCATAAACAAGGTTACAAGGTGTAGTTCTCATAGATAATCTAACAATCGTTCGATAAGCCCAAAGCACATAATGTAATTGCGTATGCCAATCGTTTGTTAATAGTTTTCTTTAGGATTTGTTCTAGAATATTATTAGTTCTTTCAACTTGTCCACTAGATTGCAGATAATATGGTGTGGAAAACCAATGTTGAATGTTGAACATTTCAAGAAATTTCTTTACCTTGTTATTCTTAAATCAGGTTCCATTGTCTGAAACAATTGTAGACAAAAGACTGAAGTGAGCAATTATGTGTTCCAATATGAAACAAAAAATTAGTTTAACATTTGTAGATTGAAGAGGAATAGTTTCCACCCATTTTTTGAAGTAGTGTGTTGTGGTTATGATAAATGTATGTCTAATGGAAGAGGGTGGTGAAATTTTTCCAATAAGATCCAATCCCCATACTAAAAATGACCAAATGGGAATTTAGGCACGAAACTCAAAAGTAGGGGCATTAATTAGATTGCTATGTTCTTGACATTTTTGACATCATTTGACATAAGAAAAGTAGTCTTTCTCCATACTTCTCCAATAATATCCCATACAAATGAGTTTTTGCACTAATGACCATCCTCCAAAATGACCCCCATAGGCACTAGCATGAGCCTACTCAAGGGCTATAGGAATTTTAGAATCCTTAAGACACCTTAGTAAGAGACCATTGAAATATCTTCTATACAATACATTGGCAATGATCATGTATTTGGCTTTTAGTTTGCGTAAACGATTTTGAGTGTTTGTTGTTGTGGGCTCAGGAATGGTACCATATTTTAAATAATTTTATATTGCATCATACCATTCTCATGAGTCTTGTTGAGTTATAGTTAAAATGTCTTCCAAGCAAGTTTTAATCAAAGGTTTCATGATGGGGTGAATAAAAAAGGTGAATTTTTTTGAAGGATCATGTGGGGATATAAGATAGGCTGCACTCACCATCTCATCAGCATGTCAATTGTCTCTTCATGGGATGTTATCAATGGTGAATGATTCAAACTTCTCTAATGGTTTCATTGTAAGATCCTTGTATTTCAATATAACTTGTCATGTTTAGTTTGATATGTCCTAGTGATTTGTTTGATTTCTAATTGTGAATCACCAAAGATCTTGATATGTTTAGCATTCATGGTTAAAGCATCTAGCAATCCTATGATTAATGCCTCATACTTAACTTTGTTATTTGTACATAGAAAAATTAATTAATAGGGCAATGGAATGGGCTTTCCATTAGTCATAAATAATACGACTCTAGCACTGAAACATGTCTGACACTTAGATCCACCAAAATATAATTCTCATGTTTTAACATTGATGATCAAGACACTATCATTAGGAAGGGAGTTGTGATTACTTAAAGGAAGAGGAGAAGGTGCATCAACTAAGTGATTAGTTAAGGCTTGTCCTTTTATTACTTTTTGGGAAACAAACTTAAGGTCAAACTTAGTTAACAACATCACCCACTTATCTAAGCATCCAAATAAGTTAGTTTTATTAAAAAGATGCTTAAGGGGATCAAATTTTATTATGACTTGTATTTCAACATTGAGTAAATAATGTCACAATTTACTAGTAGAAAATACAAGGGCTAATTTTTTTTTTTCAATTGGTGAATATTGAGTTTCATAGTCAATTAAAGTTTGACTAATGTAATAAACAAGATGTTCTTTTCCATGATCATCTTGTTAAGCCAAAAATCCCAGAAGAGCATGGGATGATGAGACTATGTACATAATAAATGGTTTATTTAGCACAAAAGGTTGTAAAATAGGTGGAACTACAAGGTATTCCTTTAAACTCTCAAAATCCTAGTTACAATCGCCATTCCAATCAAAATGCACATCCTTTTTGAGGAGATACATGAAGGGTAATGTGTGATCGACTAAAGATGCAATGAAATGATAGATAGCTTGGATTCGATCTTGTAACATGCGCAACTGAGAAATGTTCTTAGGAGGTGGCATATTAATAATGGAATCTATTTTCTTTGTGTCCACCTCAATGCCTCTGTGAGATATGACAAACCCCAAAATTTTACCACTATATATGCCAAAGACACACTTTTTTGGATTTAATCGCATATTATATTTATGTATTCATTCGAATATTTTTTCAAGAACATTTACATTGTCTTTTCTTGTTAAGGATTTAGCAAGGATGTCATCAACATAATATTCCAAAAATTTATGTATGTAATTGTGGAATATCAAGTTCATCACTCGTTGATAAGTTGTGTCAACATTCTTTAAGTCAAAGGGCATCACAACCTAACAAAATGTTCCCCAAATAGTTGTAAATGCAATTTTGTATTGATCTTGAGGATTATTAAGGATTTGATTATAACTAGAAAATCCATCCATGAATGACAAAAAAGCATGTCTATAAGTTGAATACATGATCATTTCATATATTAGGAAGTGGAAAGTCATCTTTTAAAGAAGCTTTATTTAAGTCACAAAAAATTTGTACATACCCTAATATGATTATTGAGTTTAGAAACTATGATAATGTTTGAGATCCAAGGAGAATAATAAATAGGTCAAATGAAGCCTGCATCAAGGATTTTTTCAAGCTCTACTTTAACATGCAAGGCTAGATTAGGGTTCATTTTCCATATCTTTTGGTGGATGGGTTTAGCATTTTCAACGAGAATGATGTTATGTGTCACAATTTTTGAGTCAATTCCTAGCATATCATAGTATTTCCAATCAAAATTCTTAGGAAAATCATGAAGGAAAGTTGTAATTTCCTCTTGTTCTTCATCATCAAGACAGTTCCCAATCTTAATAACTTTGTCTATCATTGATGTCCATCAACACATCAATTGTATCTCCTAAGGGGAGTGCATTAGATTTAGGAACTTCATAATCATATGGTACTTCAATAATATCAATATCTTTTTTCTTGGTAATTATCATAGTGCAAGTAACCCATTTCATGGGAGTTGTAGAGGATGTGTTATCATAAACTCCTAACATTTTTTTCAGAGTTTCATCACTATCAACATACTTCCATGATGGTGATAAGTTCATATCAAGAAATTCAGGATATTTGATTGTGACTTTGTTCTTTGGTTGATAGGTAACATTGTTGATGTTCAAAGATGGTCATTGAGTATCTTTTGTCATCTTAGAAAAAGAATATCCCAATCCAATTTTTTTCTCTTATGTATTAGGTTCTATAGGAACACAAATGCCTTGCTCATCCTTTCCACATCCTTTTCCTATATATCCCAATTGTTTCATAAGTTCATAACCCTTTCCATAAATTCTTCCCATTTCTTTTGGATTAGGCGGAGTTTGATAATCTATCTCACCATAATTTGTTGTGTATGTTGTATTTTCTTCCAAAGTAGAGGAGATAGATGTTTGAGAAGATTGTTTGTAATTTTGAGTTGACATGTTAGTTGGTTGTTTTGGTTTATCATCTTTCTTTTGTGTGATTATGTATTCAAGCATAAATGAAGGTGTGAATTCTAAGGATCCCTAATCATCACCAAATAATTTAGACACCGATTCCTCATCTTGTTGTTCAACTTCTAGAGGGTCTATATTAGATGTTGGAATTAATGTTTTGAGAGGAATTGTGGTTCATTTTTCAAGGTACAATCAACTTTTAGGCTTGAGGTATATTTCAACTTGATAAATGTTGTTTTTATAGACATATTTCATTATACAATGAAGGGTCGAAGGGACTTCATTCATCTCATGAATCCATGATCTTCCTAGAAGAAGATTATATGAAATATTATAAGGCATGACATGAATAGGAGTTTGCATAGTGGCCACCCCATGACATCAAGTGGTTGCTTTGTTGTATTGTAAAATCCTTAAATAGATAAGGAATCAGGTTTTATTTGTGACTTGACAACACACAATCTATCATGGAGATTCACACTACACACATTAAGGGTAGAACCATTATCAATGAGGGTTCTTTTGATGCCTATTCAATTAAATTGAGCAATTATCATAAACACTTCATTTTTTTTTCCAAATTTAAAGGAGGAAGCTCATGTTGATGGAAATTAATATTGATATTAACCTTTTTCATTCCATGTATTAAATTTTCCATTTAATTCAAAGTTGTACTAGGAGAAACCACAATTTGTTGTAAAGCTATTTTAAGAGTAGTGTGGTAATTTGGTGAATTCTGAAATAAATCCCAAAGGGAAATCTATGTAGGAGTATTCTTTAATTTTTCAACAAGATTATACTCCTTTGTATGTGAGGGAAAGTGAGGAGAACTAGGAAAATTATGTAAAGGTAAAGAGGGTGGGTTGATTGCGGTGTTGCAGATTGTTTTGAGTATTATATGTATGAGCAATAGTAATATTATTGGATTACTACAACACATTAGTTTTAGGTGGGTAAAGAGTGAAATTAGGTTTATTGGAAGGATGAGGTTTATGTGAGGGTGGGTAAATAATTAGTTGAGGTTGAATTAAATTAACGTCCTTAGTTTTAGATTGTTCACAACAAACCTTAATGGATGACTGAAATGAGATGAAGTCCTAAAGTAACTCGTCTAACAATTCAAGGTCATCACGACTAAAAGGTTTGAGGGGTAAGTTATCATTAATTATTTTAGGTTGGTCATGGAAAACTTGAGAGACATTAACATTCATTGTTGTAGGTTGGGAACAACAAACCTTAGTGGATGACTTAGCTAAGATGAAGTCTTGAAGGGCTTCATCTAACAAGCCAAGGTCATCACTACTAAAAGGTTTGTGGGATAGGTTATCATTAACTAGTTTAGGAATCTCATGGTAAGCTTTAGAGGATGAAGTAAGTGAGATAAAGTCCTGAAGTAATTCATCTAACTTGTCTACATCATCACTACTAAGAGGCTTGGATGAGATGGTATTTCTAAATTGAATCTTTTCTTTGAAAGGTTGGTTTAATGTTTCTATTTTTTATGTTTTTGTGTATTAACAAATTTGATCTAAAAGAACTAGGAGCTAATGCCAAAAAGGAAACATGCAAAAATATAAGACTATCCATAAATTCCATGAAAGGAAGTGATGCTTATGATTGAAATATTATAGAAAGTAATTGAACTAAAATAGAAAAGGGAACTACAGGAAATAGAAAAGTGAAAAGCAATAAACTAAATTATAGAAACAATGATTCAAAAATTGCAGTGGGACTGATTCGCCCAAGGTTGCAAATGAGTCCTAGGAGAGGTATTTTTAATTTTTTTTCTAATTTTTTTGACATTTTTGGATGTGTTCAAGTCTCTACATTGTCGATAAAGACTGAAGATGTAGAATTTTGGAATGATGTAATGAAATAAGATGCAATAATGAACTCTAAATGTTACTTCTACTAATGCAACTTTAAAAAGCACTAGAATGCAAAAAAAATACAAAAGACAATGTAATGGAGTCCTATAATGCAAATCCAAATGCAAATTTGAAAGATATAATGTTCAATATGTAGGTTCACCAAAATGAACCATCAATTTTGATGGTATCTATGGACTTCTCTTGCACTCTTAGGATATTTCACCTAAAAGGAGAGAGATAGAACCCCAAAATTGAAGTGGTTTACTCAAATAAAGGATTGTATGATGTTATTAAGATGAAATGGAATCATCTAGATACTGCTAATTGATAAGAATGATTGATTATTAATACAAAGCCAATGAAATGTATATTTTTTGAAAACATAGTGAGGTTTGCAAAAATATTAAAAAGATGAACAAAAGTACAAATGAAACTAAACATAAAGTTATATTTTAGAATGTGTGAACCTATAAAGCTAAAGATGACTTGAAAACACTTTGAAAATCAGGTAAATTTGACTTTTATGTTGATTGGGACTCATTTGCCACCTTCGGTGAATCAGTCCTAGGACAATATTTTCTACCCAAAAACTTGTTTTTGCTCATTAGATATCAGGATTTGCATCTAACTCTGAAAGTCACCTCATGAGGGACTCATTTTCCATCCATGGCGAATAAGTCTACTTTCAATTTTCTATAAATTCAAATCTTTGTTCTATGCCTTGTCACCTATACAACACTTTTTGGTGGGAACTGGAATCAAGTTCTGGGAAAATTCCTACAAAACAACTTAAAATTTATTGTCTAATGGGGGGTTTTCCTTGTAAAAACCCCTAGTTGGGTAATCAAACCTTAAATGGATTTTTTTTGCATAAAACCCTACCCTTAAGTGTGTTAAAGACTAGGAAAGTATAACGTATGATAAAACCCTATTCTATTGTGCTAGGATAAGATGTGTGAATGTGATTTGAATGATGCAAGACTTCAACCCTAGAAATCCTAAAACACATAAAAAATGGAGATAAATGATATGCAAATGAGATGTAAATGAAATACACACCTTAACCTAAAGATAAAGAGAAAATGGAAAATGAAATCACTTTGAAAATAAGTCTTTAGGTGTGATTTGATGGCTAGTTGCATCTCCTCAACCTATATTTCTCCATGATTCACCATAGGCATCCATCATCAACTCTTTGCATTTTTGAACCTTGAATGAAGAGTGAACTTCAAGACTTGCAAAAACCCTAGTTTGCTTCCCTAAAACTTAAACTTTGCTAATGAAACTTATTGTGGAAGACTTGACTTAAGAATTTTCTTTGTAAAAATGACTAAGAGATGTAAAAAAATGACTTAAAATAAGTATTTATAAGTATCCACACCTAATTTTCCTGTTATTTAGACCTAAGAGGTTGACATCCACCAAATAATTAAGTTGAATTAATTAAATTCCTGCTCAAAATTGAAATTTCCTTCAAAAGGGGCTCATTTTCCACCCTTGGAAAATGGGTCTAACTAGTGGTTTTTGAAGGCAGGTTTTTAGGATATGCATGAATTAAGTGTTGTTTGTGGAGATTTAAGTGATTTCTCAAGTGAAACAGGACTCTAGATAAAAAATAATGGGTCTTAGGGGCCTATAAATGTTGTTTTGAAGGATGAATAATGCAGGGGTACTCAATAGTAGGTCCAATTAAGCATGAAATTATCTCTTTTCTCAAGAGTGCCCAATTTTCTATGCCATACTAGTGATGACCCTTTAGAGGATGAAGGGATTATTGATATCATTAAGTAGTAAATTGCAAGGGTTCCTATGGAAGAGATTGATGAAGAATCCATAAGCAGTGAAGAAGAGGACAAGGAGGAATGAGTTGACCAAGAAGTTGTTCAACACTCAGAGGAATCTGTAGATGTTGAAGGAAAAAAATAGAAAAAGTCATTGAAGAAGTAAACACGACCCCCCTAGACGATATTCAAGAGGTGGGGACCTTGAAAAAGGTTTCAAAAAAGGATTACACACCCAATTATTATTATGATACAAAGCTCAAAGAGCTACAAAAAAATGTTGATCAGATGGAAGAAGCTTTCAAAGGGTTGAACTCAATAACCTTAGGTATTATGAGGAAAGTGATATTTGGTATGGTTAAAAGTATGGCCGAAGCAAGGAATGGATAGAGAAATATCCCTCCCTTGCAAGAAGAAAAGGAGTATAAGAGGATAATTTAGCAAAATATTTTGATGCATAGGGCAACACGCTTGATCATCTAAAAAATGAAAGGAACTTAATATGTTCTCCAAGAAACTAGTCTAGTTTAGCTTTCTTTTTATTTTTGGCTATCTTGGTTATGTATTCTATGGTTGTGCATACCCTTCAATTTCTTTACCTCTCTTTGTGTGTCTGGTTATGAAGTCTTTATTTTTCTTCTTGTGATGGTTGTTTATGTTGGATAAGACAACTAAGAGGGGTGGGTGAATCAGTTGTCAAAAATTATAATGTTCAATTCAATTACTATAACTAACACATAAACAAATTAAATGATTAATCATCAAATGCCAATGCACAAAGACAATAACACTAGATTTACGTGGAAAACCATGGTGAGGATTAACTCACACTATAGAGAATATCAAAACCAATTACAAAAAGATTCACTACCTGAAATAAGGCTTGCTACTTGAGATAAGGCTCATTTCTTACAATAAGGACTCATTGTCCATAGGGCTACAACCTAGAGATACAAAAGAAGAAAAATAAGACTTGTTACAAAGAGACAACAATCCCAATGCAATAAAGGATTCCACCACAATCACTAATCAACTTGTATGAATGATAGAGTTCGCTTTCTTCTTGCTACATTTTAAAAAATAGCATTAAACCTTACATTGATCAACCACACACTTAACTCACACACTTTCATAATACCATCAAAGTCATGTATGATATTTCATTTATCTTCATTCTTTTGTTGTGTACAATTTTCTTTGCTAGCTCATTTTATATTTATACTATCTCCAACCTTGAAAAGATAGAAAGTCAGCCATCCAACTTCAAATTCAAATTAGGTCGGTGCCATACATCCTAAATTGGAATTAGAATGAGGGCGATCCAAACATAGACTTCATCAAGACCCATAATAGATCCAACACACTTCATCAACTTCAAAGATAATGCTTAACAAATAGTTGACCAAACTAGTGTAAAACACATAGAAGAATTAAGATCAACACTTCCAAAAACCAAAAATGTCTTCAATGCAATTAGAACATCTTTTCTCTAAACCTTCAAGTCAAAATACTTCATCAAAGAAAAATTTGAACCAACAACATTTCTCTCGGATCTCAGCCAATACATAGAAAAACATAGTTTACAACTAGTGAACACAACTCGATCTTCACAAAGAACTAATAGCAAAGAATTTGGATATAGTAACCTTCAGCAACCTTGAATAAAATATTTGAACTGCATGAACATAGGGGAAAATACTGGAGAAACATCTAAATACCTGCAATCTTCCTTTAATACATTTTTTTTAATATCCTCAACATATACAACTAAGAACAACTAGTAGATAACTAGCTAACCAGTTGACATTAATTAAAACACCTTCATTCCTTTGTCTATTCTTGGAAAATTCTCCTCCTTTTTCATTGATGGCAACACATAATGTGAAAAACCATCAAAGACGCCATACTAGTTCTACAAATAGTTCTCAAGATTTTTCTTTTTTCTTCTCCCCTTTAGAAGATCATCTTCCTCATTACTTTCTTTATCTTATTAGCTTTATTTCCTTTCCAAATTATTTTTCTCCCCCCTTTGAAATAAATGGGAAAGGAAAACTATATTTTCATTGAATTTTCCTTTGACATGAAAAACACATAATGACAACACTTGAAACTACCTACTCCCCTTGAGAGGTAGCCACCAAAACATCACTCCAAAAAGATAGAACCATGAATCCACCAAACTGATGCAGCTCTAAATGCATATTAGTTTATTAAAGGAAGGGAAATAACCCCTAGCTTCTCTCAGAGATACTCAAAAGTGTCTTTAGGAAGATCCTTTGTAAATATATCCACAATCTGATCTTTTGTTGGAACATACTCAAGCTTCACTTCATTCTTCATGACCTTCTCTATGAAGAAATTATACCTGATAGATATATGGTTCATTCTCGAGTGCATCACATGATTCTTCAAAATGTTAAGTGCACTTGTATTATCATAGAAGATAGAAATAGGATCATCATATAGCACTATGATAACCTTCAATGCTTGTTTCATCCATAACACTTGTGTATAATAAGATGCAGTAGCAATATAATTAGCTTCAACAATAGACAAAGAGACTAAATCTTGCTTCTTACTCAGCCATGCCACAAGCCTACATCCAAGAAAGAATGAACCACCACTTGTACTATTTTTGTCATTTGTACATTTGGCCCAATTTGTATCTGTATAGGAACTAAGTGTAAACTTAGTATCTTTAGGATACCATAATCCATAATTTAGAGTTCCATTCAAATACCTAAATATTATTTTAATTGGAGTAAAATGTGTTTCCTTGTGATCTTCTTGAAATATAGCTACAAGGAAAACCACATGCATAATATTTGGTCTAGTAGTAGTCAAATACAGTAGTCTACCAATCATAGATCTATACTTGCTCTAATCAGCCTTAGGTGAATCATCTTTACCCAAATTGCAACCGGTCACCATAGGAGTACTTACTAGTTTCAAACCATCCATCCCAAACTTCTTCAACATATCTCTCACATACATATACTATGAAATGAAAATTCCTATTTTTGTTTGATTAATCTGTAGTCCATGAAAGAAATCCATCTCCCCAAAGATAGGCATTTCAAATTATTTTTGCATCTCTTCCATAAACATCTTGGACATCTTTTCATTTCCTCCAAAGATAATGTCATCAACATATACAACTACAATCAATATTTTGTCATTTTTCAGTCTTGAAGTCCAAATTATTGTCTGCCATACCTTTGTTAAATCCTTGGTAACTCAAATACTTATCTAATATTGCATACTAGGATCTAGGAGTGTTTGTAAATCCATATAAAACTTTCTTCAATATACACACCATATCTAATTGTTCTATTAATTGAAATCCTTCTGGTTTTTCCATGTAGACCTCTTCTTCTAGCTCACCATTCAAAAATTCTAACTTGACATCCATATGATAGACTTTCAAATTATTATAAGTAGTTAATGGCAAGAAAATACTTATAGCTTCCATTATTGCTATTGGGGAAAAATTATCTTGAAAATCTATGCCTTCGACTTGTGAGTAGCCTTTACACACAAGCCATGCTTTGTTTCTGACAACTTTCCCATTCTCATTCAATTTATTTATGAAACCCATTTCCATCCAATGATAATTTTTTTTTCTAATCTTGGGACCAATTCCTAAGTTTTATTCTTCCCAATCTACAATATTTATTTCTTTGCTTCCTTCCAATGTTTATTCTTACATGCTTCACTTACTGACTTTGGCTCAATCTCAAAGAATAAGCATAAATTTACTTCAGTAGCAACTTTGCTTCCAGTTAACACACCTTTTGTCTTGTCACCAATAATTTGATTTTCTAAACAACTCATCTGAACATATTTTGGTGTCCTAGGGAGCATCATCAAAGGATATTATTCTCTTTCACTCTTTTATTCTACCTTTTTTGTTCATCTTTATCATGTTCTTCCATAATTTCTTCTATTCTTGCACAATCATGTTCATTAGACACATATCCATCAATATCAAAAGAATTCTTCACTTTTTCGTCAAGCTTCACATTCGATCTTTCTACAATCTTCCTTAGTCTTTTATTGAAACATCTATATGCCTTGCTTTTGGTAGAATATCCAAGAAATATTCCTTCATCACTTCTTGTATAAAACTTTCCCAAAGTTTCCTCATCCCTTCTGATATAGCATTTGCTTCTTAATAACTTGAAATATTTAACCGTAGGAATTATTCCATACCATAACTCATAGGGATTCTTTTTATTGTTTTCTCTTTCCTGAATTCCATTGAATACATATATAGCAATGTGAATAGCTTCTTTCCAATAAACTTCTGGTAATTTAGCTTTAGTGATCATTGACCTAGCAACCTCTTGAACTATTCTATATTTCCTTTCAACAATTCCATTCTGCTAAGGATTTCTTGGAGCAGATAACTTTCTCTTTATTCCATGCACTTCAAAAAACATATTGAACTCATGGGAGGTGAATTCTCCATATTTATAAGATCTCAAGCATTTTCTCTTCAAATTTACTTTATTTTCAACCATAGCCTTGAATGCCTTGAATCTATCTAATGCATATGATTTCTCTCTTAGAAATGTAACCATTGTATATTTAAAACAATAATCAATTAAAAGCATAAGCACCTTTCACCAAGTAGACTTTTCACTTTCATAGAACCACAAAGATCTGTATGAACCAAATCCGATATTCTAGTAGTAGATTTTTCTCTTGATTTGTAATGATTTCCTGTTTTCTTCCCAAATTGACAATTCCTGCAATATCATTTATAGGCTTTGTAATTCTCAGTAGATATCTCATGGTCTAAACAACACTAATCCTTACTAATTTATCAAAATTCATGTGACACATTCTCATGTTCCATAACCAACTATCATTTATCTGAGTCATAAAACATTTTCCATTAGCACCCTTAAACTGATAAATATTTCATTCAGATTTCTTTCCTATAGTAATCAATGTTCTGAATCTTTTCCAGATCTCGTACTTCTCATCCTTAAACACAAGATCATATCCTATTATGCACATCTAACCAACGCTCAATAAATTATGCCTTAAAACCTTAACATAATAAAGATCATCAATATGATGCTTTCCATCAAAACTTAACGAACCTATCCCATATATTTTAGCACCATTATCATCTTTGAACTTAACCATAACTCCATATTTCTCAAGTTTCACAAACTTACTCTTATCACCAGTCATGTGATGTGAGAAACCATTATCAACTATCCATTTGAAAGTTATTTTCTTGTTGTAGACACCGAAAACGTAACCCTTCTAATTTTTCTATCTTGTTTGGGCCCTCCTTGTGATTTTGGCTTAATCGTGCCTTGACTTAGTGTTGTAATGTGGATAACACATTCACATTAGGTCTTGGGACCCTATGAATTAAAATAATTCAAGTGGTACCTTACTCAAGTGTTGTGAAGTGTTGTAATAGACTGTCATGCTTTTCTAGGGCCTTATTAATAAATTTCACTTAAACAACCTCTTTTTATCATTTAAAAAGGCTTATTTCAAAGTGTTGTAACAACCTTTCACACTTCTCTAGTATTTTCATTAATAATCAAACCTTTGTTATGCTTTAATTGGCCCCTTTTTTACACTTACGAGCCTTAATTAAGTGTATTTTTGAAAATAATCTCGATAAACAACATTTAAAATACTTAATTTCTAACACCCACTTAAAATGCCTAAGTGGGACCCATTCACCACTATGGATGAATGAGTCCCCTTTGGCACAAAAATCAAAATAATTTCAAATTTTTTGTAGGTTATTATTTTCTAAGATTTAAGGTTGGACTGTGATGTGGTATTTTTGGGAAACATTGCATAGTCAAGTATAAATATAAGGTTTTTCAACTCATTTCAGCCCCTCCTAATTTTCTAATCAATTTAACAAACAATCAAGTGATTTAGCATCCAAGCATTTTGTCTACAAGAGCATTCAAGTACTTTGGAGTCATTACTTGCATGTCTTCAGATTTCTACTTTGAGGGTTTTGTGAGTTGTAGTATTGCATGTTGTTCATTCATCATTATCTTTCCATATTTCATTTAGTTTCATTTTCAAGGGTTTAATTACCAAATCGGGGCTTGACCAAGGAAAACACCTTTTCACTAACCCTTAACAATTTTTTCCTCTCTTTGCATGTGTTTTGACATATTTCAATGTCTTTTGCATTGGAATCTCAAGGATTTGTTCTTGAGTTGAACAATGTGAAATGATATTCCTCTTCCTTCATTTCCCCTTTTTAGTGTGGAGTAAGTATGTTGTGCTTTCCATTTCCATTGTTCACATTTTGGTGAACCTAACTTTTGAACATCATATTTGTGATTTAGAGTGCATTTTCATCCCAAAAATAGCTTACTTTAGCATTGCATTGCATCGTTTAATTTGCATTGTAGGGTTTCCAAATTTGTATTAGTGAAAAATCTCATCTAGCTTGCATTCTTTCATTTCATCTCATTAAAAATTATTAAAATTCTACATTTTCATATCATATTTGCATCAAAAAACATAAAAAAGCATAAAAACCAATTCAAAATTCTGACGATTTTTAAAAAAATCACTACTTAGACTCATTCACCACCCTAGGCAACTTAGTCTAGTTGCATATTTTTTTAGTGCATTTTATATCATTTTCAATCCATTCTCTACATTTCCATTTTCTATTGTTACCTTTTTGTTTCTATTTCCAGATTTGTTGTCTCATTCAATTTCTTGCATTTAGTTTTCTTTCACTCATTTTCAACATGGATATGTGTTTTAATAAGCTTTGGATGTCATAAAAATCCTTAGTTGATATGTCAAGCTATTCCTTTGCAACTAATCCTAATGAAATTGAACTTACTCATTCTTCTTAAAATCCTCATGATGTGGACATCACTGTAGAAGATGATGATAGCATGAACAAGTTCCTAAATTATTTCCTTGACAACCTTGAAGCTAATGCTTCCTTTTATCCATCCATGAAACAACAAGACCTTCCTACAATACCACCTCCTGAGATGTTTGGTTACTTACATCTTGAAACAAAAGTTGAACATCAATTCCCTACACAAGGTGAACCTAGTTCTTCTAGACAAACAAACACTCAACCATTTTATGATAACAAAGTAACAAACACTCTGATCAACCTTGAAGAAACATATGGAAAGAGCTTTACAAATTTGAGAAAATAGGGATGTGACACAACAAATGAACATGGAATTCATCAAATTTTAGAGCAAAATTCAAAAGATGAAAACACAATGTGGTTAGGATATCTAGATTCCTCTCATAACAACAAGCCTCTAAGAGAATATCTAAGACTTCGTGATGATGGCATGGTGATATTTGATTCCCCTCTTGATATGAATTTCCTCCTCCCTAGAGAGAAACTCTTGCTTAATAACAATAACAAGGAAGCAAGGATCCTAGTGGATCCTCCTCCTTGAATTAGAGAAAAGGGTGAATCTAACAAACACAAGAGGCCATACAAGTTACAAAAACTAAAGTTTCCTCTCTGTCCACCACTTGAAAGTGAAAAGATATTACAAATAATTTTAAACAAAGGACTCATACTGTTACCACCTATGAGTAGGCTGGTGATATACCCTAAAGATACTAAAGTTCCACATTGTGTATATCATCACATTCTTGGACATAGTTATGATGAGTGTCGTACATTGAAAGAAATATTGAGCAAGTATCATTTTGATAGTGATAATTGCTATCTAGTGATCATATAAAATACTCTCCTATTCCTTGTCATGTAATAGTTGTAGAACATTCCGTTCTCACTATTACATGACCTTTCCCATCACCTACCTCAGCTCATTCTTTCCTTGCACCCAGTGGGAGAAAGAAGTTGATAGCCTTGTTCTAGTAATGCATTTTTTCATTGTCCCTTAGCTATGTTATTTTCCTTCCACTTATATAGAATGAGATTGGGAGGCAGATGACTTGCTTAACGGTTAACTCACATTTTCCTTACTATTCTTTTGCATTTTATTTTTCTTTTGTGTGCTTGCATGTGCCTAATGTGATCCCCCATGATGTTATGTTTAATTTTCTCTCTTTGTGACATTCCTCTATTTGTACCTTCATTCTTCTCTATGTTGTGCATTGCTTTCTCCTTTTCAATTTTTTTTTCTTGTGTTTTCCTTTTGGGGATGATGCAAGGCATTGAGACATTCATCTCTATTTCATGTTGACCTAAAAGGCTTTTCTTTTTCTTTTCCTTTTCTTTTTCCTTTTTCTTGTGTTCTCATTTTTGGGATGACACAAAGCATTGAGACATTCTTGTCTCCTTCATGTTGACCCAAAAGCTTTTCCTTTTTATTTTTCCTTTTTCTTTTTCATTTGTCTTGTGTTTTCTTTTTGGGGATGACACAAGGTATTGAGATATCCATGTCTCCTTCATGTTGACCTAAAAGCTTTTCCTTTTTATTTTTTATTTATCTTGTGTTTTCCTTCTTGGGATGACATAAAGTGTCATGACACCCTATGCCTCTTCCATGTTGACCCAAAAAAAAATTCTTTATTTTCACTCTCTAACAAACATTGCAACAAAGAACATACTAAGCCCAAATCAACAAATCCCTTATGTGTTTGGTTTTTTCATTTTTGGGGCAACCCATGCTTTCTTTTATTTTTCCTTTCCTTCACATAACTCAACCTTACTTGGAAATATATGACTTGGCATAGGGCTTTCCAAATTGGCTCTCATGTTTTTCTTCTTCTTTTCATTTTTCCTAATAAAGGACATCACACCCAATGTCATCCACAAAGAGTAATGCCAATGTATGCCCCCACTTTAAAATAATTTCTCACACTACGATGTGTAGAAATTCCTTTAAAGTGGGGGCATACATTTGCATTATTCTTTTGCATTTTTTCTTTTCTTGGTTCTTAGTGCAATCTTCTTACTTCATACAGTGCATTTTGTCACTTTGTGGATGAAATTGGATGTGATGTCCTTCATGGGAATGATCTATATTAGAATATTACATTCCTCTTGGTGGCTTGATGTGGTGCACTACATCCCCTAAGTTGCAAATTTTATATTCTTTGATTGATCCTCTCTTGGAGACATTAGGCACAATGTTCCCTAAGTTAAATACCTTGCATGAAATAAGTAAGACTCCTTTGAGCACTCTTTTCTTGTTGCATTTTACATTTTGTTATATGGCCACCTTGCATAACATAGCTTGTATTCCTATGGATCCATCACATTTTTTCATGAGCTCCAAGCATACAAAGTTTTGCTTGTCTCATGAAGCTTGAAAAGTCATTTTTCTTTTTGTGGCACCTTATTAAATTTATCAGGAGGTATAACTTTAGTATGGTTGAGTGGGAAGCCCATTCCAAGGCATGAATTTACCCATAGCCACCTACATTTGTGTGAGTGCATACTAGCCATAGTTGTATGTTTCTCACCTTTCAAGCCTTCTCACTTATCGAAAAACCATGAGTTCCATCACCTCAGACTGAGTATGCATTTTTCAAAAAAATAGCCTAGATCTGATCCATATCGTGTTGGACAAACAGTTGAAGCTTGATCCAATTCTTTCTTTTTATTTTTCCTTTTTCTCTCTTTCATCTTAGGAATTGTGTGCTTGTGCTTTGTCATTGTTCTTGACATCATGCATGTTCCCTTTTTTTCTTATGTTGGTTTGTCATGATATCTTGATCCTAGCGGCTTGATCACCCCTCTTGATCATTGTTGTCCCATCTTGCTAGAATTGGTTTAGGAGAACCCCTCTTGATGCACATTGGTCTAATTTAGTGTGAGCTTGAAGCAAGTTCATCCTCTCACTAAAGTGGGGGCTAAATTTGGACACTGAAAAAGTAACCCTTCTACTTTTTCTATTTCATTTGGGTCCTCCTTGTGATTTTTGCTTAATTGTGCCTTAATTTAGTGTTGTAATGTGGAGAACACATTCACATTAGGTCTTGGTCCCCTGTGAACTAAAAGAATTCAATAGTACCTTACTTAAGTGTTGTGAAGTTTTGTAACACACTTTCACACTTTTCTATGGCCTTATTTATAAATTTCACTTACACAACCTCTTTTTATCATTTACCAAGCCTTATTTCAAAGTTTTGTAAAGTTTTGTAACAAACTTTCATGATTTTCTAGGATTTTCGTCAATAATTGGACCTTTCTTATGCTTTAATTGGTCCCATTTTACACTTACATGCCTTACTTAAGAGTATTTTTGAAAATAATCCTTATAAACATCATTTAAAATAATTAATTTCTAACACCCACTTAAAATTCCTAAGTGGTATCCATTCACCACTAGGGGTGAATGAGTTCCCTTTGGCACAAAAATGAAAATAATTTCAATTTTTTTGTGGGTTATTATTTTCTAAGATCTTAGGTCGGCCTGTGATGTGGTATTTTTTAGGAAATATTGCATAATAAAGTATAAATATAAGTTTTTTCAACTCATTTCACCCTCTCCTAATTTTCTAATCAATTTAACAAACAATCAAGTGATTTAGCATCCAAACATTTTGTCTACAAGAGCATTCAAGCACTTTGGAGCCATTACTTGCATGTCTTTAGATTTCCACTTCAAGGGTTTTGTGAGTTGTAGCAATGCATGTTGTTCATTCATCATTCTATTTTTAAATTTCATTTCATTTCATTTCTTTTCATTTTCAATGATTTAATTACCAAACTGGGGTTTGACCAACACAAACCCCTATTCACTAATCCTCAAATTTTTTTCCCTCTCTTTGCATTTTTTTGCAGGTCTTGTTTATAGATTTGTCAAAGAGGAGGGTTGGAAAAGTTGTCAAAACCCTAAAAGAAGCTTGGAGAACACCTATAGGATAAATTCTGCAATTTCAAATCTGAAAACTTGTCATGAGTAGAAGTGCAGACCGAGAGCTACAAATTCCTCCTTTGAATTTATCAAAAATCTAGAAGTGGACTGATACACCATCAGTGGTGTATAAGTCCCATTGCCAAGCCCAAACAAAGATTTTTGTAGTTTTGAGTACCCAATTGTCTGAAACATGTTTTAACAGAATCTTCCTGAAATAGGACTAAGTCGCACAACTTAGTGTATGATTCCTAGTTGGCTTCAACAATGAATTCTCTAGGATTTCAAAGCTCCATTCCATCCTATTCTAGTCTTCAAGTGCACACTTTTGATTTCATAATTTTATGTTATAGTTTGTTTGCATTTCTAGGTCATTTTGCATATCACAATGTATTTTCAAACATCTTACCTTTTCTTTGTTTTTCATTTGTAGTCAGTCTTATTTATCAATCTCTAGCCTTAAGGACTATCCTCTTTGATAGATTTCCATCTATTTTACATTGTAATCTCAAGGATTTGTTCTTGAGTGTGAACATTGCAAAGTCATATTCCTCTTCTTTCATTCCAACTTTTTAGTGTGGACTAAGGTTGTTGTGCATTCTATTTCCATTGTTCACACTTGTTTAGCATGCAAGGTAGAGATAAGCATACCTTCATTTTTCTCCTTCTCCTTCTCTGGAGGACTTTCCTTTATCTATTTTTCAGAATTAGTAAAAGTAGGTTCATCCTTAAAATTGCCATGAACAAGAATTCATTATCATCTGGATCTTCATATTTTGAATCTTCATATGAAATAATAGCATTCTCATTTACATAGTAAGCTTTTTTAATCTTCTTTCCTTTATTTTCTTTCTCATATCTTTGTTTATTCTTTTTAGTTATTTCTGAACACTTTGTAGCATAGTGACCAATTTCTCCACAACTAAAGCACTTAAAGGGAAATTTACCTTCATACTTATTGGAGCCTTTTCTCATTCTTCTTATAAAGTTATCTTTGATTTTATCAATTTTTTCTTCATCCAGATCTTTATTTTTTGTAGCTTTGAAATTAGTCTCTATTTTGCCTCCACTTCTTACATTTGGCTTCCTCATCTCATAAGATGTCAAGAATCCTAGTAGTAGATCCTTAGTACAAGTCTTATAATCTATAGTCTGCTCAATAGCACTTACCATTTCACTGTAAGCATTAGGAAGAGTTCAGAGAATCTTCTTTACAATCCTAGTTTCATCTATAGTAATTCCAAAAGATCACATTCTAGCCACTGCCTCATCCAATCTCTATACATAAAATTTAACATTTTCATCTTCAAACATATGTATAAGATCAAATTGTGTTTCCAAATTCTGTAAGTTTTCCTCTTTTACCCTTTCATCACCATCATGTGCTTCTTCTAAAGCATCCTAGACTTCCTTAGATGTCTTCATGTTCTAAACCTTAATCAACTTGGAATGTACCAAACTATTCTTCAAGATGAACTTTTCCTTGTTATTCGCTTCATGTGCTTTGATTTCTTTAGGTGTACTTAGACCATTAGCAAGAGAAGTGTAGGGATTATTATAAGCTTTCTCTACATCATATCCACAATACTCCAAATATTATTCCATCAATACTTTCCAAATACCATATTTAGTTCCATCAAACCTCGTATAATCAAAGACCATTTTTCTAGCCATCTCAGAATTTCCTCCAGTGGTTAAGATCTTCACCAAGGAACCAAGCTCTAATACCAATTGATGAATAGGACAACTCAGGAGGGGGGTGAATTATTTGTCACAAATTATAACCTTCAATTCAATTACCAAAACTAACACATAAATAGATTAAATGATTAACCATCAAATGACAATGCACAAACACAGTAACACCAAATTTACATGGAAAACCCAAAGAGGGAAAAACCACAATGAGGATTAACTCACACTATAGAGAATATCAAAACCGATTACAAAAAGGCTCATTTCTTGATATAAGGCTCACTATTTACAATAAGACTCACTGTCCACGAGGATACAACCCGGAGATACAAAAGAGGACAAAGAAGACTTGTTATAGAGAGACAAAAATCCCAATGCAACAAAGGATTCCACCACAATCACTAATCAACTTGCATGAATGATAGAGCTGGCCTTCTACTCACCATATTTGAAAACCCAATGTTAAGCTTCACACTAGTCAACCACACACTTAACTCACACACTTTTAGAATAGAATCAAATTCATGTATGCTCTTTCACTTATATTCCTTGTTTTCTTATGTATAACTTGTATTGCTAGCTCATTCTGTATTTATACTATCTCCAACCTTGAAAAGATACAAAGTCATCCAACCAAATTCAAATTCAAATTAGGATGGCGCGAAACATCCTAAGGTGGAATTAGAATGAGGACAACCCAAACACGTGATTCACTAGGACCCGTAATAGATCCAACATCCTTCATCAAATTCAAATATAGTGCTTAACACATGGTCAACCCAACCAATGTAAAACACATAGAATGATTAAGCTTGATACTTCCAAAAACAAAAAATATCTTCAATGCAAGAAGAACATATTTTATCTAAACCCTCAAGTCAAAATACTTCATCAAAGACAAATACAAACCAACAAAATTTCTCCCAGATCTTAGCCAGTACATAGACAAACATAGCTCACAATTGGTGAACACAACTCAATCTTCACAAAGAACCAATAGTCAAGAATATGGATATAGCAACTTTCAACAACATTGACTAACATATCTGAATTTCATGAACACAAGGGAAAATATTAGAGAAACATATGAATACCTACTATTAGGTCTCAAAAACACTAGCTGGAAAACATTAAGAGGTTGCTAGGCTCTTGGTAAATTTTAGGCTAACAAACAAGGCCAAATGGTGTATTTGAACATTCTTCTCTTTAGGCTCTACCAGACCTAGGCAAGTGTACCTATGCAAATGAAGCAAACTTAAACTATATGTTTCCTATTTGAGCAATCTATCCACAATGGAAATTGGGAGTGCAGAGATGCAAGCCTAATTTTGTATAAATTATAAAAGAAATATCAAGGTGAAGTTCATTAATATTTTTAGTCAATAGATGTAAGGTTTTGAAAATGGATTTGATAAAATTTAGTGATGAAATCGGTAAATCCAGTGCCTTTTTGGGTAGATGGAGTCAAATGAAGATCTAGGATGAATGAATTGTATTGGTTGTAACTCAAACTATTTGGCACACTTATGCTGGCTTATATCTTGTATAAATGTGCAGGAAAATGATTGAAAAAGTCTACTTATCCAACTAACACAACTAGGTTACTTATGATTTATCAAAAGGATGTTATTCCTTCCTTGAAGGAACCAATTGAATAAATCATGCAGGAACAACAAATGATACCAAATTGGAGACAAAAGGCAATCCTAATTATATAGCTCTTCTTACTGACCCAAATAATATTTTTAGATTAGTGTGATTGACTAGAAGATGTTTTAAATATTTTAAAGAAATGAATTAATCACACCACACAAGAACAACAAATGTGCCTTGATAAATTGAATATATCCTTGATACACCAAATTAAAGAATAAGGAAATAATAAGTTGGAGACAACCAAATAATTGTATATTTTCAACAAAAAATTGATACCAATATGAATCCATAGAATCAAAGCTCTTTCATTGACTTCCTCAAAATTATTCTTGCAACATAGTCTTTTGAAATGTAATTAAACATTATGGAACTCTTCTACTATCTATCTATTATCCCTATTCACTTCCTACTATCTTCCTATCATTATGTATCTGAATTATATATTAAAACTTTGAAGATGATGCACCCCTTCATGAATGTCTTTTTGAAACTAACAACAACTTACAATAATTAAACATAAACAATTAGGCTCTAGCAAGCCACAAATGGATTCTAGTAATATGATCTAAATAACCTTGTCTTAAGTGAGTATCAGTATCTTCTTTTGTGTTTCTCACAATGATCTCCATGGTTACCATTTTCTCCAAGTTCTAAAATGATTCATCCAGTGTTGATTCTTCACTTTTGGCTATTTCTAAGGCTTTATGCAATATCATCTTGCATTATCTTGTCCACTTGTCCTGACCCTTTCGCTGCCAATCTTGAAAATTTTTCTTTCTTATTCTTCTTTCAATTAGATAATATCTATACAATGTACATCTGTGTGGCCATTAATGTCTAGCTCTGAACATGAATGTCATAGGCTTTTTGAATTTCTCAATGTCATATTGAATAATTATATCTGTGAGACTTGTTCAAACTCTAGACGATCTATGTATTTGAACCAAACTAAATGTTAATTAGATAGAGGTTATTCTTTTGATCATATTTCATGGGTAGGAAGATCAAATAATTTTCCTACCAATGTTGAATAATTGGCCTTTCATTTGTTTTTTAATCCATATCACTTTCGGGAAGAGATTTTTGAAGTCAACTAGATATGAAAGTTGTCACCAAGTGTCACTCTGATGAACTTTGATCCATTCATATTATCATCAACATGAGAACAGGAATCACTAAGGGATTTGAAAGTTACTCTGATGTCATTAGTCTCCCCAACGTGTTTCTTTCATTGCCCTCTTCATTCAAATGAATTATCAAGACTCTTTCCAAAATTTATTTCATTGGTGTAACATATGAAGTCAAAAGGAAAATAAAAATTCAATTTTATAGTACATGTCTCCCCAACATTTTTCCATTTGTCTTATTAGTGAGATGAAATGATTTTCTTATTGATGAGGGTCTATCAACATGACATACATTCTTGGGATGACTTGAGGATTTTACTCTGATAGTATTGTTGTTGTCGATAACCTTTTCTCGGTGGGACAATAGGCCTTTTCTTCCCAAATATGTATCCTCCAAAGTTGTTGATTGTTGTGATATGGTTGACCTTATTCTAATATACAATAAATGCTAAAATTGAGTGGCTATGACTTATGGATCAGAGAGACATGTACCTAGTCCTATCGATATGAATTGTTTATTTAGAAGCTCTTACTCAATGATGACCAAAGGGATTTTTGGCGTATCAAAAGGTCAAGTCTGATGGGATCAATGGTGAATATGGCATGTTAAATGGATTATAACAATTTGTTTTGTTCTCTACACTTAAAATGTGGCAACCTTGTGGGGTTCATGAATGTAGGCTATTAAAAGCGTGAATTTTTTTATAGTCCCAATAGTGGCTCTGACTGGGGATGTATACCCCTTGTGGGTATATCAAGAATTCAGATCACTAGAAGAGAAGACCAAGTGGCTTGTGATATGGGATGGAAATGGAAATGAGTGAAAATGATATGAAGTCCTATACAACTATGCATGAAAAAGATTTATTTTAGAAGGTTATCCAAGAGTTGTCCATGCACTAGCAATCCCTAACCTTCACCTATTCTATTGGGCATGGAAAGTTTTAAGAAATGAAATGCTTCAAGAATTTTCCATGCACTAGAAATTCTTGTTCTTCTTCTGTCGTGTTCTATAGATAATATGAATCTTCTTCAACTTTTCCAACGATGACAAATAGTCCTAACCATAGGGCCTCAAATTTTCTATTCTTTCCTTTATCCCAATTCCTAGCATTCCACATGAGAACCATGTCATTTATTTCAAATTTTCTATTCTTTGTCCTTTTATCATACAAGTATTTTATCTACAGTTGTTTCTTCATATTGTGTTGTGCTTGATTTCTAACTTCATCAAGTTCTATCAATTCTTCCATCCTCTCCTCCATAGGTTTAGGGATGTCTAAGTCCTCTTGCAAGATGAACCTACTCATTGGTAGTAGATTATGTAAAGGGAGCCTAGCTTGAGCCCTATACACAAGTTAAAAGGGAGACTTTCCAATAGCCTTCTTCACAGTGATCCTCTCTTCCCATAAGGCTAATTTTAACTCAAAATACTAGGCCTTCTTATTGTTGTCCAACATTCTCTTTATGATTTTTAGGATAATTTTGTTACTGGATTCAACTTGTCCATTCACCTATGGATGATAAGGAAAAGAATATGAGATGATTATTCCATAAGACTTGAAAAATTCCTTGAACTCATCAGATCTAAAACACATTCCATTGTCAGTTATAATTTTTGTAGGTACACCAAATTTAGTGATAAAGTTTTCCATCAAGAATTTTATCACAACTCTACTGGTTGCTTTATTAGTAGGCACAACTTCCACCCATTTTGTAAAGTAGTTAGTGGCTACTAATATTCATATATATCATCCACTAGATTTTTCTCCAATTTCTCCTATAAAATCGATTCCCCATTGGTGGAATGGAGACTTAACCTCCATAGGTCATAGAGACAACAACCCTTGATACTTCAATTTTATGGAAAAAATTTTACATGCCTTACATTTTCTAGTATAGTCATGTACATCATCGGTATTGGCATGGTGTGTTGGTTTAAAGGTGGCATTGTTGTTCTTGCCACCAAGGTTCAAACCCCGTTGGGGTGGTATTGTTGAATGGTTGTATTCTGGTTCATAGCTCCAGTCAAAAGCGTTTACCCCTTGAATAAAAAAAAAAAGTATAGTCATGTACATCATTGAAAACCTTCTAAAGGCCAATAGTACCCTTCCCTTAATATTTTATGAGTAGTTGTTTTTGCTGAGAAACTCCCCCCACATTTTCCTTCATTCATATCCTTCAAGACATGCCTCGCTTGATGCTCATCTAAGCACAACAATAGAACACCATCCCTATTTTTCTAGTAGAGGTCACCCTTCATGAATACATATTTTGAGGCATGCAACTTGAGTGTCCTTTTTTGTTGTCATCAAACCCTTCCAGAAATTTCAAATGTTTAAGATAGTACACAATATTAGTCTACCATGATGTGTGCTCAATACTAGTGACCATATTTTATTCATTTCCCACATTGCATACTTGGGAAACTTCTAAATTTGTTTCAACCATCAATTTGGCCAATCTTTGTCCTCTTACAAGGTTACTAATCTAAAACTCAATATCAAACTCCTAGATTTTGTTTATCTACCAACTTCTATTCCCTGTTGTTTCAATTTGTACAAATACATCTTTAACATCAGTGTTAGGCACATAAGCTATACATTTTTCTCCCACTAGATATGGTCTAAATTCCTTGACAACTCCTACCAATGCATAGGCTTGTTTCTCCACAATATCATATTTCAATTCTGCATTTTGGAGGGATTTTTTAAAGAAGGAGACTGGATACACATGCCCTTCATCATTCTTTTGGAACATCACTATAGCAACTGTGTGATAAGATGCAAATGAAAAGATTTGGAAAGGTTTTTTGAAATCTGGAGATTTCAATACTGAAGCTTATTTGATTGTTGTATTTATGGATATGAACACATCTATAGCTTTAGCCATCTAATCAATCTTTCCACCTTTCCTTAGCATCTTTGATATTGGCTTTACTATCTCAACAAATTTTGATATGAATCTTCTTACAAAATTGATTTGTCCAAAGAAGGATTGAATAGCCTTAACTATCTTGGGGATAGGTATCTTATTAATGGCCTCCACTCTTTCGGGATCAATCCTTACTCCTTCCTTAGAAACTATATGCCCAATTAGCTTCCCTTTTGTTATTGCAAAATGACATTTTTCAGGATTGAGGGAGATGCCATATTCCAATGCTTTCAGAAATATTTTTTCAATGTGAGCCACATGATCCTTTGCCTTCTTGGAATATGCAATCAAATAATCCTGGTAGACTACTATTATCACATTAATAAGGTTAGAAAAAGCAACATCCATGGCCCTTTGGAATGTTGCACCAACATTTGTGAGTCTGAATGGAATCCTAACATAAACATATGTTCCCCGTGGTGTAATGAAGGCTATCTTTTATTGTTCTAATTCTTTAACCTTCATGTGGTTATAGCCAAAAAATACATCCATCATGAACACTAACTCATAGCCTGTGACCCTTTGTAGCATAGCTTCCATGTTTGGAAGTGGGTAATTTGCCTTGAGAGAAGATACATTCAAGTTCTAGAAGTCTACACAAAGCTTTATATCTCAATTTTTCTTTCTGATTGGTACTAGATTGGAGACCCAAGATGAATGTCTAATCGGCTTGATAATTCCTCCTTCCCTAAGCTTCATAAGGTCTTCATACATTTTGGGTTCCAAAGTAGGGTTTATGGGTCTTTGTTTTTTCCTAAATGGTTTAGCATTTTGCTTCAATGGGATCTCAAGTTGAAAAAAATATTCTCTATATGATTTAAGATCCTCATAAGACCATGCAAAAATGTGCTTGTATTTCCTTAACAATGCAATCAGCATTTTTCTAATTATTAGACTTCTCTTCTTTTTGATGTATACCCTTTTCGGTACCAATTCAGTCCCCAAGTTGATCTCTTCAACTTCTTCCATTTTTATTGGTGTTTGTTTTGTGAGAGAATGATCATTTCCATCAAAAACTCTTTCTAGTGCCACAAATCCCTTAGGAAGTTTTTTAGTTTTTAGTTGCACAATTTTTTTTCTGAACACAGTCTATTTTCCATCTACTTCTTCCACAAATGCATTAAAATCAATCTCCTGGGCTTCATACTGATAAATGCAATGTAGAAACTTGATGAGATCAGTGCCATCATTGAAAACTTTCCAACTATAGATGTTATCAGGCATGGCAAGTATTATTTTGAATTCAACTTGAGACACTCTGACCAGGGTGATATCATCTTGTTTTAGAGATATGTTGGCTAAAATGTTTTCCATCAAGTTCTTGGGCCTATCTATCCATTCAATAAAAAAGGCATCGAATAGTTCAATTGTTTCCCACACAACATTTCTATCTTGTTTTAGCCTTTTATTTTTTGTAGCATATTTTGATATGATCTGTGAAATGATCAACTCAGAGTCTCCAAGAACAATTAGTAGTTTGATTTTGTGTTTGAAATCTATATTCAAACTAATTAGCAGTGCTTCATATTCCACTATGTTATTTGTGCATTCAAATGTTAGAAAGAATGAATACTTGAATGTAGTACCCTCAGGTGAGATAAAAAATACTCCTCCATTTCCTTCCTAACCACATGCTCCATCAAAATACATCTTCCATACATCATGTTGATTCTTGGAAACATGCTTATCAATTGGATTAGTATTCATTGGTTTAGACTGGGAAGGCTCTATTATGAAATTTCCTAAATCCACATCACAAAAGTAGTTTAATTCATTTTGAGCGACACAATCCACAATCTAATTCACCCTTGTCTCTCTATATAGCTTGACCTCTTCACCATTTACTAGTATTGTGGCATAGGACAAGTCAAATTGCACATTTCCTCCAACTGTTGTGGTCCATTGTCTTGACAAGAGTATCCCAAAATGAGGAGGTGTATCAATTACAATTATATCAATATTATAAGTTACCTATGGATAAGCAACCAAATTCACTTCTACATCTTTCATAATTGCTACCATTGGGACAAGCCTATTAGCCATAGCATAGAATTTACCACCAGTAGTGTCTACCCACATTCCAAGCTATTTCATGACTCCTACTAGTATGATGTTGATAGCAACACCTGAATCTATCATATAGTTTCTCAGCAATTTGTTATTTATGAGTAGCATAGTAAAGAATGGATCAATTTGTGGAGGAATCACTAATGCATCACCAAGACAAAATTTAGGAACCTTTATTTCTACCTGCTTGTTGTTACTAATCTTAGTGGTCTCTTTATTCTCAAAGTTTGTAATTCAATTAGTTCTATTAGATATTAGTTGAATAGCACTATCCCTATACTCTTTTATTTTCATCATTTCTAGTAATGGCACAGACATCTTTACCTGGGATAAGGCCTATGTGAAGTCGAAAGAGGTATTTTCTATTTTGGTTATCTTCTTTTGTTCCAATGGATCTCCTTTTCTCTCCTCTTTTTCTCTTTTGTTTGTTTCATTAGACTCCTACTTGTCTTTAGTTAGCTCCTTATTTTATTTGTTGGGATTGTTTTTGTTCATTTTTATTTAGTTCCTTATTTTCCATCCTTTTTTGTTTTTCTTGTGCCGCTTCTTTTTCTTTCACAAATACTCCTCTTGGAGCACCTGCATCTATATTTATTGTTTTGTTTCTAAGCCTATAGTTACTTTTCGCTTGCTCTACTACAACAATAGTTAATTATTTTATCTCTTCCTCTATAGGCCTCCTTATTCTGTGTTTACTTGACTGATATGGTGAACAAGGAGGATATGATTCATCATTGCTTTCATCATAATAAAAAAAGACTTACTGTTTTACCATATGAATATTGTACCTTTGGTTATCAACATCATACTCATAGCCTTCTTCTTCTGGAGATGAATACCTATGCTCAATTGAATGGAGGGTGTGAGAGGTTAAATATATTGTATGATCCTATTCTTCATTGTCCACTAGTATTTCTTCTTCTTGTATTGATTGAGCTACAACACAATGATCAAGGGAATGTGGTAGCTTGCAGACTTGACACCCAAGATTATTGTTGACCATGTATGCTCCCCTCTTTTTTAAGGGATTAGGAGTCTCCTTATTCTTAGGCTTATCAATTATGGGCTTTCCATCCTTCCATTTTGTGTTGTATGGCATATCATGCAACCTTGGTATTTAATTTATGTATGTATTCTCTTGCCTATTGTAAGGATTGTAAAATTTTTGGGGAACCCTGAGATTATCTTTCTTACCAATCATCCCAATAGCCTTTATGTTGTTCTCAATAGTCAATGTCATTTTGTGTGATTCAATTAGACTTCTAGGGCACCTATTTCTAAGCCCATAGCCTATCTTTAGATCAAAGTCCTTTAGCTAAATGCTTAAGGATGTAGGGTTAGTTAGTTTGGACCCAGGTGGTACCTTATTATGTAATTTGGAGAACATATGGTTGAAGTCAAAAATTGACTCATTATGATGTTTCTAGATACTTATCAATTCATGCAAGGAAAACTCAGGGGCACATTGATTCCCTTATTGCTCTAGAAACTAATTTTGGAAGTCTGATATATAATTAATTATAGCATTAGGAAAACCATTAAACCAATCCCTTTCCTCTTTAGTTAATGACATCATGAATAACCTCATATTCACATCCTCATGCTCCATACCAATATCTTGAACAAAGGAAATAATTTTTTTGATATGTTCTTGAATTTATATCACATTATTCCCAGTGAAATTGGGAACCATATTTCTCCAATTACTATCCATTGGGCATGGGTACAATTGATACCCTATTAGATCAAATTGTCTACATGGGTTTGTAGGATTTTGTGGAGGAAAGTTCAAGCATGGCAGATACGGGCAGTATTGGTACCCATATTGAGGCTAATGATAAACATTTTTTTGGATGTGTTGTTGGTAGTACATATTTTGATGGGGCACAAGTTGTTGATAATGTGGGGTATATAGTTGACCTAGTGGTGGATAATTTTTAAGGATGGGGTCTTGGTGGCACATTTTTTTGAGTACGTTGTTGTGGGTTACCCCTTGTATTATGTGGAAATCTAGGAGCACTAGTAGCCTGAGGTGAACCCATGTTAACACCTTGCTTGTGTAGAGGTACATACTTAGGTGGTTTTTGTTGACAATGATTTTACTCGCATCAAAAAGCTCATATAGATTCTCCACAAACAAAATTATGAAAATCCTACCTTTCTTGAAAGATATGAAACAAGGACAACCTAAGAAAGGATTCTGCATTCATAGAGCAAAGATTGAATTCCGTTTAATCCCAAGTCTTCGTAAACTAGGTCATGATTGCACTAAACATAGCTCTTGGGTAATGATGTAAAAAAATTTATGTTAATTTTCCTTTTGGACCACATTCAAGTATTATGCATACACATTTATTATACTATTTATTTGAACATTTTGAAATCAGCTTTCCAACTTGAAAAGGTAAACTCAAAATTTTCAACGAAACTATTTTCATTCACTTCTATTTTATAGAACATTTTCAAAAAAAATATTAACATATAATCTTAAGCAAAATATATAAAAAAAATGTAAAATAAAATTTCTCCCAATTATTCTCCATCAATACCCCAAACAATTAACCAAAACAGAGCAAACCACTTTATACTTCACTAGATTTCTTCACAAATATGTATAAAATGATGCAAGCTTTTAAAGAGAGGGTTCCATTTATGGACACCGAATAGGTTCTATATGCACCCATAAATGGCGCAACATACAGTCTTGTTCAGCTGAACTTACAAAACTAGCTACAAAAGATACTTAGATAGGTAGCTATCCATAAAGCTCTACTATCAATTAATGTCTGCGTGCATACAAATATTTACACCGGAATGGTTCAAAAAATAGGAAAAAGGAATAAAACCTAAAAGAAATTTTTTCTACTCCAACATCCAAAAATTCTAAACTTAAAATAAAATAAAACATCCTCTAGCTTTTATAGAACACAAGGCTCAGATAGGATAATACATTTACATGAGAGGGAATCTAAGGGACCAATCTCATCAAGGCACGTGGAATATTGTGACCAATAGGAGAATAGGAATTGAAGTTAACGGAAGTCAGCTCCAATTACTTATTGAAGCTCTTTGGGTTCTACTTTTTCATATTTGTTAGGATTCCTTCTAAAATTGATCAAATTTACCCAAACAAAGATATATAGGAGTCTCCCATAATAACAAAGTGATCAAGTGGAAGCCCAACTCCTATATCTTAGGCTTCCTGATTTGAACATTCCAATAATAGGATATCCTTGGAATAGATACACTTTGTTACTGCATGCTTATACTTCAGCATCCTAGCATCCCGGTAACTAGTACATCTTTGCAGTAAACTTTGTTCTAGCATGATTCCCACAAGTGCATCATTAGGCCTAGTAATAAAGTAAAATTTATTCACCAATATAATTTTCCTGACCATCCATACCCGAGCTTTGCATTACAATTGATATCTCCTACAAATCACAAAATTCCAAGTATTAAATTCCTCTTAAACAAATATGCTACCATATAAATAAAACCATTATTCAAATGTTAGTACCAAATCCATAAAAATTTACTTTCAAAAAAATATCACAAATCCTTACAAATATACCGGATACTCGAGATCAAAGTACAAAAAAAAATTTAACATTTTACTTCACTTTTCAACCTGGTACTCGGTACCTAGTTTTTGGCTTTACGCATTTACTTTCTCAGGCCTTGGTTACACTGAAACTCCAATTTACCAAACTCCAACTTACTGAAGCTGCTCATTTTGACTTTGCATTAGGTACCATTTTCCCTTTTCTATCTTTTTGGTACCCAGTATCTGGTGTACACAACACTCACTATACAAATTTCTTTCCTTCAAACTAAAGATTTCTTCTTTTCATTTCACTTTTGGTGATCATCCAATCTATTAGCTCCTTCCATAGAAGTCATATTTTCACTTGGGTCCCCAGATATTTTTAGTCTTGGGGCATGTTGTGAGACCACACAACAACTTACAACCAATAAAACCAAATTTAAAATTAAACTTGAAATTAAATCACTAGTTGTAAATTAAAACTTATGCATAAAAAATAAAACTCCACTAGAAACATTTGTGTGTTCTCTTGATTAATTCTAGTTTTGGAACTCAATGAATAGAATTAGTTCATTAACATTGAAATACATAATATAGTAATCCTCCAAAGCCAGCCAGGGATAGAGTCTTGCTACTAGACAAGCATCCATAGCCCCAACAAGGTTATCTTTGTAATTCCCCCAAACATAGCTCTATTGTCAGTCAGGCGTCCATAGCCTCAGTAGAGTTATTTGGATAGCCTAAAGAGTTGATATCACTTTTTTTTATAAGATATAGCAATGATAGCTCATTCTAACTTTTTGTTTTTTGCAATAATAGCTCATTTATCAACTTGCAAGCATTGAAGCACTGCTACTAGGTTGGGAATTATAGTGGTAGTGAAGGTTACTTTTTGATTTATCATTCAATGTAAATCCCTTCATCAAATCACTACTTCCCAAAACTCATTTAATAATTCCCTATAAGTGCATGTTTCGAGCTAAATTTCATCAATTATGCCAAATCCTAACTAAATATAGCCTGCTATATGTTAAAAAATATACATAAATTAAAATTTAGCAATAGACCACTTAATCACCAAATTTAAATCTAAATTTAGAAACATTAGTTACCACCCTTTTTCTAATTAAATTTATGGTAGTTTCCAAATTTTTTTGCTAGCTATCTCAACCTAATGGTGATGCACTATATTAATGGATCAAAATGTTATGATTACCTTGAAAACCAATCACACTACTCGACATTAAATTTGCACGCCTATTTTAGCACGTATTATCTTCCTACTTCATTAGGTGATGATGTGTACATTTTTCCAACCTCGTTCTCAGGTATAATCCACACACTTAACACCTCAATAATCATTACAAATTTTAAAAACAATTGGAAATGACCCTTATTAATTTGAAATCTCCAACTTGCTTGATTCGCAATCTCTATACTACTCAATTTTGAAGCAATTTCACCAAACATGTGCAAAGAATTTATTTGATTTAACCTTTAATTCTGAAGATTATTAACCAATTGCCACCTTGCACATATGATTTCTTAAAAAATCTCTAGGAAACTATGTACTACTATGCTATTCATGGCTTTCTATAAATTCATCCATTTCTCCTCAAACTCTCCACACTTTTCTATCTTTTTTTATTTTCATGTAATTCCATTATGTTCTATGTTTTTACTCTTTTGCTTCTTGACTATGGATACTACCATTTTCTTGAGTTTTCTGGTAGACAATATGTTTTCTTGGGAAGCATCACATCACAAAGGCTTCAAGAAAAGGTTTTTGTTATTAGGATTTCTAGCTTTACTGTGCCAAATTTATGTGTGGTCCTTGGGGAGAGATATGTTGCGTCCAACCGCTACTTTCATTTTTATTCTGACATAGCTTCTCATTTTTTAGCTTCACTCCTAGACATTGGGTTACATTTTGAAGATGTGTGCGCCACTACGAACTTAATAGTTAAACCAAAATTCTTGGAGAATTTGGACACCATTTTAGTTGTTGCAAACCCAACCATTGGGATTCCCTCCATGGATGATATTCCTCGATTCTTGAATCACGGGGAAGTGGTTCCACTTTGACCTTTTCTTAGTGATCTCCATATCCAAGATTTTGAAGTTCACTAGAAACTTGCCTACATAGGGTATTTAGCCTTGATAGAAGAGGTGTCCCAGATTGACTAGATAACTACTACAATCTGCCACTTTGCTCACATTTCTCTTGAATCCTCCTTTTTTTTTTGACAAGGATTTTGACATCCAATGTATATGCGTGACACACACACACACATATATATCTCTTTGTGGTTATTTCTCTTAAAATCAAGTTTTACTATTTATGGTTTTATTGTTTCAATTTAAATTAGCAAATTGTTTCTATTTCACTCTCATGTTTAAGATATATTTAAGCAAAATCTGTTAATGCAGAGGTTGAGCAAGGAAAAAAAAAATCAACTAAAAAAAAAAAAAAGGATAAAAAACCCCTAAAAAAAAGACTAAGCTAAGCTAACATTACACTAACCCTAACTACCCTAACTCTAACATCACAACAAACTAACTCTAACTAAGCAATTTATTTCAATTTCTACAACTATTTCTTTTATAGTTTTAGTCTGAATTACAAGTTTATCTTTAAATTCCCTTATTAACATCTTTAATATCCTTCTGTTATAATGAAAAATATTAAGTTTCATGTATTTAAACATCATAAATTTGAAGGTGTACTTACCCAAAATCTGGCTTAAATGTATGTAAATGATCTCATTGGAGACTAGTTGCACACATGTCATTTGTTGCGGCAATACTATACCTTCTTCCAACCCTGGTCCATTTTCATGAATGACTCTGTTCATTTCTTTATTTCATTCTCTTCTGAAAACCCTCATATTTCCAGCCCTATCTCTACTATGCATTGTGTTAGACCATGATATATCTATATTTATATTGTTATCAAAAAGAGAAAAAGTAAAAAAATGATATTTTGTATCTTGTATAAAATCAAGAAAATGTCTTTTTATATCTAATTCATTTTTAACTTGAAGAACAATACATGTGTCTTCAGCTAGATTTTCCCACTTTATCTTGCTATTTGTGTTTTCCACATATACAGGGAATGATGATCCATCCATATCTTTTCCTTGTTTATGATGAAATATCTCTTAATCTCGATATTCTCGCTTATTCACCTGCAAGATGTTAGGATTTTCTTTAAAATAATCACAATTTTCTAACTGTTTCAGTTCAATGGTTTATTTTTACTATTTCCAACTCCACTAGGGTTAAATGTTTCTCTCATGGACAATCCTTTTCTTTTTGCGGTTAAAACTTCTTTTGTTAGTGGAATTGCTCCATTTATAGCTAGACTTACCCTAGTTAAAAAAAATCACACTCAATTTCACCATGATCAGTTGTATCATGAATTCTACATTCGGTGACTCTTCCAAAGGTAAATAAACTCAAACGATGTAGTTTTTGGTTAAATATTTTTTGAAGTTTTCCAATTTCCATCATGAAAACTAACTTGTGCCAATTTTTGTGTTTTACAAGATTCTTGCCAAATTAGGAAGGTTTTTTCAAAACACAAATTCACTTCAGAAAGGTAAATCCTGAAAATGTCAAAGAAATTAAAATAATTGTATGTGTATCCACACATAACCAACAAAATGGAAAATGCAACCCTGCTTCTAGCGCTAGTTCCTATTGACAATGATTTTACTCACATCAAACAACTCGTATAGATTCTCCACAAACAAAATAGCAAAAATCCTACCTTTCTTGAGAGATATGTAACACAGATAACATAAGAAAGGATTTTGCATTCACAAAACAAATATTGACTTCCATTTAATCCCAAGTCTCCGTAAACCAAGTCATGATTCTAGTAAACATAGCTCTCGGGTAATGATGTGATAATTTTTCTATTAATTTTCCTTTTGGACCACTTTCAAGCATTATGCATACACATTTATTATACTATTTCTTTGAACATTTTGAAATCATCTTTCCAACTTGAAAAGGTAAACTCAAAGTTCATGAAATTCATGAATTTAACCTTGGATTTTAAAATATCTCCACCAATCTCTTTGCTATCACTTATGTAAATTTAGCATTAAGAATTCAACAATTGCATGGAAAATAAAATATTTTCAATGAAACTATTTCCATTCACTTCTATTTTCTAGAACATTTTCAAAAAAAATATTAACATCTAATCTAAAGCAAAACATTAAAAAAAAATGTAAAATAAAATTTATCCTAGTTATTCTCCATGGATGACCCACAGAATTAATCAAAACAAAGAAAACTGCTTTATACTTCATAAGATTGCTTCATAGCTACGTATAAAATGATGCAAACTTTTAAACAGAGGGTCTCAAATAGGTTCTGTATGCACCCTTAAATGGCATAGCATACAGTCTTGTTTAGTTGAACTTACAAAAATAGCTATAAAAGATACTTAGATAGGTAGCTATCCATAAATATCTGATATCAATTAATGTCTATGTGCATACAAAGTTTAACACTAGAATGGTTCAAAAAATAGGAAAAGAGAACAAAACTTAAAAGAAGTTTTTCTCCTCCAACATCCAAAAATTCTAAACTTAAAATAAAATTGAACATCCTCTAGCCTTTTATAGAACACAAGGCTCATAAAGGATAAGACACTTACATGAGAGGGAATCTAAGGGACCAATCTCATCAAGGAACATGGAATATTGTGACCAATAGGAGAATAGAAATTGAAGTCAATGGAAGTCAACTCCAATTACTCGTTGAAGCTCTTCAGGTTCTACTTTTTCATCTTTGTCAAGATTCCCTCTAAAATCAAACAAATTTACCCAAACAAAGATATATAGGAGTCTCCCATAATAACAAAGTGTTCAGGAGGAAGTCAAACTCCTATATCTCAGGCTTCCCTATTTGAACATTCCAAGAATAGGATATGCTTGGAATAAATACACTTTGATACTATATGCTTGTACTCCAGCATACTAACATCCCGATAACAAATGCAATCTTTGTAGCAAACTCTATTCCAACAAGAGTCCCTCAAGTGCATCATCAAGCCTAGTAATAAAGTAAAATTTGTTTGCTAGTATAATTTTCCTGACTTCGCATACCTAAGCATTGCATCACAATCAATATCTCCTACAAATCAAAAAATTTAAAATATTAAATCCCTTTTAAAAAAATATGCTACCATATAAATAAAAAAATTATTCAAATGTTAGTACCAAATCCATAAAAATTTACTTTCAAAAACATATCACAAATCCTTGCAAATAAACTGGATCACTGAGATCGATGTACAAAAAGAAAACTAACTTTTTTCTTCACTTTGAACCCGATACCCGATACCTAGTTTTGACTTTACCCACTTACTTTCCCAGACCTCGGTTACACTGGAACTCCAATTTATTGGACTCCAACTTACCAAAGCCACTCATTTTGACTTTGCATTACCCTTTTTCCTTTTATGTGTTTCTAGTACCCAGTATTTGGTGTATGAAACACTCACTATACAAAGTTCTTTCCTTCAAACAAAAAATTTCTTCTTTTCATTTCATTTCCAATGATCATCCAATTTGTTAGCTCCTACCATAAAAGTCATATTTTCAATTGGGTCCCCAAGTCTTTGCAGTCTTGGGGTGTTTTGTGAGACCACACAATAGTTTTGATGCTTGTATATTTAATTGAGCCAAGTGTCGATTCATTTCCTAACTTTCTCGTATCATATGTTGCCCCCTTCTAAGTTCTTTCCTTTTCCATTCAAGATGAAATTCAATCTCTTGGTTGGTCATACTGTTAAAATCAGTAGTAGTTTGATCAATCAACCCCTCTTTGTTTTATTCTACCTGTTGTGATGAGAATCCCATATCATATTCCTCTTGTCTTCACTTCCTCTCTTCTTCAACCCGGGAATAGAACTCATTTTCCTTTTGAGGGTCTAGTTCAAGATTGAGGATACCTTCACTTATATTATTTCTCTCGGGTGTTGAGGGGTTTCCGCCATCAATATGAAAAGGGGAAGTATAAGTTGTCAAAGGTTGTTCTACTGAATTCATATTACTTTCTAGTTGTTTAGATGAATTTTCACCCTTATTTGTGTTATTCTTCCCATGGGGGGATCCATGCTTGTTTTCCCACCTAGTATTTCCTTTCTTGGGACTCTCCTATTGCAAAGATCTTCCTTGATTCATGTTTTATGATATGGTTATTCTCTAATGTCTATCATCTATCCTTTTTGATCTGATGTTTACTTTATCACTCATAAAATCTCTTTAGAGTTTCCACCTACTTTTCATAGGTAGGAAAATACGTTTCTTCCTAGCCAAGTGTTTACCTTCTTGATATTTGAATTGAATCTATAATGGAACGATTGGGTTCAGAATTGGCTTCCTAGTAGAGTCACCAACCTATTAGGTCTCAAAAATGATGGTTGGAAAACCTCAAAAGGTTGCTAGACTCTTGGTATGTTTTAGGCTAACAAACAAGTCCAAATGGTGTATTTGAAACTTCTTCTCTTTAGGCTCTACTAGACCTAGGAAGGTGTACCTATACAAATGAAGTAGAATTAAACTATATGTTTCCTATTTGAGCAATCTATCCACAATGTCAATTGGGAGTGTAGAGATGAAAGCCTAATTTGGTATAAATTGTATAAGCAATATCAAGGTGAAGTTCATTAATATTTTTAATCAACACCTGTAAGGTTTTGAAAATGGATTTGATAAAATTAAGGGATGAAATGGGTAAGACTAGTGCCTTGTTGGGTAGATGGAGTAAAATGAAGATCTAGGATAAATGACTTGTATTGGCTATAACTCAAATTGTTTGGCACACTTATGTTGGCTTATATCTTGTATAAGTGTGTAGGAAAGTGACTGACAAACTCTACTTATATATTCAACTGACACAACCAGGTTACTTATGATTTATCAAAAATATTTTAATCCTTCCTTGAAGGAACCAATTAAATAAATAATGTAGGAACAACAAATGATATAAAATTGGAGACAAAATGACAATCCTAATTATATGGCTCTTCTTACTGTTCCAAATAACAGTTCCAGATTATTGTTATTGAATATAAGGGTTTTAATTATTTTAAAGAAACCAATTAATCACACCACACAATAATAGCTAATATGCCTTGATAAATTGAATATATCCATGATACACCAAATTAAATAATAAAGAAATATTAAGTTGGAGACAACCAAATAATTGTATATTTTCAACAAACAATTGATACCAATATGAAGCCACAAAATCAAAGATCTTTCATTGATTTCCTCAAAATTATACTTGCAACATACTCTTTTTGATGAGCCTAGTTTTTGGTCTAGTTTTGGGTAGAATCTATAGTCTTTTTTCTCATATATGTCATGGACTTTAATGCTTAAGTGTTGGTATTGGAATAATATTTCCCTCAAACCATTGACATTTGATATTATCCTATCTTTGAAAGCTTTGATGATATTTGGCATAATATGTGGGTCATCTATATTGATTTTTCATGTGATTAATGAATGTTTCTTAGAGTAGTTACAGATGTGCAATTATTATGCGTACTGACCTTGACATGTAGACTTAATATGCCAAGTTGAGGAAGACACCACTAGTTGGGCATGCACCATAACATCCAACTGAGAAATCACTCCAAGTCAAAGTCAGTTGGTAGCAAAGATTCTTCATGCAACTAAATGTAACTACCTTGTAGTGGACCTTAATGATCAATCATGCATGGGCATTACTATTGTGCTGGATCTATGCTTGACTTGCCATGTATGACTAGATTTCATGCATGCATAATGGCCATCACTCCACTTTTCCTTGTTTTCCCTAAATGGCATCCTCCCAGTCATGGAGTTGATTTCCTTGTTTAGTTGTACTATAAATAATTATTTGATTCTACTTCTTTAGAAGGTTGCACGATTTGATATTGTACTTTCATTCTCCTATTTCAATAATAGAGATACATTGCTCTTTGTATGCATGCATGATTTGCAGTGAATAAAATAAAGTTCTGAATTTGAGTATCTAAGTTCTTGTTAGTTTATATGATACTTATCCAAGGGGGCCTACTTGGTGAGTAATTTGTCTTCTTAGTTTAGCATTAGTTTAATATTACTTTTTGTTTAGTACTTAGTTAGAAATATGGCATTGACTGTTCTTGCAGCCACTAGAATTCCATTCTCTAACTATTCTTGCAGCCAAAGCAGACAGAGTAGTCTCCTTATTGTTGCTCAAATTTTTATTCTTGCTCTACATTTTAGCTTAGCATAGTTGTTGGCTGATGTTCAAAAAAAAATTTATTTCCTTTTAAGCAATTTACTTGCAATATTGTGTTTCTTATCTATAGAGTGCACTGACTACTTGAGCCCCTTGTGCACATACTGTGTTGATCCATTTCAAGTTCATGTCCCTAGGTTGACAAGTTAAATGTACCTTCATGATGATTGAATAGCTATTCAGGATAGATGTCTAGTCTCTGAATCATGGCTGTAAAGGCTTGGTTATGAAATCATTGTAGGAGGCCAATATTTTTGGTGCCATTGTTGGGGATGGTGTTAAGCTAGGAATTATTTTGGAGTCATTGGTAGTTTTTCTTATTGTAGCATTTCTGGAAGTTTTTCTTAGCATATCCTCATTTAGGAAGTAATGACCCTCCTGATTCTTTAACAATTCTTTGTGTGAGCTGACTGATACTGAGTGATACTGCATGCATAGTGGAAGGAGAAGGGATGCTTATGGGAGATTTCTTCCTATCAATCCTCATCCATTCTAGCTAGTTGCATACCAAAACCTACCAAAAGAAGAGGGAGAAGAAGATCCACACCCCTTTGCTGATGCATATCCTAATATGAGTAGTTCTAAAGTCTCCTCTGAAGATCCAAATTAGCTTGAGAACCCCTTTGTCTTATAACCACATCAAGCAAGCATGGGTGATGCAAATAGGAATATACAAAACCAAACAACTTTTCATTTTCCCATTTCCCATCAAAATGAAGCTAAAAACATCAAGAACATTCCTACCTGAGCACTCCCCAATTTTTTTGGACTTGTGACAGAAGATCCCAATACCTTCTTATTTTAGTTTGACATACTCTGCAAGAGTTATGATTACACTACTGATTCCCATAGGCTTAAGTTATTTTCCACCACTTTGAAAGAGGTTGCATTAAGACGGTTCATGAGAATAGGAAGGGATACTATGGAAACTTGGGAAGACATGAAGAAAAAATTCCTTGAGAAATACAAGGAATACTACAGGGGTAGTGACATGAGAGGAGGTGAAAATTTTAGGATGCAGAAGAAGGAAGATGAGAGCTTGGAAGACTACATTTCAAGGTTTCTATTTTGCTTGCAAAAGTCCCCACAAAATGCACTTAATGAGGACTCAAAAAAGTTGCTTTTCCTTAGAGGAATCAATGATAGCTATACTAATGCCTTGGACCACATGGTAGGAGGAGATATCTCCTAAGTTCCTTGGGAGGATATCAAGAACATATGCCAAAATTACTCTAGGGTAGCTTCGAAGAAAGGGGGAGCTTATCAATCTTCCATGGATAAGTCAACTACCAGTAGAGTTTCAAGAATGGAGATCACTCATTTGCTGGAAGACTTCAAGAAAGATATTATCAACAATCTAGCTACTCAACTAGATACACATAATGCCAAGAAGAAGCAAGATGAGGCAAATATGATGTTGACAAAGTATTTTCCTCATCGTAGACGAAAGAAGAAGGACTGCAGATGCAAGATGGTAGCTAACTTGGAAAGCAAGTAGATTCCACCTGAGTTTAAGCCAATTCAAATTGAAGAAGACCAAGTCTACTATGTTGCACAAAGGAATGCTTGCACTCCAAGACAAGGTATGCCACTAGACCTACTATCCTATTCTGGGCCATATTTTATCTCTTATTCATCTGGTAACCAATGGCAACCCCCATATCCACCCAGTTATGGAGGATATCCACCATAGCCTTGGAGTAACTCTCCAAATACTTGGCCCAGTCATCAGAGTTCTCCACCTCAGTGGTAGCAATTTCAAGGGTGCTAGAAACCACCTCTAGTAAATTGGAAACAAACAAATCAATGGAGAGAACACCAATGGCCTACTTAGACAAATAGTTACACGTAACCACCTTCTCAACCCCAACAACCTACTCTAATGCCTCCACCTACTTATCTAAGCTCAAAGGCACCTAAACCAACTTAGCTACCAGCTCATCCCACACCCAATTGTAATAATAAACCACAACAACAACCTACATACTCTGTTGATTCAAATCAATTCCCTACATATGTTGTGAGTGCAGGTGACATCCATTTTCATTCAGGAACCACTCTATCAGGCCCTTCCAAGCCCATTATCATCAAGCTTCCTATGGAAGAGGATGAGGAGCCTTTGAATGATCCTATTCAACCAAGTGTACCTAACAATCCTGAACCAGTTCAAGCCAGGAAGATTGAGCAAGAACCACCATTTCCTCAGAGTTTGGAAATTTCCAAGAAGAAAGAAGAAAAGGAGGATACTGCTTTTGACATCTTGGATCAACTAAAGCATATATGTGTTCAGATACCCCTATTTCAAGCCATAAAGGATGTTCCAATATACATCAAAACTATCAAGGAAGCTTGTCTTCATAATCCATGAAGGAAGAAGAGAGACCCTGTTGTGCCCTCAACACACACGCCCTGTTTGGAACGGGGACCCTCTTTTTCTTTCACCTTGTCGGGTCATTTTTGTCACCACCATGTTTTGCATGCCCCATTTTGGTGTCCCAGGTGGTCAATGTACCTTCAAAGTCTCACCATAAGTTGACCGCACTTCCCCATTTTAATTTTGTCAAGTTCTGGTGCCTCACGGGGTCACTCTGGCAGTTTGCCTCTACCAGTGGCCTTGGGCTCTGCCGGGCCCAACCCTTCGGGTTTCCCCTATGTGTCTGCCATCTCAAACAATGGATGGCTTCTGCCTTTCTAGACCCTAGGTCCCAGTATCTTTTTTCTGTCCAACAAAATTTATGAAGTTATGGCTGCCTTCACGCTTTTCGGGCCCGAGACCTTGGACTTCCGATTCCAGAATTCCATAGGGGTTTCACCTTTCAGACAGTGGGCCTCTGGCAGAACTCTGACCTTGGGGCCCCAGCTTCCTCTTTGCTACCAGCGACCTCCGAGCTGAATTTTCCAAATGGTCGCTGTCCTGCATCTTCCCGGTTGCTGGACTCTGGACATCCCGCCCCCGTCTGTCGATTTGAATTCACCAACCCAACTACTTGTCGTACTTGCATTTAATATGGACATTAGTGGCAGTGGGGGTATAAATATAAGATTCGAACCTGTCATTCTCACTTTTTCAGTGTTGCAGAGAGTGATCAGAGAACTTGCAAGAGGAGCCCACCATCTTTGAAGCCTCCATCGATCATCACCCTCGCCGTCACTTGCCGATCATGAGTAGATTTCACACCTCCCTACATCGAGTGTTTGAGGTAGGTTTTCCATTCACCCTCCCAAACAATGTTTTCATTATTTTTAAGGCTTAAAATGAACAATAATGATGAAAAGGACATGTAAATGATGAAATATAATATAACGAACAAAACCCATGTCTTAAAAACTTAAGAAAATCCTCGAAGGTACCCTCATGATCAATCTGGAGCTTCACTTTGGTGAGGCTATTCTTCGCGCAGGGACATTCATCCCCTTCAAGCCTGGGCCCTCCCTTGGTGGTCAAAAACTAAAATGATAAACATTTTTCCAAAATGGCAATTTGACCCCTCGAGCTCGGATCTTCGGACCTTCGTCCTTCCCCCGTCGTCGAAACTAAAACTTGAACATAAATTTGGCCGACATTTTGGATCTTTGGGCCTGAGCTACTAGACTTTCGTGTCCAAAAGTCTATGAATTTTTTGATGTTCCCAACGGACATGTTGCCCCATCCACCCAAGCCCCAGGGCCCGCCTTTCCCTTTGCCGTCTGCATTTGATATTTACCAAGTGCCCTTTGAGTTTCCGGGTCCTGCCCTTCAGAACTCCTTTCGGATTCTGCCGAACCTAACTATGAACTTCTGGTGAAACTCTGCCCTCCGGCCCCTGACCTCTCCTTAGCCATCTGTATACATGACAGATTTCAAAACAGAAAATCTTCGGCTGCCTTCCGCTCCCCGAGTCCGGGTCCTCGGACTTCTGCCCCCGAGAGTCCGCATGGTCTTCACCATTGCGAATGAAAAACATCTGGTATCCTTCTGGCCCCCGGCCCCCGGGCCTCCATTCACCACTAGAATCCTCAATTTGAACTATAAACGTCCTCAACCACATCGGGCTCCACCGTCTGGGACTCTGTCCCATCTCCTCCACTAAAATGGAAAATATTTCCTGTCCTTCTGAACTCCAAGCTTCCCATTCTTGATCACAGTGAAACTTGCGATGAAAGTCTAGCATCCAATTGGGCAGCCAGGTTCAGACCTCCAGGCTGCCCCTTCCGAACTTCTATCTAGTGATCACCATCTCAGATGGCAAAAGCACTGCGACATCCTGGCCGCTTGGGCCCATTCACTTGAAAGTTGTGAAATTGCTGACCGCCCTTCGATCTGTCGGGCCCTAGACCCTAGAGTTCTTTCTCTGGAACTCCGTTTCTGCTTAGGCATTCCAAACAACCATCTCTGGATGGCTTTCTAGCCTTGTACCTCTTGATGCTCCTAAATCGATCCAAACGAGCCCAAATTTGAAATATGATCTCAACCCACATGCTCAATTTCGGTCCTCCTCATTATGACCCTTTTAAATTATCGAACTTTGGTCAAGAGGAATCTCCCAGATTGCTCCACCCCATTTTCCTTTCCAAATAGCATTCCTGGCGAAAAATTCCAACCCTCCAAGGCTGGACTGTCCCAAAGCCCTCAATCAAAAGACTAATATCACCAGGAGATAGAAGTATCATTTTATTAACGATAATTTATTTTAAGCTGATTTCATGGGATTTTGACTAACATGAACACTTTCGTAATTAGTTGTACTAACTATGCCTTTGCTTGCAAAATATATGGAATCAGGTGCAGGACCTTTAGGGGCAGCTGTCAAAAAGGACAAAAGAAATAAGTTGGGCAAGAATCCTTGAGGAAAAGAGGATAAGGAACAAATGAAATACCAATTCCAGGGTGAGCCTTTGCACTCAAAAGTTACCATAGATTGGAAGGAAATCACCGATACCAATATCGACCATGTTAATATTGATGAATTTACACAAAGGGTCAGGGTCAATCCAATGACCAAGAATGCAAGAATGATAAGACAAAGTGGAATCACAAAAGTTGTAGGATTCCCTCCATCCCTCGTGGCCCCTAAATTGGTCATGGCTTGTCAGCAGGCATATCAACTCAACATGAGGACAATTTTTGATAGAGATGGTAATATTCTCACCAACATGTCAGCTGAAGGAATCACAAAGACCTTCCATATCCCCACTTTTCAAGAAATGGAAATCCCCACCATAGGAGAATGTCAGGAAGCATGGGATGATAATCTGGTAGGTTGTAAAAGGTTAATAAATCAGCATTGGCTTAAAGAAAAGTGGGGCAGCGCTGTGAAGGTTCCTCACAAACTCTTCCGCAGTGATTTCCACGAAGATTACCATGACTTGGTCACAATGCTAAGCAGGGTAATGGGCCTCCCTAAAACTTCCTTCTTTTAGGAATGGATGGTATACTTCATCGAAAAAATCCTTTGTGGGAATGAGGATGTCACCACCAACCCCTTATTTTACTGGGGATGTATAATAAGCGACTGCTTCCATGAGCAGTTCGTCAATGTGAAGAAGAGTTCCAAGTTTTATATGACTTCATATCTCATCTATTCCTTGGAAGACCAGAGATAGTACAATGGGTTGTTTGTGGCACCTGATGTGGACCAGGACCGGAGACTCAAGGTTTATGACAGATACCCCCAGCTCCAGTACCAAAACTTCAAGAATGAGTACTATAGAGTAAACAATGCCTTCATCGGCCATATTGTTAGAATGATTGCCAGGGATTTTGAAAGGAGGGTATCCCACAGTGCCAGGGTGTTCTTGAAGCAATATGCCTTCCTCTTCATTCAATACCTGAAGTTCACGTACATCCATGCCCAGGGCTTCACTGAAAGACCAAACAAGCTACCTCGGTACCCTAATGACTAGATCATTCTACTTGAGCTTTCTCGATAGCTCCAACACATACAGGTGATCTTCAGTGGCAAGCATGTAGCAGGGATCTCTTATCCCATGACTCTTGGCCAGGGCATGTATAAACTACAAACTTCCCAGTGCGCTACTAACTCTGAGAAAGAATTGAAGGACTATCATTTTCACCTGTACACTGCTCACCCTCGAATGGACCCATATGGGCACGTAAGGAAGGCACTAGGACTGAGGTTCACTCATCTGCACCACATTGAGGACTTCTAGGTGGACTGTCAAGATGACAAGGAGGTGTGGGCAAGGCACTACATGCAGATGACTGCAAATTTTATAAGAAAGGTGCAGCCTTTTCCTATACCAGACCAAGTCGAAGAAGATGAAGGCACCATAATGGACCCCAGATACCCTACGGTTGCCAGTTTGTTGATACCAACAATTCACTAGGATGAGCAAGAGGTTGATGACATCGATATTATAACCAAGCCAATCTTGGCTCATAAAAAGGAGTGGGTTTATGGGCAGGTATCCCAATTGAAACATCGAGGGGTGGTCCTGACATACGAAGGGCTCAAGAGTGAGCGAAGTGCCATAGAGGATGCCACTACCACCACTTCGATGGGTGGGACATCCAAGTATCCTCCAGTCACTAGACTCAAGAAGAGGAAAGAGACAGAAACAGAACATTCTCCTGACCCCAAGGTTTACACGAGGAAGGATCCAGGAGGCTTGCCCTCCAAAAGACTTAAGGAAACAGGGGGCACGACAGAGGAACTCTTAACCCAAGAAGAAGAAGAAAAAGATACTAACCAAATAAAACCTGTTTTAGCTCTCCCCGCTTTGGCTGCCCCATCATCTACCTCCCTAGCTATGGTCGCCACATCCCCGCCAATAGTGGACATCTTTGTCCATCTTTCCCCTTTGCCTCTAACTGAGCCTATAATAGTAATCGATTCTTCCTCTGCTGCCATGTCACCCATAACGTTGCTCCCTTTAGCTACGGTGACAACACCAATACCCACTTCCATCGTGCCTGAGGCTCTCTCAAGACACATGCAAAATCTTCCCCCCAAGCTCTCCCAGGTCCTTGTAGATCCCACTCTTTAGGTGGACCTTGCACAAGTCCTCGCTACTACTCAACCTTCACAACTGCCAATAGGGCTACCAGCTATGGAAGCCACCATGCTAATCTCTAAGGAGTGGGAGGAACGAGAGCGAGAAGCCTCAAGGACCTTTGAGGAGGAGGCCCATGAATACCATGAGCACCCAGAGTATGAACATCGCACTATTCATAGGGTGGCCTATGAAGAAGAAGGAACTAGCTCCTCAAAGAGCGGAGATGAGGAAAATGATGGCGGTGGTAAGGTCATCGTGCAAGCCTTCGATGATGATCTTGAGGAAGAGCTGGCCCGGTGGCCGAAGGGCACTGAAACAGAGGCAAAAAGGTTGCCCCTTGAAGAAGAAGAAGGACAACAAAAGGAAGATAGTCCAGGAGAAGATATACTTGAGAGTGGGGCTCAAGCTGTGAAGAGCCTCGAAATCGAGAAGTTCAAGGAACATGTGCATGAGGTTGAACGTACTGAGGAAAAGAAAGGGGAGGAGACAATAGAGAAAGAAAGTCCCCTGCAACAATTGTCTACTAAGACTCCCATTAAGTGCCTCGTGTTCATCCAAGACTCTAATGAAGAAGAAGGAGATACTGCCAAGGAGGAAGAAAGGGTCCTAGAAGATAAGAGAACAGAGGCCTTGGCCGAGAGGGGCTAGGGTGATCATGAATCACCTAAGGGCAAGTCTGTTGTGTCAGAATGGTTAGAAAAACAACTCGAAAGAAAAACTCCTGTACTAAAGGACCCACAAGTGAGACTAGAGGCTATCCTAGCCCGAGCTTAGATCACAACAAAGAGGGAGAAGAAGCCTAAGATTAGATCCAAGGTAATGATGGATGCCTTTGGATCTTGGGCTATACAAATAGCAATGCCTGTGGTTGGCTAGGTTGGGGTGAGTTACAACATCTCCACCATCGACTTAGGGACCGCCACCAGAGAACAAAAATTTGGGCATCTTGAAGAGTCAGTGGCTATAGTGGTACACTTGATAAAGTAGGACAAGATCTCAAAAGATGAGCTTAAAGCATAGGTGGCTGATTTGACAGATTACATCCAACAATGGTCTTCAGTTGATGACCTACCTACCATGTCCATGGCTCCACCCCAACTACTGTCAAAGGAACAGATTGATAAGATGAAGAGAAGGAAGAACTTGGAAAAGACCACAGAGAGTTGGTTCTGACAGGTCCTGTACGTAGGGAACATGGGAATTAGCTGGGCTGTGTGAACAACCAACAAGTTTTTAGACCTACAAAAATCTCTGGAAGGAATGAGGAAGCTCTGTACCAATTTCCTTGTGACATACGACTCCACCTTTCCAAAGATCAAGGCTATCCTTCAAATGCCAAAAGCCACATGGGAAAAGGAGCTTGCGTTTAACAAGGAGGATCACTGGTTGATGGATGTATGGCAGCGAGAATTTGACAACATGAAGGAAAGATTGGAGCAAATAATGAGTAAGGTGGATCTAGACATTGAATGGATCAAGGAGATCAAAGCAGAATGCACTCGGTACCTCAAATTGATGACAGAGTACGACATGCCCGCAGTACAGATGGATTCGAAAAAGGTAAAACCTTACTTCCAAAAGAAGATGGAGGACAAAACATCTAGTGAAATGATGGTGGAGTTCATGAGTTTTTCTGCTTGTGCCTTCGATCAATTGGAGCTATTCATGGATTAGGGCATGAAGTATGATGAAGACTGGAAGAGGTTAGAAGATAATGCGAAATAGTGGAGCTACCAAGTGATACGGTATGAGATCATTGAGGTAGACAAGCTCTAGCCGATCATCCTAAAGTTCATAGAGTACGCAGCATCCAAGAGGCAGGAGGGTGGCCCTATTGATGACAAATAGCTCCCCAAAGAGTAGCTACAGTAAAACAACAATTAGCAAAGGACGAAATTGCTACAGTTCTGTCACTAGAGGACAAAATAGGGAAAGGGACAAAATATGATTTTAAATTGTAATATATTGAGGGTTAGTGAAACCCTATTTTGTAAAGAATCTTGGCCACTCAATGAAAATTAATCTTGGCCATTCATTTTAATTTTTGGGCACTATAAATAAGGCTCTCCTCTCATTTGCAAAGAGAGTTGAGTTGTAAAGACATGCTGCAAAAATTTATAATGAAAATATATTGACTTGGTGCATTTTTTGAGTTTCTCACATGTTACTTGATTCAACTTCCATTGTTAGATGCTTGACTTAGATTCATATTGTTGTTCTAGTTAGTTGTATTCTTTCTCTGATAGATTTTAGAAATGTTGTTTTGTGGTTGTGAATATTCTTGTTGTGTAGATGCCTTCTTAGTCCATACATTTTGCTATTTGCTGATTGTAGATAGTTGTATAAAGTTAGTTTGGGCTTAAATTCAAAGCTGCTCCACACTTTCATCTTTGTTCATGCATGCCTATGGTGAATGAAAGACAAAATATTTGTAGACCTTAGAAGACAGCACAAATTCCATGAGATTGTGAGATTCTTGGTTAAGTGGAATATTGTTTCGAGGAAGCTATCCATTGCAGGAACCCCATTATCACTGTTCACAATTAGTTACAGATCCAGAAACCTTCCCTCTTCCTTTCCCCATTTCCCTTTTTTTTTAACAAGTACCTTAGGAAAGGTTTATTGCACATTGTAAAGATAAATCCAATGACAAAAAAAATGGAGTTCAAGACTGCTGTTTGAACCTATAGCAAATGCACAACAACTCTCCCATCTTAAGAACTCCATTTGTAGATCCAACTTCCCATGCTTTGTAACTCATCTATAAGAATGCCTTGTGATTCTAGAAAATCACATCAAACAACTGAGATATTCCAAGCACTATCAAGGCCTGCCATTAGAGACCTTAGGATAGTGTTCTGCAATCTGATTGTGGAAGATTGTCTTTCAAGAGAGGTAGTGCACCTATGCACTGCCTGTGTTGAGAAGTGCCTAAAAAACACATAAACACAATGAACTACAGTTCATGTAGTGGTCCAACTAGCTGATATCATGTTGGGAAAAGTGACTATTCCCAAGTATAATGACCAAGGAAGTCTTGTAGTATCAATTTTCATAAACAAGATCCAAGTGAAGAATGCTCTGATTGATTTAGGGGAAACAATCAATGTAATGACTAAAGACATCTTGCAACAAATAAATATTGCAAGAATGAGATCTACTCCTACTATCCTATAGCTTGCTGATAGCTCTACTATTAAGCCTGATGGTGTAGTGGAGGATCTTGTGGTAGTTATAGACTCTTGGGAATACCAAACAGATTTTATGATTCTTTCTCCTAATGCTAGACTAGGTAGGTATCCCAACATTCTTGGAAGGCCTTGGTTGGCAACTATAAATGTAGGCATTGGATGTCGGTAAGGTGACATGACCTTTTTAGATGGAAGGAGTACTAAATTTTTTTTTCTTTATCCACCTGCTCAGCCATCTCATGATGAGAAATATTTTTTATGGCCACAAGTAGATGAAGAGGCCAAGGAAGTTAATTTTGTGGTGTAGCTTATGATGCTAGGAAGAAGCTCTTTCATACAGCTCCAAGATGAGGATGAAGTGTTTCCTAATCTCATTCAAAACCATTATGAAGTGGAGGAAGCATCATCTTCTACTTTGGTCAGGACACTTCTACCTCCTCTTCTAGCAACCACTATTCCTGTAGACATTATTCCTACAGACGATCTTCTTGTAGCCACTCTTCCTATAGCCACTATTCCTATAGAGAGACTTCCTACAACAATAGGTATGTCCCATACATTACTGTCGTATGAACTCAAGGTACCATGTATTAATGAGACAACCATGATAGAGTTAACTACACAAGCCCAGGTGTCAGAAGGAAAATATCTGAAAGTTAATAGTAAATTGAATGAAGAGAAACAACTGTTATTGGAAAACATATTAAGTGCCCATAAACATGCATTTGCATGGTATTATCATGATATGAAGGGACTAGATCCTAAACTTTGTACCCACAAAACTTATATCAGAGATGATTGCACTCCAATAAGACCACAAAGAAGAATTAACTGTCCACTAAGAGAAATTATAAAGGGAGAATTGCAGAAATTACTAGATGCGGGATTTATCTACCCCATTTCAAATAGTCAATGGATATCTCCATTAGTGATTGTGCCCAAGAAAAAAGGGAAATGGCGAGTTTGTGTTGATTATAGAGAATTTAATACTGTCACCAAGAAGCATCACTTTCCTTTACCCTTCATTGATCAAGTTTTGGACACACTTGCAGGAAAGCAATACTTCTCTTTTTTAGATGGATTTATCAGCTACAACCAGATCCAAATTGCACTAGAAGAATAGGAAAAGACCACCTTTACTTTTCCCTACAGGATCTATGCCTATTCGGTACTCCCATTCGACATGTGCAATGCATCTGGAACTTTCCAGAGGGAAATCATTAGCATATTCTCAGACATTTCTCATGATTGCATGGAGATTTATATGGATGAATTCACCACTTATGGTACTAATTTTAATCAAGAATTGGATAATCTCAAGAGAGTCCTACAGAGATGTGAAGACCAAAACTTGTCCTTAAATAGTGAAAAGTGCTTCATGATGATGCAAGAAGGTGTAGTTCTTGGCCACTATATCTCCCATAAAGGAATTCAAGTTTATCCTGCAAAGATTGAGGTAATCACAAATCTTCCGTGCACCTAAAAAATAGAATGATGTTATAATTTTATTGGGTCATCCATGGTATTATAGGCGATTCATCAATGATTTCAACAAGGTAGCAGCATCATTGTATACCCTTCTCACTAAAGATGTTGAATTTCAATGGATTGAAGCTTGTGACAAGGCATTTTCTGACTTGAAGCCAACTTTGACTCATGATCATGTACTCAAGGGACCCAATTGAGAGCTTCCTTTCCACATCCACACTGATGCATTAGATTATGCCATAGGAGTGATTTTAGGACAAAAAGAGGGAGTTGTTGAAAACGCTATTTTCTTTGTCAGCAAAAATTTGCAGGGAGCTAAATTAAATTATACAGTGACAAAGAAAGAGATGCTGGCAGTAATCTATGCACTAAACAAATTTAGACATTACATAATGGGCTACAAAATATTTTTGCACATCGATCATGTAGCCATTAGATATCTCATGAATAAACCTTTGATCATAGGTAGATTGCAAGATGGTTATTGTTGATGTAGGAGTTTGATATAACCATTGTGGATAAGCCAAGGAAGGAAAATGTTGTTGGAGATTTTCTTTCAAGGCTAACTACACCAAAAGACAATCAACCCATAGATGACTCTTTTCCTAATGATCATCTATTCTCTCTTAGTGTACAAACACCCTGCTATGCTAACATAGACAATTAATTGGTTATAGGTAGAGTTCCCTCTCATTTTTTCCCCAAAAGAGAAGAGGGAACTCATTGAAAAATATTTTCCTTTCTCTTGGATTGTTGGATATTTGTTTTATATTGGACTTGGCCATGTCATGAGAAGATGCATGAGAGAAGATGAGACATATGAAATTTTGCATGCATGTCACAATGAACCATGTGGAGGACACTTTGAGGCCAAGAGGACAACAATGAAGGTTTTGAATACATGTTATTATTGGCTAACACTGCACAAGGATGTAGGAAGGTATACCAAAAATGTGACAGATGTCAAAGAATGGGAAAACCAACCAAATCTGATGAGATGCCACTTCTCCCTCAAGTAGTAATCACTCCCTTTCACAAGTAGGGATTGGATTTTTTGGGACCAATTGGCCCTCATTCAAATGGTAAGTCTTATATATTGGTATGCAATGATTATGTAACGAAATGGGTAGAAGTTAAGGCCATGAAGTGAGCAAGAGAGAAAAAAGTTGCATATTTTCTTTATGAGGAAATTTTCACAAGATATGGAGTTCCAAGAGAAATAGTGACTGATCAAGGGCCATAATTCACATCAACTCTTGTTGTAGCACTGGTGGATGAGTACAATATAAGGCACAAAAAGTATACTCCTTATCACCTCTAGGCTAATGGCAAAGTCAAGGTGACAAACAAAGAAATTGAAGACATTCTGACTAAAACAGGAGCCATCCATAGAAAGGATTCAAAAAACATATTACCAAAAGCTATTTGGGCCTATAGGAAAACATGGAAAACAACTCTAGGCTTCACCCCATTTGAGTTGCTATATGAAAAGACCACTCTTATCCCAATTTAATTTGAACATAAGACTCTATGAATTGAAGTGGATTTAGGGATGGAAATTTCTAAAGCACAGAGAGAAAGAATCATCAGCTAAATGCTTTGGATGAGATATGAAGAGAAGCCCTGCAACATACAAAAGTAGTGTAGAATCAGAGAATCAAGTGGCATGAAAAATTTATCAAGGACAAGAAGTTCAAACCAGGAGATTGGGCTTTGCTCTATGATTCAAGATACTAGGACAATGCAAGAAAATTGTAGACAAGGTGGCTAGGACCATACGGAGTTGTTGAGGTATTTCCGAATGGAGCTGTTCAACTTATGACCATTGACCTTGTCAGGTTTAAATTACTTTTCAATGGTCATTTCCTTAGATTATATCATAAGACAACTTCTAAAGAAGAGTTCTTACAACAATTCACCTAACACTTAGAGCTTCTTGTAGCCAAAGGTGGTGGACCTAGTGTCCCTCCGTCAGCCTAATTGAGGTACATACTTTTCATAATAAAGAATTTCATTTACATGGAAGTCCATTTATTCATCATCCACCCATCCACCCATCCATCACCAGCTTTCTCTATCTTCCATCAATTCATTCCACCTCATCTTCATTTATTGCTCAATTCATTTTGCAACAAGATGAGCATTACTTTATCTATGATCTTTGCAACAAATCTTCCACACATTCAAGTATGTGCGTATTAATTTCTATCTTTAATCATCTTTAAAGTGTGTTCATTTAATAATTGTATGTTAGTATAGGTATTCACATAAATTTCATCATTACATGTCAATCACCACTCCCATCTCACATGTGTGGACACGTCCAAATTTAGGTTGGGGGGAGGGGAACAAAAAATATGAAAATATTTTGTGAATTTATTATCCATGTGTCAAATCATATTAGGCTATGTTAGAAATTTAAAAATGAGTTGATTTGAAATCCAAATGGAAGGATAGCTTGCATGTGTGAAGTGACAATAGATGCAACTACCATTTCTTCCTATCATAATTTCCTTTTATCACTCCTTTTCTTTCCATTATTGCCTTGTTGTAATCTTGAGTTACAAGAAAAAAGGAAAAAAAATAGAAAGGAAATTTAGTTGACAATGGCACTGGAAATTTAGTAGGTTGGTACTAAAATTTAGTAGAAACTATAGGGAAGTGCATTTTATTTTCAGATGGGAATTACAGGAAAGAAAGGGAATTGTAGGAAAGGAAGTTGCAGAGAATTCATTGATTGTAGACAATGGGAGGTGGGTTAATTCAAAATGAACCCACGGTGCATGACATTTTACTGTAGGATGCACAATGCCTACCCAAATTTCAAAACTGTGGATGGATAGATTAATTTTTGAAGTTGGATGGTTTTGATGAAGGAATTGTTCTTGAACTTACTCAGATGCTTACAAAGGGAAAATCTATAGTAAAATGGTTAGACGTTGTGGCAACAGAGGAAAGAATTGTAGAGGTTATAGGGTTACCTGTTGATGGTGAAAATTACTCTGCTTCCAGAGATGCCAGGTCAGCTAGGGCTGAATCCATAGAGCCAAATGACCCCCCCATTGAACATATACAAATAGGGTGCAAATAGAATGTCTCTACACAATACATGGAAGTAGATAGATGTGTATGTCATCAAATACATCACTTGTGATGGCTGCCAGTCAAATTTTCATTCTATCCACTTCAAGCTTTTGAATCACATCGGACATGGCAAAAGGATGAATGTGCCTAATGTGTTGTACAATCTTCTCTCAATCATGGCTTCCAAGACCTAGAAAGGTGGGGATAACATTTTTTTGGATCATTTCTTGATTAAATTGCTAGTTGAAAAATCTTTGTGTGATGTATCTAGAATGACTTGGGAAGAGTTTATTAAAGTTGATCAAAATTATCGCTAGGAAAAGTTTTTCAATCTTGAGCATTTGCCACCTAGGGCTATACCTCAATCCTATAGGTCTAGCAAGAGAGTAAGCATGAGTAAAGCCATTCCTAGTGCTTCAACATCTTACGATGGCTCTGTTGCAGTAGAAGAAGCTATAGAAATTACTTCTTCTAAAATGGAGCACTAAGAAAAAGAAATCTCTTCCTCATATTATGATGATGAAGTTCCACTTGAAACCCTCATGAAAACTAGGGCACAATAGAGAGAGGTAGAAATGAGAAAAGGGAAGGCTAAAACATAGCCTATAGATAGAAAAGTACCAAGTTTTAAAAAGAGGAAGGTTGATACTGCTCATCCTACAACCAAAGGAAAATGTGAGAAACCTGCTAGGAAATCAAGACTAGCCAAGCCTACAATTGGTATGCCTCTATAGGAAATCCCTAAACCTAGTGAGACCTCACATGAGGACCCGAAAGCTCCAATAGAGTAGGAGAATGTTAAAGGAGAAGAATGCATATTTAAGAGAGCAACAAACATAACACTAGCCAATCTTGCTAACATTGTAGAAGAATTGGAAGAAAATCAAGACTTCCTACAGCACGAGCAAGAGGTCCTACAAGATGAAGTCCTATAGCAATAGCTAGAATCAGAGTAGGAGTTCCTACAACTACAGCAAGAGAAAGAACAAGAGTCCTTGTAGCAAAAGGAGGAAGAAAAAACACCCTTACAACTAGAGATAACTAGACAGTCTAGTCTATGCAAATAGTACCATATGAGGAGCCACCATCAACACAAAGACTAGTAGGCATTCATAATCCTCCTAGTTTTACAATACATGCATCAATTTTGAATTTATGGAGAGAAATACAAAGAAGGGAGGAAGAATGGAAAAAATAAAAAATAGAAGTTGAAGGAGGAAATTCAAAAGAAGGATGAAGAGATTGAACTAGATAAAGACATAGAAATTTCCACCTTGAAGCAAAGGGTAGATGATATGGAAACTTTGGTGCCAAAGATTCTAGAATGTAGAGATCCTTCGAGGGTCTATGCTCTACTCCTGAAAGAGAAGTATCTCTCTTTTAAGATATCAAGGCTTGCCTCAATATTGAATCCTTCTATTGATACCCCTATGGAATTTTTCAATGCTTATAGGAGTACCTCACCTAAAATGAAGAATTTTCTATGTGAATTTTATTTACATGATTATGCTTTCATAAAAGACCATGACTAGATTCCACTACTCTATGTTGGGGATGTTAAATTGAGAGCATTCATGTCTTGGGTGCAAAATGAGATTAGTTGGGGACAACAACATGGCACTTATAAATAATTGGAGTCTAATATCCCTCTACCTGTTAGAACTAAATCAAGAAACCCAAGGGATATTTATAGAGAATGGCATAGAATTTTTCTTAGACCAAGTTATGTCAATATGATCATGCCTTGGAATGAGGCAGTTTACACTGAGTATGAGGTAAAAATAGTAGTAAAGGAGGAAACCATGAGGATATGTTTATCCCAAAGATGGAATAGTTTGATTGATGAGCTGAAACAGGTTGAGCCTCATTCCTTCCACAATTATGTTATAGCATTGAAAATAATTGAGAGACATTCAAATTGGGAGAAATCAGGGATGACATTGGCTTTCCCATGACTTTTCAGCCAACCATGCTCATGTGGCCCTTGCCAAATTTCAAATTCTACCAGTATGGCATTGTTGTAGAGAGACATAGATGGAACAAGTTTGACAGAGTGGGAGGATTCTATTGGGATCCTAACTCACATACTATATCCATTGATGTTGGATAGCTCTCAATTTCAAATTTCAGCCTAGTTTTTTTTTCTAGTTTTGGGTAGAATCTATAGTCTATTTTCTCATAGATATCATGGAATTTAATTCTTAAGTGTTGGTATTGGCATAATGTTTCCCTCAAACCATTGACATTTGATATTATTCTATCTTTGTAAGCTTTAATGATATTTTCCATAATATGTGGGTCATCTATATTGATTTTGCATGTGATTAATGAATTTTTCTTAGAGTGGTTATAGATGTGTAGTTATTATGTGTACTCACCTTGACATGTAGATTTAATATGCCAGGTTGAGGAAGACACTGCTAGCTAGGCATGCACCATAATGTCCAGCTAATAAATCGCTCCAAGTTGAAGGAAACCAACAACAAAGATTCTTCATGCAACTAAATGTAACTTCCTTGTAGTTGACATTAATGATCGAGCATGCATGGATGTTACTATTGTGTTGGATCTACAGTTGACTTGCATGTCTGACCAGATTCCATGCATGCGTAATGGCCATCACTCCACTTTTCCCTATTTTTCCTAAATGATGTCCTCCCAGTCGTGGATTTGACTACCTTGTTTAGTTGTAGTATAAATAATGATTTGATGCTCCTTCTTTAGAAGGTTGTAAAATTTTATTTTGTACTTTCATTCTCCAATTTCATTAATAGAGAAACATTACTCTTTGTATGCATGATTTACAGTGAATAAAATAAAGTTTTGAGTTTGAGCATTTGAGTTCTTGTTAGTTTAGAGGATACTTATCCAAGTGGGGACACTTGGTGAGAAATCCATCTTCTTAGTTTAGCATTAGTTTAGTAAAACTTGTTGTTTAGTACTTACTTAGAAATCTAATATCAACTATTCTTGTAGCTAGTGGAATTCCATTCTATGACTATTCATGCAACAAAAGTAGACAGAGTAGTCTCCTATTTTTCACTCATATTTTAATTCTTTATCTACATTTTAGCTTAGCATAGCTATTGGTTGATGTTCAAAAATTGCTTTATTTCCTTTTAAGCAATTTACTTTGAGTATTATGTTTCTTAGCTGTAGAGTGCAATGACTACTTGAGTCCCTAGTGCACATACTATGTTGACCCATTCCAAGTTCACATCCCTGGGTTAACAAGTTAAATGCACCTTCATGATGATTGGATAGCTATTCAGGTTATATTTCTAGTCTCTAAATCATGGTTATAAAGGATTAGTTATTAAATCATTGTAGGAGGCCAACACTTTCAAAATGTAAACATTATGGAACTCTTCTTCTATCTATCTATTATCCCTATTCACTTCCTACTACCTTATTATCATTATGTATCTTACTTATATACCAAAAATTTGAAGATGACACATCCCTTCATGAATGCGTTTTTGAAACTAACAACTTACAATAATTAAACATAAACAATTAGGCTCTAGCAAGCCATAGATGGATTGTATTAATATGTTCTAAATAATCCTATCTTAAGTGAGTATTAGCATTTTTTGTGGAATTTCTAACAACAATCTACATGGTTACCATTTTCTCCAAGTGCTTGAATGATTCGTCTAGTGTTGATTCTTCACTTTTGGCTATTTTCAAGGCTTTATGCAATATCATCTTGCACTCTCTTGTCCACTCGTCCTGAACCTTTCACTGCCAATTCTAAAAATTATTCTTGCTTATTCTTCTTTCAATCAGAGAATATCTATACAATGTACATCCATGTGACCATTAATTTCCAACTTTGAACATGAATGTAACAGGTTTTTTGAATTTCTCAATGTCAGATCGAATGATTATATCAGTGAGACTTGTTCAAACTCTAGCCGATATATGCATTTGAACCAAACTGAATGTTAATTAGATAGAGGGTATTCTTTTGATCATCTTTCATCATCGGGAAGATCAAATAATTTTCCTACCAATGCTGAATAAATGGCATTTCATTTGTTTTTTAATCCATATCACTTTTGGGAAGAGATTTGTGAAGTCAACTAGATATCAAAGTTGTCACCAAGTGTCACAGTGATGAACTTTGATCTATTCATATTACCATTGGCATGTGAATAGGCATCATTAAGGTATTTTAAAGTTACTTTGATGTCATTAGTCTCCTTGACATGCTTCTTTCATTACTCTCTTCCTTCGGATGAATCAACAAGACTCTTGCTGATATTTCTATCATTGGTGTAACATATGAAGTCAAAAGGAAAAGAAAAACTCACTCTGATAGTACACGTCTCCCCAATGTGTTTCCATTTGTCTTATTAGTGAGAGGAAATGAAATTCTTACCGATGAGGATCTATCAACATGACATGCATGCTCGAGATGACTTGAGGATTTTAGTCTGATAGTATTGTTCTTACTGATAACCTTTTCATTAGTGGGATGATAGGCCTTGTCTTCTTGAATATATATCCTCCAAAGTTGTTGATCATTGTGATATGGTTGACCTTTTTCCATTATGCAAGAAATGGTCAAATTGAGAGGCTATGACTTATGGATCAGAGAGACATGTACCTAGTCCTACCGATATGAACCGTTTGTTTGGAAGCTCTTACTCAAAGATGAACAGAGGGATTTTTGGTGTATCAAAAGGTCAAGTTTGATGGTATCATTGATGAATATGGCATGTGAAATGGATCATAACAATTGGTGTTGTTTTCTACACTTAAAATGTGGTGACCTTGTGGGGTTCATGAATGTAGGCTATTAAAAGTGTGAATTCTTTTTATAGGAGAAAAACCTACAATCTTCCTTTAATACAATTTTCTCAATATCCTCATGAACCAAATTTTTTTGGGGGTGGTGTTTCTATGTGCTTCTCTTGCACTCTTAGGTTTCACCAAAAAAGAGAGATAAAACCCAAAAATTGAGCTGGTTCACTCAAACTAAGGTATGTTTGATGAAATTATGACTAAATGCAACTAATTGATAAAATTGATTGATTATGAATGCAAAACTAATGAAATATGAAATGTTTGAAAACATAGTGTGATATGCAAAAGTGAACTAAAAACAAAAAAATGCAAACAAAATTGAATGAGACTAAACAGAGTGTGGCTGGAAGTTGAATGTTGATTCTGGAAGATTCTAGAAATTGGAAAAAACACCATTGATGAATAGTGGGACTCATTCACCACTAATGGTGAATCAATCCTACTTTTAGTAAACTACCCTAAAACTGGTTTCCAATGGTCGGGAACTAAATTTTGACAAAATTAACTTTCCTAGATTGTAAGTGGGACTCATTCACCACTAATGGTGAATTAGTCCTCCAAAATTCTACAAATTTAGAGGTTAATTCTATAGGTCCAAATCTGTGCTTGTCTTCTTATCAAGTTGACAAAGTCAAATTTGTAGAAAATGGACTGAATGTTGTCTCCAAGCTTGAATTAGGGTTTAGTTGACTTGAATCACTTTGATGACTTGTTAACCACCTTTCAACACCTATTTCTTTGAAAAATATTCCTACAAGACCTGCAAACAAACATGCAAAGAGAGGGAAAATGGTTAAGGGTTAGAGTAAAGGGATTTGCCTTGATCAAATCCCACTTTGGTAATAAAACCCTTGATAAAGAAATGAAATTATGAAAACAAGAAAGGAATGATGAATAAATGAAATTCAAGTGTCCTAAACTCACCAAATCCTTGTTGTGGAAGTCTGAAGATATGTCAATGGATGCTCCAAGATACTTGATATTTCCTTGATCAAATTATGTATTGACACTTGGAATGCAAGAGTGCTAATTGATGTTGAATGATATGAATGCTTGAATGAATTTAGGAATAAAATGGATATAAAAAAGCACACATATCCCCTAATTACCCAATAGTACATCACAGGCTGACATAAGGTCTTAATGAATAAAAACCCAAAAGACATTTCAATTATTTTGAATTTTGAGCCAAGGACTCATTCACCACCAATTGTGAATGGGTCCCACTCTAGGCTTCAATGTAGGTGTTGGGAATTAATTTAAATTTAATGTTATTTTTTTGGTTTGAATTCAAAAATACACTTAACTAAGGCCTATAAGTCCATAAAGGGGCAAAATAAAGCATAAGAAAGGTGTAATTAGTGATGACAAGCCTAGAAAAGAATGAAATGTTGTTACAAGACTTTTTAACACTTTGAAATAGGCCTTGAAAAGGGATAAAAAGGGAATATTTTGATGAACTATAATAACAAGAGTCTAGAAAAGTGTAGAAATATGTTACGACACTTCACAACACCTTCACAAGACATCATAATTTATATCTTCAGGACCTAATGTGAATGTTTAAGTTACATTGCAACATTAAATCTAATTAAAATGAACCAAGGATTATAGGAAAAAGACCTAAATAATCATGAAAATTTCAATGATCCATTTTGCAATGGTACATTTAGCCCCCTCTTTAGTGAGAGGATGAACTTGCTTCAAATTCACACTAAAGTAGCCATGCATATTGAGAGGGATCCAAATGCACTGATGTTAGAAAGATGAGATAACAAAAATCAAGAGGAATGATCAAGACCCCAGGATTAAGATCCCATGGAAAAGTAAACATAATAACGAAGGAATAGACAAGGGAAAGAGAGAAGGAAAGGGAAGATGAAAAGGAAAAGTCAAATCAAGCTTCGATTGTTTGTTCAACTAGTTGTGAATTAGATCTAGGCTATTTTTCCAAAGAAGAAAATGCATAATCACTCTAGGGAAATGGAACTCATGGTTTTCAGTTAGATGAGAAAGCCCAAAAGGTGAGAAATGTAGGCTTGGGTGGTATGTACTCAAAAACACATAGGTGTCCATGGGGAAAGTCATGTTGCGGAATGGGCTTCCCACTCAACAATATCAAAGTTATACCTCCTGATAACTTTAATAAGGCACCATAAAGGAAAATGCTAGTTTGTGCTTCATGAGAAAAACAAAGCTTCATATGCTTAGAACTGATGAAAAAATAGGATGGCACCACAGGCATGCAAGTTGTGTTATGCAAGTGGCCATGTAAATGTAAATTGTAAAGTGTAAAAGAAATGTTCAAATGAGTCTTGTTAAGTTCATGTGAGGTCTATAACTTAGGAAACATTGTGTCTAATGTCTCCAAGGGAGGAATTTTCAGTCAAAGAATAGAATATTCACAACTTAGGGGATGTAGTGTGTTGCATCAAGCCACCAAGAGGAATGTAATATGCTAATATAGGTCACACTTATGAAGGAAACCACACCCACTATCATACAAACATAAAAAAACATGTCATATGGAGTAACAAGGCTACACTAAGAACCAATAATGCAAATGAATAATGTCAATGTATGCCCCTAGTTTAAAGAAATTGCTCACACCATTCTATGAGCAATTACTTTAAAGTATAAAATGGAAAATGAAAAATAAAATAAGACATGAGAGCCAACTTGGAAAGTCCCTATGCCAATTCATACATTTCCAAGTAATCCTACATCATGTAAAAGAAAAGGAACAAAAGAAAGAAGGGCTTTTCCTAAAAGGAACACAATAAACACATAAGGGATCTATGGATTTAGGGTCATTATGCTCATTGTTGCAATGTGTTTATTAAAGAGCTTAGAACTATCATCATTCCCCAAATACATAGAACTGGAAGAACGACACAAAGAGAGTGAAAACAAAAGAAAGTATGTTTTGGATCAACATGGAAGAGACATTATGGTCTCAAAGCTTTGCATCATCCCCAAAAGGAGAAAAACAAGTGAAAAGAAACTGAAAAGGAAAAAGAAAAGTGACCAATTGGGTCAACATGGAAGAGACATAGAATGTCTCAATGCTTTGCATCATCCTGAAAAGGAAAACACAAACCAAAGGAAAAAAGGAAAGTAAAAGGACCATTTGGGTCAACATGGAAGAGACATATGGTGTCTCAACGCTTTGCATCATCTACAAAAGGAAAACACAAAACAAAAAAAGAAGAAGGTACAAATAGAGGAAGTGCATAAAGAGAGGAAAACACTAAACCTAACATTATGGGGGAACATGATACACACATATAATCGAAGAAAAAGAAAAAGAAAAATGAAAATGCAAAAATGATAGTTAGGGAAAATATAATTCAACCGTGTAATAGGTCATCCACCTCCCAATCATGTTCAGTGTATTGTGAGGGTAGTTGACTGTCCAAAGGAAGAATTGCAAGTGTCGAACTAGGGGAAATACCAGGTTCTTCACTTGGTGTAAGAGTTTTATCATTTAAGCTCAGGGAAGAGGAAAATAAAGAATTTAGAACATTATGTACCTCTTCATCTATTTTAGATATCTCCTCATCATCATCATCATCCAAATTAATCATGAAAGGAGGATGAATAGTAATCTCCAATGTAGGGTGTATTAAGAGTTGGGGCTATTGTATTTGGTCATTTTTTTGTGAGGGTTACATCGTACTATCTTGTGGAAAGTTAGGAGCAAGAGGGCGATAAGGTATTACTTCTGTCAAAGGAAAAGGTTGATTTTCTTTGTTGTTTCCTATTTGCATTTAACGAGAAAGGAGATGGTGTTGATGCCTACACTCCCTAGCATCGTGGTTTCGTTAATTCTATATTGAAGCTGTGTAGGTGTAAGAACTAGTTGATCCATAATAGGATCTTGTTATTCCTGAGAAGGAGGAACAAAAGGAACCAAAGGAGATGGGTCAATCAATTTCTCTTTGACTTTATAAACTTGTTTAATGCATGGAGGAATGACATAGTTGGTTTCATTATCTTGTGGGAATTTAGACGATGAAGGTGAAGTGTTTATTGTTGGTTTTTTGTGAGTTTGCATTGTTTTTTAGGTTTGGATTTAGGTTGAAGCATTGTATCATCTAGGATAGGAGGAGTGGAAGTGGATGAGGACATGTGGCAAATAGATAATTTAGCTATCTATTTTTCTTTGAACTTTTGATAGGTAATGAAAAAGAAGTCCTTGCGAGGGGTGATGGGTTCCATAGGTTCAGGAAAAAATGATTCTAAGGAAAAATTACCTTGATAAGAAAATGGATTAAAGCCACTATAGTGTATGGTAAATATCTCATTTTCAAGTAGAAACTTCAAACATTTTTGAACCACTAAAGGGACAACTTTCATTGAGCAAAGCCAATGATGACCTAATTGCAGACAAAACTGATCCGATTGTAGAATGATAGAAAATGTTGCATCCAATGTTTTAGGTCCTATCTATAATAGGAGTATGATGCTGGTTTAATCCATGATGTTGGTTTGTCATAATAATCTTGATAAAGATCATGTAATACTAAAACTAGTATGTGTTTTAATCCATGATGTTGTTTTGTCATAATCATCTTGATAAAGATCATGTAATACTAAAATGCTTTTGTGATCACATTCTCACTATAGGAGGGATCTATTAATATCCCATTGGTGGGCTTATCATAGATGCGGCTGGATATGTAAAGAGGACCATCGAGGAGGTTTTTAAGTATATCGTGAGAATAAAAAGTAATATCAAGATATTATTTTGTGTGGCCCTTATGAGTGATAACATCTATTGTTCCTACCATTTCATCAATAGGATTAGTATGTGTAATAGTTGGAGTGATATCATCTTTTTCATTAGTTGTATCGACATTCATCACCTCATTATTTGAAGGTTCACTGGCTTTGACAAATGAAACACTGTGTTTGGGCATGGGATTCTTAAATATTTGCAAATTCTAATTGAGGGGTGTAACTAATTTATTGTTTTGATCATTGACACCCACACTGGATAGTCAACCAAAATCAATGAAGTCTTGTACTACATGTTTGAGATGCTTCCATTGTTCTATGTCATGTCCATTTTGGTGATAAAAATGACAATAAGAATTTGGTTTAAATATGGGGGGTAAAGGTTTGGTTGGGTCAAGGGCCTTGAGTAGAGGCAAAGTGATCATGTGTTGTTGTGGTAGTTGATTCATTGTGTTATGGAGGGTATCAAGTAAAGGGATAAACTCTCTCTTTGGGTCCCCATAGGTAAAAGGCACAACTGCTTTAACAAAAACCACTTGATTAGGCACAAGTTGAGTTGGTTGCGAATGAGGGGGATTGAACTATAAAAATCCTTTGTTTGGTTTTCTAAAGTTTTGTACATTGTTTTGGTTGCTTTTTTTAGACTTCTCAACTTAGTTAGAAGTGGATTTTGAATCACGACTAGTAAGCGAGTTGTGGTAGTCATAAAGGGTTGTACATAAATGCATGAAGGAAATTTCATCATGGTCAACCTATCTTGAATGCTAGTTTGTAAGTTTTTAGTAAACATCTTTTGGAGATGTGAATCAGGAATCTTGACATCTACTTGAATATACAATGATTGATAGCATGAAATGAAATCAGTAACTTGTTCATCTGCATTTTGTTTACACCTCATTAAATCAGCCATTATATTTTTGGGAGTCATATGGACTTGAAAATGACTTATAAAGGCATCAACAAGTTCATTAAATGATCTAATTGAACGATTGGGTAAGTTTGAAAACTACTCCAAGGCAGTGTCCTTTTAAGTCCTAGCAAATAATTTGGCTAATAGTTCATCATTGAGGAAAAAATCACTGCATAAGGTTGTATAAGCATGGACACGATTAGTAGGGTCTCCTTTTCCTCTATACTTCTCAAACCTAGGCATCTCAATTCCTCGTGGCATTGATTTTCTTAATATTTCTAAAGATAATGGGAAACTACATAGTATGTGGGTGGTGTAGTTTGGTTTTCATTAATGGTGGATATTTTTTGTTGCATGGAGGAAACCATCTAAAAGAGTTGTGTAATGAGAGGGTTAGTGTAAGTTGTATGAGGTGGAAGAGAGCATGGTGACGAGGTGTATGTGATGTTAGGTGAAGTGAAAGGGACACTAAGGGAGGTGAAGGTGGTGGATGGAACATTCTATTCTAGAAAAGAACTATGAATGCTAGTTGGGATAGTTAAAGAAGGAGTCAGATGACTAACTGGTTGCATAGTTATTGTAACATGAGAGGTGGTATAGGTGGGTATGGATGCTATGGTTGAAGGAGGAGGAATGTGAGATCCTCCTTGGATCACAATAGTGTTTTCTGGTTCGGAAGGGGAGGGAACATGTTTGTCGTATATCTCAACAATTATTTTCATAAATTTTAAGCCATCGTCACTTTCAATCAAGTGATGAAGGTTGTCTATAGTAGGTATGGTAGTGGTGGAATTTTTTTCAACACATACGTCTTGTTACAAATGTGTTAAATCCTCATGAATGTTAATGAATTTATCTTGCAGAATCTGATCATTTTGTGTGTCAACATGCATCGTTTACGAAGGTAAGGGTGTACTAGTGGTAGTATCCATGCCTAATGCACCATTTTCCATACCAGGGATAGGAGCTTGAGACAACCCAAGGTATAGAATGAGAGTTTTATCATGAGATGCCATGAGTCGAGAACTTGTTCTCACTAAAGTAGTATCAATAGGGCACCAAGCACTCATACAAGTACCACAAGGGGTGAGTTTAATGCAAATGCAATGCAATATAGGAGTTCAATATACAAATAACAAAAAAATTGTAAACTGAAACAAAAAAACAATAAAAAATTGAAATGCAGTAAATGCATAGAAAATGCTTGAAAATGTAGTTCAAAATGTGCAGTTGGACTTATTCTCTTAGGGTGGAAAATGTGTAACACCCCGCCGAGCGAACCCCAAAGGAACTAATAACAACGAAACAATTTTTTTTTTTAAAGAATATAATAAACATACTTAAGTATTCTAATATAACAATGTATTAAGTTACACAAATAATTCCATTGGGGTACACGAGGTGACATTACAACATTAACCCATAACAACGATAACAAGATAACAATAATTAAATAATTACATAAATCTATTCATTCCCATTTCATCATTTAAAATATCTATTAAACAATAACCATATTTATAACATATGTACATATGACAATGAAAGATACTATAAAGATATGAGGCATTTATATTACCACATATATAACACAACTTAACACAACTATAACAGGCAGTTATTCTGAGATAAATGCATGGCCCGAATGTACATTTACATCCAAATGATGAGTAAAATGCAGTATGCAGACATGCATCTCAATAGCATAGCCACAAATTACATTCGAGGTCATCCCAACATGTAGGGAACAATACATCAATGAATACATTACATCTAGAGTATCACATACATCTATGGTGCAAGGTGCAGATCATCAGCATCCTCCAAAGGCAACACCCGATCAAGAGATATATCTCTGCAGCAGAGGAAACCTTCAATGGGGTCTGAAGCACATTCCCTGGCTCACCCGTCTTGAGAGTAGACAAGGAAGGGTCCCTGACCAAGCACACCTAACAACAACAAAGACTAACTCCAGAAGACAACCTTACATCAAAGACCACCTAGAGAACTCACAACAACAATTACAAGAGGCACAACAACAAACCACTTCAGAACATAACAACAAGTCATAAACACAACATCAATGAAACTCAAGACATAATATCAAAGACTAATTCCAACAATAACCAAAGGACAAATCAATAAATAACTTAACCACTACAGACACAATATCACTTAACAACTACAATCACAAAGTCACTTAACAACTACAAACACAATAACACTTAACCGCAGAGGTTACAATGCTTCAGAGGTAAAGATCATGAACTATGCACAATGTGACAATAGCTGACATAGGAAGAGTGTCATGATAAAGTGCCATGGGAGTTACTGCTGGCTCTCCCAGCCTTCCTGAGCTCTTGGACTTTGCATCTTGGGTTACCACAGCTTACCTCTACCGGCCGCCCGGACCCTCCTTGAACTGTCCATCTCATCTCCGGAGCCTTATTATTCCACTTGCTTCAGAGACATTCTTGTATTAGTGTAGAAATAATACAGTGAATTCTTTTAGATTATCACTTAACTTGGACAACTCTAGGTGGGGTTACAGCTACTGTCTGGGACCCCCACAAAGAGCCACTCTCCTATCGACAACACACAAGGTACAAAACCACAATAGGAAACTAGACAACATAACCTCTCCAACCAAGGAGGAAACAAAACAAGGAAACTCACTCCGAACACTGGAGGAAACCAAATACGAAAAACACACTCCTTCCAAAGGAGGTACAAATTTCATTATCCTCTCCTATTTCCCAGGAGGCACAAATCCTCGTTCGTGGAAATCAGGTACAACAACATAAAATAAATCTTCACATTTCCCAAGGCAATTCACAAATTGACCTCTACACAAAACATCCCACTCCAGAAAACTTCTCTAGAAGACTTACATAGACCCTTAACCCCATTTGCCCGACATGGAGAATAAAAGAAACACGATAGAAAAGCATTCCATCTCTGAAAGCCCTTAACAAAACTTAAACTCTTACGAAAAGTAAGGTAAACCTAGGGTTTTCTCATACAACATAATTAAACAAAGAAGAGAGTACCACAACAAACTTAACGAATAACCTCAAGAGAACAATTACTTAAGAACATCTCCATAAAGAAATATTTCCAATACTCAATAATTTCATCAACAAATAAATCAACAATTCAAGAACATTCGATTCAAACAAAACACATTGTTTAATTCAAATTCGCACAACTACACCATAACATCATTATCTTTTAATTTAAACTATATGATTTAATTCAAAACACAAAATTAATTATAATTTACACAAACTACATTAATCATTACAATTTTCACAAAATTATATTTTTACTTCACCAACGTAGCATATCACTTTATATATATATATTATATATATATATATATAATAAACCTATGAATTAAATCATTTTATAAAAATATATTATTAAAAATTTATAAAATGACTTCCTAAACAAATAAAATATATATATATAAGAAACTAAATTTGATTACATATAAATATAAAATTTCATTGTAAAAAAAATTCGTTTATAAATACATATATGAATAAAATACCTTAAAAGCTAAATTCAAACGAAGTCGAAATTCGAATTAACCAAATAATAATAAATAATTTTTAAACTTAAAATTGTATTTATATAAAAAAAAAATACAATGTAGACCATTGTGGTACTGCGCACCTTCCAAGGGAGGTACTACATACCTCCCAAGGGAGGCCGCTGACCACTAAGAGGCTGTCGGCTCCCGGCTGTCATGACCTAGTGAGCTCTCTGCGTAAATGCTTGGGAGACGGAATTTGGTCTGGCATAGCAAACCTCTCCATTCCCCAAAACTTTAAAGAGCTTTTTAATTTAATTTTGTTTTATTTATTTTACTTTATTTTTATTTATTAAAACCTTTAAAATGGGGATTTCGAATTTCGATAATGTGAATATAAATATTTTATATATATATAATTTTTTTGTTCAAACATACCTCTAAATCACTGATAACGAATTAAATATTTTTCATATCCAACAAGGCACGCAGTACACAGTACACAGGGAGAAGAAGATAAATTATATAAAGCATATCTTTGTTTATTTATTTGATACACATATATATAGGTATATAAAAATACATATATTTATGCAAAAATTTACAAAATAAATAACATAACAATTAAATTTTCCTACCAGATACAAAACAAATTAGGCAAATAAATTCTAGCCATAAAATAATGATTTTCTTCCCAACAGTAATTTTTCAGAAACAAATTTTATTGAATAAATTTCGAAGGGTTTTACCACAGTTTTCTACAGATGATTTGATTTTCTTATTCATTTATTTTATTTTAATTTATATCAGACAATCTAAATCTGGTTATGCAAGTTTAACCCACAAAAACAAATGATTTTCTTTTCAAGACAATGGTTTCAAAACTAAATTTTATTGAATATTCAAAGGGTTTTACTATAGTTTTCAACAAACAATCTTCAAAATTCTATAGCAACTAATTTACAACTACAGAATCCTCTTCACAATCACGGAATAATTAATTTTCAAACGAAAGGCACTTCAACAAAAGTTTGATTTCCAAAACAATAAACTAAAAGAAGTAATAATTTAGAAGAACCTGAAATCCTTCGTTTGATGAAGAATCCTTTCTGAATCCTTTTCTCGACTTTCTGCCTTCAACTCTTTTCTCGATCTTCAGCCTTCCACGTTCTTCTGAATCTCTCTTTCTTCCCAAAACCACAATGATTTTTACCAAAAAACACCAAAACCAAAACTTTTTTTTTTTCCAGATCCAAAAACAACAAAGCAAAAACTCCCGTGTGTGAATAATCTCTCATAAAAAAATAAAAAATAAAAAATAAAGGTTCAATAAAAGCCATTTCTGCTTGAAAGCCCTGCTTTAGTAGTTAGCTTTTCCCGAAGCGTAACATCACTCGGTTTTGATTCAAATGAAGATTTTATTTTGTTTGAATTTGGGATATTTGTCCTTCACATGAATTTCTAATAGAATAGTAAAAAGATAATATCTAATTAATCTCAACAATATTAATTTTAATTTATAATTATTTTCATTTTAATTAATTAAATCGCTTTTTAATTTACAATACATATTTAAATTAAACATTTTTCTAACTCTCAATTAAATCAAATAACAGTGCAACATTAATTAATTATTTTATGCAATACGATTAATTAATTAAACACTAACCAAGAATAAAATAAATACTCAACAATAAAGCTACATACAAGACAAGACAAAACTTCAATCATACTAGCGACTCCTATGGGAACCATTGGACTTGGGGCCAGGGGACACTTTGAAACCTACTCCTTGCTTTCAACATTTACCCATTGGGTTAATTTATTACTTTCATACTGCATCTGCCGAAGTAAGATTTGGAATCGAGACTTATTCAAAATCCACCTGCATCCAAATTGGCGTCAAGTAGCACATGTATATATAATCAACATCCTATCATGAGAAGGAATTGCAGTGTAGCAGGGCACTCGTGAACGAGTGATGCTACACTGTCCTCTCACCTAATCTATTCTAACAATTATAATATCAATATCGAGCTAACATCTCTAACCAAATTGATCATAAGATAACATGATATTTAACTACTGCATCAAAACTAGAATTATTAAACCATTGCATTATAAAATAATACTGGATCCAAATAACATGATCACCAAAGAATCATCACATCGACATATAAAACATTAATGAAAATCTATTTGAATAAACAATAATCCAAATCAACACATCGAGTATCATAAATCATACTAATAATGTCACACGCAACAATTAACTAAACTACGCATCCACACACACCAAACAACAATACAGACAATCACCGTCACAAAACATCAATCAAAACCACATAAATGTCAAATCCAAACAATATGAGGGGTATTACAGAATGAGTCTAGGGATGATATTTTCTTGTATTTTTCAGAAAATGCAAAGTGATTTTTATGCTTTTCAGATGCAAAATGAAGATGCAGATGCAAAATTTGAGTTTTTGGAATGTTTTAAGGTGCAAAAATTAAATCTATATGAGATCTCCACTAATGCTGCAAATGTGTAAATCCTAGGATGCAAAAAAATGCAAAGGCTAATGCAAAATATAATGCTATGAGTCCTAGGATGTAAATGCAATGAAAATTATAAAGGTAATGTGATATATATGCAACTTCACCAAAATTAACCAACAATTTTTGGGGGTGGTGTTTCTATGTGCTTCTCTTGCACTCTTAGGTGTTTTCACCTAAAAGGAGAGAGATGGAACCCAAAAATTGAGGTGGTTCACTCAAAATAAGGTATGCATGATAAAATTATGACTAAATACAATGATCTAAATGTAGGAAATTCATAAAATTGATTGATTATGAATGCATAACTAATGAAATATGGAATGTTTGAAAACATAGTGTGATATGTAGAAATCAACATAAAACATAAACAAATGAAAACAAAAATGAATGAAACTAAACATAGTGCACCTAGAATTTGAATACTGATCCAGGAAGATTCTAGAAACTAGAAAAAATCATCGTTGAAGAAAAGCGAAAATCATTCGCCACTGATGGTGAGTCAACCCCACTTAAGGTAAACTACCATGAAACTATTTTCCAACTTTCGAGAACTAAATTCTAAAAAACTAAAATTTTCCAACCTATAGGTGGGTCTCATTTTCCATTGATGGTGAATTAGTCCTCCAAAATTTTGCAAATTTAG
>VDFB02000013.1:34393338-34405574 GCA_007258455.2 Sequoia sempervirens | reverse complement strand
ATGTTGTTTTTTGGGATAATACTCAAAAATAAACTTAATTAAGCATATGAGAGCATAAAGGGATCAAATAGAGCATAAGAAAAGGATAAATAGTGAAGATATTCCTAGAAAGGTGTGAAAGCTTGTTACAAGACTTTACAACACTTCAAAATAGGACTTGTTGATGAATAAAAAGGTGATTTTTAAGTGAATTATAATAAATAGAGTCTAGAAGAATGCAAAAATTTCTTACAACACTTCACAACACCTTCACAAGGAAATTTTCTTTGAATTTTAGTACCTAAATAAGCATGTTCAACCCATGTTGCAACATAAAATCATAGCAAAATAGTTCTAAAACCATGAAACAAAACCTAAAAGGCCATGAAAATGACAAGGGGCCATTTTTCTATGGCACATTTAGCCCCCACTTTAGTGAGAGGATGAGCTTGCTTCAAACTCACACTAAACAAGCCATGAACATCGAGAGGAGGGTTCAAATGTGCTTATTCTAGCAAGATGGAATGACAACAATCAAGAGGGATGATCAAACCCACAGGATGAAGATCCCATGCAAAAATATACATAAGAACAAAGGAACATGCAAGTATTGAGATTAATGAATTGAATGAAGATTTGATTGTCAATCCAAGTAGTTGTGGATTAGATCTAGGATCATTGTTTGAAAAAGACAATGTGTACTCACTTTGGGGTGGAAGAAAACATGATAGTCCACTGGGTGAGAAGGCTCAAATGTACTCACTTTGGGGCCACAAAACTAGTTGTCTGCGAAGACAAATCCCAAAAAGGTAAGATACATATGCTAGTTGGCATGCACTCACAAACACAAAAGTGTCTATGAGGAAAAGTCATGCTGCTAGGTGGGATTCCCACTCAACCATATTAAATTTATACCCATTGGTAACTTTAACAAAGCACCACAAAGAAAAATGATATGAACAAAAAATAAAAAGGTACCATATTCATGCAAGTTGTGTTATGCAAGGTAGAAAAAAGTTTAAAAAAATGTAGAATGAAAAAATCTTAAGTGTAAAAGTGTAAAATGTTTAAAGGAGTCTTGTTCATTTTATGCAAGGTTAGTCACTTAGGGAAAATTGTTTCTAATGTATCCAAGAGAGGACCAATCAAAGAATAGTATATTTAGAGCTTAGGGGATGCAATGTTTCGTATCAGGCCACCAAGAGGAATGCAATGAGCTTAGAAAGATCACACATATGAAGGAAATCATACCCAATGTCATCTACAAAGTGAAAAACGCATTACATAAACGAAAAGGATACACTAGGAACCAATAATGCAAATGAATTATGGTAATGTATGCCCTCCACTTTAAAGGAATTGATACACATCATTCTATAAGAAATTACTTTAAAGTAGAGAAGGAAAGAAAATGCAAAAAGAAAACAATACCTGAGAGCCAACCTAGAAATCCCTATGCCAAGTCATATGTTTCAAAGTTAGGTCATGTCATGTCAAAAACTGAAAGAAAAAGAAAGAGAGTTGCCCCTCCAAAAAGAGAACACCAAACACATAAGGGATCTATGGATTTGGGGTCAGTATGTTTGTTGCTGCAATATTTTTATGAAAGAGCACAAAACTGTCATCATTTCCCAAAGAACATAGAACTAGAAGAATGACACAAAGAGAGTGAAAACAAAGGAAAACAAAAGTCCATTTTGGGTCAACATGTAAGAGAAATTGCGGTCATGATGCTTTGCATCATCCCCGAAAGGAAAATACAAGCGAAAAGAAAGAAAAAAAAAAGGAGAAAGAAAATGAAAAGATTTTGGGTCAACATGAAGGAGACATTTTAGTCTCAATGGCTTGTGTCATCCCCAAAAGGAGAACACAAAAAAAGGAGAAAAAGACTTGAGGACCTTGTGGGTCAACATGCAAGAGACATTGGGCATCTCTATGCTTTGCGTCATCCCAAAAAGGAAAAAAAAGAAAAAGAAAAAAAGACAAGGACCTTTTAGGTCAACATGGAAGATACATAGGGCACCTCTATGCTTTGTGTCACCCCAAAAGGAAAACACAAAAAAAGAGAGAAAAAGACAAGGACCTTTTGGGTCAACATGGAAGAGACATAGGGTGTCACTATACTTTGCATCATCCCCAAAAGGAAAACACAAAACAAAAAGAGAAAAAGACAATGTACGACATATAGAAGAAGAGAGATACGAATAGTACAAAGAGAGAACATCAAACACATGATACAAGGGATCACAATACACACATGAAAAGGAAAATAAAAAGATAAAATAAAAAGGCTAGTTAGGAAAATGCAAGTCAACCATCTAACAGGTCATTTGCCTCTCAACCATGTTCAGTGTAATGTGAGGGCGGTTGATTGTCCAAAGGAAGAATTGCAAGCATCGAACCAAGAGTCGTACCAGGTTGTTCTCTTGGTGGATAGGTTGTATCTTTTAAGCTCATTATGGATGAAAATAAAGAATTTAAATTGTTATGCACTTCAGCTATTTTTTTAATTTTTGCATCATCGTCATCATCATCAAGATTAATGATAGTAGGAGGATGAAGGGTGATTTCTAAGGATGGATGTATCAAAAGCTGAGGTTGTTGGATTTGTTCATTTTTTTGTGAAGGTTGCACTAGACTGTCATGTGGTAGGTCAGGAGAAGGAGGGTGGTCATCTATTACTTCGATCAAAGGTAAAGGTTGATTTTCTTTATCTTCTTCTATGCAATATTGATGAGCAAGGAGATAATGATGATGCCTACACTCCCTAGCACTGTGGTTCTATTTAATTCTATTTTTGGAGTTGTTAAGGTGTAAGAGTGGACTGAGTCATCATAGGTTCTTCTGCTTCCAAAGAGGGAAGAATAGAATAAATCAAAGATGATGGATCAACCACTTTCTCTTTGGATTTATACACTTGTTTGAGGTGAGGAGACATGATAGGAGTGGTTTCATTTTCCCTTGGTCATTTAAAGGATGGTGGGAAAGTATCAAGGGGTGGTTGTTCAGGGCATTGTATGGTTTTCTCAATGTCATACTCGGGTTGAAGCATGGTTTCATCTATGATAGGAGGTGCATAAGTGGACGGGGACATGTCACAAAGAGACAATTCAGTGATCTTTTTGGCTTTAAAATTTTGATAAGTTATGAAAAATAATTCCTTTTGAGGTGCGATGGGTTCTAAAGGTGTATGCCAAAAATATTCTAATGAAAAATGACATTTGGAAGATAAAGGATTAAAGCCACCCTGGTGTATGGTGACTATCTCATTGTCATGTGGAAACTTTAGACACTTGTGAACAACTAATGAGACCACTTTCATTAAGTGAAGCCAAGGGTGTCCTAGCCACAAATGAAATTGTTCAAATTATGGAATAATTGAATAATCTAATCATAGGGCATGAAAAACTAGCATGTGCCTTAATCCATGCAATTGGTTTATTATATTCATCTTAATATAGGTCATGCAATACTAGAAACTCCTTTGTGATCACATTCTCACCACAAGAGGGATGTATTAATATCCCATTAGTGGGATTATTATAGATTCTACTAGCTATGTAGAGAGGACCATTAGGAAGATTTTGTAGTATGTCCTTAGTAGAAAAAGTGCTATTAAGAGACTTAGTGGTTTGGCCCTTACGAGGGATAATGTCTATTGTAGCTACTAGTTCATCCATAAGAATTTTGGTAGTAAGAGGGGGAGGTGTATAATGTTGTTCATTGTTTGTATCAACAATAATTACATCAGTGGTTGAAGGTTCACTAGCCTTGAAAAATGAGGTAGTATGTTTAGGCATGGGATTAGTGAAAATTTACAAATTCTGGTTAGGGGGTACAATGGACTTATTGAATTGATCATTAACACCCATAATGGACAGATGGCATGAATCAATGAGGTCTTGAACTAAATGTTTTAGACACTTGCAATATTCTGTGTCATGTCCATTCTAGTGATGAAAATGACAATAAGCATTAGGTTTGAAAGTGGGTGTTAATGGATGGTTTGGATCAAGTGGTCGAATGGGTGGTGAAGTGAGCAGGTATTGTTGAATTAATTGGTTCATTGTGTTATGAATGGTATAGGGTAGTGGAGTAAACCATCTCTTTAGGTCCCTATAGGTATAAGGCACCATTGCTTTCATAACTTCCACTTGATTTGGAATAGGTTTAGTTGGCTGTAGTTGAAGTTGAGGAGGTGGATTAAACTATAAAAATCCTCTATTTGGTTTGTGAAATTTTTTTGTGTTATGTTGGTTTTGTTGTGTTCAAGTTTGTCAGATCAGTTAGAAGTGGATTTTGAATCACGACTTGAAACTGAATTATGGAATTCACACAAGGTTGTGCATAAATGCATAAATGAAAGGAATTTCATCATTGTTAATTTATCCTAAAGGTGTGTGTGCAAGTTTTAGATAAACATCTTTTGCAGATGTGAATCAAGAATCTTGACATCAATTTGAGCATACATGGATTGGTATCATGAGATAAAATCCATTAATTTTTCATCTATGTTTTGTCTACATCACATAAGGTCAACCATTGTCTTCTTAGGTGTCATGTGAACTTTAAAGTGACTTATGAAAGCATCCACCAATTCATTGAATGAATAGATGAAATGATTAGGAAAGATGGAAAACCATTCTAAGGAAATGTCTATCAAGGTCCTTGAAAATAGTCTCGCTAATAATTTATCATCAAGGATGAAGTCAATACACAAAGCTGTATATCCATTAACATGGTTGGAAGGGTCTCCTTTTCCTCCATATTTCTCAAACTAAGGAATTTCTATCCCTTGTGGCATCAGGGTACGTAATATTTCTAATGATAAAGGGATACTATAGACATGATATGTAGGTGGAGTAGATTGACCTTGACTAATGGTGGAAAGTTGATGTTGCATAGATGAAACAGTGGTAAGGAGTTGTGTAAGAAGTGGATTGAGGTATGCGGGGTAAGGTGGAAGGGAAAATGATGATGGAGTATAGGTAATATGAGGGGAAGTAAAAGGAATACTATGGGGTGTGAATGTGGTGGACGGGAATTGCAATGCCACAAGAGAAGTAGGAATGCTAGTGGAAATCAGAAAAGAGGTAGCCACATAATTAACCTATTGCATAGTTGTGTGGATTTGTGGATTGGTGTAAGTTTGTATAGATGATATGGTTGAAGGGGGAGGAACTTGAGGTCCTCCTTGTCTTACAAGAATGGTTGTGGAATGGGTATTAGAAGAGGCATGTTTATTTTAAAAATCAACATTTCTCTTCACTTGCAAGTCACCATCACTTTCAATCAAATGATGAAGATTATCAATTGTGGGTATGGTAGTGGTGGAAATGTTTTGAAGTGACAAGTCTTGTTGTAAATGTGAAAAATTCTTGTGAATATTAATGACCTTTTTCTTGCGGGAGGGAGTTGTTTTGGTTTTCAACATTCATTGGATGGAAAGGTGAAGGCATAGTAGTGGTATTGTCAAGTACTAATGCACCATTGTCCATACTAGGAGTAGGCGCTTGTGAGATCCCAATGTCCACCACGAAAGTGCTACTGTGGGAATCTAGGAGTCTAGAACTTCTTCTCACTAAAATATTATCAATGGGGCACCAAAAACTCATACAAGTACCACAAAGGAGGGGTAAATGAAAATGAAAATTAATCTAAGAGATTGAAATGCAAGTAACATAAATACTACTAACTATAACTGAGATATAACTACAAAAAATGGAAATGTAGATAAATGGCAGAAAAATGCTAAAACTATTGTTTAACAAGTACAAAGGGAATGATTCACCCTAGGTGGTGAATGAGTCCCAATATGATGTTTTTGTGTTCTTTTCAAAAAATTTAAGATGATTTTAATGCTCTAAAGAATGCAATCAAAGATGTAGAATGCAAATTTTTAGTTTTTTCAATGAGATGCAATGAAAAAATGAAATTTAAATGAAGTTTTGACTAATGCAAGAGAAAATGTCCTAAAATTAAAATAAAATAAAAAATGTACTAATTGAATGTTAATGCAAATGTAGACGAGGATACAATATGTAAATGAAATAAAAAATGCAAAGTGCTCAAAATTTGGGTGAACTCACCAAAATGAACCGTTGATTTTTGTCTCCTATGGACAACTTGTGCTCTTCTAGGGTTTTTCATCTAAAAGGAGAGAGATAGGAGCAAAAATACTAATTGTTCATTCAAATAATGTTATGTGTGATGTTTGCTAACCCAAATGAAGTTAGCTAAATGCAATTGACTAATTTAAATGAATGAAAATGAATGCAAAAGTGAAATTAAAGCTATGTTTGAAAATACATTATGTTATGCAATAATGAACTAAATGAAGAAAATATTCTAAACAAAAAGTAAAGGGACGAATCTGAGTGCACCTGGGAAAAATATAATGTATCTGGAATGTTGTGTATGCTAGTTGAAATCATTGATTTTGCACAATGGGACTCATTCACCCAGGATGGTGAATTAGTCCTCCTCCTGGTGAAAAATTATTGGAAGCAAGCTTTTGTCTGTTGAGATCCAAAATTTGAAAAAATTTAGATTTTCGGTCCTAAGGTGGGACTCATTCACCACAGGTGGTGAATCAATCCTCTCCGAAATTTATGAAAAATTAGGAGACAACTCTACGACACTAGATCTATAAATCACAGCTTGTCGGGTTTCCAAAGTCAATTTTGCAAAAAATTGATAGAAAACCATCTATAGGCTTGAAATAGACTTAAGTTGACTTGAAGCACCTAGTTGACTTGTAAAGAAATCTTCAACACCAAAAATATTTTCAAATCTGCATACCTAGGTCTACAAACAAACATGCAATAGGGGAAAAATGGTTTAAGTTTAGTGAATAGGGGTTTGCCTTGGTCGAACCCCACTTTTGGTAATCAAACCCTCAATAAAATAATGAAATGAAAAGGAATGATAAACTAACAACATGCAATTCCTATTAACTTATAGAACCCTTGATGATGCAAATCTGAAATAATGTGAATGGCTACTTCAAAGTGCTTGAATAGTGCATGAAAATATGTTGTAAAATTCTTGAATGCTTGAGTGAATAGGTGAATAAGTGAACATGATGAATGGGGGTCGAAATGAGATGAAAATCACTTATTTATACACACTTGTGCCTTAGTTTCCCATATACCTCGTCACAGGCTAACATCAAGTGTTTTTGAATAAAATCCTGAAAGGAAATTTAAAATATTTTGAATTTGGTGCTAAGGGGGACTCATTCGCCACCCATGGCAAATGGGTCCCAACTAGGACTCTATAAATGTGTCAAGAAATATGTTGTATTTAATTTTGTTTGTTAGGATAATACTAAAAAAATACACTTAATTAAGCATATGAGAGCATAAAGGGGTCAAATAAAGCATAAGAAAAGGATAAATAATGAAGATGTGCCTAAAAAAGTGTGAAAGCTTGTTACAATACTTTACAACACTTCAAAATTGGACTTGTTGATGAATAAAAAGGTGATTTTTAGGTGAATTATAATAAATAGAGTCTAGAATAATGTAGAAATGTCTTACAACAGTTCACAACACCTTCACAAGATGTAATTCATTGGATATTAGTACCTAAATAAGCATGTTCAAGCCATGTTGCAACATAAAACCAGAGCAAAATAGTTCCAAAACCATGAAACAAGACCTAAACGGCCATGAAAATGATAAGGGGCCATTTTTCTACGACACAATTGCATATCTTCATATTTCAACATCAAAGGTTTGGTGAGTTTGTGACATTAAATGTTGTTTATTCATCATTCTATTCCTATTTCATTTCATTTCATAGGGTTTAATTACCAAATCGGGGTTTGATGAAGGAAAACCCCTATCCTCTAACTCTTAACCCTTTTCCCCCTCTTTGCATGTGTGTTTGTAAATCTTGTATGTAGATTTGTCAAAGAGGAAAGCATCAAAAAGGCCTTTTAAATCCATCAAATTCATCAAAGTTAACAAAGCCCTAATTAAAGCTTGGAGACCAATTTCACCCTATTTTTTACAGAATCTAGACCACACCTGTCAAGAAAGGAAGTGCAAACCGAAAGCTATACATTCCTACCCTGAATTTGTCAAGATTCTTAGGTGGACTAAATCACCATCTGTGGTGCATTAGTCCCACTACAAGGCCTGAAAAGTGGTTTCTGTATTTTTGGATACCCATTTGGTAGATTCCTATTCTAACAAATTTTCTCTAAAACTAGACTAAGTCTCCCAGCTTGGCGTAAGTGTCCTAGTCAACATTTCTTGTCAACTCTATAGGATTCTAGAGGATCTTTGCATCAGACTTTAAATTTCATGTGTACCTCTCCAATCTTGTTTAATTTTGTCATTGTTTACTTGCATTCTTAGGTGTTGTTGCATACATCACTATGTTTTCAAACACTATGCATTTCTTAGGTTTAGCATTAATAATCATCTTTATTTTTCAATTTATTTCATTTAGAAATAATATTTAGGCATATTTCACCCATCTTTACATAAATCTTGAATATAGACATTAACATTTTGGGTCCATTTCTCTCCTTGTAGGTAAAAAATCCTAGAAGAGTTAGCAAAACTTTGGACACCCAAAATCGATGTCCACATTTTGGTGAACCCAAATTTTTGAAAAATTTCTTTCTGATTTCATGTGCATTTGCATCCTAGGTTAAACTTGCATCTACATTGCATTAGGTTTTGCATTGTTTAATTTGCATCCTAGGGTTTTAAAAATTGCATTAGGGAAAAGCTCATATAGCTTACATTTTTGCATCATATTTAAATAGCAAACAAAAAAAATTTGTATTTTCATACTATAGTTGCATCTGTAAATCTGGAAAACATCAAATTCCATTAAAATTTTCTCAAAAAACTCAAAAAAATCACCACTAGGTGATGTAGGAGCATCCAGTGGTGTAAGGGCAATCTTGCATCACCCAAAAATAGTTAAATTTCAAGTTTCTTGGTTTTTTTATTTTTTTACTTTTTTGGATACCCTTTTCGTCATAATGAAATTCCCAATTTATGGTTTTTATTTTTTGTTCTTGGGTTGAAAGATATTGCAGTTTTAGTTTCCCAGATTTGCACCTAAAAATCTTCCAAGTTAAATTTGAGGCACTTAGAGTTCCCGGATCAGCACTGAAACCTGTCAAAATCAGCATAGCTGAATTCAAGCGCATTATTGACTTTGAAACCTTTCCAATGGTTCAAACGGTTCGACAATCAGAGTCCCGCATCAAAAGTTATGGCCCCAAGAATTTGGCGCACTTTCTAGAAGATACAATTGCAAATGCTCTTTTGAAAATTGAACTTCATGTTGTAAATTTTTAGCGCCAAACCACCTAAACTCAAATTTGAACGTTATTTTGGCTCCAAACTAATGAGGAGCTCTATTTATGGGCGGGTATCTAATTTTTGGGTAACTTTTTGGGGACAAGCTCACATATTGCGAAAGGGTTATTCTGTAGCTTTCTATAACTTGCATGTGTTGTAGAACTTGGGGATTTGAGATCCTCTGCATGTAAGAAGCTCTATTTTATGAATAATAAAATTATTCTCTTGTTTGTGGGTTACTTTCTAAGTCTCGGGCTGTGCCCTCATTAAGTGGTATCAGAGCAAGTTTTCTTGAGCGTGTGGACAAATTGTCAATCGTGAGGCAGTTCGCACTAGGACCGTGGTTGTGGGTCGAGGTCAAGAAATTTTCCTCCAAGAGTGATGCCTGGTAGGCATGGTGGTGCCAGAGGTGGTCGAGGCGGTAGAAATGCTGGTGGAAAATATGCACTAGCAGCCCTCCAGAGATAGATTGATGCGTTACAAGAGCAGTTGAGAAGAGGGTTAAAACCGAGTGAGGAAAGTGAGGATGAATGAGAGTAAAAAGGTTCAGATGTAGAAGAGGAAGCAATTGATCAAGACCAAATGCGGCTAACAAGGGCCATTTCAAAGATTGGGAAAAGACCCAGAGCAGAAGTCCCTAGTTATTCTGGAAGTCTGAACCTGAAAAAGTTGATCGACTAGATCAATGAGCTAGAAGAATATTTTGAGTATGAGGAAATAGAGAACCCAGATCGGGTTAAGTTTTTGAAAATGAAGCTGAAGGGCCATGGTAGTATTTGGTGGAAAGAGGTCCAGTTGGAAAGAAATTGAAGAGGAAAAGGAAAGATCACCAGATGGGATCAGATGGTAGAGAAACTAAAGAAGCAGTTCATACCAGTGGACTACGAGTTAGATCTGTTGAAGAAATTGCAAGGGTTGAAGCAAGGAAGTAGATCTGTGAAAGAATATACTAAATATTTTCACAAGATAATCATCAGAATGGGTCACACAGAGGCCAATAAGGAGAAGGTAGCCTGATATCTTAATGGGTTATGACCAAGCATTTAGGAGGAGTTAAGCCTAGTCAGAATGACCACCATTAAGGATGTGTATCAGTTTGCTCTGAAGGTGGAGAAGAAGCTGAACAAAAGATTTGATGGCAAGCAAAAAGGATGAGGAAGTCAAAGTGGAAGGGGCAATGGAAGACCTTCAGGAAGCCGAAATGATGATGAAAAGAAAAGTGAAGATGTGGGTACTAGCCGAAGCCAAAGAAATGACAACTTCTACTGTCCTCGTGATCAAAACAGTGGTGATCAAAGAGGTAGAGGACAAGGATCTGGAAGAGGTGGTTTCAAAGGAACATGTTTCTAGTGTGGTGAAGAAGGGCATCGAGCCTCTGAATGTCCACAACACCAAGGAAGGGCAGACAAAAGGCCAGAAGGTCATCGAAGGGTTGCGCATGCAGATGAGGAGGCCGAATCTGAACATTTAGATGATGCTGAAAGGGGAGAAACCCTAGTGATTAGGAGAGCCCTAGTGACTAAGGAAAAGAAACCAGAACAGAGGAAGAATCTATTTCGCACAAGGTGCAAGTGTGAAGGAAAATGTTGTGATGTCATTATTGACGGTGGGAGCACTAATAATCTGGTGTCAGAGGAGATGGTCACAAAGTTGAAGCTGAAGAGGGAATGACACCTGCATCCATATTGAATTGCCTGGTTGTAGAAATACCACAAAGTTTTGGTCAATGAGAAGTACCTAGTAAAGTTCAAGATCGGGAGCTACCATGATGAGGTACTCTGTGATATCATCCCCATGGATCCATGCCACATGTTGTTGGGGAGGCCATGGCAATTCTATAGGCGAGCTATACATGATGGATATGCAAACACATATTCCTTGACAAAGGATGGGGTTCGTCACAAGTTGAAACCCCTGAAGGAGACCGAAGAAAAGGTATGCAATAGTGCTAGAATTTGTTATGTAGATGGAAGAAATTTTTTAGAAGGTATGAAGCATGAGAGTGTGTTATGTATTGATTCCTAGAGTGAGTAAGGAGGATAGTGAAAAGGTTCCAAAAGAAGTTTCTAGGATGTTGGATGAGTTTCAGGATATTGTTTCTGATAATGTACCTGAGGGTTTACCACCAATAAGGAAGACCAGTCATCAGATTGACTTGATTCCTAGAGCCAATTTGCCAAATAAGGCAGCTCATAGAATGACTCCAACATAAAATGAGGAGTTGAACAGACAAGTTCAAGAGTTGTTGAGAAAGGGTTTGATATGGGAGAGTTTGATTCCATGTGTAGTACCTGCAGTACTAGCACCAAAGAAGGATGGGGAGTGGAGGATGTGTACAGATTCTCAAGCCATAAACAAGATAATAATCAAGTACAGATTTCCCCTGCCAAGGATGGATGCCCTGATGGACTATTTCAGTGGAGCCCAGTACTTCACAAAGATTGATCTAAAGAGTGGATATCACCAGATCTGGATTCAAGAGGGAGATGAATGGAAGACTGCCTTCAAGACCAAAGAGGGCCTGTACGAGTGGTTAGCCATGCCTTTTGAGCTAACCAATGCACCAACCACATTCATGCGGCTCATGAACAAGGTACTAAAAGAATTTCTGGGAAGTTTTGTTATTGTGTATTTAGATGATATTTTTATTTTCAGTAAGACATTGGATGAGCATCTGATGCATATTCAAAGAGTCTTTGAGAAGTTAAGAGAAGAGAAACTATTGATTAATATGAAGAAGTGCAGTTTTGTGAAGAGGGAGTTAGTGTACTTGGGGTTTGTTGTCTCAGCAGAAGGTCTCAAGATGGACCCAGAGAAGGTGAAGGCTATTCTGGAATGGCCTACCCCAAGAACTACTACCGAGGTGAGATCTTTCCATGGTTTGGCTAGTTTTATAGAAAGTTTATTAGAAACTTCAGTAGTATTTGT
>VDFB02000013.1:34266779-34393238 GCA_007258455.2 Sequoia sempervirens | reverse complement strand
CCTTCATATCAAAATAATTTGGGATTTGGTTCAATACAAACTCACAGTATAATTTCCTAAGAAAGTATTGGGGGACTTCACAGTTATTGCACGGTGGGTAATCAAAGACCATATACCATCTGTCATAAAAACGGTTCCTAATCTCTAGGTGGTGGCACCAATGGATAGGAAACCTCTTTGCATTGAGGGTGAGATTTTGATTTTTTCTAGGGTCAGTGAATAGAGAGCACAAATGCGCCTTTAGTAATCTTTAAATCTTTAACTTGTTTATATGATAATTTATCTGCATAATATGCCCTCGATGTTTGCCTCCTATTTTGCCATCTAGATATTTGTTGGGTAATTGCATCCACATTTTTAACAAATCCTTCAATGAATCTGATGTATAGATGTATCCTTTCTGTGGTTGAAGAATTTTGATCACTCAACCTACTAATAAGATCCTCAACTTCTTTTTCTATTGTTTTCAATTTCACTCCTCAAATTTTCTTGAGTGCCAGGAGGGTATTGAGAGAATGGTGGGGGAGGTTGATTTTGTGGTTGAGGTTGATTTGGTTGAGGATTTTCCTCCTCTTGTTGACGATTTCCTACAAATTAAAAAAAAAACATTCATTTCTAAACTAAAACAAACAAAATCAATTTAAAACTAACAAATTCAAAACAAATACAAACAATACTTACCTCTTGCATCTTTTCGTCGTCGTGGTGCCATATTTGTGAAGAAATCCAATTGCTCTTGATGTATTTTGACCTCTCCAAAAACGCGAGCGCGTATGACAGGGTTTTTGGCCACGGGCGGAGCTAAAACACAGCAAAAAGGAAATGAGAAATGATTTTGAGTTTGCTTTTTTTTTGCTTTTAAAAGCTCAAAACGCATTCGCGTTATAACGCGAACGCGTTTTGAGATTTTTTTTTCTTTTTTGGCCACAAAAGTGCGACCATCTTGGTGCACTTACCCCAATATTATAAGTTACCTATGGATAAGCAGCCAAGTTCACTTCTACATCTTTCATAATTGCTACCATTGGGACAAACCTATTAGCCATAGCATAGAATTTACCACCAGTAGTGTCTACCCACATTCCAAGCTATTTCATGACTCCTACTAGTATGATGTTGATAGCAACACCTGAATCTATCATATAGTTTCTCACCAATTTGTTATTTATGAGTAGTGTAGTAAAGAATGGATCAATTTGTGGAGGAATCACTAATGCATCACCAAGACAAACTTTAGGAACCTTTATTTCTACTTGCTTGTTGTTACTAATCTTAGTGGTCTCTTTATTCTCAGAGTTTGTAATTCGATTAGTTCTATTAGATATTAGTTGAATAGCACTATCCCTATACTCTTTTATTTTCATCATTTCTAGTAATGGCATAGACATCTTTACTTGGGATAAGGCCTATGTGAAGTCGAAAGAGGTATTTTCTATTTTTGTTATCTTCTTTTGTTCCAATGGATCTCCTTTTCTCTCCCCTTTTTCTCTTTTGTTTGTTTCATTAGACTCCTGCTTGTCTTCAAGTAGCTCCTTATTTTATTTGTTGGGAGTGTTTTTGTTCATTTTGATTTAGTTCCTTATTTTCCATCCTTTTTTGTTTTTCTTGTTCTGCTTCTTTTTCTTTCACAAATACTCCTCTTTGGCACATCTACATCTATATTTATTGTTTTGTTTCTGAGCCTATATTTACTTTTCGCTTGCTCTACTACAACAATAGTTAATTATTTTATCTCTTCCTCTATAGGCCTCCTTATTCTATATTTACTTGACTGATATGGTGAACAAGGAGGATATGATTCATCATTTCTTTCATCATAATAAAAAAAGACTTGCTGTTTTACCATATGAATATTGTACCTTTGGTTATCAACATCATACTCATAGCCTTCTTCTTCTAAAGATGAATACCTCTGCTCAATCGAATGGAGGGTGTGAGAGGTTAAATATATTGTATGATCCTATTCTTCATTGTCCACTAGTATTTCTTCTTCTTGTATTGATTGAGCTACAACACAATGATCAAGGGAATGTGACAACTTGCAGACTTGACACCTAGGATTATTGTTGACCATGTATGCTCCCCTCTTTTTTAAGGGATCAGGGGTCTCCTTATTCTTAGGCTTATCAATTATGGGCTTTCCATCCTTCCATTTTGTGTTGTATGGCATATCATGCAACCTTGGTATTTAATTTCTGTATGTATTCTCTTTCCTATTCTAAGGATTGTAAAATTTTTGGGGAACCCTGAGATTATCTTTCTTACCAATCATCCCAATAGCCTTTATGTTGTTCTCAATAGTCAATGTCATTTTGTGTGATTCAATTAGACTTATAGGGCACCTATTTCTAAGCCCATAGCCTATCTTTAGATAAAAGTCCTTTAGCTAAATGCTTAAGGATGTAGGGTCAGTCAGTTTGGACCCAGGTGGTACCTTATCATGTAATTTGGAGAACCTATGGTTGAAGTCAAAAATTGACTCATTCTGATGTTTCTGGATACTTATCAATTCATGCAAGGAAAACTCAGGGGCACACTGATTCCCTTATTGCTCTAGAAACTAATTTTGGAAGTTTGATCTATAATTATTTGTAGCATTAGGAAAACCATTAAACGAATCCCTTTCCTCTTCAGTTAATGACATCATGAATAACCTCATATTCACATCCTCACGCTCCATACCAATATCTTGAACAAAGGAAATAAATTTTTTGATATGTTCTTGAATTTATATCACATTATTCCCAATGAAATTGGGAACCATATTTCTCCAATTACTATCCATTGGGTATGGGTACAATTGATACCCTATTATATCAAATTGTCTACATGGGTTTGTAGGATTTTGTGGAGGAAAGTTCAAGCATGGCAGATATGGGCAGTATTGGTACCCATATTGATGCTAATGATAAGAATTTTTTTGGATGTGTTGTTGGGAGTACATATTTTGATGGGGCACAAGTTGTTGATAATGTGGGGTATATAGTTGACCTAGTGGCGGATAACTTTTAAGGATGGGGTCTTGGTGGCACATTTTTTTGAGTACGTTGTTGTGGGTTACCCCTATATTATGTGGAAATCTAGGAGCACTAGCAGCCTAAGGTGAACCCATGTTAACACCTTGCTTGTGTAGAGGTACATACTTAGGTGGTTTTTGTTGACAATGATTTTACTTGCATAAAAAATCTCATATAGATTCTCCACAAACAAAATTATGAAAAGCCTACCTTTCTTGAAAGATATGAAACAAAGACAACCTAAGAAAGGATTCTGCATTCATAGAGCAAAGATTGAATTCTGTTTAATCCCAAGTCTTCGTAAACTAGGTCATGATTGCACTAAACATAGCTCTCGGGTAATGATGTAAAAAAAATTATGTTAATTTTCCTTTTGGACCACATTCAAGCATTATGCATACACATTTATTATACTATTTATTTGAACATTTTGAAATGAGCTTTCCAACTTGAAAAGGTAAACATGAAAGTAGCGAATTTAACATTGGATTTTAAAATATCTCCACCAATCTCTTTGCTATCACTTAAGAAAATTTAGCATTAAGCATTCAACAATTTCATGGAAAATAAAATCTTTTCAACGAAACAATTTTCATTCACTTCTATTTTATAGAAAATTTTCAAAAAAAATATTAACATATAATCTAAAGCAAAATATAAAAAAAAAATATAAAATAAAATTTCTCCCAATTATTCTCCATCAATGCCCCAAAGAATTAACCAAAACAGAGCAAACCACTTTATACTTCACCAGATTGCTCCACATCTATGTATAAAATGATGCAATCTCTTAAAGAGAGGGTTTCATTTATGGACACCGAATAGGTTCTATATGCACCCATAAACGGCGCAACATATAGTCTTGTTCAGCTGAACTTACAAAACTAGCTACAAAAGATACTTAGATAGGTAGCTATCCATAAAGCTCTACTATCAATTAATGTCTACGTGCATACAAATATTTACACCGGAATGGTTCAAAAAAAAGGAAAAAGGAATAAAACCTAAAAGAAGTTTTTTCTACTCCAACATCCAAAAATTCTGAACTTAAAATAAAATTAAACATCCTCTAGCCTTTAATAGAACACAAGGCTCAGATAGGATAAGACATTTACATGAGAGGGAATCTAAGGAACCAATCTCATCAAGGCATGTGGAATATTGTGACCAATAGGAGAATAGCAATTGAAGTTAATGGAAGTCAGATCCAATTACTTGTTGAAGCTCTTTGGGCTCTACTTTTTCATATTTGTTAGGATTCCTTCTAAAATTGATGAAATTTACCCAAACAAAGATATATAGGAGTCTCCCATAATAACAAAGTGATCAGGTGGAAGACCAACTCCTATATCTTAGGCTTCCTGATTTGAACATTCCAAGAATAGGATATCCTTGGAATAGATACACTTTGTTACTGCATGCTTGTACTTCAGCATCCTAGCATCCTGGTAACTGGTACATCTTTGCAGTAAACTTTGTTCTAGCATGATTCCCGCAAGTGCATCGTTAGGCCTAGTAATAGAGTAAAATTTATTCACCAATATAATTTTCCTGACCATCCATACTCGAGCTTTGCATCACAATCGATATCTCCTACAAATCACAAAATTCCAAGTATTAAATCCCTCTTAAACAAATATGCTACCATATAAATAAAACCATTATTCAAATGTTAGTACCAAATCCATAAAACTTTACTTTCAAAAACATATCACAAATCCTTACAAATATACTAGATCACCGAGATCAAAGTACAAAAAAAAAATTTAACATTTTACTTCACTTTTCAACCCGGTACTCGGTACCCAGTTTTTTGCTTTACACATTTACTTTCTCAGGCCTTGGTTACACCGAAACTCCAATTTACCAAACTCCAACTTACCGAAGCTACTCATTTTGACTTTGCATTACCATTTTCCCTTTTCTATGTTTTTGGTACCCAGTATCTGGTGTAAGCAACACTCACTATACAAAGTTCTTTCCTTCAAACTAAAGATTCTTCTTTTCATTTCACTTCTGGTGATCATCTAATCTATTAGCTCCTTCCATAGAAGTCATATTTTCACTTGGGTCCCCACATCTTTTTAGTCTTGGGGCATGTTGTGAGACCACAAACAACTTACAACCAATAAAACCAAATTTAAAATTAAACTTGAAATTAAATCACTAGTTGTAAATTAAAACTTATGCATATTTTAAAACAATAAATTTCTACCTTTACTTAGATTTTGGCATAAAAAATAAAACTCCACCAGAAACATCTGTGTGTTCTCTTGATTAATTCTAGTTTTGGAACTCAATGAATAGAATCAGTTCATTAACATTTAACTACATAATATAGTAATCCTCCAAAGCGAACCAGGGATAGAGTCTTGCTACTAGACAAGCATCTATAGCCCCAACAAGGTTATCTTTGTAATTCCCCCAAACATAGCTCTATTGTCGGTCAGGTGTCCATAGCCTTGGTAGAGTTATTTGGATAGCCTAAAGAGTTGATATCACTTTTTTTTTATAAGATATAGCAATGATAGCTCATTCTAACTTTTTGTTTTTTGCAATAATAGCTCATTTATCAACTTGCAAGCATTGAAGCACCGCTACAAGGTTGGGAATTATAGTGGTAGCAAAGGTTACTTTTTGATTTTTCATTCAATGTAAATCCCTTCATCAAATCACTACTTCCCAAAACTCATTTAATAGCTCCCTATAAGTGCATGTTTTGAGCTAAATTTCATCAATTATGCCAAATCCTAACTAAATATAGCCCGCTATATGTTAAAAAATATACATAAATTAAAATTTAGCAATAGACCACTTAATCACCAAATTTAAATCTAAATTTAGAAACATTAGTTACCACCCTTTTCTGATTAAATTTATGGTAGTTTCCAAAATTTGTTGCTAGCTATCTCAACCTAATGGTGATGCACTATATTAATGGATCAAAATGTTATGATTACCTTGAAAACCAATCACACTACTCAACATTAAATTTGAACGCCTATTTCAGCACGTATTATCTTCCTACTTCATTAGGTGATGATGTGTACATTTTTCCAACCTCATTCTCATGTGTAATCCACACACTTAACACCTCAATAATCATTAAATTTTTTAAAAACAATTGGAAATGACCCCTTATTAATTTGAAATCTCCAACTTGCTTGGTTCGCAATCTCTGTACTACTCAATTTTGAAGCAATTTCACCAAACATGTGCAAAGAATTTATTTGATTTAACCTTTAATTTTGAAGATTATTAATCAGTTGCCACCTTGCACATATGATTTCTTAAAAAATCTCTAGGAAACTATGTAATGCTATGCTATTCATGGCTTTCTATAAATTCGTCCATTTCTCCTCAAACTCTCAACACTTTTCTATCTTTTTTTATTTTCATGTAATTCCATTATGTTCTGTGTTTTTACTCTTTTGCTTCTTGACTATGGATACTACCATTTTCTTGAGTTGTTCTCATAGACAATATTTTTTCTTGGGAAGCATCACATCACAAAGGCTTCAAGAAAAGGTTTTCGTTATTAGGACTTCTAGCTTTACTGTGCCAAATTTATGCTTGGTCCTTGGGGAGAGATATGTTGCATCCAACCGCTACTTCATTTTTATTCCGACATAGCTTCTCATTTTTTAGCTTCACTCCTAGACATTGGGTTACTTTTTGAAGATGTGTGCACCACTACGAACTTAATAGTTAAACTAGAATTCTTGGAGAATTTGGACACCATTTTAGTTGTTGCAAACCCAACCATTGGGATTCCCTCCATGGATGATATTCCTCGATTCTTGAATCACGCGGAAGTGGTTCCACTTTGAACTTTTCTTAGTGATCTCCATATCCAAGATTTTGAAGTTCACCAGGAACTCGCCTACATAGGGTATTTAGCCTTGATAGAAGAGGTGTCCCAGTTTGACTAGATAACTACTACAATCTGCCACTTTGCTCACATTTCTCGTGAATCGTCCTTTTTTCTTCGACAAGGATTTTGACATCCAATGTATATGCGTGACACACAAACACACACACATATATATCTCTTTGTGGTTATTTCTCTTAAAATCAAGTTTTACTGTTTATGGTTTTATTGTTTCAATTTAAATTAGCAAATTGTTTCTATTTCACTCTCATGTTTAAGATATATTTAAGCAGAATTTGTTAATGCGGAGGTTGAGCAAGGAAAAAAAAAACTCAACTAAAAAAAAAAAAAAAGGATAAAAAACCCCTAAAAAAAGACTAAGCTAAGCTAACATTACACTAACCCTAACTACACTAACTCTAACATCACAACAAACTAACTCTAACTAAGCAATTTATTTCAATTTCTACAACTATTTCTTTTATAGTTTTAGTTTGAATTACAAGTTTATCTTTAAATTCCCTTATTAACATCTTCAATATCCTTCTGTAATAATGAAAAATATTAAGTTTCATGTATTTAAACATCATAAATTTGAAGGTGTACTTACCCAAAATATGGCTTAAATGTATGTAAATGATCTCATTAGAGACTAGTTGCACACATGTCATTTGTTGCGACAATACTATACCTTCTTCCAGCCCTAGTCCATTTTCATGAATGGCTTTGTTCATTTCTTTATTTCATTCTCTTATGAAAACCCTCATATTTCCAGCCCTATCTCTACTATGCATTGTGTTAGACCAAGATATATCTATATTTATATTGTTATCAAAAAGAGAAAAAGTAAAAAAATGATATTTTGTATCTTGTATAAAATCAAGAAAATGTCTTTTTATATCTAATTCATTTTTAACTTGAAGAACAATACATGTGTCTTCAGCTAGATTTTCCCACTTTATCTTGCTATTTGTGTTTTCCACGTATACAGGGAATGATGATCCATCCATATCTTTTCCTTGTTTATGATGAAATATCTCTTAATCTCGATATTCTCACTTATTCACTTGCAAGATGTTAGGATTTTCTTTAAAATAATCACAATTTTCTAACTATTTCAGTTCAATGGTTTATTTTTAATATTTCCAACTCCACTAGGGTTAAATGTTTCTCTCATGGACAATCCTTTTCTTTTTGCGGTTAAAACTTCTTCTGTTAGCGGAATTTCTCCACTTATAGCTAGACTTACCCTAGTTAAAAAAAGTCACACTCAATTTCACCATGATCAGTTGTATCATGAATTCTACATTCGGTGACTCTTCCAAAGGTAAATAAACTCAAAGGATGCAGTTTTTGGTTAAATATTTTTTGAAGTTTTCCAATTTCCATCATGAAAACTAACTTGTGCCAATTTTTGTGTTTTACAAGATTCTTGCCAAATTAGGAAAGGTTTTTCAAAACACAAATTCACTTCCAAAAGGTAAATCCTGAAAATGTCAAAGAAATTAAAATAATTGTATGTGTATCCATACATAACCAACAAAATGGAAAATGCAACCCTCCTTCTAGCGCCAGTTCCTATTGACAATGATTTTACTCACATCAAACAACTCGTATAGATTCTCCACAAATAAAACAGTGAAAATCCTACCTTTCTTGAGAGATATGTAACAAAGACAACATAAGAAAGGATTTTGCATTCACAAAACAAAGATTGACTTCCATTTAATCCCAAGTGTCCGTAAACAAGGTCATGATTCTAGTAAACATAGCTCTTGGGTAATGATGTGATAATTTTTCTATTAATTTTCCTTTTGGACCACATTCAAGCATTATGCATACACATTTATTATACTATTTCTTTGAACATTTTGAAATCATCTTTCCAACTTGAAAAGGTAAACTCAAAGTTCATGAAATTCATGAATTTAACCTTGGATTTTAAAATATCTCCACCAATCTCTTTGCTATCACTTATGTAAATTTCGCATTAAGAATTCAACAATTTCATGGAAAATAAAATATTTTCAATGAAACTATTTCCATTCACTTCTATTTTCTAGAACATTTTCAAAAAATATATTAACATCTAATCTAAAGCAAAACATTAAAAAAAATGTAAAATAAAATTTCTCCTAGTTATTCTCCATGGATGACCCACATAATTAATCAAAACAAAGCAAACCACTTTATACTTCATAAGATTGCTTCATAGCTACATATAAAATGATGCAAACTTTTAAACAAAAGGTTTCGAATAGGTTCTATATGCACCCTTAAATGGCATAGCATACAGTCTTGTTCAGTTGAACTTACAAAAATAGCTAGAAAAGATACTTAGATAGGTAGCTATCCATAAATATCTGATATCAATCAATGTCTATGTGCATACAAAGTTTTACACTGGAATGGTTCAAAAAATAGGAAAAGAGAACAAGACTTAAAAGAAGTTTTTGCTCCTTCGACATCCAAAAATTCTAAACTTAAAATAAAATTGAACATCCTCTAGCCTTTTATAGAACACAAGGCTCAGAAAGGATAAGACACTTACATGAGAGGGAATCTAAGGGACCAATCTCATCAAGGAACATGGAATATTGTGACCAATAGGAGAATAGAAATTGAAGTCAATGGAAGTCAACTCCAATTACTCATTGAAGCTCTTCAGGTTCTACTTTTTCATCTTTGTCAAGATTCGCTCTAAAATCGAACAAATTTACCCAAACAAAGATATATAGGAGTCTCCCATAATAACAGAGTGATCAGGAGGAAGTCAAACTCCTATATCTCAGGCTTCCCTATTTGAACATTCCAAGAATAGGATATGCTTGGAATAGATACACTTTGATACTATATGCTTGTACTCCAGCATACCAATATCCCGATAACTGGTGCATCTTTGTAGCAAAGTCTATTCCAACAAGAGTCCCTCAAGTGCATCATCAAGCCTAGTAATAAAGTAAAATTTGTTTGCTAGTATAATTTTCCTGACTTCGCATACCTAAGCTTTGCATCACAATCAATATCTCCTACAAATCACAAAATTTAAAATATTAAATCCCTTTTAAACAAATATGCTACCATATAAATAAAACAATTATTCAAATGTTAGTACCAAATCCATAAAACTTTACTTTCAAAAACATATCACAAATCCTTTCAAATATACCGGATCACCGAGATCGATGTACAAAAAAAAATAACTTTTTTCTTCACTTTGAACCCGGTACCCGATACCTAGTTTCGACTTTACCCACTTACTTTCCCAAACCTCGGTTATACTGGAACTCCAATTTATTAGACTCCAACTTACCAAAGGCACTCATTTTGACTTTGCATTACCCTTTTTCCTTTTATGTGTTTCTAGTACCCATGTATTTGGTGTACGAAACACTCACTATACGAAGTTCTTTCCTTCAAACTAAAAATTTCTTCTTTTCATTTCATTTCCAATGATCATCCAATTTGTTAGCTCCTGCCATAGAAGTCATATTTTCACTTGGGTCCCCAAGTATTTGCAGTCTTGGGGTGTGTTGTGAGACCACACAATAGTTTTGATGCTTGTATATTTAATTGAGCCAACTGTCGATTCATTTCCTAACTTTCTTATATCATATGTTGCCTCCTTCTAGGTTCTTGCCTTTTCCATTCAAGATGTAATTCAATCTCTTGGCTGGTCATACTGTTAAAATCAATAGTAGTTTGATCAATCAACCCCTCTTTGTTTTATTCTACTTGTTGTGATGAGAATCCCATATCATATTCCTCTTGTCTTCACTTCCTCTCTTCTTCAACCCGGGAATAGAACTCCTTTTCCTTTTGAGGGTCTAGTTCAAGATTGAGGATACCTTCACTTATATTATTTCTCTCGGGTATTGAGGGGTTTTCACCATCAATATGAAAAGGGGAAGTATAAGTTGTCAAAGGTTGTTCTACTGAATTCATATTACTTTCTGGTTGTTTAGATGAATTTTCACCCTTATTTGTGTTATTCTTCCCATGGGGGGATCCATGCTTGTTTTTCCACCTAGTATTTCCTTTCTTGGGACTCTCCTATTGCAAAGATCTTCTTTGATTCATGTTTTATGATATGGTTATTCTCTAATGTTTACTTTATCACTCATAAAATCTCTTCAGAGTTTCCACCTACTTTTCATAGGTAGGAAAATACGTTTCTTCCTAGCCAAGTGTTTACCTTCTTGATATTTGAATTGACTCTATAATGGAAGGCTTGGGTTCAGAATTGGCTTCCTAGTAGAGTCACCAACCTATTAGGTCTCAAAAATGATGGTTGGAAAGCCTCAAGAGGTTACTAGGCTCTTGGTATGTTTTAGGCTAACAAACAAGTCCAAATGGTGTATTTGAACCTTCTCTTTAGGCTCTACTAGACCTAGGAAGGTGTACCTATACAAATGAAGTAGAATTAAACTATATGTTTCCTATTTGAGCAATCTATCCACAATGTCAATTGGGAGTGTAGAGATGAAAGCCTAATTTGGTATAAATTGTATAAGCAATATCAAGGTGAAGTTCATTAATATTTTTAATCAACACATGTAAGGTTTTGAAAATGGATTTGATAAAATTAAGGGATGAAATGGGTAAGACTAGTGCCTTGTTGGGTAGATGGAGTCAAATGAAGATCTAGGATAAATGACTTGTATTGGCTGTAACTCAAATTGTTTGGCACACTAATGTTGGCTTATATCTTGTATAAGTGTGTAGGAAAGTGATTGACAAACTCTTCTTATATATTCAACTGACACAACCAGGTTACTTATGATTTATCAAAAAGATTTTAATCCTTACTTGAAGGAACCAATTGAATAAATAATGTAGGAACAACAGATGATATAAAATTGTAGAAAAAATGACAATCCTAATTATATGGCTCTTCTTACTGTTCCAAATAACTGTTCCAAATTATTGTTATTGAATACAAGGGTTTTAATTATTTTAAAGAAACCAATTAATCACACCACACAATAATAGCTAATGTGCCTTGATAAATTGAATATATCCATGATACACCAAATTAAATAATAAAGAAATATTAAGTTGGATACAACCAAAAAATTGTATATTTTCAACAAACAATTGATACCAATATGAAGCCACAAAATCAAAGATATTTCATTGATTTCCTCAAAATTATGCTTGCAACATACTCTTTTTGATGAGCCTAGTTTTTGGTCTAGTTTTGGGTAGAATCTATAGTCTATTTTCTCATAGATGTCATGGACTTTAATGCTTAAGTGTTGGTATTGGAATAATATTTCCCTCAAATCATTGACATTTGATATTATCCTATCTTTGAAAGCTTTGATGATATTTGGCATAATATGTGGGTCATCTATATTGATTTTTCATGTGATTAATGAATGTTTCTTAGAGTAGTTATAGATGTGCAATTATTATTCGTACTGACCTTGACATGTAGATTTAATATTCCAAGTTGAGGAAGACACCACCAGCTAGGCATGCACCATAACATCCAACTGAGAAATCACTCCAAGTCAAAGGCAGTTGGTAGCAAAGATTTTTCATGCAACTGAATGTAACTACCTTGTAGTGGACCTTAATGATCAATCATGCATGGGCATTACTATTGTGCTAGAGCTGTGCTTGACTTGCCATGTCTGACTAGATTCCATGCATGCATAATGGCCATCACTCCACTTTTCCTTCTTTTCCCTAAATGGCATCCTCCCAGTCATGGAGTTGATTTCCTTGTTTAGTTGTACTATAAATAATTATTTGACTCTACTTCTTTAGAAGGTTGCATGATTTGATATTGTACTTTCATTCTCATGTTTCAATAATAGAGATATATTACTCTTTGTATGCATGATTTGCAATGAATAAAATAAAGTTCTGAATTTGAGTATCTAAGTTCTTGTTAGTTTATATGATACTTATCCAAGGGGGCCTACTTGGTGAGTAATTTGTCTTCTTAGTTTAGCATTAGTTTAGTATTACTTGTTGTTTAGTACTTAGTTAGAAATATGGCATTGATTGTTCTTGTAGCCACTAGAATTCCATTCTCTGACTATTCTTGTAGCCAAAGTAGAAAGAGTAGTCTCCTTTTTGTTGCTCAAATTTTATTCTTTCTCTGCATTTTAGCTTAGCATAGTTTTTGGCTGATGTTCAACAATTTCTTTATTTCCTTTTAAGCAATTTACTTGCAGTATTGTGTTTCTTATCTGTAGAGTGCACTGACTACTTGAGCCCCTTGTGCACATACTGTGTTGACCCATTTCAAGTTCATGTCCCTAGGTTGACAAGTTAAATGTACCTTCATGATGATTGAATAGCTATTCAAGTTAGATGTCCAGTCTTTGAATCATGGCTGTAAAGGCTTGGTTATGAAATCATTGTAGGAGGCCAACATTTTTGGTGCCATTGTTGGGGATGGTGTTAAGCTAGGAATTATTTTGGAGTCATTGGTAGTTTTTCTTGTTGTAGCATTTCTGGAAGTTTTTCTTAGCACATCCTCATTTAGGAAGTAATGACCCTCCTGATTCTTTAACAATTCTTTGTGTGAGCTAACTGATACTGAGTGATACTGCATGCATAGTGGAAGGAGAAGGGATTCTTATGGGAGATTTCTTCCTATCAATCCTCATCCATTCTAGCTAGTTGAGTACCAAAACCTACTAGAAGAAGAGGGAGAAGAAGATCCACACCCCTTTGCTAATGCATATCCTAATATGACTAGTTCTAAAGTCTCCTATGAAGATCCAAATTAGCTTGAGAACCCCTTTGTCTTAGAACCACATCAAGCAGGCATGGGTGATGCAAATAGGAATATACAAAACCAAACAACTTTTCCTTTTCCCATTTCCCATCAAAATGAAGCTAAAAACATCAAGAACATTCCTACCTGAGCACTCCCCAATTTTTTTGGACTTGTGACAGAAGATCCCAATACCTTCTTATTTGAGTTTGACATACTCTACAGGAGTTATGATTACACTACTGATGCCCATAGGCTTAAGTTATTTTCCACCACTTTGAAAGAGGTTGCATTAAGATGGTTTATGAGAATAGGAAGGGATACTATGGAAACTTGGGAAGACATGAAGAAAAATTCCTTAAGAAATACAAGGAATACTACAGGGGTAGTGACATGAGAGGAGGTGAAAATTTTAGGATACAGAAGAAGGAAGATGAGAGCTTGGAAAACTACATTTCAAGGTTTCTATTTTGCTTGCAAAAGTCCCCACAAAATGCAATTAATGAGGACTCAAAAAAGTTGCTTTTCCTTAGAGGAATCAATGATAGCTATACTAATGCCTTGGACCTCATGGTAGGAGGAGATATCTCCTAAGTTCCTTGGGAGGATATCAAGAACATATGCCAAAATTACTCTAGGGAAGCTTTGAAGAAAGGGGGAGCTTATCAATCTTCCATGGATAAGTCAACTACCAGTAGAGTTTCAAGAATGGAGATCACTCATTTGCTGGAAGACTTCAAGAAAGATATTATAAACAATCTAGCTACTCAACTAGATACACATAAGGCCAAGAAGAAGCAAGATGAGGCAAATATGATGTTGACAGAGTATTTTCCTCATCGTAGACAAAAGAAGAAGGACTGCAGATGCAAGATGGTAGCTAACTTGGAAAGCAAGTAGATTCCACCTGAGTTCAAGCCAATTCAAATTGAAGAAGACCAAGTATACTATGTTGCACAAAGGAATGCTTGGGCTCCAAGACAAGGTATGCCACTAGACCCACTATCCTATGCTGGGCCATATTTTATCTCTTATTCATCTGGTAACCAATGGCAACCCCCATATCCACCTAGTTATGGAGGATATCCACCATAGCCTTGGAGTAACTCTCCAAATACTTGGCCTAGTCGTCAGAGTTCTCCACCACAGTGGTAGCAATTTCAAGGGCGCTGGAAACCACCTCTTGTAAATTGGAAACAAACAAATCAATGGAGAGGAGAACACCAATGGCCTACTCAAACAACTAGTTACATGGAACCACCTTCTCAACCCCAACAACCTACTCTAATGCCTCCACCTACTAATCCAAGCTCAAAGGTGCCTAAACCAACTTAGCTACTAGCTCATCCCACACTCAACTGTAATAACAAACCACAACAACAACCTACATACTCTGTTGATTCAAATCAATTCCCTACATATGTTGTGAGTGTAGGTGACATCCATTTGCATTCAGGAACCACTCTATTAGGCCCTTCCAAGCCCATTATCATCAAGCTTCCTATGGAAGAGGATGAGGAGCCTTTGAATGATCCTATTCAACCAAGTGCACCTAACAATCCTGAACCAGTTCAAGCCAAGAAGATTGAGCAAGAACCACCATTTCCTCAGAGTTTGGAAGTTTCCAAGAAGAAAGAAGAAAAGGAGGATACCACTTTTGACATCTTGGATCAACTAAAGCATACATGTGTCTCGATACCCCTATTTTAGGCCATAAAGGATGTTCCAATCTACATCAAAGCTATCAAGGAAGCTTGTCTTCATAATCCATGAAGGAAGAAGAGAGACCCTATTGTGCCCTCAGCATACACACCCCGTTCGGAATGGGGACCCTCTTTTCCTTTCACCTTGTCGGGTCATTTTTGTCACCGCCACGTTTTGCGTGCCCCATTTTGGTGTCTCAGGTGGTCAATGTACCTTCAAAGTCTCACCATAAGTTGACCACACTTCCCCATTTTAATTTTGTCAAGTTTTGGTGCCTCGTGGGGTGTCTTTGGCAGTTTGCCTCTGCCAGCGGCCTTGGGCCCTACCGGGCTTGACCCTTCAGGTTTCTCTTGCCAGGTTTCCCCTACATGTTTGTCATCTTGAATGACAGATGGATTCTGCCTTCCTAGACCCTGGGTCCTGGTATCTTGTTTTTTCATCCGACAAAATTTATGAAGTTATGGTTGCCTTCGTGCTTTCCGGGCTTGAGACCCTAGACTTTCGATTCCAAAATTCCATAGGGGTTTCGCCTTTCAGATGGCAGACCTTTGGCAGAACTCTGACCTCCGGGCCCCAGCTTTCTCTTTGCCGCCAGCGACCTCCGAGCTGAATTTTCCAAACGGCCGCTGTCCTGCGTCTTCCTAGTTGCCGGACTCTGGACATCCCGCCGCCATCCGTCGATTTGAATTCACCAACCCAACTGCTCACCGTACATGCATCTAATATGGACATTAATGGCAGTGGGGGTATAAATATAAGATCCAAACTTGTCATTCTCACTTGTCAGTGTTGCAGAGAGTGATAAGAGTACTTGCAAGAGGAGCCCACCATCTTTGAAGCCTCCATTGATCATCACCCTCGCCGTCACTTGCCGATCGTGAGTAGATTTCACACCTCTCCACTTCGAGTGTTCGAGGTAGGTTTTCCATTCACCCTCCCAAACAATGTTTTCATTATTTTTAAGGCTTAAAATGAACAATAATGATGAAAAGGACATGTAAATGATGAAATATAATATAACGAACAAAACCCATGTCTTAAAAACTTAAGAAAATCCTCGAAGGTACCCTCATGATCAATCCGAAGCTTCACTTCAGCGTGGCTATTCTTTGCGCAGGGACGTTCATCCCCTTCGAGCCTGGGCCCTCCCTTGGTGGTCGAAAACTAAAATGATAAACATTTTTCCAAAATGGCAATTTGACCCCTCAGGCTCAGATCTTCGGGCCTGAGCTACCGGACTTCCGTGTCTAAAAGTCTGTGAAGTTTCCAATGTTCCCAATGGACATGTTGCCCCATCCACCCGAGCCCCGGGGCCCACCTTTCCCTTCACCGTCTTCATTTGATATTTACCAAGTGCCCTTCAAGTTTTCGGGTCTCGCCCTTTAGAACTCCTTTCAGATTCTGTCGAACCTAACTCTGAACTTCTGGTGAAACTCTGCCCTCCAAGCCCCAACCTCTCCTCAGCCATCCGTATACATGAAATATTTCAAAATGGAAAATCTTCGGCTGCCTTCCGCTCCCTGAGTTCGGGTCCTCAGACTTCCGCCCCTGAGAGTCTGCGTGGTCTTCGTCGTTGCGAACGAAAAACATCTGGCATCCTTCTGGCCCCCGGCCCCCGAGCCTCCATTCGCCACTAGAATCCCCAATTTGAACTATAAACGTCCTCGACCACATCGAGCTCTGTCCTCCGGGACTCCATCCTGTCTCCTCCGCTAAAATGGAAAATCTTTCCCATCCTTCCGAACTCTGGGATTCACCTTCTCGATCACCATGAAACTTGCGATGAAAGTCTAGCATCTAATTGGGCAGCCGGGTTTAGACCTTCAAGCCACCCCTTCCAGACTTCTGTCCAGGGATTTCGTCTCGGACGGCAAAAGCACCGTGGCATCCTGGCCACTTGGGCCCGTTCACTTGAAAGTTGTGAAATTGCTAATCGCCCTTCGATTTTTCGGGCCCCGAACCCTGGAGTTCTATCTCCGGAACTCTGTTTCTGCTCAGGCATTCCAAATAGCCATCTTTGGATGGCTTTCTAGCCTTGTACCTCTGGATGCTCCTAAATCGATCCAAATGAGCCCAAATTTGAAATCTGATCTCAACCCACATGCTCAATTTCGGTCCTCCTCATTACGACCCTTTTAAATTATCAAACTTCAGTCGAGAGGAATCTCCCAGATCGTTCTGAACCATTTTCCTTTCCAAATAGCATTCCTACCGAGGAAGTACGATCCTCCAGAGCTGGACTGTCCCAAAGCCCTCAATCAAAAGACTGATATTGTTAGGAGATAGAAGTATCATTTTATTAAAGATAATTTATTTTAAGCTGATTTCATGGGATTTTGACTAACATGAACACTTTCATAATCAGTTGTACTGACTGCTCCTTTGCTTGCAGAATATATGGAATCAGGTGTAGGACCTTCAGGGGCAGTTGTCAAAAAGGACAAGGGAAAGAAGTCGGGCAAGAATCCTCGAGGAAAAGAGGATAAGGACCAAATGAAATACCAATTCCATGGTGAGGCTTTGCACTCAAAAGTTACCACGGATTGGAAGGAAATCACTGATACCAATATCGACCATGTCAATATTGATGAATTTACACAAAGGGTCAGGGTCAATCCAATGACCAAGAATGCAATAATGATAAGACAAAGTGGAATCACAAAAGCTATAGGATTCCCTCCATCCCTCGTGGCCCCTGAATTGGTCATGGCTTGTCGGCAGGCATATCAACCTGACACGAGGACAATTTTTGATAGAGATGGTAACATTCTCGTCGACATGTCGGCTGAAGGAATCACAAAGACCTTCCATATCCCCACTTTTCAAGAAATGGAAATCCCCACCATAGGAGAATGTCAGGAAGCATGGGATGATAATTTGGCAAGTTGTAAAATGTTAATAAATCAGCATTGGCTTAAAGAAAAGTGGGGGAGCGCTGCGAAGGTTCCTCACAAACTCTTCTGCAGTGATTTCCACGAAGATTACCATGAGTTGGTCACAATGCTAAGAAGGGTAATGGGCCTCCCTACGGCTGCCTTTTTTAAGTAATGGATCGTATACTTCATCGAACAGATCCTTCATGGGAATGAGGATGTCACCACCAACCCCTTATTTTACTGGGGAGGTATAATAAGCGACTGCTTCCATGAGTGGTTTGTTAATGTGAAGAAGAGTTCCAAGTTTTATATGACTTCATATCTCATCTATTCCTTGGAAGACCGGAGATAGTACAACGGGTTGTTTGTGGCACCTGATGAGGACCAGGGCCAAAGACTCAAGGCCTATGATAGATACCCCCAGCTCTAGTACCAAAACTTCAAGAATGAGTACTACAGAGTAAAAAATGCCTTCATCAGCCATATTGTTAGAATGATTGCCAGGGATTTTGAAAGGAGGGTCTCCCATAGTGCCAGGGCATTCTTGAAGCAATATGCCTTCCTCTTCATTCAATACCCAAAGTTCACATACATCCGTGCCCAGGGCTTCACTGAAAGACCAAACAAGCTACCTCGGTACCCTAATGACCAGATCATTCTACTTGAGCTTTCTCGGCAGCTCCAACACATATAGGCGATCTTTAGTGGCAAGCACGTAGCAGGGATCTCTTATCCCATGACTCTTGGCTAGGGCATGTATAAACTACAAACTTCCCAGTGCACTACTAACTCTGAGAAAGAATTGAAGGACTATCATTTTCACCTGTACACTGTTCACCCTTGAATGGACCCATATGGGCACATAAGGAAGGCACTAGGACCAGGGTTCACTCATCTGCACCACATTGAGGACTTCTAGGCAGACTATCAAGACGACAAGGAGGTGCAGGCAAGGCACTACATGCAGATAACTGCAAATTTTATAAGAAAGGTCCAGCCTTTTCCTATACCAAACCAAGTCGAAGAAGATGAGGGCACCATAATGTACCCCAGATACCCTGTAGTCACCAGTTTGCTGATACCAACAATTCACTAGGATGAGCAGGAGGTTGATGACCTCGATATTATAACCAAGCCAGTCTTGGCTCGTACCAAGGAGTGGGTTGATGGGTAGGTAGCCCAATTGAAACAGGGTGGTCCTAACATATGAAGGGCTCAAGAGTGAGCCAAGTGCCATATAGGATGCCACTGCCACCAATTCAACGGGCGAGACATCCAAGTCTCCTCCGGTCACTAGACTCAAGAAGAGGAAAGAGACAAAAACAAAACATTCTCCTGACCCCAAGGTTTACACGAGGAAGGATCCAGGAGGCTCGCCCTCCAAAAGACTTAAGCAAACAGGGGGCACGACGGAGCAACTCTTAACCCAAGAAGAAGAAGAAAAAGATACTGACCAAATAAAACTTGTTTTAGCTCTCGCCGCTTTGGCTGCCCCATCATCTACCTCCCTGGCTATGGTTGCCACATCCCCGCCAGTAGTGGACATCTCTATCCATCTTTCCCTTTTTCCTCTGACTAAGCCTATAATAGTTATTGATTCTTCCTCCGCTATAACTACTCCTCCTTCCTTCGCTGCCATGTCACCCACAACGTCGCTCCCTTTAGCTACGGTGACAACACCAATACCCGCTTCCATCGTGCCTGAGGCTCTCTTGAGACACATGCAAAATCTTCCCCCCGAGCTCTCCCAGATCCTTGTGGATCCCACTCTTTAGGCAGCCCTTGCACAAGTCCTCACTACTACTCAGCCTTCACAACTGCCAACAAGGCCATCGGCTATGGAAGCCACCATGCTAATCTCTAAGGAGTGGGAGGAATGAGAGCGAGAAGCCTCAAGGCCCTTTGAGGAGGAGGTCGATGAATACCATGAGCACCCAGAGTATGAACATTGCACTATTGACAAGGTGGCCTATGAAGAAGAAGGAACTGGCTCCTCAGAGAGCAGAGATGAGGAAGATGATGGTGGTGGTAAGGTCATCGTGCAAGCCTTCAATGATGATCTTGAGGAAGAGCTGGCCCGACGACCGAAGGGCACTAAAACGGAGGCAGAAAGGTTGCCCCTTGAAGAAGAAGAAGGACAACAATAGGAAGATAGTACAGGAGAAGATATACCTAAGAGTGGGGCTCAAGCTGTCAAGAGCCTCGAAATTGAGCAATTCAAGGAACATGCGCATGAGGTTGAACGTACTAAGGAAAATAAAGGGGAGGAGACAATAGAGAAAGAAAGTACCCTGCAACAATTGTCTACTAAGACTCCCATTAAGTGCCTCATGTTCATCCAAGACTCCGACGAAGAAGAAGGAGATACTGCCAAGGAGGAAGAAAGGGTCCTAGAAGATAAGAGAATAGAGGCCTTGGCCGAGAGGGATGACGGTGATCATGAATCACCTAAGGGCAAGTCTGTTGTGCTGGAATGGTTAGAAAAATAGCTCGAAAGAAAAAATCCTGTACTAAAGGACCCACGGGCGAGACTAGAGGCTATCCTAGCCCAAGCTTAGATCACAACAAAGAGGGAGAAGAAGCCTAAGATTAGATCCAAGGTAACGATGGATGCCTTTGGATCTCAGGCCATACAAATAGCAATGCCTGTGGTTAGCTAGGCTGGGGTGAGTTACAACATCTCCACCATCGACTTAGGGACCACCACCAGAGAACAAAAAGTTGGGCATCTTGAAGAGTCAGTGGCCATAGTGGTACACTTGATAAAGCAGGACAAGATCTCAAAAGATGAGCTTAAAGCATAGGTGGTTGATTTGACGGATTACATCCAACAATGGTCTTCAGTTGATGACCTACCTACCACGTCCATGGCTCCACCCCAACTGCTATCCAAGGAGCAGATTGATAAGATGAAGAGAAGGAAGAACTTGGAAAATACCACAGAGAGTTGGTTCTAACAGGTCCTGTACATAGGGAACATGGGAATTAGCTGGGCTGTGCGAACAACCAACAAGTTTTTAGACCTGTAGCAATCTCTGGAAGGAACGAGGAAGCTTTGTACCGACTTCCCTGTGACATATGACTCCACCTTTCCAAAGATCGAGGCTATCCTTCAGATGCCAAAAGCCACATGGGAAATGGAGCTTGCGTTTAACAAAGAGGATCACTAGCTGATGGATGTATGGCGGCAAGACTTTGACAACATGAAGGAAAGATTGGAGCAAATAATGAGTAAGGTGGATCCGGAAATTGAATGGATCAAGGAGATCAAAGCGGAATGCACTCGGTACCTCAAATTGATGATGGAGTATGACATGCCTGCAGTGCAGATGGATCTGAAAAAGGTAAAACCTTACTTCCAAAAGAAGATGGAGGACAAAATGTCTAGTGAAATGATGGTGGAGTTCATGAGTTTTGCTGCCCATGCCTTCGATCAATTGGAGTTATTCATGGATCAGGGCATGAAGTACGATGAAGACTGAAAGAGGTTAGAAGATAATGCGAAAGAGTGGAGCTACCAAGTGCTACAGTATGAGATCATTGAGGTAGACAAGCTCTAGCCGGTCATCCTGAAGTTCATAGAGTATGCAACATCCAAGAGGTAGGAGGGTGGCCCTATTGATGACAACGAGCTCCCCAAAAAGTAGCTACAATAAAACAACAATTAGCAGAGGACAAAATTGCTACAGTTCCGTCACTAGAGGACAAAATAGGGAAAGGGACAAAATGTAATTTTAAATTGTAATATATTGAGGGTTGGTGAAACCCTATTTTGTAATGAATCTTGGCCACTCAATGAAAATTAATCTTGGCCATTCATTTGACTTTTTGGGCACTATAAATAAGGCTCTCCTCTCATTCACAAAGAGAGTTGAGTTGTTGTAAAGACATGCTGCAGAAATTTATAATGAAAATACATTGACTTGGTGCATTTTTTGAGTTTCTCACATGTTACTTGATTCAACTTCCATTGTTAGATGCTTGACTTAGATTCATATTGTTGTTCTAGTTAGTTGTATTCTTGCTCTGATAGATTTTAGAAATGTTGTTTCGTGGTTGTGAAAATTCCTGTTGTGTAGATGCCTTCTTAGTCCATACATTTTGCTATTTGCTGATTGTAGATAGTTATATAAATTTAGTCTGGGATTAAATTCAAAGCTGCTCCACACTTTCATCTTTGTTCATGCATGACTATGGTGAATGAAAGATGAAATATTTGTAGACCTTAGAAGATAGCATAAATTCCATGAGATTGTGAGATTCCTGGTTAAGTGGAATATTGTTTCCAGGAAGTTGTCCATTGCAGGAACCCCATTATCACTATTCACAATTAGTTGCAGCTCTAGAAACCTTCCCTCTTCCTTTCCCCATTTCCATTTTTTTTTAATAAGTACCTTAGGAAAGGTTCATTGCACATTGTAAAGCTAAATCCAAAGACAAAAAAAAAGGAGTTCAAGACTATTGTTTGAACCTACAACAAATGCACAACAACTCTCCCATCTTAAGAACTCCATTTGCAGATCCAACTTCCCATGCTTTGTAACTCATCTGTAAGACTACCTTGTGATTCTAGCAAATCACATCAAACAACTCAGATATTCCAAACACTGTCAAGACCTGACATTAGAGACCTTGGGATAGTGTTCTGCAATCTGATTGTGGAAGATTGTCTTTCAAGAGAGGTATTGCACCTATGCACTGCCTGTGTTGAGAAGTGCATAAAAAACACATCAACAGACCCAACTACAGTTCATGTAGTGGGCCAACTAGTTGATATCATGTTGGGAAAAGTGACTATTCCCAAGTATAATGACCTAGGAAGTCTTGTAGTATCAATTGTCATAAACAAGATCCAAGTGAAGAATGCTCTGATTGATTTAGGGGAAACAATCAATGTAATGACTAAAGACATCTTGCAACAAATAAATATTGCAAGAAAGAGATCTACTCCTACTATCCTATAGCTTGCTGATAACTATACTATTAAGCCTGATGGTGTAGTGGAGGATCTTGAGGTAGTTATACTCTTGGGAATACCAAACATATTTTATGATTCTTTCTCCTAAGGCTACACTAGGTAGGTATCCCAACATTCTTGGAAGGCCTTGGTTGGCAACTACAAATGCATGCATTGGATGTCGGTAAGGTGACTTGACCTTTTCAGATGGAAGGAGTACTAAAAAGTTTTTTCTTTATCCACCTGCTCAGCCATCTCATGATGAGAAATATTTTTTTATGGCCACAAGTAGATGAAGAGGCCAAGGAAGTTAATTTTGTGGTGTAGCTTATGATGCTAGGAAGAAGCTCTTTCATGCAGCTCCAAGATGAGGATGAAGTGTTTCCTAATCTCATTCAAAACCATTATGAAGTGGAGGAAGCATCATCTTCTACTTTGGTCAGGACACTTCTACCTCCTCTTCTAGCAACCACTATTCCTGTAGACATTATTCCTATAGACAATCTTCCTATAGCCACTCTTCCTATAGCCACTGTTCCTATAGAGAGACTTCCTACAACAATAGGTATGTCCCATACATTACTGTCGTATGAACTCAAGGTACCATGTATTAATGAAACAACCATGATAGAGTTAACTACACAAGTCCAGGTGTCAGAAGGAAAATATCTGAAAGTTAATAGTAAATTGAATGAAGAGCAACAACTATTATTGGAAAACCTATTAAGTGCCCATGAACATGCATTTGCATGGTATTATCATGATATGAAGGGACTAGATCCTAAACTTTGTACCCACAAAACTTATATGAGAGATGATTGCACTCCAATAAGACCACAAAAAAGAATTAACCGTCCACTAAGAGAAATTATAAAGGAAGAATTGTAGAAATTACTAGATGCGGGATTTATCCACCCCATTTCAAATAGTCAATGGATATCTCCATTAGTGATTGTTCCCAAGAAAGAAGAGAAATGGCGAGTTTGTGTTGATTATAGAGAATTTAATACTGTCACCAAGAAGCATCACTTTCCTTTACCCTTCATTGATCAAGTTTTGGACACACTTGCAGGAAAGCAATACTTCTCTTTTCTAGATGGATTTAGCAGCTACAACTAGATCCAAATTGCACCTGAAGACTAGGAAAAGACCACGTTTACTTTTCCCTATAGGATCTATGCCTATTCGGTACTCCCATTCGGCTTGTGCAATGCACCTGCAACTTTCCAGAGGGAAATCATTAGCATATTCTCAGACATTTCTCATGATTGCATGGAGATTTATATGGATGAATTCACCACTTATGGTACTAATTTTAATCAAGAATTGGATAATATCAAGAGAGTCCTATAGAGATGTGAAGACCAAAACTTGTCCTTAAATAGTGAAAAATGCTTCATGATGATGCAAGAAGGTGTAGTTCTTGGACACTATATCACCCATAAAGGAATTCAAGTTTATCCTGCAAAGATTGAGGTAATCACAAATATTCCCATGCACCTAAAAAATAGAATGATGTTATAATTTTATTGGGTCATCTAGGGTATTATAGGTGATTCATCAATGATTTCAACAAGGTAGGAGCATCATTGTATACCCTTCTCACTAAAGATGTTGAATTTCAATGGATTGAAGCTTGTGACAAGGTATTTTTCTGACTTGAAGCCAACTTTGACTCATGATCATGTACTCAAGGGACCTAATTGAGAGCTTCCTTTCCACATCCACACTGATGCATTAGATTATGCCATAGGAGCAATCTTAGGACAAAAAGAGGGAGTTGTTGAAAATGCTATTTTCTTTGCCAGCAAAAATTTGCAGGGAGCTGAATTAAATTATACAATGATAAAGAAAGAGATGTTGGCAGTAATCTATGCACTAAAAAAATTTAGACATTACATAACAGGCTACCAAATATTTTTGCACATCGATCATGTAGCCATTAGATATCTCATGAATAAACCTTTGATCATAGGTAGATTGGCAAGATGGTTATTGTTGATGTAGGAGTTTGATATAACCATTGTGGATAAGCCAAGGAAGGAAAATGTTGTTGGAGATTTTCTTTCAAGGCTAACTACATCAAAAGACAATCAGCCCATAGATGACTCTTTTCCTAATGATCATCTATTCTCTCTTAGTGTACAAACACCCTGGTATGCTAACATAGCCAATTACTTGGTTATAGGTAGAGCTCCCTCTCATTTTTCCCCAAAAGAGAAGAGGGAACTCATTGAAAAATATTTTCCTTTCTCTTGGATTGTTGGATATTTGTTTTATATTGGACTTGGCCATGTCATGAGAAGATGCATGAGAGAAGATGAGACATATGAAAATTTGCATGCATGCCGCAATGAACCATGTGGAGGACACTTTGAGGCCAAGAGGACAATAATGAAGGTTTTGAATACAGGGTATTATTTGCTAACACTCCACAAGGATGTAGGAAGGTATACCAAAAAATGTGACAGATGTCAAAGAATGGGAAAACCAACCAGATCTGATGAGATGCCACTTTTCCCTCAAGTAGTAATCACTCCCTTTCACAAGCAGGGATTGGATTTTGTGGGACCAATTGGACCTCCTTCAAATGGTAAGTCTTATATATTGGTATGCACTAATTATGTAATGATATGGGTAGAAGTTAAGGCCATGAAGTGAGCAAGAGAGAAAAAAGTTGCAGAGTTTCTTTATGAGGAAATTTTCACAAGATATGGAGTTCCAAGAGAAATAGTGACTGATCAAGGGCCATAATTCACATCAAATCTTGTTGTAGCACTGGTGGATGAGTACAATATAAGGCACAAAAGGTATACTCCTTATCACCTCTAGGCTAATGGAAAAGTCAAGGTGACAAACAAAGAAATTGAAGACATTCTGACTAAAATAGTAGCCATCCATAGAAAGGATTCAAAAAATAGATTACCAAAAGCTATTTGGGCCTATAGGAAAACATGGAAAACAACTCTAGGCTTCACCCCACTTGAGTTGCTATATGGAAAGACCACTCTTATCCCAATTTAATTTGAACATAAGACTCTATGAATTGAAGTGGATTTAGGGATGGAAATTTCTGAAGCACAGAGAGAAAGAATCATCAGCTAAATGCTTTGGATGAGATATGAAGAGAAGCCCTGCAACATACAAAAGTAGTGTAGAATCAGAGAATCAAGTGGCATGAAAAATTTATCAAGGACAAGAAGTTCAAACCAGGAGATTGGCTTTGCTCTATGATTCAAGATACTAGGACAATGTAAGAAAATTGTAGACAAGGTGGCTAGGACCATACGAAGTTGTTGAGGTATTTCCTAATGGAGCTGTTCAACTTACGACCATTGACCCTGTTAGGTTTAAATTAATTTTCAATGGTCATTTCCTCATATTATATCATAAGACAACTTCTAAAGAAGTGTTCTTACAACAATTCACCTAGCACTTAGAGCTTCTTGTAGCCAAAGGTGGTGGACCTAGTGTCCCTTCGTCAGCCTAATTAAGGTACATACTTTTCATAATAAAGAATTTCATTTACATGGAAGTCCATTTATTCATCATCCACCCATCCACCCATCCATCGCCAACTTTCTCTCTCTTCCATCAATTCATTCCACCTCATCTTCATTTATTGCTCAATTCATTTTCCAACAAGATGAGCATTACTTTATTTATGATCTTTGCAACAAATCTTCCACATATTCAAGTATGTGCATATTAATTTCTATCTTTAATCATCTTTAAAGTGTTTTCATTTAATCATTGTATGTTAGTATAGGTATTCACATAAATTCCATCATTACATGTCAATCACCACTCCCATCTCACATGTGTGGACACATGTCCAAATTTAGGTTGGGGGGAGGGGAACAAAAAAGATGCAAATATTTTATGAATTTATTATCCATGTGTCAAATCATATTAGGCTATGTTAGAAATTTAAAAATGAGCTGATTTGAAATCCAAATGGAAGGATAGCTTGCATGTGTGAAGTGACAATAGATGCAACTGCCATTTCTTCCTATCATAATTTCCCTTTATCACTCATTTTCTTGCCATTATTGCCCTGTCGTAATCTTGAGTTACAAGAAAAAAGGAAAAACAATAGAAAGGAAATCTAGTTGACAATGGCACTAGAAATTTAGTAGGTTGGTGCTAAAATTTAGCAGAAACTGTAGGGAAGTGCATTTTATTTTCAGATGGGAATTGCAGGAAAGAAAGGGAATTGTAGGAAAGGAAGTTACAAAGAATTCATTGATTGTAGACAATGGGAGGTGGGTTAATTCGAAATGAACCCACGGTGCATGACATTTTACTATAGGATGCACAATGCCTGCCCAAATTTCAAAACTGTGGATGGATAGATTAGTTTTTGAAGTTGGATGGTTTTGATGAAGGAATTGTTCTTGAACTTACTCAGATGCTTACAAAGGGAAAATCCATAGTAAAATGGTTAGAAGTTGTGGCAACAGAGGAAAGAATTGTAGAGGTTATAGGGTTACCTGCTGATGGTGAAAATTACTCTGCTTCTAGAGACGCCAGGTCAGCTAGGGATAAATTCATAGAGCCAAATGACCCCCCCATTGAACATATACAAATAGGGTGCAAATAGAATGTCTCTATGCAATACATGGAAGTAGATAGATGTGTATGTCATCAAATACATCACTTGTGATGGCTGCCAGCCAAATTTTCATTCTATCCACTTCAAGCTATTGAATCACATCAGACATGGAAAAAGGATGAATGTGCCTAATGTGTTGTACAATCTTCTCTCAATCATGGCTTCCAAGACCTAGAAAGGTAGGGATAACATTGTTTTGGATCATTTCTTGATTAAATTGCTAGTTGAAAAATCTGTGTGATGTATCTGGAATGACTTGGGAAGAGTTTATTAAAGTTGATCAAAGTTATCGCTAGGAAAAGTTTTTCAATGTTGAGCATCTACCACCTAGGGCTATACCTCAATCCTGTAGGTCTAGCAAGAGATTAAGCATGAGTAAAGCCATTCCTAGTGCTTCAACATCTTGTGATGGCTCTGTTGCAGCAGAAGAAGCTATAGAAATTAGTTCTTCTAAAATGGAGCACTAAGAAAAAGAAATCTCTTCCTCATATTATGATGATGAAGTTCAACTTGAAACCCTCATGAAAACTAGGGCACAATAGAGAGAGGTAGAAATGAGAAAAGGGAAGGCTAAAAACATAGCCTATAGATAGAAAAGCACCAAGTTTTAAAAAAAGGAAGGTTGATACTGCTCATCCTACAACCAAAGGAAAATGTGAGAAACCTCCTAGGAAATCAAGACTAGCCAGGCCTGCAATTGGTATGCCTCTATAGGAATTCACTAAACCTGGTGAGACCTCACATGAGAACCCTAAAGCTCCAGTAGAGCAGGAGAATGTTGAAGGAGAAGAATACATATTTAAGAGAGCAACAAACATAACACTAGCCAATCTTGCTAACATTGTAGAAGAATTGGAAGAAAATCAAGATTTCCTGTAGCACGAGCAAGAGGTCCTGCAACATGAAGTCCTATAGCAATAGCTAGAATCAGAGTAGGAGCTCCTAAAACTACAACAAGAGAAAGAAAAAGAGTCCTTGCAGCAAAAGGAAGAAGAAACAACACCCTTACAACCAGAGATAACTAGACAGCCTAGTCTGTGCAAATAGTACCATATGAGGAGCCACCATCAACACAAAGACTAGTAGGCATTCATAATCCTCCTAGTTTTACAATACATGAATCAATTTTGAATTTATGGAAAGAAATACAAAGAAGGGAGGAAGAATGGAAAAAATAAAAAATAGAAGTTGAAGGAGGAAATTCAAAAGAAGGATGAAGAGATTGAACTGGATAAAGATGTAGAAATTGCCACCTTGAAGCAAAGGGTAGATGATATGGCAACTTTGGTGCCAAAGATTCTAGAATGTAGAGATCCTTCGAGGGTCTATGCTCTGCTCCTGAAAGAGAAGTATCTCTCTTTTAAGATATCAAGGCTTGCCTCAATATTAAGTCCTTCTATTGATACCCCTATGGAATTTTTCAATGCTTATAGAATTACCTCACCTAAAATGAAGAATTTGCTATGTGAATTTTATTTACATGATTATGTTGTTATAAAAGATCATGACTAGATTCCACTACTCTATGTTGGGGATGTTAAATTGAGAGCATTCATGTCTTGGGTGCAAAATGAGATTAGTTGGGGACAACAACATGGCACTTATAAATAATTGGACTCTATTATCCCTCTACCTATTAGAACTAAATCAAGAAACCCAAGGGATATTTATAGAGAATGGCATAGAATGTTTCTTAGACCAAGTTATGTCAATATGATCATGCCTTGGATTGAGGCAGTTTACACTAAGTATGAGGTAAAAATAGTAGTAAAGGAGGAAACCATGAGGATATGTTTATCCCAGAGATGGAATAGTTTGACTGATGAGCTGAAACAAGTTGAGCCTCATTCCATCCACAATTATGTTATAGCATTAAAAAGAATTGAGAGACATTCAAATTGGGAGAAATTGGGGATGACATTGGCTTCCCATGACTTTTCATCCAACCATGCTCATGTGGCCCTTGCCAAATTTCATATTCTACCAGTATGACATTGTTGTAGAGAGACATAGATGGAACAGGTTTGATAGAGTGGGAGGATTCTATTGGGATCCTAACTCACATACTATATCCATTGATATTGGATAGCTCTCAATTTCAAATTTTAGCCTAGTTTTTTTTCTAGTTTTGGGTAGAATCTATAGTCTATTTTCTCATAGATATCATGGAATTTAATTCTTAAGTGTTGGTATTGGCATAATGTTTCCCTCAAACCATTGACATTTGATATTATTCTATCTTTGCAAGCTTTAATGATATTTTCCATAATATGTGGGTCATCTATATTAATTTTGCATGTGATTAATGAATGTTTCTTAGAGTGGTTATAGATGTGTAGTTATTATGTGTACTCACCTTGACATGTAGATTTAATATGCCAAGTTGAGGAAGACACCGCTAGCTAGGCATGCACCATAATGTCTAACTAATAAATCACTCCAAGTTGAAGGAACCATCAACAAAGATTCTTCATGCAACTAAATGTAACCTCCTTGTAGTTGACCTTAATGATCGAGCATGCATGGATGTTACTATTGTGTTGGATCTACAACTGACTTGCATGTCTGACCAAATTCCATGCATGCGTAATGGCCATCACTCCACTTTTCCCTATTTTTCCTAAATGATGTCCTCCCAGTTGTGGATTTGACTACCTTGTTTAGTTGTAGTATAAATAATGATTTGATGCTCCTTATTTAGAAGGTTGCAAAATTTGATTTTGTACTTTCATTCTCCAATTTCATTAATAGAGACACATTACTCTTTGTATGCATGATTTACAGTGAATAAAATAAAGTTTTGAGTTTGAGCATCTAAGTTCTTGTTAGTTTAGAGGATACTTATCCAAGTGGGGACACTTGGTGAGTAATCCATCTGCTTAGTTTAGCATTAGTTTAGTATTACTTTTTGTTTAGTACTTAGTTAGAAATCTAGCATCAACTGTTCTTGTAGCTAGTAGAATTCCATTCTATGACTATTCATGAAGCCAAAGTAGACAGAGTAGTCTCCTATTTTTCACTCATATTTTCATTCTTTATCTACATTTTAGCTTAGCATAGCTGTTGGTTGATGTTCAAAAATTTCTTTATTTCCTTTTAAGCAATTTACTTTGAGTATTATGTTTCTTAGTTGTAGAGTGCAATGACTACTTGAGCCCCTAGTGGACATACTATGTTGACCCATTCCAAGTTCACATCCCTGGGTTAACGAGTTAAATGCACCTTCATGATGATTGGATAGCTATTCAGGTTAGATTTCTAGTCTCTAAGTCATGGTTGTAAAGGCTTAGTTATGAAATCGTTGTAGGAGGCCAACACTTTCAAAATGTAAACATTATGGAACTCTTCTTCTATCTATCTATTATCCCTATTCACTTCCTACTACCTTCTTATCATTATGTATCTTACTTATATACCAAAAATTTGAAGACGACACATCCCTTCATGAATGTGTTTTTGAAACTAACAACTTACAATAATTAAACATAAACAATTAGGCTCTAGCAAGCCATAGATGGATTGTAGTAATATGTTCTAAATAATCCTATCTTAAGTGCATATTAGAATTTTTTGTGGAATTTCTAACAACAATCAACATGGTTACCATTTTCTCCAAGTGCTTGAATGATTCATCTAGTGTTGATTCTTCACTTTTGGCTATTTCCAAGGCTTTATTCACTATCATCTTGCACTCTCTTGTCCACTCATCCTGAACCTTTCACTAACAATTCTAAAAATTATTCTTGTTTATTCTTCTTTCAATCAGAGAATATCTATACAATGTACATCCATGTGACCATTAATATCCAACTTTGAACATGAATGTAATAGGTTTTTTGAATTTCTCAATGTCAGATCGAATGATTATATCAGTGAGACTTGTTCAAACTCTGGCTGATATATGCATTTGAACCAAACTAAATGTTAATTATATAGAGGGTATTCTTTTGATCATCTTTCATCATCGGGAAGATCAGATAATTTTCCTACCAATGCTGAATAAATGGCATTTCATTTGTTTTTTAATCCGTATCACTTTTGGGAAGAGATTTGTGAAGTCAACTAGATATCAAAGTTGTCACCAAGTGTCACTGTGATGAACTTTGATCTATTCATATTACCATTGGCATGTGAATAGGCATCATTAAGGTATTTTAAAGTTACTTTGATGTCATTAGTCTCCTTGACATGCTTCTTTCATTACTCTCTTCCTTCGGATGAATCAACAAGACACTTGTTGACATTTCTATCATCGGTGTAACATATGAAGTCAAAAGGAAAAGAAAAAATCACTCTGATAGTACACATCTCCCCTGGAATGTGTTTCCATTTGTCTTATCAGTGAGAGGAAATGAAATTCTTACCAGTGAGGATCTATCAGCATGACATGCATGCTCAAGATGACTTGAGGATTTTAGTCTGATAGTATTGTTCTTGCTGATAACCTTTTCATTAGTGGGATGATAGGCCTTGTCTTCTTGAATATATATCCTCCAAAATTGTTGATCATTGTGATATGGTTGACCTTTTTCCGTTATGCAAGAAATGGTCAAATTGAGAGGCTATGACTTATGGATCAGAGAGACATGTACCTAGTCCTACTGATATGAACCATTTGTTTGGAAGCTCTTACTCAAAGATGAACAGAGGGATTTTTGGTGTATCAAAAGGTCAAGTTTGATGGTATCATTGATGAATATGGCATGTGAAATGGATCATAACAATTTGTGTTGTTTTCTGCACTTAAAATGTGGTGACCTTGTGGGGTTCATGAATGTACGCTATTAAAAGTGTGAATTATTTTTATTGTAGAAAAACCTACAATCTTCCTTTAATACAATTTTCTCAATATCCTCATGAACCAAATTTTTTTGGGGGTGGTGTTTCTATGTGCTTCTCTTGCACTCTTAGGTTTCACCTAAAAAGAGAGATAGAACCCAAAAATTGAGCTGGTTCACTCAAACTAAGGTATGTTTGATGAAATTATGACTAAATGCAATGATCTAAATGCAACTAATTGATAAAATTGATTGATTATGAATGCAAAACTAATGAAATATGAAATGTTTGAAAACATAGTGTGATATGCAAAAGTGAACTAAAAATAAAAAAAATGCAAACAAAATTGAATGAGACTAAACAGAGTGTGCCTGGAAGTTGAATGTTGATTTTGGAAGATTCTAGAAATTGGAAAAAACACCATTGATGAATAGTGGGACTCATTCACCACTAATGGTGAATCTATCCTACTTCTAGTAAACTACCCTAAAACTGGTTTCGAATGGTCGGGAACTAAATTTTGACAAAATTAACTTTCCCAGATTGTAAGTGGGACTCATTCACCACTAATGGTGAATTAGTCCTCCAAAATTCTACAAATTTAGAGGTTAATTCTATAGGTCCAAATCTGTGCTTGTCTTCTTATCAAGTTGACAGAGTCAAATTTGCAAAAAATGGGTTGAATGTTGTCTCCAAGCTTGAATTAGGGTTTAGTTGACTTGAATCACTTTGATGACTTGTTAACCACCTTTCAATGCCTATTTCTTTGGAAAATATTCCTACAAGACCTACAAACAAACATGAAAATAGGGGGAAAATGGTTAAGGGTTAGAGTAAAGGGATTTGCCTTGGTCAAATCCCACTTTGGTAATAAAACCCTTGATAAAGAAATGAAATTATGAAAAAAAGAAAGGAATGATGAATAAACGAGATTCAAGTGTCCTAGACTCACCAAATCCTTGTTGTAGAAGTCTGAAGATATGTCAATGGATGCTCCAAGATACTTGATATTTCCTTGATCAAATTATGTAATGACACTTTGAATGCAAGAGTGCTAATTGATGTTGAATGATATGAATGCTTGAATGAATTTAGGAGTAAAATGGATATAAAAAAACACACATATCCCCTAATTACCCAATAGTACAACATCACAGGCTGACATAAGGTCTTAATGAATAAAAACCCAAAAGACATTTTGAATTATTCTGAATTTTGAGCCAAGAAGGACTTATTCACCACCAATTGTGAATGGGTCCCACTCTAGGCTTCAATGTAGGTGTTGGGAATTAATTTAAATTTAATGTTATTTGTTTGGTTTAAATTCAAAAATGCACTTAACTAAGGCCTATAAGTCCATAAAGGGGCCAAATAAAGCATAAGAAAGGTGTAATTAGTGATGACAAGCCTAGAAAAGAATGAAATGTTGTTACAAGACTTTGTAACGCTTTGAAATAGGCCTTGAAAAGGGATAAAAAGGGAATATTTTGATGAACTATAATAAGAAGAGTCTAGAAAAGTGTAGAAATATGTTACGAAACTTCACAAAACCTTCACAAGACATCATAATTTAAATCTTTAGTACCTAATGTGAATGTTTAAGTTACATTGCAATATTAAATCTAATTAAAATGAACCAAGGATTATAGGAAAAAGACCTAAATAACCATGAAAATTTCAATGATCCATTTTTCAATGTTACATTTAGCCCCCTCTTTAGTGAGAGGATGAACTTGCTTCAAATTCACACTAAAGTAGCCTTGCATATTGAGAGGGATCCAAATGCACTGATGCTAGAAAGATGAGATAACAAAAATCAAGAGGAATGATCAAGACTCCAGGATTAAGATCCCATGGAAAAGTAAACATAATAACAAAGGAATAGACAAGGGAAAGAGAGAAGGAAAAGTCAAATCAAGCTTCGATTGTTTGTTCAACTAGTTGTGAATTAGATCTAGGCTATTTTTCCAAAGAAGAAAATGCATAATCACTCTAGGGAGATGGAACTCATGGTTTTCAGTTAGATGAGAAGGCCCAAAAGGTGAGAAACATAGGCTTGGGTGGTATGTACTCACAAACACATAGGTGTCCATGGGGAAAGTCATGTTGTGGAATGGGCTTCCCACTCAACAATATCAAAGTTATACCTCTTGATAACTTTAATAAGGCACCATAAAGGAAAATGCTAGTTTGTGCTTCATGAGAAAAACAAAGCTTCATATGCTTAGAACTGATGAAAAAATAGGATGGCACCACAGGCATGCAAGTTGTGTTATGCAAGTGGCCATGTAAATGCAAAATGTAAAGTGTAAAAGAAATGTTCCAATGAGTCTTGTTAAGTTCATGTGAGGTCTATAACTTAGGAAACATTGTGTCTAATGTCTCCAAGGGAGGAATTGTCAGTCAAAGAATAGAATATTCACAACTTAGGGGATGTAGTGTGTTGCATCAAGCCACAAAGAGGAATTTAATATGCTAAGATAGGTCACATTTATTAAGGAAACCACACCCAATGTCATACAAAAAGAAAAAAACATGTCATATGGAGTAACAAGGCTACACTAAGAACCAATAATGCAAATGAATAATGTTAATGTATGCCCCCACTTTAAAGAAATTGCTACACACCATTCTATGAGCAATTACTTTAAAGTATAAAATGGAAAATGAAAAAGAAAATAAGACATGAGAGCCAACTTGGAAAGCCCCTATGCCAATTCATACATTTCCAAGTAAGCCTACATCATGTAAAGGAAAAGGAACAAAAGAAAGAAGGGCTTTCCGTAAAAGGAACACACTAAACACATAAGGGATCTATGGATTTAGGGTCATTATGCTCATTGTTGCAATGTGTTTATTAAAGAGCTTAGAACTATCATCATTCCCCGAATACATAGAACTAGAAGAATGACACAAAGAGAGTGAAAAAAAAAGAAAGTATGTTTTGTCTCAACATGGAAGAGACATTGTGGTCTCAACGCTTTGCATCATCCCCAAAAGGAGAAAAACAAGTGAAAAGAAACTGAAAAGGAAAAAGAAAAGTGACCAATTGGGTCAACATGGAAGAGATATAGAATGTCTCAATGCTTTGCATCATCCCGAAAAGGAAAACACAAACCAAAGGAAAAAAGGAAAGTAAAAGGACCATTTGGGTCAACATGGAAGAGACATAGGGTGTCTCAACGCTTTGCATCATCTACAAAAGGAAAACACAAAACAAAAAAAGAAGAAGGTACAAATAGAGGAAGTGCATAAAGAGAGGAGAACACTAAACCTAACATTATGGGGGAACATGATACACAGATATAATTGAAGAAAAAGAAAAAGAAAAAAGAAAATGCAAAAATGCTAGTTAGGGAAAATACAATTCAACCATCTAATAGGTCATCCACCTCCTAATCATGTTCAGTGTATTGTGAGGGTAGTTGACTATCCAAAGGAAGAATTGCAAGTGTTGAACTAGGGGAAATACCAGGTTCTCCACTTGGTGTAAGAGTTTTATCATTTAAGCTTAGGGAAGAGGAAAATAAAGAATTTAGAACATTATGCACCTCTTCATCTATTTTAAATATCTCCTCCTCATCATCATCATCCAAATTAATCATGAAAGGAGGATGAATAGTAATCTCCAATGTAGGGTGTATTAAGAGTTGGGGCTATTGTATTTGGCCATTTTGTTGTGAGGGTTACACCGTACTATCTTGTGGAAAGTTAGGAGTAAGAGGAAGATAAGGTATTACTTCTGTCAAAGGAAAAGGTTGATTTTCTTTGTTGTTTCCTATTTGCATTTGATGAGAAAGGAGATGGTGTTGATGCCTACACTCCCTAGCATCGTGGTTTTGTTTAATTCTATATTGAAGTTGTGTAGGTGTAAGAACTAGTTGATCCATAATAGGATCTTGTTATTCCTGAGGAGGAGGAAAAAAAGGAACCAAAGGAGATGGGTCAATCAATTTCTCTTTGACTTTATAAACTTGTTTAATGCGTGGAGGAATGACATAGTTGGTTTCGTTATCTTGTGGGAATTTAGATGATGAAGGTGAAGTGTTTATTGTTGGTTTTTTGTGAGTTTGCATTGTTTTTTAGGTTTGTATTTAGGTTCAAGCATTGTATCATCTAGGATAGGAGGAGTGGAAGTGGACGAGGACATGTGGCAAAGAGATAATTTAGCTATCTATTTTTCTTTGAACTTTTGATAGGTAATGAAAAAGAAGTCCTTGTGAGGGGTGATGGGTTCCATAGGTTCAGGAAAAAAGGATTCTAAGGAAAAATTACCTTTATAAGAAAATGGATTAAAGCCACTATAGTGTATGGTAAATATCTCATTGTCAAGCAGAAACTTCAAACATTTGTGAACCACTAAAGGGACAACTTTCATTGAGCAAAGCCAATGATGACCTAATTGTAGACAAAACTGATCCGATTATGGAATGATAGAAAATGTTGCATCCAATGTTTTAGGTCCTATATATAATAGGAGTACGATGCTGGTTTAATCCATGATATTGATTTGTCATAATAATCTTGATAAAGATCATGTAATACTAAAAGTAGTATGTGTTTTAATCCATGATGTTGTTTTGTCATAATCATCTTGATAAAGATCATGTAATACTAAAATGCTTTTGTGATCACATTCTCACTACAGGAGGGATCTGCTAATATCCCATTGGTGGGCTTATCATAGATGTGGCTGGATATGTAAAGAGGACCATCGAGGAGGTTTTTAAGTATATCATGAGAAGAAAAAGTAATATCAAGAGATTATTTTGTGTGGCCCTTATGAGTGATAACATCTATTGTTCCTACCATTTCATCAATAGGATTAGTATGTGTAACAGTTGGAGTGATATCATGTTTTTCATTAGTTGTATCGACATTCATCACCTCATTATTTGAAGGTTCACTGGCTTTGACAAATGAAACACTGTGTTTGGGCATGGGATTCTTAAATATTTGCAAATTCTAATTGAGGGGTGTAACTAATTTATTGTTTTGATCATTGACACCCACACTGGATAGTCAACCAAAATCAATGAAGTCTTGTACTACATGTTTGAGATGCTTCCATTGTTCTATGTCATGTCCATTTTGGTGATAAAAATGACAATAAGAATTTGGTTTAAATATGGGGGGTAAAGGTTTGGTTGGGTCAAGGGCCTTGAGTAGAGGCAAAGTGATCATGTGTTGTTGTGGTAGTTGATTCATTGTGTTATGGAGGGTATCAAGTAAAGGGATAAACTCTCTCTTTGGGTCCCCATAGGTAAAAGGCACAACTGCTTTAACAAAAACCACTTGATTAGGCACAAGTTGAGTTGGTTGCGAATGAGGGGGATTGAACTATAAAAATCCTTTGTTTGGTTTTCTAAAGTTTTGTACATTGTTTTGGTTGCTTTTTTTAGACTTCTCAACTTAGTTAGAAGTGGATTTTGAATCACGACTAGTAAGCGAGTTGTGGTAGTCATAAAGGGTTGTACATAAATGCATGAAGGAAATTTCATCATGGTCAACCTATCTTGAATGCTAGTTTGTAAGTTTTTAGTAAACATCTTTTGGAGATGTGAATCAGGAATCTTGACATCTACTTGAATATACAATGATTGATAGCATGAAATGAAATCAGTAACTTGTTCATCTGCATTTTGTTTACACCTCATTAAATCAGCCATTATATTTTTGGGAGTCATATGGACTTGAAAATGACTTATAAAGGCATCAACAAGTTCATTAAATGATCTAATTGAACGATTGGGTAAGTTTGAAAACTACTCCAAGGCAGTGTCCTTTTAAGTCCTAGCAAATAATTTGGCTAATAGTTCATCATTGAGGAAAAAATCACTGCATAAGGTTGTATAAGCATGGACACGATTAGTAGGGTCTCCTTTTCCTCTATACTTCTCAAACCTAGGCATCTCAATTCCTCGTGGCATTGATTTTCTTAATATTTCTAAAGATAATGGGAAACTACATAGTATGTGGGTGGTGTAGTTTGGTTTTCATTAATGGTGGATATTTTTTGTTGCATGGAGGAAACCATCTAAAAGAGTTGTGTAATGAGAGGGTTAGTGTAAGTTGTATGAGGTGGAAGAGAGCATGGTGACGAGGTGTATGTGATGTTAGGTGAAGTGAAAGGGACACTAAGGGAGGTGAAGGTGGTGGATGGAACATTCTATTCTAGAAAAGAACTATGAATGCTAGTTGGGATAGTTAAAGAAGGAGTCAGATGACTAACTGGTTGCATAGTTATTGTAACATGAGAGGTGGTATAGGTGGGTATGGATGCTATGGTTGAAGGAGGAGGAATGTGAGATCCTCCTTGGATCACAATAGTGTTTTCTGGTTCGGAAGGGGAGGGAACATGTTTGTCGTATATCTCAACAATTATTTTCATAAATTTTAAGCCATCGTCACTTTCAATCAAGTGATGAAGGTTGTCTATAGTAGGTATGGTAGTGGTGGAATTTTTTTCAACACATACGTCTTGTTACAAATGTGTTAAATCCTCATGAATGTTAATGAATTTATCTTGCAGAATCTGATCATTTTGTGTGTCAACATGCATCGTTTACGAAGGTAAGGGTGTACTAGTGGTAGTATCCATGCCTAATGCACCATTTTCCATACCAGGGATAGGAGCTTGAGACAACCCAAGGTATAGAATGAGAGTTTTATCATGAGATGCCATGAGTCGAGAACTTGTTCTCACTAAAGTAGTATCAATAGGGCACCAAGCACTCATACAAGTACCACAAGGGGTGAGTTTAATGCAAATGCAATGCAATATAGGAGTTCAATATACAAATAACAAAAAAATTGTAAACTGAAACAAAAAAACAATAAAAAATTGAAATGCAGTAAATGCATAGAAAATGCTTGAAAATGTAGTTCAAAATGTGCAGTTGGACTTATTCTCTTAGGGTGGAAAATGTGTAACACCCCGCCGAGCGAACCCCAAAGGAACTAATAACAACGAAACAATTTTTTTTTTTAAAGAATATAATAAACATACTTAAGTATTCTAATATAACAATGTATTAAGTTACACAAATAATTCCATTGGGGTACACGAGGTGACATTACAACATTAACCCATAACAACGATAACAAGATAACAATAATTAAATAATTACATAAATCTATTCATTCCCATTTCATCATTTAAAATATCTATTAAACAATAACCATATTTATAACATATGTACATATGACAATGAAAGATACTATAAAGATATGAGGCATTTATATTACCACATATATAACACAACTTAACACAACTATTAAAACTGATCGTTCCTAAATAACTACATGGCCCGAATATACATTACATCCAAATGATAGTAAAATACAACTGTCTGAACATACATCTCAATAACTACATATACAAATTACATCAAGGTCATCCCAACACATGTGGGAGACAATACATCAATGAATACATTACATCTGAAGTATCACATACATCTATCTGGTACAAGAATTATTGGATCATCAACATCCTCCAAAACCCTGCAATCAAAGATATATCTGCAAAAGAAAGGGAAACCCAACGGGGTGCGAAGCATGTTCCACTCAACCACCCCCGTGCTGAGAGTAGACAAGGAAGGGTCCCCGACCAAGCATGCCTAACAATAACAAAGACTAACTCCAAATACACAACTTAACATCAAAGACCACCTAGAGAACTCACAACAACAATTCCAAGAGGCACAACAACAAACCACTTCAGAACATAACAACAAGTCATAATCACAACATCAATGAAACTCAAGACATAAAATCGAAGACTATTTCCAACAATAACCAAAGGACAAATCAATAAATCACTTAACCACTACACACAATATCACTTAACAACTACAATCACAAAGTCACTTAACAACTATAAACACAATAACACTTAACACGAGGTTACAATGCTTCCAGAGAACAAAGATCATGAACATCACACAATAACTGACTAACTGTTGACATAGGAAGAGTGTCATGCATAAATTTCCATGAGTTACCCTGGCTCAACCTTCCTAGGCTACCGGACCCCCATCCTGGGTTACCCTGGCTTGCCTCTACCGGCCGTCGGACCCTCACGCAAAACTATGCGTCCCATCTCATCTTGAGCCTTATCATTCACTTGCTTCACGAGAGAGACATTCTTTATCTTTATTAGTGTGAAATATCCCCATTAATTCTTTTAGATTATCACTTAGTTAAACTCTAGGTGAGTTACCCTGGTACCCCTTTGTGTGCTGGACCCCCACAAAGAGCCACTCTCCTATCGACAACACACAAGGTACAAAACCACAATAGGAAACTAGACAACATAACCTCTCCAACCAAGGAGGAAACAAAACAAGGAAACTCACTCCGAACACTGGAGGAAACCAAATACGAAAAACACACTCCTTCCAAAGGAGGTACAAATTTCATTATCCTCTCCTATTTCCCAGGAGGCACAAATCCTCGTTCGTGGAAATCAGGTACAACAACATAAAATAAATCTTCACATTTCCCAAGGCAATTCACAAATTGACCTCTACACAAAACATCCCACTCCAGAAAACTTCTCTAGAAGACTTACATAGACCCTTAACCCCATTTGCCCGACATGGAGAATAAAAGAAACACGATAGAAAAGCATTCCATCTCTGAAAGCCCTTAACAAAACTTAAACTCTTACGAAAAGTAAGGTAAACCTAGGGTTTTCTCATACAACATAATTAAACAAAGAAGAGAGTACCACAACAAACTTAACGAATAACCTCAAGAGAACAATTACTTAAGAACATCTCCATAAAGAAATATTTCCAATACTCAATAATTTCATCAACAAATAAATCAACAATTCAAGAACATTCGATTCAAACAAAACACATTGTTTAATTCAAATTCGCACAACTACACCATAACATCATTATCTTTTAATTTAAACTATATGATTTAATTCAAAACACAAAATTAATTATAATTTACACAAACTACATTAATCATTACAATTTTCACAAAATTATATTTTTACTTCACCAACGTAGCATATCACTTTATATATATATATTATATATATATATATAATAAACCTATGAATTAAATCATTTTATAAAAATATATTATTAAAAATTTATAAAATGACTTCCTAAACAAATAAAATATATATATATATATATATATATATAAGAAACTAAATTCGATTACATATAAATATAAAATTTCATTGTAAAACAAATTCGTTTATAAATACATATATGAATAAAATACCTTAAAAGCTAAATTCAAACGAAGTCGAAATTTGAATTAACCAAATAATAATAAATAATTTTTAAACTTTAAATTTGTTTTATATAAAAAAAATACAATGCAGACCATTGTGGTACTGCGCACCTTCCAAGGGAGGTACTGCGTACCTCCCAAGGGAGGCCGCAGCCCCCACTAGGCTGTTGCGCAGTACGTCGGTGACGGGACTGGTATGGCACCCACCGGCCTCTCCCATTCCCCCAAAATTTTAAAAAAACTTTAATTTTATTTTGTTTTATTTATTTTACTTTATTTTTATTTATTAAAACCTTTAAAATGGGGATTTTGAATTTTGATAATGTGAATATAAATATTTTATATATATATATAATTTTTTTGTTCAAACATACCTCTAAATCACTGATAACGAATTAAATATTTTTCATATCCAACAAGACACGCAGTACACAGTACACAGGGAGAAGAAGATAAATTATATAAAGCATATCTTTGTTTATTTATTTGATACACATATATATAGGTATATAAAAATACATATATTTATGCAAAAATTTACAAAATAAATAACATAACAATTAAATTTTCCTACCAGATACAAAACAAATTAGGCAAATAAATTCTAGCCATAAAATAATGATTTTCTTCCCAACAGTAATTTTTCAGAAACAAATTTTATTGAATAAATTTCGAAGGGTTTTACCACAGTTTTCTACAGATGATTTGATTTTCTTATTCATTTATTTTATTTTAATTTATATCAGACAATCTAAATCTGGTTATGCAAGTTTAACCCACAAAAACAAATGATTTTCTTTTCAAGACAATGGTTTCAAAACTAAATTTTATTGAATATTCAAAGGGTTTTACTATAGTTTTCAACAAACAATCTTCAAAATTCTATAGCAACTAATTTACAACTACAGAATCCTCTTCACAATCACGGAATAATTAATTTTCAAACGAAAGGCACTTCAACAAAAGTTTGATTTCCAAAACAATAAACTAAAAGAAGTAATAATTTAGAAGAACCTGAAATCCTTCGTTTGATGAAGAATCCTTTCTGAATCCTTTTCTCGACTTTCTGCCTTCAACTCTTTTCTCGATCTTCAGCCTTCCACGTTCTTCTGAATCTCTCTTTCTTCCCAAAACCACAATGATTTTTACCAAAAAACACCAAAACCAAAACTTTTTTTTTTTCCAGATCCAAAAACAACAAAGCAAAAACTCCCGTGTGTGAATAATCTCTCATAAAAAAATAAAAAATAAAAAATAAAGGTTCAATAAATCCCTTCCGCTTTCTTTTTTCAAAAAGCCTCTTTTCTTATTGGTCCTTTTTACAGCTTTTAAAAGCATAACTTATCCTCAATTTTAATTAAAATAATTTATTTAATTTAGATATTATCTTCACATGAATTTCTAATTAAATATTAATAAAAAGATAATATCTAATTATTCTCAACAATATTAATTTTAATTATAATTATTTGCATTTTTAATTAATTAAATCACTTTTAATTTATAATATATTTAATTTTAACATTTTTCTAACTCTCAATTAAATCAAATAACAATGCAACATTAATTAATTATTTTATGAAATACGATTAATTAATTAAACACTAACCAAGAATTAAATAAATACTCAACAGTCAGACTACATAAAGACAAAGACAAAACTTCAGTCATAACACAACGACTCACAACAAACGACGGAATTGGGACGGGGACACTTCCAAACCTACTCCCTTTTTCAACATTTTACCCATTGGGTTAATTTATTGCTCGCCCTGTCCTGCCGAAGCAGGTGGAATCGAGACTTATTCCTGCAATCCTGCATCCAAATAAAAATCAAGTAGCACATGTATATATATATATCAACATCCTATCATGAGAAGGAATTGCAGTGTAGCAGGGCACTCGTGAACGAGTGATGCTACACTGTCCTCTCACCTAATCTATTCTAACAATTATAATATCAATATCGAGCTAACATCTCTAACCAAATTGATCATAAGATAACATGATATTTAACTACTGCATCAAAACTAGAATTATTAAACCATTGCATTATAAAATAATACTGGATCCAAATAACATGATCACCAAAGAATCATCACATCGACATATAAAACATTAATGAAAATCTATTTGAATAAACAATAATCCAAATCAACACATCGAGTATCATAAATCATACTAATAATGTCACACGCAACAATTAACTAAACTACGCACCCACACACACCAAACAACAATACAGACAATCACCGTCACAAAACATCAATCAAAACCACATAAATGTCAAATCCAAACAATATGAGGGGTATTACATCCTCCCCCCCTAGGACATGGCTTACTCCTGGAAGCCATTAAACAAAATAGGGATGGAACTCCCACAAAACCAATTAAACACTAACTGACTCAGAACCTTGATCCGTGAGGATCAACTCCTGAAACCGAAGGACGAATTGCACCCAGATGCTCAACCTGATGGATATCCACCACAGTGAATGCCCCATGTGATCGATCCGCATCTCTTACTGTCGGCTCTAAAACTATCGGCACCTGACTAAAACCTGAATTGTCCTGTTGAGGACACTCATGAGCAAAGTGGCCCTGTTGACCACAAGAGAAACATCCTGTCCCTCTGTTGAAACCCTGCATAGCTGGAGGTCCACTAGGTCGTGGAAAACCACCTCCATTGAACGCCGACTGAGAACTCTAAGTAGGCTGATCAACATGATCACGATGAGCCCATATCCAACTCCTATCTCTCTTCTTCTGCCTCCAACTTCTATCGGGTTGGGACTGAGAATTCTGCTACCTAGACTGTGAAGGCTGCTGTTGTCCACCCATAGCGGGTGACTGATGCCCTCTAGAAAACCCTATAGCCTTAGATCGGCCACTCTGAGAACCAACACCATAAGAAGGTGCACAACCAAACTGAACTCCCACCTGCCCACCTAAAGCCAAAGCTAAATTCTCCTCAACAATGCGAGCTTTATCTACAGCTACCTCCATGGTCTTTGGCTCAAATACCCGAACACCACCATTGATCTGGGGGTTTAAACCCCTAATGAAATGTTGTAATAACATACCCTCATCATCACCTATGCCCGCAAACTGTTTGAGCTCGAAGAAGCGATGTTCATATTGTTCCACTGTCATATCCATCTGTCATAGAGCATGAAACTCATCTCCACGGCGCTGACGCAAATGATCAGAAAGGAATCGAGCTTTGAACCGCTCTAGGAATAACTCCCAAGATATAGTGCCAATATCCAAATGGAGCTTCTGCTCCTCTAACCTCCACCAAGTAGATGCGAAATCCCTCAAGTGCATGATCACACACCTAGCCTTGGTGTTGCTACCATACAGATGCATGGAAAAGCACCTATTCAAATCAAACAACCAAGTCTTAGCCTCTGAACCACTGTCCATACCATCAAAAGTGGGTGGACGAGCTCTAAGGAGATCTCTCATGTGAGTAGCCATGTCTACCTCAAATAGAGCTAAAACCTGATCTCTCTCTCCTACAACCTCCTGATCCCTAACCGGCCTAGGCCCCAAACGAGCAAGAGTCTCCTCAAGCAAGTGACGCAACTAAGCATCACCAATCCCTGGTTGATCCTGATGCTGAACACTAACCTCAGGCACAAACTGAGGAGATTGATGATCCACTTGATCAAAAACACGGGAAACAATGGGAGGTGCATCATGCTGATTAGCGCCTCGACTGCCTACATGACCTCGACCCTTATGACCCCGCTTAGGTGGCATGATCCTGAAAAGATACACACCACAACATAAGACAAGGTACACAAACAAAAAATCTAAATAGCTGACAACCTAATGGGTCCCAAAGTGCCCAGTGTTTAAACTTGGGCTCTGATACCAAGCTGTAACGCCCCGCCGAGCGAACCCCAAAGGAACTAATAACAACAGAACAATTTTTTTTTTTTTTAAGAATATAATAAACATACTTAAGTATTCTAATATAACAATGTATTAAGTTACACGACTAATTCCATTGGGGTACACGAGGTGACATTACTACATTAACCCATAACAACGATAACAAGATAACAATAATTAAACAATTACATAAATCTATTCATTCCCATTTCATCATTTAAAATATCTATTAAACAATAACCATATTTATAACATATGTACATATGACGATGAAAGATACTATAAAGATATGAGGCATTTATATTACCACATATATAACACAACTTGACACAACTATTACAACTGATCATTCCCGAATAAATACATGGCCCGAATATACATTACATCCAAATGATAGTAAAATACAACTATCTGAACATACATCTCAATAACTACATATACAAATTACATCAAGGTCATCCCAACACATGTGGGAGACAATACATCAATGAATACATTACATCTGAAGTATCACATACATCTATCTGGTACAAGAATTACTGGATCATCAACATCCTCCAAAACCCTGAAATCAAAGATATATCTGCAACAAAAAGGGAAACCCAACGGGGTGCGAAGCACGTTCCACCCAACCACCCCCGTGCTGAGAGTAGACAAGAAAGGTTCCCCGACCAAGCATGCCTAACAATAACACAGACTAACTCCAAATAGACAACTTAACATCAAAGACCACCTAGAGAACTCACAACAATAATTCCAAGAGGCACAACAACAAACCACTTCAAAACATAACAACAAGTCATAATCACAACATCAATGAAACTCAAGACATAAAATCAAAGACTATTTCCAACAATAACCAAAGGAAAAATCAATAAATCACTTAACCACTACAGACACAATATCACTTAACAACTACAATCACAAAGTCACTTAACAACTACAAACACAATAACACTTAACACGAGGTTACAATGCTTCTAGAGAACAAAGATCATGAACATCGCACAATAACTGACTAACTGTTGACATAGGAAGAGTGTCATGCATAAATTGCCATGAGTTACCCTGGCTCAACCTTCCTAGGCTACTGGACCCCCATCCTGGGTTACCCTGGCTTGCCTCTACCGGCCGCCAGACCCTCACACAAAACTATGCGTCCCATCTCATCTCGAGACTTATCATTCACTTGCTTCACAAGAGAGACATTCTTTATCTTTATTAGTGTGAAATATCCCCATTAATTCTTTTATATTATCACTTAGTTAAACTCTAGGTGAGTTACCCTGGCACCCCTTTGTGTGCCGAACCCCCACAAAGAGCCACTCTCCTATCGACAACACACAAGGTACAAAACAACAATAGGAAACTAGATAACATAACCTCTCCAACCAAGGAGGAAACAAAACAAGGAAACTCACTCCGAACATTGGAGGAAACCAAATACGAAAAACACACTCCTTCCAAAGGAGGTACAAATCTCATTATCCTCTCCTATTTCCCAGGAGGCACAAATCCCCGTTCGTGGAAACCGGGTACAACAACATAAAATAACTCTTCACATTTCCCAAGGCAATTCACAAATTGACCTCTACACAAAACATCCCACTCCAGAAAACTTCTCTGGAAGACTTACATAGACCCTTAACCCCATTTGCCTGACGTGGAGAATAAAAGAAACACGATAGAAAAGCATTCCATCTCTGAAAGCCCTTAACAAAACTTAAACTCTTACAAAAAGTAAGGTAAACCTAGGGTTTTCTCATACAACATAATTAAACAAAGAAGAGAGTACCACAACAAACTTAACGAATAACCTCAAGAGAACAATTACTTAAGAACATCTCCATAAAGAAATATTTCCAATACTCAATAATTTCATCAACAAATAAATCAACAATTCAAGAACATTCGATTCAAACAAAACACATCGTTTAATTCAAATTCGCACAACTACACCATAACATCATTATCTTTTAATTTAAACTATATGATTTAATTCAAAACACAAAATTAATTATAATTTACACAAACTACATTAATCATTACAATTTTCACAAAATTATATTTTTACTTCACCAACGTAGCATATCACTTTATATATATATATTATATATATATATATAATAAACCTATGAATTAAATCATTTTATAAAAATATATTATTAAAAATTTATAAAATGACTTCCTAAACAAATAAAATATATATATATAATATATATATATAAGAAACTAAATTCGATTACATATAAATATAAAATTTCATTGTAAAACAAATTCGTTTATAAATACATATATGAATAAAATACCTTAAAAGCTAAATTCAAACGAAGTCGAAATTTGAATTAACCAAATAATAATAAATAATTTTTAAACTTTAAAATTTGTTTTATATAAAAAAAATACAATGTAGACCATTGTGGTACTGCGCACCTTCCAAGGGAGGTACTACATACCTCCCAAGGGAGGCCGCAGCCCCCACTAGGCTGTTGCGCAGTACGTCGGTGACGGGACTGGTATGGCACCCACCGGCCTCTCCCATTCCCCCAAAATTTTAAAAAAACTTTAATTTTATTTTGTTTTATTTATTTTACTTTATTTTTATTTATTAAAACCTTTAAAATGGGGATTTCGAATTTCGATAATGTGAATATAAATATTTTATATATATATAATTTTTTTGTTCAAACATACCTCTAAATCACTGATAACGAATTAAATATTTTTCATATCCAACAAGGCACGCAGTACACAGTACACAGGGAGAAGAAGATAAATTATATAAAGCATATCTTTGTTTATTTATTTGATACACATATATATAGGTATATAAAAATACATATATTTATGCAAAAATTTACAAAATAAATAACATAACAATTAAATTTTCCTACCAGATACAAAACAAATTAGGCAAATAAATTCTAGCCATAAAATAATGATTTTCTTCCCAACAGTAATTTTTCAGAAACAAATTTTATTGAATAAATTTCGAAGGGTTTTACCACAGTTTTCTACAGATGATTTGATTTTCTTATTCATTTATTTTATTTTAATTTATATCAGACAATCTAAATCTGGTTATGCAAGTTTAACCCACAAAAACAAATGATTTTCTTTTCAAGACAATGGTTTCAAAACTAAATTTTATTGAATATTCAAAGGGTTTTACTATAGTTTTCAACAAACAATCTTCAAAAGTCTATAGCAACTAATTTACAACTACAAAATCCTCTTTCACAATCACAGAATAATTAATTTTCAAAGGAAAGGCACTTCAACGAAAGTTTGATTTCCAAAACTTTAAACTAAAAGAAGTAATAATTTAGAAGAACCTGAAATCCTTCATTTGATGAAGAATCCTTTCTGAATCCTTTTCTCAACTTTCTACCTTCAACTCTTTTCTCGATCTTCGGCCTTCCACGTTCTTCTGAATCTCTCTTTCTTCCCAAAACCATAATGATTTTTACCAGAAAACACCAAAACCAAAACTATATTTTTTTCCAGATCCAAAAACAACAAAGCAAAAACTCCTGTGTGTGAATAATCTCTCATAAAAAAATAATAAATAAAAAATAAAGGTTCAATAAAGCCCTTCCGCTTTCTTTTTTCAAAAAGCCTCTTTTCTTATTGGTCCTTTTTACAGCTTTTAAAAGCATAACTTATCCTCAATTTTAATTAAAATAATTTATTTAATTTAGATATTATCTTCACATGAATTTCTAATTAAATATTAATAAAAAGATAATATCTAATTATTCTCAACAATATTAATTTTAATTATAATTATTTGCATTTTTAATTAATTAAATCACTTTTAATTTATAATATATTTAATTTTAACATTTTTCTAACTCTCAATTAAATCAAATAACAATGCAACATTAATTAATTATTTTATGAAATACGATTAATTAATTAAACACTAACCAAGAATTAAATAAATACTCAACAGTCAAACTACATAAAGACAAAGACAAAACTTCAGTCATAACACAACGACTCACAACAGACGACGAACTTGGGACGGGGACACTTCCAAACCTACTCCCTTTTTCAACATTTTACCCATTGGGTTAATTTATTGCTCGCCCTGTCCTGCCGAAGTAGGTGGAATCGAGACTTATTCCTGCAATCCTCCATCCAAATAAATGTCAAGTAGCACATGTATATATATAATCAACATCCTATCATGAGAAGGAATTGCAGTGTAGCAGGGCACTCGTGAATGAGTGATGCTACACTGTCCTCTCACCTAATCTATTCTAACAATTGTAATATCAATATCGAGCTAACATTTCTAACCAAATTGATCATAAGATAACATGATATTTAACTACTACATCAAAACTAGAATTATTAAACCATTTCATTATAAAATAATACTAGATCCAAATAACATGATCACCAAAGAATCATCACATAGACATATAAAACATTAATGAAAATCTATTTGAATAAACAATAATCCAAATCAACACATCGAGTATCATAAATCATACTAATAATGTCACACGCAACAATTAACTAAACTACGCATCCACACACACCAAACAACAATACAGACAATCACCGTCACAAAACATCAATCAAAACCACATAAATGTCAAATCCAAACAATATGAGGGGTATTACAGAATGAGTCTAGGGATGATATTTTCTTGTATTTTTCAGAAAATGCAAAGTGATTTTTATGCTTTTCAGATGCAAAATGAAGATGCAGATGCAAAATTTGAGTTTTTGGAATGTTTTAAGGTGCAAAAATTAAATCTATATGAGATCTCCACTAATGCTGCAAATGTGTAAATCCTAGGATGCAAAAAAATGCAAAGGCTAATGCAAAATATAATGCTATGAGTCCTAGGATGTAAATGCAATGAAAATTATAAAGGTAATGTGATATATATGCAACTTCACCAAAATTAACCAACAATTTTTGGGGGTGGTGTTTCTATGTGCTTCTCTTGCACTCTTAGGTGTTTTCACCTAAAAGGAGAGAGATGGAACCCAAAAATTGAGGTGGTTCACTCAAAATAAGGTATGCATGATAAAATTATGACTAAATACAATGATCTAAATGTAGGAAATTCATAAAATTGATTGATTATGAATGCATAACTAATGAAATATGGAATGTTTGAAAACATAGTGTGATATGTAGAAATCAACATAAAACATAAACAAATGAAAACAAAAATGAATGAAACTAAACATAGTGCACCTAGAATTTGAATACTGATCCAGGAAGATTCTAGAAACTAGAAAAAATCATCGTTGAAGAAAAGCGAAAATCATTCGCCACTGATGGTGAGTCAACCCCACTTAAGGTAAACTACCATGAAACTATTTTCCAACTTTCGAGAACTAAATTCTAAAAAACTAAAATTTTCCAACCTATAGGTGGGTCTCATTTTCCATTGATGGTGAATTAGTCCTCCAAAATTTTGCAAATTTAGGGGTCAATTCTGTAGGTATAGATCTACACTTGTCTTCTTGTTGGGCTAGCAAAGTCAAATCTGCAGAAAACAGGTTGAATGTTGACTCCAATCTTGAATTAGGGTGTAGTTGATAGGAATCACTTAATACTTTTTGACCACCTTTCAACACCTATTTCTTTGAAAAATCTTCCTACAAGACCTACAAACACACATGTAAAGAGGGGGAAAATGGTTAAGGATTAGAGTATAGGGATTTTCCTTGGTCAAATCCCACTTTGGTAATCAAACCCTTGATAAAGAAATGAAAATAGGAAAGGAATGATGAATAAACAACATGCAAGTATCCTAAAATCACCAAATCCTTGGTGTAGAATTCTTAAGATATGCCAATGGCTACTCCAAGATACTTGATATTTCCTTGATCAAATTATATAATGATGCTTTAAATGCAAGAGTGCTAATTGATGTTGAATGAGTGAATGAGATGAATGCTTGAATGAATTTAGGAGTAAAATGGATAGAAAAAAACAAAATTATGCCCTACTTACCAAATAATACATCATAGGCTAACATAAGGTCTTAATGAATAAAAACCCGAAAGAGATTATGCATTATTTTGAATTTTGAGACAAGAGGGACTCATTCACCACCCATGGAAAATGGGTCCCACTCTAGGCTTGCAAGTGGATGTCGGGAATTAAGTTACATTTAATGTTATTTTTTAGGTTTGAATTCAAAAATACACTTAATTAAGGCCTATAAGTGGATAAAGGGGCCAAATAAAGCATAAGAAAGGTGCAATTAGTGACGAAAAGGCTAGAAAAGCATGAAATCTTGTTACAGGAATTTACAACACTTTGAAATAGGATTTGATAAGGGATAAAAAGGGAATATTTTGATGAGTTATAATAAGAAGAGTCTAGAAAAGTGTAGAAATGTGTTACAACACTTCACAACACCTTCACAAGACATCATAATTTGAATATTTAGGACGTAATGTGAATGTTTAAGTTACATTGCAACATTAAATCTAAGTAAAATGAACCAAGAATCAGAGGAAAAAGACCTAAATAACCATGAAAATTTCAATGATCCATTTTTATATGGTACATTTAGCCCTTACTTTAGTGAGAGGATGAACTTGCTTCAAACTTGCACTAAAGTAGCCATGCATATCGAGAGGGATCCAAATGCACTTGTGCTAGCAAGATTAGATAACAACGATCAAGAGAGATGATCAAAGCTACCAAGATGAAGATCCCATGGAAAAATAAACATAATAATAACAGAACACACAAGTGGAAGAGAGAAGGAAAGGGAAGATGAAAAGGAAAAGTCAGATCAAGCTTTGATCATTTGTTTAGCTAGTTGTGAATCATATCTAGGTAGTTTGTCCAAAGAAGAAAATGGACACTCACTCTAGGGTGATGAAACTCATGGTTTTCAACCAGGAGAGAAGGCCAAAAAGGTGAGAAACATATGCTTGGGTGTTATGTACTCACTAACACATAGGTGGCTATGGGGAAATTCATGTCACAGAATGGGCTTCCCACTCAACCATATCAAATTTATACCTCCCAATAAGTTTAATAATGCACCACAAAGGAAAATGTCAGTTTGTGCTTCATGAGACAAGCAAAGCTTTGTATGCTTAGAACTCATGAACAAATAGGATGGAACCATAGGCATGCAAGCTGTGTTATGCAAGGTGGCCATGTAAATGCAAAATATTAAGTATAAAAGAAATGTTCAAATGAGTCTTGTTAAGTTCATGTGAGATTTATCACTTACATAAAATTGTGTCTAATGTCTCCAAGGAAGGACCAATTAAATAATAGAATATTCGCAACTTAGGGGATGCAATGCATCACATCAGGCCACCAAGTGGAATATAATATGCAAAGATAGATCACACTTATGAAGGACACCACACCCAATGCCATCCACAAAGCAGTAAACACATCATATGGATTAATAAGGCTGCACTAAGAACCAAGAATGTAAATGAATAATGTTAATGTATTCCCCCACTTTAAAGAAATTACTACACACCATTCTATGAGTAATTAATTTAAAGTAGCAAATGGAAAATGCAAAAAGAAAACAAGACATGAGAGCCAACTTGGAAATCCTTTATTCCAAGTCATACGTTTCCAAGTAAGGTTGTGTCATGTAAAGGAAAAGGAACAAAATAAAGAGGCATTTCCTCCAAAAGGAACTCACCAAACACACAATGGATCGACGGATTTGGGTAAAGTATGCTCTTTGCTGCAATGTGTTTATTAAAGATCTCAAAACTGTCATCATTCCCTAAATACATAGAACTAGCAGAATGAGACAAAGAGAGAAAAAAAAAGTCCATTTTGGGTAAACATGGAAGAGACATTGCAGTCAAAATGCTTTGCATCATCTCCAAAAGGAGAAACACAAGTGAAAAGAAAAAGAAAAGGAAAAAGAAAAGGGACCAATTGGGTTGACATGGAAGAGACATAGAATGTCTCAACGGTTTGTGTCATCCCTAAAAGGAATTTAACACAACCAAAGGTGAAAAGGAAAGTAAAAGGACCTTTTGATTCAACATGGAAGATACATAGGGTGTCTCAATGCTTTGTGTCATCCCCAAAAGGAAAACACAAAAAAAAGTGAAAAAGGTAATATACGACATATAGAAGTATAAATGTACAAATAGAGGAAGTGCACAAAGAGAGGAAAATACCAAAAGTCTCATTAGAGGGGAAAACGATACACACATATAATCAAAGAAAAATAAAAAGAAAAAGGAAAATGCAAGTCAACCATCTAACAGGTCATCCACCTCCCAATCATGTTCGGTGTATTGTGACGACAGTTGATAGTCCAAAGAAGGAATTGCAAGTGTTGAACTAGGGGAAATACCAAGTTCTTCACTTGGTGTAATATTTTTATCATTTAAGCTCAGGGAAGAGGAAAATAAAGAATTCATATCTTTATGCACCTCTTCATCTATTTTAGATATCTCATCCTCCTCCTCCTCATCATCCAGATTAATCATGATGAGAGGAAAAATAGTAATCTCCAATGAAGGGTGTATTAAGAGTTGGGGTTGTTGTATTTGGTCATTTTGTTGTGAGGGTTGTAGCGTACTATCTTGTGGTGAGTCAGGAGGAGGAGGGTGATCAGGTATTACTTCTATCAAAGGTAGAGGTTGATTTTATTTGTTGTTTTTTATTTGCATTTGATGAGCAAGGAGACAATGTTGACACCTACGCTCCCTAGCACCGTGTTTTGTTTAATTTTATGTTGAAGTTGTGTAGGTGTATGAGTTGGTTGATCCACCATAGGATCCTCTTATTTTCTAGGAGGAATAGAAGGAACTAAAAAGGATGGGTCAATCACTTTCTCTTTGGCTTTATAAACTTGTTTAATATGAGGAGGCATGACGGGGTTGGTTTCATTATCTCATGGGTGTTTAGAAAATGAAGGTGAAGTGTTTATTATTGGTTTTTCATGAGGTTGCATTGTTCGTTCAGGTTCATATTTAGGTTCAATCATTATTTCATCTAGGATAGGAGGAGCAGAAGTGGGAGAGGACATGTGGTGAAGAGACAATTTAGCTATTTGTTTGCCTTTGAACTTTTGATAACTAATGAAAAAGAAGTCCTTGTGAGGAGTGATGGGTTCCATAGGTTCAGGCCAAGATTATTCTAAGGGAAAATTACCTTTAGAAGAAAATGGATTGAAGCCACTATGGTGTATGGTAAATATCTCATTGTCAAGAAGAAAGTTCAAACATTTGTGAAACACTGGAGGGATAGCCTTCATCGAGGGAAGCCAAGGATGACCTAGTTATAAATGAAACTAGTCTGATTGTGGAATGATAGAAAATGTTACATAAAATGTTTTAGGTCCTATCTATAATTAAAGTACAATCAATCCAATTGTAGGGAACACAAAACCAGTATGTGTTTTAATCCATGTTGGTTTGTTATAATCATCTTGATAAAGATCATGTAATACTAAAAATTCTTCTGTGATCACATTGTTTCCATAGGCATGATATACTAATATCCCATTGGGGGGATAATAATAGATATAGTCGATTATGTCAAGAGGACCATCAAGAAAATGTTCGTGAGAAGAAAAAGTAATATCAAGAGATTGTTTTGTGTGGCCCTTATGAGGGATAAATTCTATCGTTCCTACCATTTCATCAATAGGATTAGTATGTGTAACAGTTGGAGTGATATTGTGTTGTTCATTAGTTCTATCGACATTCATCACATCATTGTTTGAAGGTTCACTAGCTTTGACAAATGAAACATTACATTTGGGCATGGGTTTGGTAAAGATTTGCAAATTCTTATTGGGAGTGCAATTGACTTATTGCCCTGATCATCAACACCCGCAATAGATAGATGAATAGAATCAATGAGGTCTTATGCTACATGTTTGAGACACTTGCATTGTTCTGTGTCATTTCCATTTTGGCGATGAAAATGACAATAAGCATTTTCTTTAAAGGTGGGGGGTAAAGGGGCTTGACTATAGACAAGGTGATCATGTATTGTTGTAGTAGTTGATTCATTGTGTTATGGAGGGTATCAGGAAAAGGTGTTAATTGTATCTTTAGGTCCCTATAGGTAAAGGGAATGATTACTTTAATAGTGGCCACTTAATTAGGCATAGGTTCAATTGGTTGCAGAGGAGGGGGATTAAATTGTAAAAAGCCTTTGTTTGGTTTTCTAAATTTTTTCAAAAAAATTTGGTTGCTTTGTTCAGACTTCTCAACTCAGTTAGAAGTGGATTTTGAATCATAACTAGTAACCAAGTTGTGGTAGTCACAAAGGGTTGTGAATAAATGCATGAAGGAAGGAAATTTCATCATGGTCTAGCTATCCTGAATGTGAGTTTGCAAGTTTTCAATAAACATATTTTTGAGATGTGAATCAAGAATCTTGACATTTACTTGAGTATACAATGAGTGATAGTGTGAAATGAAATCAGTGAATTTTTCATCATCATTTTGGTTAAATCTCATTAAATCAACCATAGTATTTTTGGGAGTCATATGCACTTGGAAATGACTTTTAAAGCCATCAAAAAGTTCATTAAATGATGTAATTGAATGATTGGGTAAGTTTGAAAACCACTCCAAGGTAGTGTCCTTTAAATTCCTAGGAAATAGTTTGGCTAATAGTTTATTGTCGAGGAAAAAATCACTGCACAAGGCTATATAAGCATGGACATGATTAGTAGGGTCTTCTTTTCCTTCATACTTATCAAACCTAAGCATCTCAATGCCTTGTGGAATCAATGTTCTTAAGATTTCTAAAGATAATGGGATACTACAAACATAGTATGTGGGTGGTGTAGTTTGGTTTTGGTTAATGGTGGATACTTATTGTTGAATGGAGTAAACTATCTAAAAGATTTGTGTAATGAGAGGGTTAGTGTAAGTGGTATGAGGTGGAAGAGAGAATGGTTATAGGGTGTATGTGTTATTAGGGGAAGTGAAAGGGACACTAAGGGAGGTGAAGGTGGTGGAGGATGGAACATTTGATGCCACAAAAGAACTAGGAATGATACTTGGAATAGGGAAATGAGTTAGATGACTAACTTGTTGCATGGTTTTTGTAATGTGAGGAGTGGTATAGGTGGGTATGGATGCTACGGTTGAAGGAGGAGAAATGTGAGATCCTCCCTAGCTTACAACATTTTTTGTTGGTTGGGAAGTGGAAGGAGCCTGTTTGTTGTATATCTCAACAATTATTTTCATAAATTTTAATCCATCATCACTTTCAATCAAGTGATGAAGGTTGTCTATAGTAGGTATGGTAGTGGTGGAAATGTTTTCAAGACATAAGCCTTGTTGCAAATGAGCTAAATCCTTATGAATTTTAATAACTTTATCTTGGGGAATTCGATCAGTTTGTGTGTCAACATGCATTTTTTGTGAAGGTAAAGGTGTACTAGTGGTAGTATCCATGCCCAATGCACCATTGTCCATACTAGGAGTAGGAGCTCAAGACAACCCAAGGTCCAAAATGAGTGTGTTATTGTAGGATTCCATGAGTTGAGAGCTTCATCTCACTAAATTATTATCAATAGGGCACCAAACACTCATACATGTATGACAAGGGGTGGGGTTAATGCAAATGCAATGCAATCTATGAGCTCAAAATTCTTGAAAATGTAGTTCAAAATGTGCATCTTTGATTTTCCTAGGGTGGCGAATGAGTCCAAGGATGATATTTTTTGTATTTTTTAGAAAATGTAAAGTAATTTTTATGCTTTCTAGATGCAAATTTAAAATTTAAGTTTTCAGAATGTTTTAAGGTGCAAAAATGAAATATATATGAGATCTTCACTAATGAAAATGTGTAAATCCTAGGATGCAAAAACAATACAAAGGCTAATGAAAAAGAAAATTTTATGAGTGCTAGGATGTAAATTCAATGCAAATCACAAGACATCATAATTTGAATATTCAGGACCTAATGTGAATGTTTAAGTTACATTGCACAATACTAAATCTAAGCAAAATGAACCAAGCATCATATGAAAAAGACCTAAATAACCTTGAAATTTTCAATGATCCATTTTTCTATGATACAACTCAAATATATAGCAAACAACAACTAGTAGATAACCAGCTCTAACCAGTTGACATCAATGACAACACCTTCATTCCTTTCTCTATTCTCACAACATTTTCCTAGAATTGTTGGCCTTGTGTTTCTTTGTCTATTTTTTGTCTGTCAGTTGTTTTTTCAATTATGTTGGTGCTACTTTGTTGGCCATGAGGCCTATCTATCTCCTTGTATGGTTTTAGGGGACTTGTCCCCTAATTTTCTAATAAAAAAAATTCATTAAACCAAGCTCAAATCTGCCAATACAATATGTAATTAACAATACTTCAATATTTTTTTTAAAAAAACTTAAACATTATAATCAAACATGTACAACATATATAATTTACTTTCCAACCTAACCAAGTTTTCTAGATCTAAAATTCACACAATAAAAAATTGCAAATAATGAAAATTTTATTACATATCAAAATATAATTTTAATCAATCAAAATGTATTACGTTGTTTCAATGTGGTGGTAACATCCCAAACATAGATGAAAAAAAATACAATATAATATAAGGAGATAAATATTCAATTTTAACATTTTCATGTATTCACAAAAGTCCTCCAATAACCACAAGTTTTAATTTACCCAGATTAAATAATTACATTCAAAGGAATCCAAGGGGATCTAAAAATCCATGTTAAATCAATGATTCTAGCTTGATCCATCATAAAATACCAATGGTGGTTGATAAAACCCAACCATATGGTAGTCTAAGGGCCAACCCTTTGAACTAAGAGATAGTCTCCAATGTTAACATACAAAATCATGACATATAATATTTTCCATTAAAAAAACTTCAATTAAAGTTTTTTGATACACATTATGAACTATACAACTCCAAAAAACAAGAAATATGATGCATGTTTAGGAAAATAAGTGTTTTCCCTCAAATCTCAAAATCTAGGTTAGGATATTTTAGACCTATGGTCTCAAGTAGCAAGTGACATTCTTGGAAATTCTCACAAGTGTAATAAATATTATCAAATGTAACCCATTCTTCTAGATGTCATTTCAACATGTTTCATCTCCAATAGAGTTCATCATTCCAATATTCCTTTTAGCACATTGAATACTTAGGTTAGACAATTCATTATTAATATGTGAAACATGTTTCCAAATATAACACCTAATTAGTCTTATATTCATTAGATTATCATATAAAACACATATTTTCTTAATTATGTATTGCATAATATAAATATTGTATTCATTATAAGGATAACATAAGTATTTTCAAATATTGCATCCCATAGTTACATCCACCAAATCAAGGCCCTCACTTCTCAATTTTTTTGTCATACATTCTAGGGAAACAAACTTCTACAATTAACACTTAGAAAAAAATACAAGAACACTTTACTACACAATATGCATTTGAGGGAAAGAACAAGATAAGTATATAGAACAATTCATGTTTCCACAAAATAAATTTAATTTTTAATTTTCAAATTCTAAAAATTAAATTTATCTTTTCCAAAAATTCATTCAATGTCCAAGCTTTCCATTAAACAACCTTCAATTTCTAAAAATTGAAAAACATTAAAAATTAAGAATCTAAAAATACCCTCTTCTCCTAAGTTAATTGAGCATCATAAAAAATTCACTTAAATTCTAGGAGAAATTTTTAAAATTTTGGATGCAATTTTTATTATCTAAATTTTTTACATAATTTGTGAACTAAAGATACATAATAAGAAAAATGTAAATTTTAATCTAAAAAATGATCAAAGAAAATAATCCCTTAAACCAAGTAAACATAGTTCTAATTATTGTATCAGGGTAAGTTCACCAAGATGTGATACAAAAAGGGGGTCTTAAGATGCCACTTTTTTCTGAAATTAAAAAAAAAATGATATTTGACAAGAAAATAGAGATAGTTACACTCAAACTTTGAAGATTCAATATGAAAACAAGTTGTAGTGCTTCAAATCTACTTTATAAACTACTAATTATTTTTTTAAATGGTGAATATTAAGTGTTTCAAAAAGAGTGAGCACAAAAAGTGGTCCTATGTTTTCGAATAAACATAGCAAAGAGTTGGGTGTGGTCTCCCTAAAATGTTATTTTTTTAATTGTGTCACCAAAAAATGTATAGTTTTATATTTTTATTTTCACTTGAGTCTCTCTTATGGACTTTGGCTTGATTTTGCCCAGATTTAATGTTGTAATGTGGTCAAAACGTTCACATTAGGTCTTGGACGTTTGAGAATCATTAAGACTTCTAGGATATCTTGTAAAAGTGTTGTGAAATGTTGTAACCCAATTTCACACATTTCTATGACCCTTTCATTATAATTCACCTAAATTACTGGAAAAACAACAACAAACAACTGAGAGGGGGGGTGAATCAGTTGTTATAGAAATTTAAACTTTTCCAACTTATCTTAACTTTAATACCAAATCTGATGAATAAGAAATTAACCACAAGTAATTAACACATAAGAGAAACAAAGAATGCCAAGATTTTTTTACATGGAAACCCTGTAGGGGAAAAAACATAGTGGATGTTAGTCCAAAAGATTATACTCTATTAAAAGTATAATGAAAAATAATAAGGGGAATGCACATGCATTCAACACACTTCCTAGAGCTCACTGTTCAAATACAAAAGGGGCTCACTACCCAATAGAATAGGATTAAAAATCCAGAGGGTATGAATTGAAAAAATAGCTTCTGTACAAGGTTGGTTACAGTTCCAATTAAGCTCAAAACTTCTTCACACTTCACACTATCTTCTTCACACTCTGCTCTATATTTGAATGATATTCACACATACACACATAGGAGCAGACAAAGCATACACTTCACCGATGAAACAATTGCACTTATATATCTACTATATAAGATTTCATCTCAACTTAGTCAGCTAAGAAAATAGAACATATTTGCAATGTCAGCTGAAATTTACAAATAAAATTTTAATGTGAATCCACCAAGGTCAACCACAACATAGTGGAGACCCAAATTAACATCTCCAACAAAAAATGACTTTAGTTACTTTCACCATGAAGATCCACAACACGCTACCACCAACATGTCAGCCAGGAACATGAGAAACCAAACATGTGCAAGAAAAGATCTTCAATCATGAGCTCATCGGTCAATGTAGATGTACTAAAAAGATAGAGAATGATCTAGAGACATCTAAGAGCACCAAGAAACTACTAAGATCAAAAAAATCACACAATCTTCATTTAGGAACACTAACAAAGACCATAGAAACACTGTCAGACCACAACATACTCCAAACATCATGCGGACCTCTAAAAATTCTGATAGATGATCTAGATATACTCAACAATAAACCCTTTAATCCACACCAACTAATCTTCAATGTACATAATAGGGCACCTTCATGACCTGCATAGTTCCACTGGGAACGTAGAACACTTTCTCTTACAATTTTCTCAATATCCTTGGCATATACAACAACTGATATACCAAATGATAATAGTGTTGACATCAAAGATAACCACATATCAACAACACACCCACAACATCCAACAATCTCCCCCTTTGGCATTGATGGAAACACATGATGTGAAAAATACCATCAACCCAACACACTGACTTCTTTTGCACTTCTCCCCCTTTGACATCAATGGAAAAGGTAAAAATGGCCTTTCCATATACATGCTCTAAACCACATATCTACACATCTAACTACTCCCCCTGAGTAGCATCCACAAAAACATCAATCCGAATTAGAATATAGTAATGAAGTTCATAGATTGATGCAAGAAAATGCATATTTCCGTTCTTATTAGGAGGGGTAATTACCCCTAGCATTCCTCTGAGATACTCAAAAGTATCCTTCAATAATGGCTTAGTAAATATATCTGTAATTTGTTCTTTGGTAGGCACATACTCCAATCTGACTTCTTTCTCATTCAATTTCTCCCTCAAGAAATGAAACTTGATTGATATATGTTTAGTCTTAGAGCGTAGCACTTGATTCCTTGAGATATTTATTGCACTTGAGTTGTCACAGTATATGGCAATAGGCTCTTCATATATCACCTTGATATCTCTCATCATCTGTATTATCCATATCACTTGAGTACAATTATTGGCAGTAACAATATATTATGCTTCAGTAGTAGAAAGAGAAATTGAGTTTTTCTTTTTACTTAACCAGGATACCAACTTCTTCCCTAGGAAGAAAGTACCACCACTAGTACTTTTTTGTTATCTACATCACCAGACCAATCCACATCATTATACGTACACAAAGTGAGATCATCATCCTTTGGATACCAAATTCCAACGTCAATTGTTCCTTTTAGATATTTGAAAATTCTCTTGATAGAAGTTACATGTGATTCTTTTGGATCACCCTAAAATCTAGTAACCATACATACAACATTCATAATGTCTAGTCTAGCCTGAGTCAAGTAAAGAAATCCACCGACAATTGATCTCTATCTGGTTTGATTTTCCTTAGGAGATTCATCATTCTGTGTCAACTTACATCTAGTCACCATGGGGGTGCCAACAAGTTTGGAGTCATCCATTCCAAACTTCTTCAGAACTTCTTTCACATATTTGGACTTAGATACGAAGATCCCCTTGTCCAATTGTGTAACTTGTAATCCCAGAAATAACTTCATTTCTCCAATCATACTCATCTCAAATTCACTCTTCATTTCATCAACAAACTTCATACATAGATTATCATCTCCTCCAAAAATGATGTCATCAACAAAAAATTCTATAATTAACTCCTTATAATTATCTAATTTTAAGTATAAGTTTCTATTAATAGTACCTTTAGTGAATCCAAGCTTCAGTAGGTATTTTTCCAATCTAGCATACGAGGCTCTACGGGCTTGTTTATGTCCATATGTCAATCTGGAAACCATATCTCCCTTATCTATTAGTTGAAATCCATTCGGTTGTTCAATGTACATTTCTTCTAGTTCTCCATTCAGAAATGAAGACTTTACATACATTTGATAGAATTTATAGTTCTTTTGTGCAACATAAGAAAGAAATAGTCTAACAACTTTAATCCTAGTGATAGGGGCAAAGGTTTCTTCAAAATCAACACCTTCCATTTGAGAATACCCTTTACATACCAGTCTTGCTTTATTTCGGACCACTTCACCTTCTCCATTCAACTTGTTTTTAAATACCCATTTAGTACCAATCACATTTTTGTCTTTAGGCCTTGGAACTAGTAGCCATTTGTCATTTTTTTCAATCTGTGTCAGCTCTTCCTTCATTTCCTCCAACCAGTGTTCATCTTGGTAGGATTCAATGACATTTTTGGTTCAATCTTGATGATTAGACAATATTCTTCTGCAATTTTTCTTCTAGTTTGCACTCCTTTACTCTTATCTCCTATTATTTTATTTTCAGAATGATTCATCTTTACATACCTTGGAGTTTTGGGACATTGTTGAACTTCTAACTCTTCTAATCTTTCTTCTACACTTGCGCTTGTATGTGCCTCCTGACTAACTTGATTTACTGGAAAAAATTGAGGTTGCTTCACTAGAACATATGGACTATTCTGAAGTAGATTCTATGTATAAGTCATTTGAATCATAACTACAATGTCTAGGTCATTTGATAGAGTCCTCATAAACTCTAACATTTGCACTCTCAACCATCTTTCTTAGTTTTTTGCTATAACACCAGTAGGCCTTGCTTTTAGTGGAGTAACCTAGGAAGATTCCTTCATCACTTCTTGAATCAAATTTTCCTATATCATCATCTCTCCTAATATAACACTTTCTTCCAAATATCTTAAATACTTAACAGTAGGCTTGTGACCGAACCATAACTCAAAAGGATTCTTACCAAAATTACCATTAACATTTACCTTGTTCAAAGTACACATAGTAGTGCTTATCACTTCACTCTAGTACATTTGAGACACATTTCCTTCCATCATCGTTGTTTTGGCAACATCTAGAATTCTATTCTTTCTCTCTACAACTCCATTCTGTTGAGGTGTTCAGGGAGCAAATAACTATCTTTTAATTCCATAATATTCACAATAAGAGTTGAACTCCTTGGAAATGAAATCACCACCTCTCTCATATCTCAATCAATTAATTTTTATAACTTAATCAATTCCTTCCATAGCCTTGAAACTTTTGAACTTCTCCAAAGCTTCACATTTTTCTCTTAAAAAGTAAACCCAAATCATTCTAGAGTAATCATCAATAACCAACATGTAAAATAAATTTCTCCATGAATACTTCTAACTCTAGAGGGACCACAAAGGTTAGTATGTAGCAGCTCCAAAAAATTATTTGAATGAAAGTATTTGCTCCGGAAAGAGACTCTAGTTGTTTTACCCATCTGACACTCCTTACAGATTATATTAGCAAGCTTCACTAACCTAGGCATATCTCTTACTACTTGAGTAGAACTTATATTGATAATTTTTTCAAATTTTACATGACACAACCTCCTATGCCACAACCAACTTTCATCTACTTAAGCAATTAAACAACTCCCACTAGTAGTATTCAGATGAAAAAAATTACATTTTTTTTGTTTGCCTATTGTAATCATATTCCCATAACTTCCACGTATCTTGCATCTTCCATCTTTGAACTGAAGATTATATCCCTTGTGAACCATTTGTCCAACACTCAACAAGTTGTGCTTCACGCCTTCAACATAGAGGACATCATCAGTGTTATCCTTACCACCAAGGAAAATAGATCCTTTGCCACGAATCACACCAGCATTGTTATCTCCAAATATTACAACCCCACTACCATACTTCTCTAGACTCACAAATTTTCTTTTATCATCAGTCATATGATGTGAGCATCTACTATCAATGACCCACTTATCTTTTTCTTTAACTTGAGCTACAAGAGCTTTCCCATCTTTAGTAGATTTGGTAGCCACAGGATTATCTTCAATGGTAGCAATGAAAACCCATTCATCTTCATTTCCATTATCTTTATTAGACTCATCATCACTCACTGCTTCTTCAACAAAGTAGCATCTCTTTTGGAATCTATACTTTTTAGGCTTAGATCTAGGAACTCTTTAAGGACATCTTGATGTAAAATGGACTATTTTATTGCATGAAAAATATTTAATAGGCAGTACATCTTCATACTTACCTTTTCCTCTCCCTTCTTGCTTTGCAATCAGTGCTTCCAATTATTCTACCTCTCTTTCTTTATCTTCAAGTTGTTTCAGTTCTTCATCATACTTGGATATCTTTCTGGAACTCTCTCCTAGACTATATCTTTTCCTGTTACTTCCAGATATAGTAGCCTTGAATGCATGTTTAGTCTTCATTGTAGATTCACCAAATTCACTTATTTTAAAAGTAGCAATCTTCTTGATCAATATGTCTCTTGTCATCTTGTTTACTAATCTGAACTCTTCAATACATGAACCTTCATTTTGTAGGAGGGAGGAAAGGATATGAGTACTTTAGCCACAATTTCATCCTCATCCACAGAACCACCAACACATTTAATACCCATCACTATTTCATTTACTCTCTACATAAAATAAGAGATATTTTCATCTTCACCCATCTTCAAATTCACATACTTTCCTTTCAAGCTCTGTAGCTTAGCCATCTTAACCTATGCATCTCCTTCATACAAATTTTCTAGTTTTTTCCAAATCTCATGAGTTTTCTGCAAACCCATCACATTAGCCATCTTTGAATCTATCAGAGAACTCACAAAATATTCAATAGCCCTAATGTTGTTTTCAACATCTTTGATCTCATCGGGAGTTGAGGGACCATTCTGAGGAATAGTATATGGATCTCTTGTAATCTTCCAAAAAGCTTCACCAATACACCTTAAGTGACATTACATCCTAACTTTCCACATTGAATAGTTAGTGCCCTCAAATCTTGGACTATCCTTCTTGAATGTTTCCATCCCAGATAACCTCAAGCTTTTAAACTTCTTTATAGGAACCTGCTCTGATGCCAATTGTTGGAAAAACAAGGAAAAACAACTGAGAGGGGGGGTAAATATATAGTTACAAAAAAAAAAACTTTTCCAACTTATCTTAACTTTAATCTTAGATATGATGAATAAGCAATTAACCACAAGAAATTAACACATCAGAGAGACAAAGAACACCAATAATTTTTATTTGTAAACCGTATTAGGGGAAAACCATGGTGGATGGTATTCCACAAGATTATACTCTATTAAAAGTATAATGAAAAATAATAAGGGGAATGCACATGCATTCAGGCACACTACCTAGAGCTCATTGCCCAAAATAATAGTATTAAAAATTCAGAGGGTATGAACTATGAAAATAGCTTCTGCACAAGCTTGATTATAGTTCTAATTAAGCTCAACACTTATTCACATTTCACATTATTTTCTTCACACTCTACTCTATATTCAAATGATATTCACACATACACACACAAGAGCACATGAAGTACACCCTTCACTGATGAAACAATTGCACTTATATATTCGCTATATGAGATTTCATCACAACCTAGTCAGCCAAGAAAATAGAACATATTTGCAATGTTGAACCAAATTTACAAATAAATTTTTAATGTGAATCCACCAAGGTCGGCCACAACATAGTGGAGACCCAAATTAACATCTCCAACACAAAAAGACTTTAGTTGTAACTTTCACCATGAAGATCCACAACACACTACCACCAACATGTCATCCAAGAACATGAAAATCCAAACATGCACAAGAAATTATATTCAATCATGAGCTCATCGGTCAATGTTAACGTACCAAAAAGATAAAGAATTATCTAGAGACATCTGATAGCACCAAGAAATAATAGAGAAATATATGCAACAACTGATATCAACAAAATCACATAATATTCATTCAAGAACACTGATAGAGACAACAGAAACACTGCCAAACCATAACAGACTCAAAACTTCACATGGACCTTTGAAAGTTCTAGTAGATGATCTAGATATACTAAAAAAAAACCCTTTAATCCACACCAACTAATCTTCAATGTACAAAACATGGCACCTTCATGACCTAAACAATTCCATTGGGAACCTAGAACACTTTCTCTTACAATTCTCTCAATTTCCTTGACATATACAACAATTGATATACAAAATGCTAATAGTGTTTACATCAATGACAACCACATATCAGCAACACATCCACAACACTCAACATAAATAACCCATTTTTATCACTTACCAAGTCTTATTTCAAAGTGATGTAAATAGTTGTAACAAAGTATCATGCTTTTTTAGAGTTGTCATCACTAATTCAATGCTTTCTTATCTTTAAATAACCCCTTAATGCACTTTTTGACCATACTAAAGTGTATTTTGAGAATATTCCCATTAAACCTTATTTAATGCACTTTAATTTCTAAAGCCTAGTAAAATTGCCCTGGTGAGACCAATTCACCACCTAGGGCGACTTAGTCCCATTGGACACAAAAATCAAAATAATTTCTATTTTCTAGCGGGATTTTATTCTCTTACCCTTAAGGTCAGCCTGTGATGTGTTATTTTTCAAAAATATTTGAAAATCAAGTACAAATAAAGGGTTTTCCCCTCATTTTTCATCCCATAATATCCTACAATATTTCAATTTCCATTTAATCACTCAAGCAAGTACCAAGAACTCTAAGCATTATCAAGTCATCCATTGTAGCACTTAATTGTTGAACCTTTTATTTTTGGCTGCTATGGGCAAATTTTGCTCTGCTAAAGTTTTTCACATAAAAGGAGAGATATATGAGTAAAAATACCAATGGTTCATTCAAATAATGTTATGTGTGATGTCATTTAACCTAAATGAAGTTAACTAAATGCAATTGATTTATTTAAATGAATGAAAACGAATGCAAAAGTGAAATTAAAGCTATGTTTGAAAACACATTGTGCTATGAAATAATGAACTAAATGGAGAAACTATGCAGAACATAAAGAAAAGGGATGAATTTGAGTGCCTCTAGGGAAAATATAATGAATCTAGAATGTTGTGGATGCTGGTTAAAATCTCTAATTTTTCACAATGGGACTCATTTTCCCAGGGTGGTAAATTAGTCCTCCTCTTGGTGAAAAACTGTCAGAAGCAAGTTTTTGTCTATCGGGATTCAAAATCTAACAAAATTTAGATTTTTAGTCCTAAGGTGGGACTCATTCACCACAAGTGGTGAATTATTCCTCTCCTAAATTTTTGAAAAATTAGGAGACAACTCTGCAACACTAGATCTACAAATCACTGCTTGTTAGGTTGTTGAAGTCAATTCTAGAGAAAATAGACAAAAATCCTTCTCCAAGCTTGAAATAAACTTAAGTTGACTTGAAGAACCTAGTTGACTTGTAAAGGAATCTTCAACACCAAAAATATTTTCAAATCTGCATACCTAGGTTTGCAAATAAACATGCAATAGGGGGGAAATGGTTTAAGGTTAGTGAATAGGGGTTTTCCTTAGTCAAACCCCACTTTTGGTAATCAAACCCTTATTAAAATAATGAAATGCAAAGGAATGATAAACTAACAACATGCAATTACTATTAACATACCAAACCCTTGATGATGCAAGTCTAAAGTAATGTTAATGGCTACTTCAAAGTGCTTGAATAGTGCTTGAAAAGATGTTGTAAAACGCTTGAATCCTTGAATGAATAGGTGAATAAGTGAACTTGATCAATGGGTTTGAAATGAGATGAAAATCACTTATTTATGCACACTTGTTCCTTAGTTACCTATTCATACCTGATCACAGGATGACATCAAATGTTTTTGAATAAAATCTTGAATGGAAATTTAAAATATTTTGAATTTGGGGCCAAGGGGGACTCATTTTCCACCCATGGTCAATAGGTCCCACCTAGGACCTGAAAATGTGTTTCAAGAAATATTTTGTATTTAATGTTGTTTTTTGGGATAATACTAAAAAATAAACCTAATTAAGCATATGAGAGCATAAAGGGATCAAATAGAGCATAAGAAAAGGATAAATAGTGAAGATATTCCTAGAAAGGTGTGAAAGCTTGTTACAAGACTTTACAACACTTCAAAATAGGACTTTTTGATGAATAAAAAGGTGATTTTTAAGTGAATTATAATAAATAGAGTCTAGAAGAATGCAAAAATTTCTTACAACACTTCACAACACCTTCACAAGGAAATTTTATTTGAATTTTAGTACCTAAATAAGCATGTTCAACCCATGTTGCAGCATAAAATCATAGCAAAATAGTTCTAAAACCATGAAACAAGACCTAAAAGGCCATGAAAATAACAAGGGGCCATTTTTCTATGGCACATTTAGCCCCCACTTTAGTGAGAGGATGAGCTTTCTTCAAACTCACACTAAATAAGCCATGAACATTGAGAGGAGGGTTCAAATGTGCTTATGCTAGCAAGATGGAATGACAACAATCAAGAGGGATGATCAAACCCACAAGATGAAGATCCCATGGAAAAATATACATAATAACAAAGGAACATGCAAGTATTGAGATTAATGAATTGAATGAAGATTTGGTCGTCAATCCAAGTAGTTGTGGATTAGATCTAGGATCATTGTTTGAAAAAGAGAATGTGTACTCACTCTAGGATGGAAGAAAACATGATAGTCCACCAAGTGAGAAGGCTCAAATGTACTCACTTTGGGGCCACAAAACTAGTTGTCCGCGGGAAGACAAAGCCCAAAAAGGTAAGAAACATATGCTAGTTGGTATGCACTCACAAACACAAAAGTGGCTATGAGGAAAAGTCATGCTGCTAGGTGGGCTTCCCACTCAACCATATTAAATTTATACCCATTGATAACTTTAACAAAGCACCACAAAGAAAAATGATATGAACTAAAAATAAAAAGGTACCATATTCATGCAAGTTGTGTTGCAAGGTGGAAAAAAGTTTAAAAAAATGTAGAATGAAAAAATCTAAAGTGTAAAAGTGTAAAATGTTTAAAGGAGTCTTGTTCATTTTATGCAAGGTTAGTCACTTAGGGAAAATTGTTTCTAATGTATCCAAGAGAGGACCAATCAAAGAATAGTATATTCAGAACTTAGGGGATGCAATGTTCTTAGAAAGATCACACATATGAAGGAAATCGTACCCAATGTCATCTACAAAGTGAAAAACGCATTACATAAACAAAAAGGCTACACTAGGAACCAATAATGCAAATGAATTATGGTAATGTATGCCCCCCACTTTAAAGGAATTGATACACATCATTCTATGAGAAATTACTTTAAAGTAGCGAAGGAAAGAAAATGCAAAAAGAAAACAAGACCTGAGAGCCAACCTAGAAATCCCTATGCCAAGTCATATGTTTCAAAGTTAGGTTGTGTCATGTCAAAAACTAAAAGAAAAAGAAAGAGAGTTGCCCCTCCAAAAAGAGAACACCAAACACATAAGGGATCTATGGATTTGGGGTCAATATGTTTGTTGCTGCAATATTTTTATGAAAGAGCACAAAACTGTCATCATTTCCCAAAGAACATAGAACTAGAAGAATGACACAAAGAGAGTGAAACAAAGGAAAACAAAAGTCCATTTTGGGTCAACATGGAAGAGACATTGCGGTCTTGATGCTTTGCATCATCCCTGAAAGGAAAATACAAGCGAAAAGAAAGAAAAAAAAGGAGAAAGAAAATGAAAAGATTTTGGGTCAACATGAAGGAGACATTTCAGTCTCAATGGCTTGTGTCATCCCCAAAAGGAGAACACAAAAAAAATAGAAAAAGACTTGAAGACCCTCTGGGTCAACATGCAAGAGACATTGGGCATCTCTACGCTTTGCGTCATCCCCACAAGGAAAACACAAAAAAAAGAAAAAAAGACAAGGACCTTTTAGGTCAGCATGGAAGATGCATAGGGCACCTCTATGCTTTGTGTCACCCCAAAAGGAAAACACAAAAAAAGAGAGAAAAAGACAAGGATCTTTTGGGTCAACATGGAAGAGACATAGGGTGTCACTATACTTTGCATCATCCCCAAAAGGAAAACAAAAAACAAAAAGAGAAAAAGATAATGTACAACATATAGAAGAAGAGAGATACGAATAGTACAAAGAGAGAACATCAAACACATGATACAGGGGATCACAATACACACATGAAAAGGAAAATAAAAAGAGAAAAGAAAAAATGCTAGTTAGGAAAATGCAAGTCAACCATCTAACAGGTCATCTGCCTCTCAACCATGTTCAGTGTAATGTGAGGGCGGTTGATTTTCCAAAGGAAGAATTGCAAGCATCGAACCAAGAGTCATACCAGGTTGTTCTCTTGGTGGATAGGTTGTATCTTTTAAGCTCATTATGGATGAAAATAAAGAATTTAAATTGTTATGCACTTCATCTATTTTTTTTATTTTTGCATCATTGTCATCATCATCAAGACTAATGATAGTAGGAGGATGAAGGGTGATTTCTAAGGATGGATGTATCAAAAGCTAAGGTTGTTGGATTTGTTCATTTTTTTGTGAAGGTTGCACTAGACTGTCATGTGGTAGGTTAGGAGAAGGAGGGTTCTCATCTATTACTTCGATCAAAGGGAAAGGTTGATTTTATTTATCTTCTTCTATGCAATATTGACGAGCAAGGAGATGATGATGATGCCTACACTCCCTAGCACTGTGGTTCTATTTAATTCTATTTTGGAGTTGTTAAGGTGTAAGAGTGGATTGAGTCATCATAGGTTCTTCTGCTTCCAAAGAGGGAAGAATAGAATAAATCAAAGAGGATGGATCAACCACTTTCTCTTTGGATTTATACACTTGTTTGAGGCGAGGAGACATGATAGGAGTGGTTTCATTTTCCCTTGGTCATTTAAAGGATGGTGGGAAAGTATCAAGGGGTGGTTTTTCAGGGCATTGTATGGTTTTCTCAATGTCATACTCGGGTTGAAGCATGGTTTCATCTATGATAGGAGGTGCAGAAGTGGATGGGGACATGTCACGAAGAGACAATTCGGTGATCATTTTGGCTTTAAAATTTTGATAAGTTATGAAAAATAATTCCTTTTGAGGTGCAATGGGTTCTAAAGGTGTATGCCAAAAATCTTCTAATGAAAAATGACATTTGGAAGATAAAGGATTAAAGCCACCCTGGTGTATGGTGACTATCTAATTTTCATGTGGAAACTTCAAACACTTGTGAACAACTAATGAGACCACTTTCATTAAGTGAAGCCAAGGGTGTCCTAGCCACAAATGAAATTGGTCAAATTATGGAATAATTGTATAATCTAATCATAGGGCATGAAAAACTAGTATGTGCCTTAATCCATGCAATTGGTTTATTATATTCATCTTAATATAGGTCATGCAATACTAGAAACTCCTTTGTGATCACATTCTCACCACAAGAGGGATGTATTAATATCCCATTAGTGGGATTATTATAGATTCTACTAGCTATGTAGAGAGGACCATTAGGAAGATTTTGTAGTATGTCCTTAGCAGAAAAAGTGCTATCAAGAGACTTAGTGGTTTGGCCCTTACGAGGGATAATGTCTATTGTAGCTACTAGTTCATCCATAAGAATTTTGGTAGTAAGAGGGGTAGGTGTATAATGTTGTTCATTGTTTGTATCAGCAATAATTACATCAGTGGTTGAAGGTTCACTAGCCTTGAAAAATGAGGTAGTATGTTTAGGCATAGGATTAGTGAAAATTTACAAATTCTGGTTAGGGGGTACAATAGACTTATTTCCTTGATCATTAACACCCATAATGGACATATGGCCTGAATCAATGAGGTCTTGAACTAAATGTTTTAGACACTTGCAATGTTTTGTGTCATGTCCATTCTAGTGATGAAAATGACAATAAGCATTAGGTTTGAAAGTGGGTGTTAATGGATGGTTTGGATCAAGTGGTCGAATGGGTGGTGAAGTGAGCAGGCATTGTTGAATTAATTGGTTCATTGTGTTATGAATGGTATATGGTAGTGGAGTAAACCATCTCTTCGGGTCCCTATAGGTATAAGGCACCATTGATTTAATAACTGCCACTTGATTTGGAATAGGTTTGGTTGGCTATAGTTGAAGTTGAGGAGGTGGATTAAACTATAAAAATCCTCTATTTGGTTTGTGAATTTTTTTTGTGTTATGTTGGTTTTGTTGTGTTCAAGTTTGTCAGATCAATTAGAAGTGGATTTTGAATCATGACTTGAAACCAAATTATGGAATTCACACAAGGTTGTGCATAAATGCATAAATAAATGGAATTTCATCATTGTTAATTTATCCTAAAGGTGTGTGTGCAAGTTTTTGATAAACATCTTTTGCAGATGTGAATCAAGAATCTTGACATCAATTTGAGCATACATGGATTAGTATCATGAGATAAAATCCATTACTTTTTCATCTGTGTTCTGTCTACATCACATAAGGTCAACCATTGTCTTTTTAGGTGTCATGTGAACTTTAAAGTGACTTATGAAAGCATCCACCAATTCATTGAATGAATATATGGAATGATTAGGCAAGTTGGAAAACCATTCTTAGGAAATGTCTATCAAGGTCCTTGAAAATAGTCTCTCTAATAGTTTATCATCAAGGATGAAGTCAATACAAAAAGCTGTATATCCATTAACATGGTTGGAAGGGTCTCCTTTTCCTCCATATTTCTCAAACTAAGGAATTTCTATCCCTTGTGGCATCAGGGTATGTAATATTTCTAATGATAAAGGGATACTACAGACATGATATGTAGGTGGAGTAGATTGACCTTGACTAATGGTGGAAAGTTGATGTTGCATAGATGAAACAGTGGTAAGGAGTTGTGTAAGAAGTGGATTGAGGTATGTAGGGTTAGGTGGAAGGGAAAATGATGATGGAGTATAGGTAATATGAGGGGAAGTAAAAGGAATACTATGGGGTGTGAATGTGGTGGAAGGGACTTGTGATGCTACAAGAGAAGTAGGAATGCTAGTGGAAATCAGAAAAGAGGTAGCCACATAATTAACCTGTTGCATAGTTGTGTGGATTTGTGGATTGGTGTGAGTTTGTATAGATGATATGGTTGAAGGGGGAGGAACTTGAGGTCCTCCTTGTCTTACAAGAATGGTTGTGGAATGGGTATTAGAAGAGGCATGTTTATTTTAAAAATCAACATTTCTCTTCACTTGAAAGTCACCATCACTTTCAATCAAATGATGAAGATTGTCAATTGTGGGTATGGTAGTGGTGGAAATGTTTTGAAGTGACAAGTCTTGTTGTAAATGTGAAAAATTCTTGTGAATATTAATGAACTTTTCTTGCTGGAGGGAGTTGTTTTGGTTTTCAACATTCATTGGATGGAAAGGTGAAGGCATAGTAGTGGTATTGTCAAGTACTAATGTACCATTGTCCATACTAGGAGTAGGCACTTGTGAGATCCCAATGTCCACCATGAAAATGCTATTGTGGGAAGCTAGGAGTCTAGAACTTCTTCTCACTAAAGTATTATCAATGGGGCACCAAAAACTCATACAAGTACCACAAAGGATGGGTAAATGAAAATGAAAATTAATCTAAGAGATTGAAATGCAAGTAACATAAATACTACTAACTATAACTGAGATCTAACTACAAAAAATGGAAATGTAGATAAATGGCAGAAAAATGCTAAAACTATTGTTTAACAAGTACAAAGGGAATGATTCACCCTAGGTGGCGAATGAGTCCCAATATGATGTTTTTGTGTGCTTTTCAACATTTTAAAGATGATTTTAATGCTCTAAAGAATGCAATCAAAGATGCAGAATGCAGATTTTTAGTTTTTTCAATGAGATGCAATGAAAAACTGAAATTTAAATGAAGTTTTGACTAATGCAAGAGAAAATGTCCTAAAATGCAAAAAATAAAATAAAAAATGTACTAATTGAATGTTAATGCAAATGTAGACTAGGATACAATATGTAAATGAAATAAAAAGGGCAAAGTGCTCAAAATTTGGGTGAACTCACCAAAATGAACCATTGATTTTTGTCTCCTATGGACAACTCATGCTCTTCTAGGGTTTTTCATCTAAAAGGAGAGAGATAGGAGCAAAAATACTAATTGTTCATTCAAATAATGTTATGTGTGATGCTTTCTAACCCAAATGAAGTTAGCTAAATGCAATTGACTAATTTAAATGAATGAAAATGAATGCAAAAGTGAAATTAAAGCTATGTTTGAAAATACATTATGTTATGCAATAATGAACTAAATGAAGAAAATATTCTAAACAAAAAGTAAAGGGACGAATCTGAGTGCACCTGGGAAAAATATAATGTATCTGGAATGTTGTGTATGCTAGTTGAAATCATTGATTTTGCACAATGGGACTCATTCACCCAGGATTGTGAATTAGTCCTCCTCCTAGTGAAAAATTATTGGAAGCAAGTTTTTGTCTGTTGAGATTTGAAATTTGAAAAAAATTAGATTTTCGGTCCTAAGGTGGGACTCATTCACCACAGGTGGTGAATCAATCCTCTCCGAAATTTCTGAAAAATCAGGAGACAACTCTACAACACTAGATCTAGAAATCACAGCTTGTCGGGTTGCCAAAGTCAATTTTGCAAAAAATTGATAGAAAACCATCTCTAGGCTTGAAATAGACTTAAGTTGACTTGAAGCACCTAGTTGACTTGTAAAGAAATCTTCAACACCAAAAATATTTTCAAATCTGCATACCTAGGTCTACAAACAAACATGCAATAGGGGAAAAATGGTTTAAGTTTAGTGAATAGGGGTTTGCCTTGGTCGAACCCCACTTTTGGTAATCAAACCCTTAATAAAATAATGAAATGAAAAGGAATGATAAACTAACAACATGCAATTCCTATTAACTTACAGAACCCTTGATGATGCAAGTCTGAAGTAATGTGAATGGCTACTTCAAAGTGCTTGAATAGTGCATGAAAATATGTTGTAAAATTCTTGAATGCTTGAGTGAATAGGTGAATAAGTGAACATGATGAATGGGGGTCGAAATGAGATGAAAATCACTTATTTATACACAGTTGTGCCTTATTTTCCCATTCATACCTTGTCACAGGCTGACATCAAGTGTTTTTGAATAAAATCCTGAAAGGAAATTTAAAATATTTTGAATTTGGCGCTAAGGGGGACTCATTTGCCACCCATGGCAAATGGGTCCCAACTAGGACTCTAAAAATGTGTAAGGAAATATGTTGTATTTAATTTTGTTTGTCAGGATAATACTAAAAAATACACTTAATTAAGCATATGAGAGCATAAAGGGGTCAAATAAAGCATAAGAAAAGGATAAATAGTGAAGATATGCCTAGAAAAGTGTGAAAGCTTGTTACAATACTTTACAACACTTAGAAATTGGACTTGTTGATGAATAAAAAGGTGATTTTTAGGCGAATTATAATAAATAGAGTCTAGAATAATGGAGAAATATCTTACAACACTTCACAACACCTTCACAAGATGTCATTCATTGGATATTAGTACCTAAATAAGCATGTTCAAGCCATGTTGCAACATAAAACTAGAGAAACATAGTTCCAAAACCATGAAACAAGACATAAAAGGCCATGAAAATGATAAGGGGCCATTTTTCTACGGCACAATTGCATATCTTCAGATTTCAACATCAAAGGTTTGGTGAGTTTGTGACATTGAATGTTAATTATTCATCATTCTATTCCTATTTCATTTCATTTCATAGGGTTTGATTACCAAATCGGGGTTTGACGAAGGAAAACCCCTATCCTCTAACCCTTAACCCTTTCCCCCCTCTTTGCATGTGTGTTTGTAGATCTTGTATGTAGATTTGTCAAAGAGGAAAGCATCAAAAAGGTGTTTTCAATCCATCAAATTCATCAAAGTTAACAAAGCCCTAATTAAAGCTTGGAGACTAATTTCACCCTATTTTTTACAGAATCTAGACCACACCTGTCAAGAAAGGAAGTGCAAACCGAAAGCTATACATTCCTGCCCTGAATTTCTCAAGATTCTCAGGTGGACTAAGTCACCATCTGTGGTGCATTAGTCCCACTACAAGGCCTGAAAAGTGGTTTTTGTATTTCTGGATACCCATTTGGCAGATTCCTATTCTACCAAATTTTCTCTAAAACTAGACTAAGTCGCCCAGCTTGGCGTAAGTGTCCTAGTCAACATTTCTTGTCAACTCTATAGGATTCTAGAGGATCTTTGCATCAGACTTTAAATTTCATGTGTACCTCTCCAATCTTGTTTAATTTTGTCATTGTTTACTTGCATTCTTAGGTGTTGTTGCATACATCACTATGTTTTCAAACACTACATTTCTTAAGTTTAGCATTAATAATCATCTTTCTTTTTCAATTTATTTCATTTAGAAATAATTTTTAGGAATATTTCACCCATCTTTACATAAATCTTGAATATAGACATTAACATTCTGTGTCCATTTCTCTCCTTGTAGGTAAAAAATCCTAGAAGAGTTAGCAAAACTTTGGACACCCAAAATCGATGTCCACATTTTGGTGAACCCAACTTTTTGAAAAATTTCTTTTTGATTTCATGTGCATTTGCATCCTAGGTTAAACTTGCATCTACATTGCATTAGGTTTTGCATTGTTTAATTTGCATCCTAGGGTTTTAAAAATTGCATTAGTGAAAAGCTCATATAACTTACATTTTTCCATCATATTTCAATAGCAAACAACAAAATTTTGTATTTTCATACTGTAGTTGCATCTGTGCATCTGGAAAACATCAAATTCCATTAAAATTTTCTCAAAAAACTCAAAAAAATCATCACTAGGACTAATTTGCCACACTGGGTGACTTAGTCCTTCTGCACATTTTGCACTATAATTTCTGGCATTTTTTGAGCATTTTTTGCATTTTATTTTTTTGTTATTGTATTTTGTCACAATTTCTAGATTTTTTATTTTCTTCTATTTCTTGCATTTAGTTTGCTTCCATCATGGCTTTCTATTTTAATAAGTTTGGATGTCATTAAAATATTAGTGGAAATGTCAAATTGTTCCTTTGGATTTGATAGGACTAATGACCTTGAGCTTCCTCATGCTCCTTTAACTCCTCATGAATGTCCTCGTGCTTTTGACATCATTTCAAAAGATGATGATGGCATGAATAAGTTATTAAAATAATTCCTTGACAACCTATAAGCTAATGTATCATTTTATCCATCCATGAAACAAAAAGACCTTCCTACTATATCACCTCCTGATACGTTTGGTTACCTGCACCCTAAAACAAATGAAGGACCTAAGTTCCCTCCATCAGGTGGACCTAGTTCCTCTAATCAAGTAACCCCTCAACCATTCTATGATAACAAAGTTACTAGTACTCCAATCAACCTTGAAGGAACTTATGGAAAAGGCTTTACTATATCAAGAAAATAAGGACACGACACAAAAACTAAAGTTTCCTCTCCATCCACCTCCATAATGTGAAAGGAAATTGCAAATCCTTATAAACAAAGAACTTATATCATTACCACCTATGAATAGGTTGGTAATTTATCCTAAAGATGCTAATGTTCCACATTGTGCATATCACCACGTTCTTGGACATAGAAGTTATGAGTGTCATCAATTGAAAGAAATACTTAGCAAGTATCATTTTGATGGCGATAATTTATATCCAATCAATCCATAAAATACACACCTTATCATGCAATAGTTGTAGAATCTTCCTTTCTCACTATTGCATGACCTTTCCCATCACCTATCTTGGCTCATTCTTTTCTTCCCCTTCATGGGGGAAATAATTTGTTAGCCTTGTCCTGGTAATTCATTTGTCATTGTCCCTTAGCTGCATTATTCACCTTCCGCTTATACCAATGGAGATTGGGAGGCAGATGAATTGCATGACGGTTGAATTGCATTTTCCTTACAACTCTTTTCCACTTTCTTTTTCTTTTTCTTTTTCTTTTATGTGTATCTACGTATCATGCTCACTTATAACGTGACATTTGATCTTCTCTCTTTCTGACACTCCTCTATTTGTACCTTCATTCTTCTATATGTTGTACATTACTTTCTCCTTTTCTTTTTCACTTTTTTTGTTTTGTTTTCCTTTTGGGGATGACACAGAGTGTTGAGTGTTGGTGTAATTAATATTTAATTACACATTTGCATAACTTTACTTAGGTATTAATTAATTCCTAGGTTAATTAATTCTTATCTTTATCTTTTGAGCTATCTTGTTGCTCAAGATAAGATTAGGTTTTCACATCTTTGCTTTTATAAAGCAAATTATCTCTTGTAATTAATGGTACTTCGAATATATCAATTTGCACATTTCATGCAAACTTCTACTTTTTTGTTTTTCTCTTCTATGGAAGGTCTATTCTGGTTTGCAATCAGATCTTGGTTTCTAACATGGTATCAGAGCCATGATTTGCAGCCCCTTCTTAGCTTTTTTGGAGGATTTCGTTGCAGAGCTCGTTCGGAGTCCCTCGAGGGTTTTATTCCTTGAGCACATTTATGCAGTGTCTTGGATCAGATCGGGGTTTTCCATTGGATTCAAAGTGCTGGAAAAAGTCACAAATGGTTTTTATTTCATTGATTTTCATCACCGTTTTCCAGATCTATGAGGGTTGTAAGATCGATGATTTATCTATTAGATCTGGGGGTCACCTGATTTTCAAAGCACTTTGGGCCCAAACGGACCTCACCGTTGGATTCGCAGTGCCCAAAAACCCCTATTTCCATATAAAGTTTGTCCGATTTGGACACAATCATCCGGAGAAGCAAAATGTTTTTTCCCAAGGGTCGTACGGCCCCTAGGCACAGTTTCCAAGGCACAAAATTAAAAAAAAATCAAAAAACAATTAAAAAAATAAAAAATCAGGGTGGATTTTTGCACGGCCCATTCATAATAGACCGTGCCACCCCTGCGCCACCGCACCACCGCCCCCATTGGCCGCACCACCCTCTCCTCTGCTGGTCTGCCGCTTAGTTTGAGCTTAGCCCCCGTGGGCATTTTTAGCAGAGCTTGTGGTTCCATGGGGTCTGAGAGCCCCTGCATTCAGCCTCACCAACGCTTAAGCCTCGGGTCTGGTCCTATCGATGACCAGGATCTAAGCATCCAACACCATTGGCGGTCTCCAGCCCCAGCCCCGGTCACGTGGGTGACTAGGGGTTCTGCCGCAGGAGTCAAACAACCAGTCCCCTGGTCTGCCCATGCGACCAGGGGCTCTAATTTTTTAGCCCCTGAGGGCTTCTGGGGGCCAAATCGCACCTTTTTGGACAACTTTCACGGAAACGGGCATATCTTGGGCATACGGCATCCTTTTTTTGCAAACGAAATATCGTCAGAAAGCTGTTTCGATGCTCTACGCAATGGTGTAGGTGTAATTTTCTGGTTTTTTCTTTTTGATGCCTTTTTATGCCTCGGAAGTTAGATGTTTCCTTTTTCACTCTGGGACGCATATCTTTTCACTCGCTTATCCATTTTTCGTGATTTTCACGGTGTCAGAAAACTTGTTTCAGCCTCTATGCAGATCTGAGGTCATTTCCAAAAAATGTGTAACTTATTTTATGCATGCATTCATTTTTGTTTTGTGTACTAGGTTTACATTTTCCCTTATGTTTCTATAGTTTTGCATTATCTCCTTATGCAATCATTGGGTATTGTAATAAATAACTGATATAAAGTTCCATTAAGGGGGTTTCTTGCATTCATATTTCATTTTGGTGACAACTCGCATGAGTTTGTTTGGTTTCTGTTGTCTCCTTCTAGCTTCTTTCTTGCTTAGCTGGACACATTGTTGGTTTGCTTCGGTTCACACTTCACATTGGGATTTTATAGTTCTTGATCTGCATTGGTCCAGATCTTTCTCATTTGAAGGCCATGTTTTTATGGTTAATGTTCCAAGATCTTGATGGTACTTGTCCTATTGGCAGTTTTAGTTTTAGTTTTAGTTTGGCATTGGCTTCGAGACACAACTTCCAGATTTGTCATCATTATGGGTCTTTTCATCCTTCATCTACTGTTGCTTACAGATTCCAAGGCTGATCCAGTATGTGAGTTTCCAGTGTTCCTTGGCATCGGGTCTACTATTGCATTTGTGATTCTGATTGGTATTTTGCAAACAAAACTATCTTTCCTTGCTTACCGGATTTGGGGTTCCAGTGTTCCTTCATCAGAGTTCTTCCAATGCTTCTTCGCAGCAGTTCATCTCTTTGAAGGGGGGTTTTTCCCACTAGGTTTTCTCTCTCTTTACATTTGTACATGAGTACCTGATCAAGCCTTGTTGTCGGGACTCATATTTGCATAATAATCTGCTTCTCCCTAAGTTGCACTTATGGGGGGGTGTTGGTGTAATTAATATTTAATTACACATTTGCATAACTTTACTTAGGTATTAATTAATTCCTAGGTTAATTAATTCTTATCTTTATCGTTTGAGCTATCTTGTTGCTCAAGATAAGATTAGGTTTTCACATCTTTGCTTTTATAAATAAAATTATCTCTTGTAATTAATGGTACTTCGAATATATCAATTTGCACATTTCATGCAAACTTCTGCTTTTTTGTTTTTCTCTTCTATGGAAGGTCTATTCTGGTTTGCAATCAGATCTTGGTTTCTAACATTGAGATGCCATATGTCTCTTCCATGTTGACCCAAAAGGCCCCTTTTTCTTTTTCACTTGTCTTTTTATTTTTGGCTTGTGTTTTTATTTTGGGGATGACACAAGGCATTGAGACTACAATGTCTCTTTCATGTTGACCCAAAATATTTTTCTCTTTTATTTTTCCTTTTCATTTTATTTTTTCTTATGTTTTACTTTTAGGGATATGCAAAGCGTTGATATGTCCTATGTCTCTTCCATGTTGACCCAAACAAATTTTATTTTATTTTCACTCTTTTTGTGTCATTCTTCTAGTTCTATGTGTATTTGGGGAATGATGACAGTTCTAAACTCTTTAATCAAAACATTGCAGCAAAGAACATACTGACCCCAAATCAATAGATATGTGTTTGATGTTTTCAGTTTAGTGGAAACTCCTTCCTTTTATTTTTTTCCTTTTATTTCACATGAAGTAGCCTTACTCAGAAACCTATGACTTGGAATAGGGGCTTTCCAAGTTGGATCTCATGTCTTCTTTCTTGTTTGTAATTTTTATTTGCTACTTTAAAGGAATTGCTCACAGAATGGTGTGTAGAAATTCCTTTAAAGTGGGGGCATACATTGACATTATCATTTTTTCTTTTTTCTTTTTCCTTTTCATGGTTCTTAGTGTAGCCTTGTTACTTCATGCAATACATTTGTTTCTTTGTGGATGGTATTGCACTAACTCATTTGATGAAAAAATATGACGAAACTTTCCAAAAAAAGATGTATCATCGGGTACCTATGTATTTAATGTGAAATTTTCAATTTAAAAAAAAAGTTATGCCCAATGTTTGTTGAAATTGCGATGCTCCATGATTTTCATCGCTATTTCGACATACACTTAAAGTCAACCATCCCCTTCCAACAATTTGTGGGCCAACAGGTATATGTTTAGCATTCATCGAGGTTTTGACAAATGTTTTTTAATAAATAAAAGTGAGTTTGACAATTTATCTATACTTGTGATAGTATTTTGCTATACTTACGAATTTTCTATACTTGTGATAGTTTTTGGATGTTATAGGCCAAATTTTTTTGGTGAAAAATATTAGAATTATTAGATTTTGTTACCTGTCTATGATTAAAAATTATTGGAGTGTGAGTTTGATATTTTTTGAAGATCTAAACATTCAAGCTTGGTAACGAAAAATCATGTCAAATAATATTAGTGTGGAAAAAAATGAAGAGACACTTGCTAGAGTGTGGGCTAGATTGAAAAGAAAGGGTTATGGGAAATGTTATTGTCCTTGCAATAATTGTAAGGGCTTAAAGATGAGAAGACTTTTAATCACAATAGGCTCTGAGAAATATTATAGGCAGCATGGTCACATCGAAGGGGTGCATGATTATCATCCATTGGTAAGTTGTTCATTATATGTCTTTATATTGATTGAATTTATAAATGTTTATATTGTTTTAACATTATATATATATATATAAAATCACTTGATCATGATCATGGTTGATTTGTGTCAATCATTATTATAAAGGTGGGGTGCCCTAGGGCACATGATATGGATTATCATGTCCCAGAGAATGTGGTTTTGCAAGTAGAGGAACATGGAGCTATGAATATCGAAGATGAAGTTAATGATCCCATGGAAGAAGATGATCATATGCCATAAAACATAGTTGAAGATGATGGTGTAAATAGATTTATCCATGACACATTTAGTGGCACAATGTATCATAATGATCGAGATGACTTTGATGATGTTCATGATTTACCTATACTTGAGAAGGCATACGAGCCCATTTATGAAGGATCCAAAACAACTCTTCTCTCTCCTATACTGTTGATAGTGAACTTGAAGGTTATGAATGGTTTATCCAACATAGCAATCTCATGGATGTTAAGGTATGTCATATATGTCATATTTTTTCATCTATTTTTGTTGTTAGTTCATCACTAGTAAATAAAGGATAAAATATGTACCATTAATATTCTTTATATTAACAAATTATTTTTTTGTTATAGATTGATAGTTGAATTTTTGTTACCACCATCAAATATTTTACCTTGCTCATACCGAGATTTATCTGCCATTATGAAATATATTGGAATGGAGTATCAAGCAATAGATGCATTTCCCAATGATCATATTATATATCATAAACAACATGAATTTGCAATAGAATGTCCAGAATGTCATATCAGTAGATATCGAATAGATAAACTAAAAAAAAAGGTGCCTCGCAAGGTTCTTTGTTATATTCCCATTATTCCACATATGCAATGATTATTTAGGTGTAAAAGCTTAGCGCAATTTATGGATTACCATACACGGAATAGAAGTGGAGATGACATTCTTTGAATTCTAGTGGATGATTCTTCATTTAGGGACATGGAGGAAAACTGGCCACACTTTAAAGAAGAACCTTGTAATCTCAAGCTTTCATTGGTAGTGGATGATTTCAATCCATTTGGAGAGCTAAGATCTATTTACTTGGTGTGGCATGTTTTTGTTATCAACAATAACATTCCTCCATGGATTTCAATAAAGAGGGATCACATAATGTTGGCAATGATTGTTCCAGGTATTTGTTTACATCAATTTTCTTTCACGTAGTAGCATCTCATTTTTCTTATTTTTTTCATAATGACTTATATTTTTTTCATTTAATAGTCATGTACATTAATTTATATACATTGCAATAAAATGGTTATAATAATTATGTAATGTTTATGTTCATTCAACTAGGTAAGTAACAAGTTAAAGATATGAATGTATATATCGAGCCTCTTATCAATAAGTTACTAAATTTATGGAATGGTGTCACTATGTATGACATCTCTAGACCAATAGGACAAAGACAATTTCAATTCCATGTAATGATTGTATGGACAATTCATGATGCCCCAGGGCTAAGACATTTTTGTGGTATGTTATAACATTTCACTGCACTTTAACGATATTTAATTTTATGAATTAGACATGATGCATGTTTTTAAAATAATCTATTCATTATATATTATTATAAAAATTGACATATTTAATCCAATTATATATGATCTTGCAAGTCTTCAAACAAAGGGAAAATCTGCAAGTCTAGTTTGTGGTCCAAAGATGAGATATCGTCCTTCAACAAGTTTAGGAAATCAGGTGTTTGATGAGTATAGACACTTCCTCCACATAAATCATAAGTATCGAACTATTGAAAAACATCTTTTCAATGGGAAAGAAGAGACTACATCAAAACTACAAAGAATGACACCTCGCCTATGGAAGTTGGAATATAATATAATTAATCATTAAGGTTATACATCAGATCAAATTGTTTATCTATCATATATGATATGCTTAGAATTTATAACTTTATATTGTGTTTTGTTTACTCATGTTGTAATTGACAATGATTGTTGTTAATTTTTTTAACTTATATGCTTCATGAAGGTCATCAAGGCATTAATGGATAGCTTTCATAGGGACTGAAAAGTTATCCCATACAATTTAGTAGGTTTCCCTACTATGAGCAACTACAAATTGTGAATTTGTTTGATACCATGCATATTAGAAAGAATATAATAGAAATGTTATAGAAATTATTGGATGGAGGGCATGACAAAGAAATTTTTTGTCAAAAATTGTAGTGACATTCAAGAAGTCAATCATACAATGAAAAATTTCATTCAATTAAATAGCGATGGAGACCAAATTAATATAAGCTCCCTTCCTTGGTTATTAATAGAGCAACAAAGAAATGCTATAAAAGAAGTCATACGAAAAATTTGATTTCCCATAGGATTTGTTGTGAACATAAACAATATCATAAAAAAGTAAGGTGAATTTGGGTCAGGGATGAAAACACATGATTGGCATACCTTCGGTGAATTTGGGTCAGGGATGAAAAACACATGATTAGCATACCTTCATTAAGGTAATTATTCTGTTATATTTTTTCTATATTCGTGTACTGCATGTACTTTTCCATGTATTATGTTTAGTAGTTTTGTAAAAATAATAGAAAGATCATTTTATAATTGTTCTAGTATGTTCTACCTCTATCTCTCCCAAACAACTTTGAAAAAAATGTCAAGCAAGTTATATATGTTCTTGTAAAATACATGAGGTAAGTAGTGATATTTGTTCAATTCGTTGTATACATCTTATAGTTCTTAGCTTACCACTCTACCGCAAGCTTCATTTCAACCCCTTACGGTATAGTGGTTCCCTTTATTAGTATTAACCATGACCCTTCTCTAACATGCGTAAGACATCAACCTTATGTAGTATAGCGGTATACAGCGTATTACTTCCTTTACCCACCATGCTATTGTGAGTTGCTTTATTGAAGGTTGCGTTAAGGCGGTAAAAGGAAATTTTGACCTTGTGGATGGTAAAAACATGGTTTTTAAGGAAAAAAATTGATTTCATATGAAAAGAACATTATAATTTTGAATGAAAAATTTAGTTCCAACACATGTAGACCATTCCTGCAATTTTTTTATCAGTGAAGCTTACTAGTTGTGCCGATATATTGTATCCTACCAATATAAACATAAAACATGATCAGGGTGACATAGATACTGCTTGGCTAATATGTTATATCTCTTCAATTTGAAATATGTGAACAATGGGTCTTGGATACATATAGTTCAGAGGTTTCTTATGAAAGATAATAAGATCATTGGTAGTAGTATGCTAGGCTTTTAGGTACATCAATTATAAATTAAGGTCATATATCGCAGTAATTAACTAATTATACGTTGTTTGTGAATTTCATTTTTTTTTATATAGTTGGTTGAGAGTGGGATGCACTACATTTGTACATTACAAAAAATCATGATTGGATGATGGTATGGATTGAACGATGTCAACAATCTAGTCGCGCACTAACATGGGAAGGTGTGACTTCATTGGTTAAAGAAGCTCATCATAACGGAGATTCCAATGTTACACCAAGGGAAATTGATTTAGCATATGGTTTAAGAGATAAATATGTATGTATAAATATATCTTAATCACCCATATTATTTAATTATTTTCAATTATATTGATGTATATATATGTTGAGTTTTTTTTTCTTTGCATACATTCGGCCAAGAATAAATATGTTTATCAACTAATTTACATGTTTGACATATTGTAGGTGAAACACCACAAGGCTATGTGGTGCAATGGTCATACATTTTGAATCAAAAAGTTAGAACATGAATAAAACTTGTGATTCTGGGATAACTGTAGTCTTTCGGGTGACTAATGTTTCATCTAGAAGCGACATACATCCAAAAGTCTCTAAAAATTGATACTATGGGATTTTGGATGATATACTTGAGTGTGACTTTAAGTCTTTCAAATTATTTTTGTTCATTGTCTAATGGTACAAGCTACAATTGAACGAAAATGATCCCAAGAGAACTATTATTGAACATGATAATGGATTTACCATGGTTAATACAAGGCCGATCGAGCAAGTTGGAAATGAACCCTATGTTCTTCCAAGCCAATGTGAGCACGTATTTTACTCAAAGGTTCTAGTTAAACTAGGTTGGTCTTGTTGTTAGACATGATCCAAGAGGAAGGCCAGTAAGGTATAATGTGGTGGAAGAAGAAGATACTGAGGAATCAAAAGATGATGTTGATGATGATGAGGATCAACAGCTAGTTGATGATGTGCTTGACGAAAATGTCGAGGAAGAGGAACTAGATCATGATGATGTAGGATTTAATGTTCATGAAGATGATATCCATGTGGATGATGACATTATCGAAATTGATATCAATAATGATGATGATATGACCGATCCTTAAAATGTTGAATCTAGATTGGATGATATAGATAAAGAGTTGGATGAAGAAGAAGATCAATGACATTGAAATGTATGAGTTATGCAATTATAATATCTATTTGATATTGATTTCTTGATAGAATTATATTTGACCTATATGGTTACATAATTAGTTCATGATGTACTATTTAATGTTGTTAATTCATGATGTTACAACTATTGTAGCTCTCCTAGAAATTTCCATATGATCAAATCCTAATTACTCTATGACTATTTATGATTAGATATTACTTGATCATATATTTGGTTCTTTCATTCCCAAAAAATTAGTGTTTCCTCATGTTGACCCCGCATAGTGACATGTGAATAGGGCCAACATTGAATTTTTTTCAATATGTGCTTGTATGTAGTGAAACTTGACATGGTTAGCCTAGATGCATGCATTGATAATATGGGAGGGTTTCAAGACTCAAAGATGAGTTCATGCTATATAAAGGAATTTCATCCTTCCTAATAATACAAGTTGCCTTATTCTTTGTCTCTTTCATATATTTTTCTTCGAATTTCTTTGGTTAATGGTTTCAAAAGATGAGGCTTTCTAAGCCTCACCTTGGATCTATTACACATCAGTTTGTGAATTTTCATTAGCAATGAATATTTAGATGATCTTTAAAAATCTCATTGAATATAAAGATGATAATAGGAAGCTAAAAAAATGAGTATATTTTGTTTATGGAACCTAAACCACAAGGTTTGTCACTCTAATGCTAAAACCAAGTCAAATTAACCCATAACACCTATTGGGAAAGTCAAAACATTCCTTTCATTCAAATTCACAAGAATGTATAAACCTTTTGAAACCACACATGCATGTTATAAAAGTGTATGGTAATCCCACTTATAGCGGAAGTTCACATGATAAGGTAACCAATGGAACTATATTGGAGGATAAACCAACCTATGGAATTAAATTAAGAGAGAAGGGATGCCTCTTCATGGAATTTTGAGTCTTGGATTAATCCATAGTGCTAAAATTAGTTCTAGTGTTCTTCCCTTGGTGTTATATTTATCTCTACAATTTCCCATAATTGACCATTTTATCATCCCTTTTCCCAAGCTATTTCTATCATAATATAAAATTGGTCCAATCTCACATTAGTCGCTTAGGTAATTATCCATTTCCTCCAAGTTTAATGGAACCTTTTGTACCAATGCATCTATGTTTTCCTACCCTAATGGATGAAGACTTGACATCATCTTAACAATCTTCTTTATGTCATAGCATATCTTTGAAGTTCCTTTGGTATGCTTTAGATGTGTCAATATTAACTAGATTGAATAAATTAATTTTAAAGTCTCTTAACACATTCCATGACAAGAAAATGACTCATTTGGATTAAGGAGTACTTTCCTAAACCATTCCTTCATATTCAACAATCCCTTCTCACACCCACATCATAATTCATATCCATGTTAGTTGTAATGAGTGTTTTAAACCAACAATTAATGAATCATAGGATAGAAGAAAACTCGTTATGCACAAGGATAAGAATCAAAGAGACTGAAAGAATTGATTCACTAGATATGCTCCCCATTATTGTAATAGACCAATGTAAAAAAATAACTTATAACAAGAATAGGACCAAAAAATCCTAGGAAAAGAAACCTTGTAGGCTACATTAATAAGACATTGATTGCAAGCATTTATTCCATGATGTTTAAATGAAAAAATATTAGATAGCTCAATCTTTAGTCAAGTAGTATTTCAATCATTGATTCTTAGACATCCATCATGATTAAACATCACATATCATAAGACTTTTTAACAATAACTAGGACTGTAGATAATATTCAATCATGTCATAGGAAATAAATCATCAAAAATTATAAAGAAAGAGAAAACCAACTATATAAGCTTAGCAAGCCACCATACAAAAATTATATTTTGTAGAAAATAAAATAAACTATATGTTGACATAGCATATATATAAACTATATATTTTGAATTTTGGCCCCAAATGAACAAGAGCACGACATAGCATACTACAAAAATACCCTAACTAGAGAGTTGCATCAAGAACCACTGCATCCAGCCCCTGAGTGGAGAGTTATGAGACTTCACTAGATGAGTGTTGCAAGGCCATTGAGCCAGGAGGAAGACTAGGAACTATTTGGTAGGAGGAAAGCCAAGTGAGAGGTGAGGGAACTCAGAAAGGGAAAATTAACCAAGGGACAATGACTATAAGTGATTTTTTCCCCACATTTAGAAATCTTGTTGCAAGTATAGTGATTTAGACTCTGTTTGTTCCTATTGAGGTGTTGCATGCTATATTTTTGTCAATTCAAGCCAATGTCCCATTGAAAAACCCATCACCATAGATTTCCTTGACTTCACCAATTGACAAAGCCTACCCAAAGATAAAAAACAATTGTCACATAACAACATGCCAATGGGAGATATACTCAAACCGTAGAGATTGGATACCAAGACTATAGGTCACTTGGAGGCCACATGATGTGCACATTTGTAGGTAGGAGTATTCCAATGTGCACAGATCTGGGCCTTCAAAAAATTTCCATCAAGAAAATCAATAATAACAAACAAACCATTTCCAATATGTGATAAAAAATGTGCCAGAAACTAGGTGTTGGAAAGATGTAAATCCTGCAAACAGGCTATACAGGCCACAAAATTCTTGCAATAAAATAGAGAAATAATCCTTCAAAAAGGCCCAATAGGCCAAATTTTTTAAATGGCCAAAATCTTGCGAAAGAGAAAATGTCAACCCAAAATTGCACAATGGAAGAGGGTAGATTGGCCTCTGCTATTTTTTTTACGATGGTCAAAAAAATTCAATTTTTTAAAAAAAATCAAAGTTATCAAAATTGACAAAATGAAATGTATTGTTTTTTGTTTCCCTACCCTTCTAGACACAATAATGGTGTTTATTTGGCTACATGATGCTTTATTGATAGGCCTATGTGGGAGTCATTTCAAAGCATCAAAGTCCATTTACAAAGTATTTTCACAAAACCCTAAGGGCTTAACCTTCATTATTACTCTATTCACAGACTGTACATAGTTTTTAGTCAAGAAATTGCATTCCCTTACATCTTATCTTTATGATTTTTCCCTAAATCCACTGAAACATGAAATAAAATTCATATTAGGATAATCTCATATGAAACCTAAAGATTCCACCAATTAATAAAGGAGAAACATAATTATTTTTGTCTCTGCTTTCCCTAACTAAGGGTTTTAGCAGTCTGAAGTAAATCCACAATAACTCACACAAATATTAACTAAAATGCATGAAATTTGATGTAACAAGAAGATGATTGAGATTATTACCATATCCAACCATTCTACCATGCCTTCAAGGCTGTACAATTTCGTACAATGCCTAGAATGCAAGATTTCTGAAGAAAAATGATTAAAAATTAGAGATTTTCCTTGAACTTATTCTTTATTCAACCAACCTCAAAGTTCTAAAAGATACAAGAGAATTTTTAAATTCAAAACAGCTAAATTTTATCCTTCTAACTGCCTCTAAATAACCCTAATGACTCTTCATCTCTCAATATTGACTATTTGATTAAGTTGACAACTTTTTACATTGTTTTCATTTTTGCACTTTTGGACTTAATAAACACCAAATAACCTTAGCATGACCTCAAATATATGAAACATGACTCTAATAACATGATTTACAAAGTAGGAACAATAACATTGAATCAAATTTCAAAACATTGCTTCATAGAGGCCTAATTATGCCAAGGTGCTCTTGCACCGGTACAAGAGATGAAAATAAGACAAGGAGCCATTAAAAACTTCTCAATATTTCACTGACTCAACAAAACTTACAAAAGAATAGTACATATGTTGACACTAGGGAAAGCTCGAAAGAGAACACTAATGAAAGTGGACATTTTTTTCAAGTTCTGGAAGAGTATAAATCATTCGAAGATGTTGTGGGTGTCTGAAAAATGGTGAAGGAATGTTGGATAGGGAGGGACCCAATTAGCCTCTTTAACTAGATTCTTAAGAAATAAACAAACTCTGATACATTTTGGGGTTCAACCTCCAAGAAACAAGACAATGAATCCTCTAGATGTTCCCAAAACCCAAGGCTTCAAAACACAAGGTTGGTGACCCTACAAACAATTCCCATGCTTACCAAGTGATCTCTGATCATTAGACCTTTACAAGGTTTATTGATACATTCACAACAATTATTACCTCCACATGCATTTGAATTTTAGTGACAACCTTGGTTTTTAATCCTCCAACCCCATTCCTTGGGATCACATCACCATTAAAAAACTTCATCCAACATCCTTGTGAGTGCAGGTACCACCAAATAGGTATTTGTCAGATCTATTTTCCTCAAGCGAGGGAAATTCAGGAAGAGAAGAGGAAAGCGAGACATGTAGAAGGTCTAAAAGAGGGAGATCAACTAGAGGTCAAAATATTAGAAGAAAATTCCGTAAACACATGGAAATTTTTCTTGCTGAAGGAGGGTCGTGTTCTTATGATGATGAGAGCATAGGTGACATCGTTGAGGTACAAACATCTACAGAAACAATGGGTACCTAAGGAACTTCCTCCAATAAACACTGATTTTTGTGTCAAAGAGAGGATATATCACATAGCACCATCATCATTACATGGTTTGATCCTATTTTGCATGGATGACATAAAGGTTTGTTATGAAAAATTTACTGAATTGATGAAGTATGTCAAACCCTATTATAGTCACAAAGATTGGATGTAGGTAGTTCGATATACATGAAGTATGCGTAGGTATGCACTATCAACAAATTATATACAACTAAAAGATAAGAATCAAAATAAAGGAGTGGCTATGTACATTGATGGAAGGCCAAAAGCATCAAGGAATATTTAAGGGTGTATAAATAGTACATGACCTGGGTCAACAAATAAGGAACCCAATTGCATATTCGAGGTGTGCGAGGGAAACCGTGTATTTATATGTGTGATAAAATCAATAACTAGAGGGGAAGAGTTGCTAATCAATTACAATTTCAATTGCATAGATACAAACATAGTTACTAAGGGGGTGGTACGTACTATATACCATTTTACCCAACCTCTAATTAATGACTCCAATATACCATTTTATTATTATGTTCTTTTTTCGTAAGTCTATTGGTTTCATTTCGGTAATATTTTTTTATATTTAATTTTTTTCATAGTGGGGAATTGATCATAGGGGGAAGACTTCAACCCATAGCATAGATCAAAATGCATCTTCAGCTGCTTCTACCCGACAAGTTTACCTCATTGTAATTGTACAAATTAGATATGAGAATTTTTTTTTATTATTATGTTTTTTCATAAGTTTATTGGGTTAATTTCGATAATGTTTTTAATATTCTTGTCATAGTCAGATGATCGGGGAAAGCCTCCAGTAGTAGAGGAGAGAATCCATAAGGAGGTGCAGTCACTATTGTGCGATGATGACATCACATGTTCTGCAAACCCTCTAGATGTGATAAGGAAGACCCAAAAAAATGCAATGAAGAAATCCTTCAATTGTTATTCATAGTGCCTCAAATATATGAGATAAGAGAAAGGGTTAAAATATTGACTAGAAGAGCAGGGAACTTGCAAGTAAGCTATCATTAGATCTTTAATTATAGCATAAGTTCGTTCATGGTTTTATATTTTGTACTCTTTATGTCATGAACTAAAATATGTGTTTTTTTACAGTATTTTTTGCATCCTCATGATGTTGCTGGCCATGATCAGGGTACTGCAGGAGTTTCCCAGGGAGTAGGGGTTGGTACAAGTGTTGATCTTGATCTTTCTATGCATACATCACATCATCCGACCCCATCATCTGTGCCTATATTGTTGACTAAAATTTCAGCAACACATAACATGCAAGCATTGGGTAGTGCACCCTCTAGCAACGAACACATGCTAGAACATGCATCAGGACATGTACATGGGGATGAAAAGGCCACTAGTACTGGTGATGTTTTAGTAGCATTTCTTGGATCTTCCCATATTACTAGTATAAGAACATTGCCAGTCACATTTGTGGTGACCGAGGAGTTTTTTCCCATAAAGATAGAGAAGGTCCCAGGTACTTTAATTTTTTTAAATTATTATTATATATAATCCAATTGAAATTTACTTATTGATCACCCATTTTAGACTAATGATCCCATAATCATTTTGCAAGAAATGATGTTTTTTATAAACATCTAAATGATATTACATTGGAGATCTTCGAGCCCACCATACGTACATGGTGGAATGCCCAAAATGAAGATTTAAAAGATGATCTCATTAATCATTTAGTTGTGTTGTTCGGTAATAACACATTCAACCAAACCAAGGTCCTTAAGAAAGGAGGTACCTATCTAAAGTATGTGAGGGACCAATATAGGTCACATTTAGAGAACAAAAAAAAGTATGAGCATCCCCCAATGATTTCGGAGAGAGAGTGGAAGGACCTAGTGTTGAATGGAAAGAAAGATGAAAAGGAAAAAGGAAAGAGACCATTGGGCCAAGGAAGGTATGTGATACAATCAACAATGTAATTATATACTGATTACTCTTTCTTTTTACATAATCTAATATATTTAAAAAATTTCATAGGCTGCCTAACACATTGAAGGCAACAAAGGAAAGACTAGAAAAACTTGGGCAACACAAAGTTGGCTCTAGTGGTTACATGAAATCAGCCACATGAATTGTAAGTATCAATAAATGAAATATTGCATCCAAATAATAAATTGCAAAAAAGTTTGGTTTTATCACACCATAGAAGTAAAATTCATGATCTTATGAAAAAATGAAAGCATCTAAATTCAACAGAGTTCCTATAGAAGAGGACCTAATGATTTCCTTCCAACAAGGATATGGAGCTCTGGTTGAACACCTAAGACTCTTGACTGGGAAAACACAAGCTTCCACTACATCCGACATGTAGGTAAACAAACTCAATGAAGTTTATTTAAAATTGAATACTCGTACAATCTATTCAATATTAATTTCCACCATAAAGTAATTGTGTGCCTACTTATTTTAAATAGGAAAGCAATAATAATATTGCACATGACATTGGAATACAGCCTAGTAAGGGTGGAGCACAACCTGCAGATGAAGGCCATGGTGTGCATCCTAGTACTAGACGTATTCATGTGATATACTAAACACAATATGGATTGATACAATTAAACATATTTAATTTTAATTGATGTATTAATTAATGTAACATTTCATGTTTCAACTTTAGAGCATGTAGAGCATGATCAACATGTTGAGCATGATTAGGATAGACAAGATCAGGAACATGATGTGGCCCCATCAAGTAAAGAGGACCACTCTAATGTTCTTTTAAACATATTTAATTGCAATTGATGTATTAATTAATGTAACCTTTCATGTTTCAACACTAGAGGATTTAGAGGGTGTTCAACATGTTGAGCATGAGGCTATAAGAAAAGATCAAGAACATGATGTGGCCCCATCAGGTAAAGAGCACCACTCTAATGCTCTTTTAATTAATGAAATACTTGTAACAATAATAATAAAACATATCAATTTAACATTTCTTTGTTATTGCAGCATACCCCCCTCATAGCAGCCTCCACATCATGAGTACAAGACTACACATACATTAAGATCATGAGAAGAGGGCAGAACAACTGAAGGTGGGACAAATGATTTAGAAAATGATACTCCACTTCTTTTTTTAGCTGCTAAAAAGAAACAAAAGAAAAGTGATTGTAATCATATTATGACAAACATATTTTTGATAATATGTAAAAATTGAAAGAATGAAAGTTATATTTAATGAATGAATGTGAATATGTTAATGAATGGATTTTATATGCTAACGAATGAATGTTATTTGTTATTAATGGATGAATGAATGAATGTTATATGTTATTAATGGATGAATGAATGAGTAATGTTATATGATCGGGTATGGTAAATTGAGAGTGATGTGAGTGGGGGGAGGGGCCAAATGAGCTTCCACCATCATGTGGTTGGCCCTATTAAGTAGAGAATATTGAAATATTCTCGAAATAAAGAGAAGCTCAATAAGGTAATGCACTTTTCAATATTTCATTATGCTACACTTTTAAGCTTATATGATTTTCATTAGTTCTCTTTGCTTCAATATGTTACCCTTTGTACTTATTTTACTTTTTAACACATCTCATATGTTACCCTGGATGACAAATGTTGCAGGGGAAGCTATCCATAGATGGATCCCACATTTGGGGATATATGAGTTTGGATTAGACAAACTTTAGATGTACTCATGTAGCGTAGAAACAAAAGAGAAGAGCCTGGCCATTTTAGCATAAGAATTGGCTTGAGACTAGTACATGGTTCGAACTAGGTCTAGGTATGAGGGGTCTAGGATAGAGCCCTGTAACATAGCTAGTATTATTTCTATTTGAACTCAATTATACTGTTTGGAAATCATTAATTGTGGATTTAATTTCTATTTGAACTCATTAGTTGTGGATTTAATTTCTATTTGAACTCAATTGTAATCAGCTGGGCTTCATACATTGTGGGAACAATACTTGTTTTGATTCATGAGCTTGGTGTGCAGTTCAATGATGGCATTAACATACTTCTATGTTGTCTTTAGACTAACTTTTTCCTATAAAATGTTAACATATTTTACTTTATTCCACTATGAAAGAAGACATTGAAGAAGAGTATTGTAGCAAAACACTCAATCATTAGGGAACTTTAGTCCCAAATAGAATCAGGAGAAGATCAAATACACAAAACTTCAACAATTCACTCTCATTCACCAAAAATACACCAATTCCTCTTGAAACCATAAGGCTATCAAACATCACAAACACCAAATTAGTATTTCAAACCCTTTATCAAATTCCAATTCAACCTATCCACCATCAAAATGTCTATAACAATCAATAACCATATTTGAATCACTAAAATTAGTCCATACTCTCTACAAGTACCAGTCCACTCATCTTAGCAACTTGCTTTACAAGGATAATTAACAACAATACAATCATCACTTAAATAGCTTGAACAACATGTTCTTGACACAAATACTTACTCACTAGTCATTGACCCATCAGGCTTTCCCTTGGTTTGAAATCTATATGCCTTTTTCCACATAGGATTCACGTTGCTCAATACATCAAGTCCTTCAACCTGCCTTCAAGCCTCTATCAAAAACTTAGGTATCATTTGTAACATCAATAAAGCAACATTAGATCATAATCAAATAATATTTTATTAGAATATTAGGTTCTACATTCAAATTACCATTTTGCACAAAGAAACCAACCTACCCCAATCAACAATTCCAAACAGTTAAAGTTGTAAACTCCTTCCAAGCATTTAGGAACCTTTACTAATTACATTTAGATAGGTTCCCATCATAAAAAATCTATTCTTTCACTGTTTGACAGACTCACATCTTATGAGCAATCTACACACCAATCTACTTGTAGGACAACAAACCCATGTATCGAGTGGCATCATTCCAAATTCAAAATATGTCCACAAAATTCACACACATATAAAGACTAATTCCCACTATCTTTAACATGCCACAACCCCAAACTTCAATGTTAGGAACAATCATCAATAAAACTAACTATACGTTGCCAAAAGAGCCCTTATTAGGCCATAAATACAAAGAAAGTTGTATTGAAATGCCTCCAATACACAAAAGAACTTGAAACAGTCTTACATAATGCCTTAAAATTGAAGATTCAATTACTTTTAGGGGAAAAAAGGATTCATATAAATGTGTTATGGAGGGAAGATGTTTGAACAAATATTTTGAAAAAAGAAAACTATAGGGTTTCGTTGGAATTTCAACAAACATAGCCTGACGAACCACAAAAAATTACGATGAGATTGTTGTACACGCGATGTAGTTTTCATCATAATGGAAATGACGGTTTGCTCCAACTCGTTATAGAATGGATGAATGTTTGGTGTTTTTTCAATGATTTCAAATGGGCATTCTACAACATTTTGTGATCTTTTGTGTCGGTAGATGGACGAAGTTACGTTCATTTTTTGATGGACACCACCAACATTATTTGTGGCCCTAACTGACGATGTTGGGTTTTGGTTTTGATGTATAAAAATTGGTCATTAAAGCGACGAAAATCCAGTGACAAAATTTAAATCAGTTTTGTGTTAGTAAGTCGACAATATTTTGTCGATATGTCACCAAACATTCGTCGAAAATTGTAGTCAAATAGAGTAGTGTTGGGTGTGATGTCCTTCATAAGTGTGATCTATCTTAGCATTTACATTCCTCTTAGTGGCCTGATGTGACACACTACATCCCTTAAGTTGTGAATTTTTTATTCCTTGATCGGTCCTCTCTTGGAGACATTAGGCCCAATGTTCCCAAAGTTAAAGACCTCATATGCACTAAGCAAGACTCCTTTGAATATTCTTTTCATGTTACATTTTACATTTATATGGACACCTTGCATAACACAACTTGCATGCATGTAGTGCCATCACATTTCTTCATGAGTTTGAAGCATATGAAGCTTTGCTTGTCTCATGAAGCACAAAATGACATTTTCCTTTGTGGCACCTTATTAAAGTTATCAGGAGGTATAAATTTGGTATGATTGAGCAAGAAGGTCATTCTAAGGCATGACTTTTCCCCATAGCCACCTCTATGTGTGTGTGTGTGTGTGAGTGCATACCATCCATGAGTGTATGTTTCTCACCTTTCAACCCTTCTCACCCAGAAGACAACCATGAGTTCCATTTCCCTAGAATAAGTACAAATTTCTTGTTCTAAACAAATATCCTAGATTTGATCCATAGCGGGATGGATAAATGACTGAAGCTTTCTTTCATTCTTTTTCATCATTTTCATGTGTATTCTATTGTGCCTATGTTTGGTTTTCCATGGGATCATGATCCTGGGGGCTTGATCATCACTCTTGATTATTGTTGTCTCATCTTACCAACATGAGTGCATTCATATCCCTCTCAATGAGCATGTTGGACTACTTTAGTGTGAGTTTGATGCAAGATCATCCTCTCACTAAAGTGGGGGCTTAATGTGTCACCAAAAAATGTATAGTTGGACATTTTTACGCTCACTTGAGTCTCTCTTATGGACTTTGGCTTGATTTAATGTTGTAATGTGGTCAACACATTCACATTAGGTCTTGCACCCTTGAGAATCATTAAGACTTCTAAGATGTCTTGTAAAAGTGTTGTGAAGTGTTGTAACCTACTTTCACACTTTACTAGGACCCTTTCATTATAATTCACCTAAATAACCCCTTTTTATCACTTAACAAGTCTTATTTCAAAGTGTTTTAAAGAGTTGTAGCAAACTCTCACACTTTTCTCGACTTGTCATCACTTATTCAACCCTTTCTTATGTTTAAATGACCCCTTAGTGCACTTTTCTACCATACTTAAGTGTATTTTTGAGAATATTCCTGATAAACCTTATTTAATGAACTTTAATTTCTGACACCCAATAAAACTTTCCTGGTGGGACCAAGTTGCCACCTAGAGTGACTTCGTCCCATTGGGCACAAAAATAAAAATAATTTCAATTTTTTGGCAGGATTTTATTCTCTTACCCCTAAGGTCAGCCTATGATGTGTTATTTTGAGGAAATATTGGAAAATCAAGTATAAATAAAGGGTTTTCCCCTCATTTTTCATCCCGTGATTTCTCCTACAATCTTCTAATTTCCATTTCCTCACTCAACCAAGTACCAAGCACTCTAAGCATTATCAAGCCATTCATTCGAGCACTTCATTACATATCTTCATATTTCAACATCAATGGTTTAATGAGTTTGTGGAATTGCATGTTATTTATTCATCATTCTCTTCTTATTTCATTTCATTTCATAGGGTTTGATTACCAAATCGGGGTTTGACCAAGGCATACCCCTATACTCTAACCCTTAACTCTGTTTCCCCTCTTTGTATGTGTGTTTGCAGGTCTTCTATGCATATTTGTCAAATAGGAAAGTGTCAAAAAGGTGTTTTCAATCCATCAAAGTCATCAAAGTCAACAAAGCCTTAATTGAAGCTTGGAGACCAATTTTAGCCCATTTTCTGTAGAATCTGGACCAGACACCTATCAGGAAAGGAAGTGCAGACTGAAAGCTACATGTTCCTGTCTTGAATTTCCTGAGATTCCCAAGTGTACTAATTTTCCATCTATGTTGAATTAGTCCTACTGCTAGGCCTAAAAAGGGGTTTCTATATTTTTGTATACCCATTTGGCAGATTCCTATTCTGACAAGTTTTCCCTGAAATTGGACTACGTCACCCAAGTTGACGTAAGTGTCCCTATCAACTCTATAGGATTCTAGAGCCTCTCTGCATTAGACTTCAAATTCTAAGTGCACCTCTCCAATCAGGTGTAATTTTTTCATTGTTTATTTGCATTCTTAGGTGTTTTTGCATACATCACTATGTTTTCCAACACTTTGTATTTCTTAGGTTTAGCATTAATAGTCATCTTTCCTTTTTAGTTTATTGAATTTACACATCATATTTAGGAATATTACACCCCTCTTTACATTAATCTTGAATGCAAGCATTAGCCTTTTTGGTCCATTTCTCTCCATTTAGAAGAAAAACCCTAGAAGAGTTAGAGAACCTTTGGACACCCAAAATTGGTGTCCACATTAATAATTTAAAAAATTACTTCAATAAGAAATTAGCTAACAACACATAGTTTATATCAAACTTTTTGGCTAGTTTTTTAATGAATATATGTTTTTTTACTAATTTTTGAAGTGGACATATCCTAAGAAATAAAAATTTGAGTGTGTTTTTAGAAACTTTTTTCAATATGTGTAGAATGGATTCTAGTTTAATAAAGAGTATTTTTTTCAAAATTTGATGAACAAGTTAAATACTATAACCAAAATACCACATGTTGGTTTTTGAAAACAAATAGACAAACTAACAAAAGAAATTAAAGATGAAAATATTGACATAATCAAAACATGAAAATAATTATAGGGTTAGATAGCTAAGAGAAAGCTTATTCTCATCATGGTGTTTTTATAAGTTTTCATTGAAACATGGGCTAACCTATGGAGAGCATGGCAAAAAATGTGTGAAATTTTTTTATCTTTTCAAAAACCACGTCTTTGGCATGAAATGGTCATCCAACCTTAGGTTAGATTCCCAAGGAAAATCCAACCTAAAGGGTTGGTATTTCCTAATGCAAATCATTTGACAAGAACCAAATTTTGTGCTCACTAGATTTGACGCTCACCTAGTTTATCTCTCACAAAATGAAAATAATTTTTTAGAATGGTAGAACAAAATTATATTTTAGTTTCTCTCTTTCCCCAACATTGATTAAGGCTTTTAGTTTAGGGTTTATGATTGATTATAGATATTTGAGGTTTTACCTTTCACTCCCTCTATACTTCGTTCCCTCTCTATTGATTCTTCCCTTTCTCTCTCCCCTCTCTCGGTATCTCCCACCCTCTCTCCCTCTCTACCTTACCTTCCCTCCTTAACCATATCTCTATCCCTACCTCCCTACCTCTCTTATTGTTTCTCTCCCATCTCTCTCCATTCTCTCAATCACTACCTCTCGCTTCCACCCTCTCTCTCCCCATCTATAGGTCTCTCCCTCCTCCCCTCTTTACCTCTTTGCTTCTCCCTCCTTATCTCATTACCCACCTCTCTTCACCCTCTATATCTCCCTTATGTTTCTCACCCCTCTCTACCCAGGATGTAGGCATCTCACCTCTATATCTCTCTCCTTTCTAGTTATTTCCCTCCCTCTCTACCTCTCTCACTCTATCCTTACCCCTCTTTCCCTCTTTGTGAAATTCTCTCATTTTATTCTCTCTCCCCCTCACCTCTCTACCTCTCCCCTCTCTAGGTATCTCAACCCATAAACATTTTTTCTTATCCTAGAACTTCATAGCTAAGTGCTTTTTCAACATACATTTCTTCTTATAGCTCTTTATTATAGAAGGTAAATATCACATCGTTTAGATACACCTTTCACTTGTTTTGGGTTGTTATTTCTAAGATTTCCTACATAGTTTCCATGCTTACAATTGGATCATATGTCTCATCGTAATCTCTTATAGGCTATTGTTTGTATCCTTTAACAACTAGCCTTGCTTTATGTATATCTATTCTTCCTTTGGAATTTCTTTTCGTCTTATAGATCCACATAACTCCAATAACTTTTTTACCTAGAGGTAAATTAGTTAGATCCAATATTTTATTTCTCTATATTGCATCTATTTCCTTATCCATGGTCTTACACCATTTATCTTCTTTGATAGATTACTGAAAACAAATTGAATCACCATGAGAAAATGATGCAAAATTCATAGTTTCATTTTATTCCTCATCATCCCTATCATTTGATAAATTTCCATCATAAATTTATATTTTCTAGGAATTAGGGAGGGAGGATTAGGATCTAAACTTTTGATACTAGGGGTATTTGAATGTGGAAATAATCTCTGGAGTTATTTTCTATAGGTTCCAAAGCAATCTAGAGGACTCTAGAACTAATATAAGTGATCTTTGTAGTTGATTTTTGAGCTCCACACCTATTTTATATGGACCTTAATTCTCTTCATTTCAATATTTTTCATCATCATTGGGCACTAATACTAAAATTCATGAAGAGGTTTCCATTGTGCAATCTCATGATTCATTTTATATAAATTAAACATCCATGTTAATTACTATTTGTTTAGTGATAGGGTTATACAACTTGTATGCCTTGGGCTCTTTGCTATAACCTACAAAAATGAAATTTTCACCTTTTTCATCAAAATTTTATCTTTTCTCCTTTGGAAACAATGGATATGTCACATACTCTAATGTGATCCATACACAATTTTCATTTTTTCATGTTTCTTATATAATCTTATCACACATTATTCTTATAGGAGATCTATTTATCAAATAAATTTTTATTACAACAACTTCACCCAAATATTGATTTCAAATTCCCTTGGCCTTCATCATACTTCCTTTCATCTCCATGATGGTACTATTATTTCTCTAAGTTACTCCATTTTATTGTTGATTATAGCTCATTGTTAAATCTTTTGTAATATCCTCATTTACGTAAAAATCATAAATTCTTGAGGTATAATCTCCACTGCTATTTGATCTAAGGAACCTAATAAAGTTTATAATTTCTTTCTTAGACTAGGATTCAAACACTTTGAACTTATCAAAGGCTTCAAACTTATGCTTCATGAATTAGATCCATGTCATATAGTTGTAATAATCTATGAAGGTATTAAAATATTGATTTTTTTCATATTGTTCGAGTCTTCATAGAGCCACATACATATGCATAAACTAAATACAATGGTGCTCTTTCAGTAATAGATTTCCATGATTGAAAGGGTTGTTTATGTTGTTTTCCTAAGATGAAAGCTTCACATTTTCCACTTACCTCTACTATGGTTGGTAAAACCCTAAGCATACCCTTCTTTGATAAAAAAATCAATCTAGAATAACTTAAATGTGCATACCTTATATTCCATATGTAGCTTGTAAGGGTCTTTGATGATTATCTTGAAGACTACTTGATTTTAATGCTTATGAGGAGTACTTGCAAGATGGGATGATAAAAAATGTATCCTTAGAGGAAGCATCTGATTTCTTGTCATTTAAACTATTGCTAACATGTCCTTTCTCTCTCTTGTCAAATATGAAACACTCTCATTTTTTATCAATAATTATAACCTCTTTAGATCAATTGTCCAACACTCAAGAGGCTATGCTTTATCATCAAGATAAAATAAATGTCCTCTATTTCTTTCTTCTCATCATGCTTTGTGTAGATAATAATAGACCATTGTCCTACCATTGGAAATGTTTCATTTTCACTCATGTAGCTATCACATGCATTATCCAAGTACAATACTTTAGCATGTTGTCATGTTCACCAATGTTGCACATGATGAATGCCTTTGACTAATCAACTTCATCTACTTTTTCATCAGCTATGTTGGAACATTATTCTGATTGGTCAAGCTACTTTTTTGAGTATTCAATTTCATAATGACCATATTTTTGATAATAAAATATTGCACATTACTTTTATCATACTCCTTATTTTGTTTACTCCAATTTTTCTTATTTATGAAGATAGGGTTTGGGTTTTTTGATTCCTCTTTCCCTTTTGTTCTTCTAGATCTTCCAACTCTAGAGTTGCACCTTCTATAGTTGGCTCTACCTCTGCCTCTAGATTTCCTTCTAAATTTGTTTCTTCCTTTGCCAACTCTATAGCTACACATTCCAAATTTAGTTTTACCTTTTCCTCTAGAGTTCCTTCTAAAGTTGTTTCTTCCTCTCCCTTTTCCTTTTGCATTAGCTTGAGCTTTAAAGGTCTACTCTTGCAAAGAAGGTTCATACATATTTAGGTGTTGCTCATGATTTTTTAGAGAATCCATCAACTCATCTACTATCATATTTGAAAGGTATTTGACCTCTTCTATAGAAATAAGTATTCGGCCAAATCTTGTGGTTAAAATCCTAATTATTTTTTCTTTGATTTTTTTCCTTCTTCTATTTCATAATGAATTCTCAACTAATTTATCAAACTAGAAAATATTGTATGGAAGTCTAAAATAGGCTCACTATCCTTGATTTGAAGATTTTTTAGATCTCTTAACATCATTTGGAATTTAATTAATATCACTTTACTAGTTCCCTTACAGTTGGTTAGAGTATTTTCCAAACCTCTTTTGTATAATTAGTTGGTGCTATTCTAGGGAATATTTCTTTTATCAAAGTTTACTCTTTCAAATTCAATTTTTTTGCATCTTCTCTTTTGATCTACTTCAATTGGGTCTTTTGGGAATTTGTGAGAATTTCATATTATACTGGGTTTACTAGATTAGTGAAACCATTGACTACTAGCTCGCATAAATTATTTGCTATAATTATATTCTAAATTTTATTTCCCCACACATCATATATTTTTCCATCAAATGATGGTGGCTATTACTAGCTCTAACCATCACCTCCAACCATGCTTAACACCCAAAAAAAAATTCAATACTCAATACACTCTAAAACCTAAAGCTTTCATACTAGTCTTGGAATAGAATTCAAACTAAACAAAAAGGTTGCTACTTTTATGTCAATTGTTGGCAATAAAATCAAACTAGACAAACTATGGAGACCAAAAGACAAGAGAATGATTCATTAAATTAGAGAAATTATATTTTCTATTATATTCGTTTGTGTTTTAGGATAAAAAAAAATTACATACTAATCACACACTCACACACACACACACATTATTAGCAAAAGATTGGTTATTAAAGAATTAATATTAGACTTGGGATTCCATAGATAAAACACTTGCATTAATATATTTGTTCATACAAATTGTTCGATGGCAAAATATTATATCAATACTAATCTAAATTGAACATTTATGAGAACTTATAAAACATAAATATATAAATTATAACTCAAAAATTCAAGAAAAAATTTATAGAAAAGATTCATTTCTTTCTCTTAATTTTACATTACAATATTATAATAATTCCATCTTATTAAGAAGATTAATCTATTATATTATTAAAATGAAATAAAATTCATACAAATTTATATCTATTATAAAAAATTAAAATATTTTTTATAAAATAAAAGAAAGATTTTTATAAAACTTAATTTATAAATCCTTATCCACATGCCCCTTACACTTTAAGGTTTGACTGTAGTTGAATCCCTTACCATAAATTGTAAAAGAATTTGGTCATATAGATTCTTTCATCCCCTACAATAGAAAATGCAATGATGGTAGGCTATAACCCTGCCTTGGGTTACCTGTCATTCATTACCGGAATATGGGAACAACGGATCTTTCTGGCTACAGATGAGATTGATTAGATACTGAAGCGTATCTTCATCGCAGGGAAGGGTGAGCGGCCTGTTGGTGTCAAACCCATATTCATCCTTGGCCTTTTCCAGCAAAGCGCCGAACACAGAATGATTTAAATGGCTAATTCGGATCACAAACCGCTTATGGTTTGAACCAGCATAAACCGCCACGTGACCAGGTGGTACGTCTTTGGGAACTAAGCTCTGGGAAAAACCCACGCACGACAATACACAGTCCCGTAGCCGGACACAGAAAACAGCCAGCAGGCGCTGTTGCCGTTTGGATCGAAGCAGCAGCTGCCCGAATTTGTTGTTCTTCATTGTAATAACTTGGCCTGCAAATCTCAGAGTAAATATTGAGGTAATGCTGTGACTGTCTAAGCACATCTGATAGACCGAGGGGGTTTGTGCGGTTTATATATGTGTAGGGAGAAAGAAAAACAGCCGGAGCGTCGGGAGTAAGGCAGCAGAAATCTCTTTGAAAACCGAAGATAAAGACAGTGGAGGAAATTGGAATCGAAAGAAAATGGCAATAGGGAGAGTACTCCATTGTCCAGTGTTAAAAGAAGTAGTTGTTTGGGTCTGGGTCATTAATTATGTTTAGTTGGTCAAATACATTGTATTAAATTATATACTATGTATTATTGTATGATTGGTTGTTTTTAAGATAGAATTTGGGAAAAAGCTAGGGTTGAAATAGCAAATGGTATTAGTTAAAGTTTTTTTTCAATAAAAATAGGATGATTAGGGTAGAGGATCTATTGTCTTATAGGTTAGTTTTGTACTTTAGTAAGTCAAACTTTCATAAAAATTTCATCATGTCTCTATTGATAGGTTAAGTTCTTAGACTAATTGTGCCACTCTATGTCACCAATGATGTAATTATATAAGCTATACTTTCACTCAGTTATTTAATAACACAAGTTCTTAGAGTTATTGTGTTAGTCTAAGTCATCAATGATGTAATAATATAAGCTATATTTTCACTAAGTTATCTAAAAATGCAAGTTAATTAGAGACATTAGATTTCCACAATCCATATTGATGAGAGGGCTATTTTTCTAGATTTAATTGTGGATTTATTTGCATCTCTAACATAGAAAAATTGCTCTCTAACACAAGTTAAGTTCTTAGAGGTATTGTGTTAGTGTAAGTAGTCAATGATGTAATCATATAAGCTACGCTTTCACACTATTGAATGCACATTTGACTATATTTATTCATTAATTGAAATTCAAAATACAACTGACTTTTTTATATTTTAAATTAATTAATAAATATGGTCAAATGTGCATTCCTTATGCGTTACTAAATGCCTTATGTGTTACTAAATGATTAATTGTCTTGATGTCAATTGTGAAAAAAATATTTTTTATTTATTTCTTAGATTAAAACATAATGATTACTAGTTCTTAACTTCACAAGTAATAGACAAAAGGAAAGAAATAAAAGATGTTTTGTTGAATAGTGAGACCATTGGGTCTTCTCTCCTATTTGTCATGTTTGTACTAGAATGAGATGTGAAATTGATGGTTTGACTATTAAATAGTTTAGATGTTTAAAAGAATGTTAGAGAAAAAATGACATGACAACATGAACTACCAATTGATATGAATATCAAATACAAAGACAAACCTTATTTAAAGCTACAAAGATTATATGAAATAATTATTAATTTTTGAAAAATCAACAATAAATTTTGTTATCATAGTTATTGTGTGTCACACTATGTCATCAATGATGTAATTATAAAAGCTAAGTTTTCACCCAGTTATTTAATAACACAAGTTAAGTTCTTAGAGTTATATTGTCTGACTAAGTCACCAATGATGTAATCATATAAGGTATAAGATGTGCTTTCACTAAGTTATCTAAAAGCACAAGTTAATTAACTACATTAGATTTCCACAATCCATATTGATAAGAGAGATATTTCTTCTAGATTTAAATGTGTGGGTTTATTTGCATCTCTAACATAGAAAAATAGCTCTCTAACACAAGTTAAATTCTTAAAGTTATTCTATCACTCTAAGCCTTCAACTATGTAATCATATAATCATATAAGCTATTCTTCCACACAATTGTCTATCTAGCACCTAGAATGCACATTCAAGAAAATTTATTCATTAATTGAAAATCAAATATAAAAGACTTTCTATTTTCAACTAATTAATAAATATGGTCAAAAGTGTATTATGGGGACTGGATAGATGCATGCTTTCACTAAATCATCAAAAAATAGTCAAAGAAAAAAATTAGACTGAAACATATGCATCAAGTCATCATTACTAATGTCTTATGTGTTACTAAACAATTAGTTGTCTCTTAGATGTAAGTTGTGGGAAAAAATATTTTTTATATATTTCTTAGATTAAAACATAATGATTACTAGTTCTTAATTTTACAAGCAATGGATATAAGTAAAAAAATCAAACACGTTTTCTTGAATAGCAAGATAATTGAGTGGTCTCCCCTATTTGTCATTTTTGTTGAATAGCAAGAGGATTGAATTGTCTCCCCTATTTATCATTTTTGTACTAGAATGAGATGTGAAATTGATGGTTTGACTATTAAATCATCTAGATATTTAAAAGATTGTTAGAGACAAAATGACATCACACCATGAATTGCCAACTGATATAAATATCAAATATAAAGACAAACCTTATTTAAAGATTAATGTTTTTTTTTGTCCAAGAATTCCCAACACAAAAAAATCGCACGACTATTCCCTGTATGTAATAAACATGTTAACTATACTCTTAATTTCATAAAGCTACTGGATCTCAAAAATATTATTAAAAAAAATCATTCATTCTTTCATTTGTATAAATGATAATTAAAAATTAAAAAATCTGAAACCCCTTGCTAAGCAAGTCATAAGGAGAGGATATAATGCAGGCTATTCTAGTTTTGGGTTTCTGTGTGCGCGTATGGGCTTCATGGCAGCATTATCGATTTTAAGTTAGCAAATTTTTTTTGGGATCACTCGTGTAAAACTGCCTGTGAATGTCATGGCCAACAAGATTTTGACGCCTTAATTTGCAGTCCTTGCCATCTTTTTGCAAATATCTTTTCTACACGAGAAGCTGGTTTTGGATGGATGGTGACAAAATGTTGGGGTGAATTTACAGTGCTTGTAAAGTGGAATATCAGTCTCTAAGTTTAAATAATATATCTTTTCCATTTTACACCACTTGTTGTAGAAGCTTCTAGATTAGTCTGCTTAAACAGCGAATGGATTCTTCGTTGCCTACATTTTCACTTCTACCAAACTTTGAACATTTCACCAAAACAACGATTCATTTTTGTTAGAATTGGAATTGGTGTTTTGCAGAAGTTATATTTAATTTGTGATTTTTATTTTGGTTTGTTGAAGATAGAATCTAGAAATACTAGCACTTGCATCAGGGGTGCAAGGGTTTAGCCGATAGAAAAATATATAACCTCCTTCTTAACCCACTTTTCTTAATAAATAAGTTAGCTTAAAAACCAACATCCAAAATAATATTAAGAAAAGGATCAGTCATTTCTTTATAATCAAAATCTAATAGTCGAGAGAGTAAAAAGTAAAATGTTACATGTGAGCCATCTTATTCAACGTTTTTAGATGATCATATCCAAACACAGTATTAAGAAACTAAAACCACAACGACAGTGACGAGAAATGGGGTATTTAGAAGTTGTGTATAAGAAATGAATTACATACATATATATGTTCAAAAATTTAGATATATATACATATAAATGTATACGTGTGTATATATGTATGTATATGTGTGGGTATATATGTATGTGTATGTGTATGTATGCATATGTATGTGTATGTGTATGTGAATGTATGTATGTATGTGTGTGTATGTATATATGTATATGTATGCATATGTATGTATATGTATGTGAATGTATATGTGTATGTGTATGTGTATATATGTTAAAAAAATTCTAAATTAATTTAGAAAAATTAAAATTATAAAACATATTTCTATATTTTAAACAATTTATATACATATATATTTAAAGTTATTTCAATTTTATGTATAACACTTATAACATGTAGGTGTATGTGTATGTATGTATATGTATGTGTATGTGTATGTGAATGTATATATGTATGTGTGTGTATATATATATGTATGTGTGTGTATGTATATATGTATATGTATGCATATGTATGTGAATGTATATGTGTATGTGTATGTGTATATATGTTAAAAAAATTCTAAATTAATTTAGAAAAATTAAAATTATAAAACATATTTCTATATTTTAAACATATTTATATACATATATATTTAAAGTTACTTCAATTTTATGTATAACACTTATAGTTGAAAAAACTTACTAAATTAAAAAAAACAAAATTGAAAAAACATATTTCTATATTTTAATCTTAATTAAAATTTACAATAAAAATAAAAAGAAGTAAAATTAAAATCTAAAAAAATTACAAACTTAATATTTAAAATTTTTATTTAATTTTATTTTTGATTTATAAAATAATTTATATTATAATTTTGAATAATATATTATATATTCATTAAAATATAATTAAATAATTTTATATTATTGACAACAAAAATAAAAACCATTTTAAAGCATTTCTATAAAATAAATAAACTATTTTTAAAAATATTAATGCTTCGAGATAGGAGATACCTACAATAGATAATGAACTCGATAATAAAGAGCATTAATTAAAACAACATTAATAAAGAGCATTAGTTATTTAATTTTTTACCGCAATGCCTGAAACGGCTTGGACGAAACAACATTTCTATGGAGGCATGATTAAAACATGTTACCGAGTTGTATACAGACCCAAAAAAAAACCGTATATCGGCCAAAAAAATAGCCGTATAGCGACGTGAGACAAGTTTCGGCTAAAAGTGCATTCACAATATAGAGTCTATCAACTAATTAGAGAACATAGAATTGGAATTAGGGGATTTGTTTTGTAGAAAGTTGTATTGATATACATAATTTTATTGAAACTAATTATTGGACTATATCATTTTAGAAGTAGTGGTGTAAACATAAAAGATAGGTGATTTTCATAGAAAGATGAGTTTTATGTCATGTTTGCAATTTTGTATTCAGATTTATGTGACAAAGGCAAGAAACTAGTCTATATATCGAATTTATATCTAACATGAAATAAATGAAATACAATTTAGGATACATGTGGAACTAGATTTTTTTGGGGGGGGATTAAATCGCTAGACAATGAAATATATCTATTTGAAATTATAACAACTAAGTCATAACTTATATCAGAATTTCCATTTTGATTAACTTATGTTAGCACATTTTGAATGTTATCAATCTCATGTGCTATTTACTTTTATTTATTGGAAGATGCTATTATGTGAGAATTAACATTGTAGAATCTTAATTTGTTGTAGTGGGGAGTAATTTTTCTAACTACATTGAACATTTATCAATAAGACTTCTTTCCATTTTACTAATAGTTTTTGTGTTGATACTTCCTTGAATAAAAGTAATGCTTGTTGTCTTGTCATAAAAATAGAATGTAAAAGAGTTCTCATTGTAGATATTTCACATCTCAGACACATTCCAAATGGCAATAAATGAGTATCTATTATTATTATTGCATTCAATTTTGATTTTACTCCTTAAGATAACATGCTATAAAAAGTTATGAAAGTTGAAAAATAAGTGATAATTGTTATTAAATATTAAAACCATTAAACATAAAATATAAAGAAATTAAGTGAATGCAATGTGAGGAGTATGAATTAGGTGTCTGTGCAATGATATAACGAATCGAAACAACTATAATGTAATGCAAATTTTCAACTTCTTTTTTTCTAATCAAAGCTTTGAACATTATGATCATTAGGAATTTATATTGACCAAAACCTTGTCAATATATATAATGTTGTATATTTCCAATCCATTAACTATTTTACTTCTCATTTGATCTCAAGGAATTAAAGCTTAATTATTAGAATTGTGTAATAACAAAGTCTAAATATGTGAGAAGTGTTGTAATCCATTGTATGTTATTTTATTTTAGTGCTCCTTGGCCTAAGATGTGTGTTGTATTTTTTAGTAGTGATGATGTGTCTTTTTAGTGTTTTCTCAAGCTTTTCAAATGGAAATGCACTTCTTGTTTTTATTATGCTAGTATAAAGGTGAGTGTAGGACCATGGTGGGCCAAATAGTGGCAATAGAGTAAAAAATATGTTTTTACTTGACTAAAATCCAAAAAAAGATATTTGACTTTTTCTTTGGGGAAGGTAGAAAGTGAGTTTTGAATTAGTAAAACCAAGCCAAAATGGATATCCATTACTAAATAAAAAATATATGTTATTGAGAAATCAATATTCATTATTAGGAAATGGATATACATTTCCTTTAGGCCATTTTTTGTAAAAAAATAGTTTATACTATCAACATGAGTTATGAATCTCACACAACAAAGGTATATGCCATCTTAGAAATCGATATTCGAGTTGAGAAATTGACATCCATTTTGGAGAAAAATAAATTGTGCTTGGATCAACCATAGTGTAGAGGTAAGTTTTTATTTTTCCTTTTTTTAGTTTAAAAAAAAACATTTTTTTAATATGATTTAGGTTTTAATTTTTAAGTTGTAGGGATTAGTTTTAGATTATATTTTTTATGTTTAAATTTCAAAGAGGTAAAATAGATGGGGAATGTTAAAACCCTAACACTCCCCCACAAAACCTTTCTCCATCGAACCCTCCTCCAATCAAAAAAAAATTGAAAAAAAAAATTATTACATAAAATAACATTATAAAAATTTATCATCAACACCCTCGATCAATGTCAATGACATCCACCTTAGAGGGCATTGTCACCCATGCGCGAACCCTCACAATAATACATGAGTAATTTTGACAATGATGATAAGCTGAGAGGGAAGAACATTCTACCAATTTTTCATATGAGAAAGAGAAAAACTTATATATAACCAAAGGCATATTAGCACAATATTTTATAAATATTTAAATTGGATTACATGTTGATGTATGTAAGACCAAATTTTCAATCAAATGGTGCACACATGATGGTATGGAAAATAAATTTTGGGATCATTGGTGGATCGTTTTTGATATTTAAAACACCTAGCAATAATCTTGATGTACCTTTATATTTCCTCTATAAATTATATGGAAATTTTATTTTAGGCCACCATGTCAGCTATTTTGATTTTAGATATTTCCAAGAAGTAAAGGAATTCCTCAAGATAGTCATTTTGTAGGAGCAACGAATTAGAGCCTTCATGTCATACACTATTTGATTAGCCATTTGATTACAAAAAATTCTCAAGTTGAAAAACTACATGATATTGATGCTCCTAGTGGATTGGTTGATATTGGTGTACCATACTTGTCAACAAATATGTGTGTTCCTCATTGTTGCACTATGTAAAATTAGTTGTGTTTAGGTCCTATCAAAGAGACTAGTGATCCACCCTAAACATATCTAAATATGATTTCCCCCATATTTCAAGTTCCCCAAATGAGCCGTCAAGGATTAAAACATAAGTTGAGGAATTAGGGACAAGAACATATGAATGACCATTATGGGGTAGAGAAAATGATTAAGGTCAATCTTTCCTAGAGGTAAAATTTAAAGTTATTTCATTGGGTATTTCATTTTATAATGTATGTAAGTGGTATAAAAATTGAGGAAAAAGGAGGAGCATAAATAATTTCATCATGGTATTCTCTTAACAATTAAATTTGGACTAGACTTAATAGTATAATTTTTTAAAACATAATAAAAATATTATTGTCTAAATTTAATTTTTTGTGTGTGATTATATATCAATTTGTATCTTGATCTTATTTTACTTTTATAGCCTTGAAATTGTGAATGAGGTGGAACATTTTCCAACATTTTTTAGTAGAAATTTTGATAATCCTAAGGGACTATCATTCACATAACAACTCTTAGAAAAAAAGAGAGTCAAATCAAGGGTATGTGTAGGACCATGATGGGCCAAAAAGTTGCAATATGATGAGTTTTTTTTTTACCCAAAATTGATGAAATGAAAAGGGGTTTTAAAGGATATTCTCAGTTTTCCACCAATATAAATTAAGCTATACTTTGAATTTAATAAATAATTAGTATTCATTTTCTATTTGAATTATGACTAAAGTCTAGATTGATAGGCTAATTGAAAAAATTCTATAGCTTTCAAACGGTATGACATTCTTGGAATCCAAAACATGCATCACATTCTATGCTTCACATACTATAGGATTAAAAATAGAAAAAATGAATTTCATGAAGTTTTGACCAAGTTAAGGTGGTTAGACATACGATTTTTTATATTTAGTAAAATTTGTAATAAAAAATTCATAATTAATTATTTTTTTGGACAAAAATTACAAAAAGCTATGCATCATATCTGAACATGAGTCCTCTACCTATGTTTAAAATATTATAAAAAAATATTATCATTTTATTGTAGTTGTGGTCAGACAGACACCTACTTCTTATTTTTTCCCTGAAATTTAAGTACTACTGCATTAAAATTTCAAATTTTCACCAAATAGATTTTAAAAAAAAAAAAAAAAACCTAGTAGTTTAGAAACTACATTCAATTTGCTACAAATTCTATTCTTACATATTTTTGAAATAATATAGATAACTTATTCAAATTTTTACGTCAAGTTGCCTAACTCTGATTTTTTTGAATTTTTTGCCACTTAAGGGCCTGTTTTTTCCATGATGATCATGCACATACCCTCAACTAAATTGAATTTTAATTAAATTGATATCTCTTAGAAATTATATTTTATTATAGTGATTTAGATATTCATTTCAAAGTTATTATTCTTGTATGTCTACATACAATCTTATATTCTTGTCATTTTTATATAGGAAATTATAATTGGTTCATCCACGAGTCCCCAGTCAATCTAAGAGGTCTCATTGGTGGTATATGTATTTTTTAGTAGATAAGTTTATTTTTAGTAGTATATATTTTAAAATATATTTTCATTATATGCATTTTCTTCTTTTTCAATAATTATATATTTATTTATATCAAATTTATTTTTTGTTATATTCTATTCCAAAAAGTGAGTGATGTGGATCCTCCACCACCATGTTTTTCTAGGACTCCTAATCTTCCTAAGTGACCATCATTTGTTAAAAATCCTTTGTCAAAAAACATAAAGTGTTAAGGTAATTGAATTAAATTTCACTTTAATTAACAACTTAAGGAAATTATAGTTGACTATAGTGATTTAGATGTTAATTTCAAATTTCTAAATTATACTAGATAAGTTTCTAATTTTTAGTCTAACTTATCTATTTACCATTGAACTAATTAATAAAATTTGTGGTTTGACTTGTTATCGTAGTCAACTTTGGATCTATCAACTAGTAAGTATTCTAGCATCAAGAGACTATTTTTTTATGATCCGCAATAGGTTCAAGATTTATTAGACGATTCATTAGAGAAATCATTAGAGACATACCTATTCAAGTCAACCCTTAGGATTTGATGTAGTTATTTGGCATGTAGATTGCATATATATCTTGAGATTGCATGCACCATGTTATTTACACAAAAAATTTGAGTTGACATATATGATAAAATTATGTATTTGATCAATTATTCTACACTTTAATATATACATATTGATATAGAATATAATTTTTTCCTTGTGTTCATGTAGTCTTAATTTTCAACCTAATGTTGGAATGTATAATCACTTTAGAATGGTTGAATTATGAACAATAATATATTGTAGATTGATTCCTTGTTATATGATTTTTTTTCTTGGTAGAAATTACATATGTAGTTTTATAGACCTCAATACATAACAATATTGCTTTCCATGATGATAGTAATAGTTGGATATATGATTAGATTAGAATGACATGTGACCATTTTTTCATCAAATGAGTTAATATATATTTCTCTATTCAACTATATATTTCTCTGAAACAATGGGAATAGGGGGCACTCTACCTTTGAGGAGATAGAATTCCTATTTCACACACTTGTTTTACTCAATGAAACCCTAGAGATCTCAATCCAAGGCTAGAATGAGAGAAATAGATCTGCAATAGGGATGTCCTAGGGTGTGATTAATGGCCAAAGAAGGGTTCACCACCAATCTAGGGCTTTGGAAGATAGGAAATGAATGCAACATGCAAAGTATCATACAAAATCTAACTAAATGACCAAGGAAATGAAACTAAAATATAGAATAACAAATTGAGAATGAATAGAGGTGTAGCTGGAAGAAGGATGAGGTCAAAAAAAGCTTCAAAACCCTAAAAACTTGATGTTTTGTGCCCACTAGGACTCATATGCCAGTCTAGGTGATTTAGTCCTAGACTAGGGTTTCTATACAAAAATTGGAATCTATCAGTGTATGATCTTAATCTCCTAAAATATGGAAAAGGCCCTCTACTAGGACTCATACACCACAAGTGGTATATTAGTCCCACTCTACTCTTTTGGAGGGTTAAGATTTGAATCAGGTCTCCAATCTCTACTCTTCCTTTCACCCTTTGTTTATGGGTCTTAAACCCTAATTTGCAACCTTTAGGTGAATTTTCATGAAGATGACAAGCTTGTGACAACTTGATGATTTTCTTCAACCTTGTAAACTAATCTTCACAGGATCTTCAAGGCTTGATACACCTAGATTTGTAATCACACATGTAAAGAGAAGGAAAAACTTATTGATTGTTAGGAAATAGGGGTTTTCCTTGGTCAAACCATGTTTAGTTGATTAAACCTTGTGAAGAAACAATGGAATATGAACATTGAAAATGAAATATGAAACATGAACAATAATACCTTGAAAGATGCCTTAAGATGTAAATCAACAATCTAACATGAAGTGGCCATGTAGAATGTAGATCTTGATCTTGAACTTTGATATTAAACAATGCTTGTAAGTAGATCTTCAATGCTACATCAAAACACTAGCTCAACAACATGCTAGATCCATTATGACTTGGAATAATGATGGATCTTGAATCGCTGCAATAAATGATGAAGAATTCTCCCTTTGAATGCCTTAGAAATGCTCTTATAAACTCTTTTGATGCTCTTGTAAAGCCTTGGAATGCTTAAATATTGAATTATAGGATTGATGTCATGAATGCTTAGTGAAATAATGATTTGAGACATTGTTTATATAGGCCATCCATCCAAATTACTATTTATTATATCACAAAGGCCGAGATTCATGAAATTTGAACTTAAAACCCTGATTTCTTGCTCTAAACCCTAAAAGGGGCCAAATCAAACTCATATGCCACTTGTAGCATATAGGTCCCATATGGATGGGAATCATACACCTAAGGTGGTGTATGGGCCCCTCCAAGATTTTTTAGGTGGAGGAAATATCAGGGAGTTGAGAAAGTAAGTATATAATTTGTTGATTATGTTGAGATCCTAGTTGAAACATGCCTAAGGATGTGTAATCTAGGGCCTTAGGGGCCTATTAATGAAGATATGAAGTTCATAATTGTAAGACGGCCCAAAACTTAATGTTAAGGTGCAAATAAATACACTTTACAACATTAAATTAAGGAAAAATTAGGTCAATTTAGCTTAAAAGGGCCCTAAATCGAATGTGAATGTGGAAAACACATTACAACACTAGATCAAGGTGACATTAGGTCAATTTTAATGTTAATCATTCCCAAATTAAGTAAGGAAAAGGGATACTTTTTTCTTTTCCCCATTTAGCCCTCGCTTTAGTGAGAGGATGAACTTGCTTCAAAATCACACTAAAGTAGACATTCAAGAGGGGTCCAAGTGTATTGATGGGGATGGTCTAGGATGAAATAGATCAAGGGAGTGCTCAAGCTCTAGGATCCAAGATCCTATGTCAAATAAACATAAGCACAAAAGGAAATACATAAAGTGTGATATATAGCATCAAGATATGAAAACATGAAATGTTAATAACTAAAAGAAAGAAAAACAAAAATAAGAAAAAAAAGAAGAGGTGGATCAAGCCTCAACCATTTGTCCAATGCAATGTGCATTAGATCTAAAATGTTTGTCTAGAAATGCTCACTCTAAGGTAATGGAACTTCAAGTTGTTTATTGAGCAAGTATCCAAAGAGTGGATTAGTGAGAAATTTGAGCCTCTATATTAGCTTCTCATTGTATAATGAGAATTCATGCCCACGTTTAGGCTTCTCATCATCCACAAACCATACCAAAGCTATACCTCCTAATAACTTTGATAAGACACCACAAAATAATGAACTTCAAGCTTCATGAGGCAAGAAAAGCTTTTTATGCTTGACACCCATGAACAAGCAAGATGGTGCCATAGGCAAGCAAAGTGTATTATGTAAGGTGGTCATATACCAATTGTTGTAAATATAGAAGTAGTGTAAGGTACGTTCAAAGGGATTTTTCTTAATTCATGTAAGATCTCTTCTTAGGGAACATTGTGCTTAATGTCACCAAGAGAGGACAAGTCAACTAAAAATCACACTCTCAAAGGAAATCAAACCCAATGACATCCCTAGGAAAAGGATGTATCACAAGAAGAAAGAAAATCGCACATTGAAACATGAGTGTTGATGTATTCCCCCGCTTTAAAGCAGTTTCTAACACCATTACTATGATAAATTGCTTTCAAGTAGAAGAAAATGTGAGAGCTTACTTAGAAAGCCCTATGCCAAGTCATATGTTTCCAAATGATGTTATGTCATGGATGAGTACGTCACATGTGAGCCAACTTAAGGCATGTTCGCCACATCCCAAGCTTGCTCTTATATGTACATGAAAGGTGGTCAATTCGACAAAAGAGACAAGGACAAGTGACATACGAGGACAAGGATACCTAACCCCCTTTCCCCCACTTAGTGTATGTAATATCCCTTGTGTTGTTGTAGGACTTGATACTGTCTATGGTTTTGCTTGAAACTTTGAGACTTTGATAGTTACTATTTGTTGGTTAGATTGGTTGACTGGATAGTTCAGACTACTTGAGGATTATGCTACTTTATTTGATGACATGGATATTATGATATGACATTATGGTTACATTTGACTGGTGATGTTTTATATGGATGTAGTAGTATATTGTGATGCAATAGACTAGTAATTATTTCATGATGATATGATGTGATTAGTATATTTTAACAATGTTACTTTATACTTCATGTTGTAGTTGTTATTATAGCTTTGGTGAGGGGAAAATGTAGCACCACTCATTCATGAGCGCCCTACTACACTACGAATTCTTCTTACGATGTGAAGTATTTGATTATATATATATATGTTGTACACAACCTTGTTTGTATGCAGGAATTGTAGGAATAAAGTCTCAATTCCACCTACTTTGGCAGGATAGGATGAGCATTAAATTATCCCAATGGGCATGATGTCGAAACAGAGATGACAAGGAAGTCACCCTGTCCCAAGTCTATCAACCCATCATGTGTCTAGTGGTATTGTGTGCCTTTGACTTTGGTTATTTCTGTATTATATGATAGTTGTCTATTGTGAGTGTACTTGTGTTATTTATTTAATGTTGGTGTTGTGATGCATTGGGTGTATTAATAGTATGATGTAATTCAAATAATTAAATGATTAAAAATAAATATTGGAATAACTTTAATAAAAGTATTAAATTAAAAGCTATGTAATTAATTAAAGATAAATAAATTGATAGTGTAAATAATAATATTTAAAAATTGTCATATTTGGATAATTTAGTGAAAATAGATAATTTAATGAAAATAGTAGGTTGAGAATAATTATAGAATGAAATTTTTCTTTTTTTTAAAATGTGTCATCTGTGAGTGGAAAATTAGCAAAATAGAATTGAAAATGAAATATTTTAATTTCAATAGAAAAATCAAGAGAAGATTAAAAAGGACCAATGAATGTTCAGATTTTGTTGAAAACTCATGAAGAAATAGAAAATTGCCTTTTCATTCTGATTTTTGGGTTTTTGAAAATAGAAGAGGATATTTTTATTTAATAGTAAAAAGAAGAAGTTTTATGCATGGGAAAACTTTACAGAAACTTGAAAAATACTTAGTTCTGTAAAAAAAAGTCTTCTTCTTTCATTCTCTGGAAAAAAAGGCCATTTTAAATAGAAAATTAGTTACAAAAAATTAGATTGAAGAAATTGGTGAAGCAGTGCTATAGAAGAAAAGGGAGATTTTCGAAGAGCTGGGTGGGAATCAAAAGAGGTCTTCGTGAAATCCACTACAAACACAAGACTCCAGGTTACCATTCTATTTCATTGATCTCTCAAAAATAGTAAAAATAAATATGCTGTTTGGTAAAAGAAAATTCAATTGGGGTTTTAGCATAAATTTCTCTTATCAATTTAATCATTTGTTGGGTATTTGAAAAAGGGAAAAAATATTATTATCAATTGCTAGAAATTTCTTGTATATTTGTAAATGTTGAATCTTGAGTTCTCTTGAATATATATATATACAATTTCAAATGGGTAATCCTATATTGCAGAAAAAATTATTTCTACGTTAATTTTTGTAGATTTATATATATATATATATATATATATATATATATATATATATATATATAAGTAAGGGTGAATTGAAATTCATCGGCTGATTGCCAAAAGAATGGCATCAACATTAAGCATACAAAATAGGGTTGAGGGAGGGACGGTTGGGCTATACCCTTCCCTCTCCCCTGGTCGAGACACCCTGGGCTATACACATCAATCCACAGATTGTTGTGTGTAGCAGTCCCATGGACTGCTATGCACAGCAGCCTCATAGGCTACTGTGCGCAGTCCTATTGGGCTACATACAATTCCTTCTTTTATTATTTAATTCATTTTTTTATATATATAATATATCTCTATATATGTGTGTATTTATATATATATATATAAATGTGGGTATATTTAATTATTCTAAAAGAAAATGAAAATAAAACAGTTACTCATAATTATTTAATAAATGAAGAACAAATAATATATATATGTATATATGTTCATATATATACATAAGATTTAATATTTTGAAATGTATATATATATATATATATTGAAACATTTATATATATTGACTTTTGTGATTTTGAATTTTTATGCGAACTATAATTTATTGATGGAAAAAGGAAAATTGTGTAATAGATTTATTATCAACTCTTTATTTCAAAATTACATCATGGAAAATGGAATCAAGTCATATTGATTAGTTGTAAATGTAATGAAACAAATTGTTGTATGTAGAAGGTTGTTTCGTATTAACAAGTGTGTGGAAATTATTATGTTAGTTTGGATTTTTGTTGTTGGTTTCTTATAAGTTCGAATTGGCTTCCTTATTATTGTTATGATTGTTTTGGTCATAATTGATGTGGGAACCCAGTATGCCTTAGAAACCCCGCTTAGGGTTATTGTGAATTTTAGGCTTCCAGAGGCTTGAGACAAATGTTAGTTGTTGTTTTATCTTTTATTTGCTCTTATTGTGGCAAGTTGTTTGGCATCATAGTTTTGGAAGGGTTGTACCATGTAAATGGGAATTCTATAATGTGATTTTGGTGGGATGGGTAGTACCTCACATGTATTTCAATTGTGACTAGATTCTTTGTTTCTTTGTTGGTACAACCCTTGGTTTCGGTTATGTTTTGGGTCTCTAGGGAGAGTGGCTCTTCATGGGGGCCGACACCTCAGATAGTAGGAAGGGCTAGGATAACCCATGCAAGAGTTAGATTAAAAATTGAAAACTTAATTAAAGAATTTAGGGGGATGGGTAGTAATGACATTAATAAGATAAATATGGATACCTCGTCTATCCATTTGGGCTTTCACATACTAATGGTGGATTAAGAAGGCCATGGTTGGAAAGGTCATTACCTCATCCTCATGAGAGGTTAACGGCTCTGCATGAGTCACCCTATGGGGTGGGCACCTCAAGTAGGAGGAAGTGATAGGATAACCATAGATGGTGGTTGGTGCCTCAAACAACCTAGATTAGCCAGTACCTAGGGGAAGGGCTAGGATAACTTATGTAGGACTATGCGATGACACTCTCCACTATTTTTCCTTATGCTTTGTTTTCTTACTTGCCTCTGGAAGTGGTTTATGGGTTGTTGCCTTGTAATCTATTGATGATCTGTTTAATGGCTTTGTATTGTTGTGGTTGGTTTCTTGGATGTTGTTGTTATGATCTATGCACTCTCATGTTACTGATATTGGAGTTTAGTCTTGTCGGCATCCTTAGTTGAGGTTATTTCCTTGTCATCTTTGAGCACAAGGGATGGGTTTTTTTTTGAAACCCACATGGTCAGGTGGAATGTGCTCTGCACCTTGTTGGGTTCCCCATCAACGTTGATTTAGTACAGTATCATCCAGCTAGACCTTGAGCCAGAGTTTTGTTATAGCCAGATGTTCATAATGTATTTCAGATATTCTTTTGTATTGATCTATCTTCCCCACATGCATGGGAAATTATGATGTAACTCATGTATATGAACCATGTAATGTATTAAAAGTTGATGTAATGTAAATGCACCTTTGTAATAATTTATGACTTATGATATTGAATATGGTTTTGCAACATGTGATGTGTTTATATTTATACATGTGTATGTATGGATGTTTAGTGGAGTTAATCTTGTTCATTATGGTTATCCCTTGCAAATGTTCTAATGTAATGACCTTGATGGATGTAAAAATTAGTTAAGCTATTTGGATTTAAGTTTATCTTTTGTTATGGGCTGGTTTTAAGTGATGTAACCTCGTGTGCCTCAAAGGACTTTGATGTTTGAAAGTGTATCATGCATTGTAATAATGTATAATGGTACTTTATATGATTACTTAATATGTTTACTTTGAAATTAAAAAAAAAATGTGTGCTAGTAGTTGTCCTTGGGGGTTTTGCATGATGGGAATTACAACTTGGTATTAGAGCCAAGCTTACAAATGCTGGGTTCTTTGGGTAGTTTAATGTCCATTAGGAAACCTTTGTGTTTAACTCTTGAGCGCACTTGTACCCCTATATTTTTGTGCAGAAATATGCCTCAAGGTAGACGTTGTCGCCAAGGAAGAGGCTGGGGTGTTGGTCGCAGAAAAAACTAGCAAAGTTCATCATCTCCAAGCTATCAGGTTGAGAACATGATGAACATTAGAGCTCTCAAAATAATCCAAGGGACAAAGAACAGAACCCGGGACAACCGAACTTAGGAGGTGGATAGTTGCAACACCTTCTTGAGGAGATTCTTGGTTAGTTGGGACCCAGGCCGAGGGAGGAGTAGCGGATCGAGAGGGAAAGGGAAAGGTCACCGAGGTAGAGGGAAATAATGGAAGATCGAGATGTTGTGCTAGTTGGCCCTATGAGAGACTTGCTCAGAGCACACCTTCCTACTTTCGATGGTAGTAGAGGTGGTTTGGAAGTGGAAACATGGTTAATCGATTTGGATCAATTGATGCTTCATGATGCACCCCTACGGTAGCAATACCAAAGCCTTATGCACAATCATGCATCTACGAGGCTTCGCATTCACTTGGTGGCAGCTGGAAGAGAAAAAGTTACATCTAGATATCAGCATGGTCAAATGGGAACTATTTTTGGATAGATTCAGGGGTTGCTTTCTTTTAGATCATTGGAGGAAACATAGGGTAGATGAGTTTCATGACCTTAAACAAATGTCGATGTTCATTGAACAATATGAGCGACAATTCTATGAATTGAAGTAGTATGCAGAGATCAACCATGATGAGAGAATGTTAGTAGAACATTTCGTTCAAGGCTTAAATGCTCAAATTAATGGTGACATGCGATTCTTCGAACCGAAGATGATGGAAGTTGCTACTGAAAAAGATCGACTGGTAGAAGAAAATTTGGCTATGGCCTTGGGTGGTCACATAGGACTATAGATTGGTAGTGCACCAACACCTAGCTTTGGCTCACATGGAGGATAGAAACAAGCTGCAGGATCTTCTAAGAATCGTTATGCCCCCTCTAGAGGTGGTTAGAAACAACAAAAATAGCATTAGTAGCAACAGTCACAGTCGAAGCATAAAAAATCCTCATCGCAACAGGGTGGCCATCCTCAATTTCGTAGGGATCAGAATCAAAACTGAGCTCATTAGGAGCATTTTGAGCAACCCACACCATGTTTTCAATTAGCATCTAGTCAAGGAAGCTTTCAACAGTCAAATGCTTCCTCTGGGGGTAGAGGATTTGGCCAAGGTACTGGTTGCTACTCCTGTGCGCAGCAAGGGCATATTGCTAGATTGTGTCCAGAAAAGAGCACCTCAAGATTTAGCTAGAGACTAAATGATTTAGAGCCGACAGTGGGCAACGTAGGAAGAGCTCATCTAGTCTTCACGATAGTGGATAATCGACAAGTAGACCACTAGGGCATTGTCATTGAGACAACAGGGGTGTTTCATAACACTAGTATTTCCATACTCTTTGATTCCAATGTGTTTGATTGTTTTATATCCCCTTCAGTAGTAGAGCAATGTAGACTGGTGGCAACTAGGCAAGGCATAAAGTGGCAAGTTGAATTAGCCTCAGGGTCAAAGGTTGTAGTAGAGATGCTTTTTTAGGGTTGTAGTCTAAATATAGGGGCATTAACAACTAAGGTGGACCTTGGAATCCTACCACTTGGCTCATATGATGTTGTCTTGGGAATGGATTGGTTGAGTGTGCACCATGCCATGATAGACTGTCACTGTAAAGCAATGTGGTGCATTGACGATTCTGGAAAGGAGGTGGAGATCGTGGGTATTCAAAGGCCCATCTCATTGCGAATGATCTCTTCCATGCAACTGAAAAGGTATTTCTGATAGGGTTGTCAACTTTTTCCAGTGTCAGTGAGTGATCTAGAATCAAAGGATAGTCAAGAGGTATCATTGGATCATTACCCTCTCCTTAAGGACTTTTTAGATGTTTTTCTGAGTGAGATACTGGGTATGCCGCCAAAATGGGATATAGATTTCAGGATTGATTTGGTACTTAGAGTTGAGCCTATATCTCAGGCTCCGTACCAGATGACAATGTAGGAAATTCAAGAACTTTGTCTACAATTGGAGGAGTTCTTGGCTAAGGGGTTTATTCTCCTAAGTGTTTCCCCTTGTGGAGCACTCATAATATTCATAAAGAAGAAGTATGGTTGTCTTCGTTTGTATATTGATTATAGGTAGTTGAACAAAGTAATGGTGAAGAACCGATATCCCCTACCCAGAATTGATGATATTTTTGATCAAATAAAAGGGGTGAAGGTATCTCAAATCAGGGTATCATTAGTTGCAGTTTGCGGAAGTAGATATTCATAAAATAGCATTTCACACTTTATACATACATTACGAGTTCACTATGATGTCGTTCAGGTTGACAAATGAACATTCAGTCTTCATGAGCTTAATGAATGGAGTATTATGAACGTATTTGGATAGATTCATCCTTGTGTTTCTCAACAATATTCTAATTTATTCCAAGTGTATGGAGGAACATGAGGAACATCTAAGATAGGTGTTGCAGTGCTTAAGGTACAATTAGTTGTATGCCAACCTAGCAAAGTGTGAATTCTATAAGACTGAAGTTAAATATTTGGGTCACGTCATTTCAGGTGAGGGAATTTTCATTGATCCTGCAAAGATTGAGGCCATTTTGGATTGGCCCATACCCACAAATGTCTCAGAAATTCATAGTTTCATGGGACTAGCAAGTTATTATCGATGGTTCATCCAAGGCTTTTCAAGGATTGTGCATCCCATCACCTCTCTCCAGAGGAAGGGAAAGAAATTTCTTTGGTCAGATCAATGTTAGTTAGCATTCCAAACTCTTAAGGAAAAGCTTACCAGTGCACCAATTTTGGGAGTATCGGATCCTATGGGAGATTTTGTAGTATGTACGGATGCTTCTTTGGAAGGTTTAGGAGTCATTTTGATGCAAGAAGGGCAAGTGATTGCATATGAATCTCGTAAACTTAAATTTCATGAATTGAACTACCCCCCACATGATCTTGAGTTGGTTGCAGTTGTACATGCTTTGGTAAGATGGATACACTTCCTTTTAGGGCATCGGTTCAAGTTGCATACTGATCATCATAGTCTACAATACATCCTCACACAGCCAAACCTGAATGCAAGACAGAGAAGGTGGATGGAATTCTTATGTGAATATGATTTTGAGGTAAATTATATCTAGGGAAAAGAGAATGTGGTGGTAAATGCTTTGAGCTAGTGAAGGCATGAGATAAATACAATAAATCTTGGGGTAGATTTGAGGACTCAGATCCTCACCACTCTTTCCTCAGACAACTATTATCAAGAGGTAAAATTTGAAATTGAGTCTGGCAGAGCTCTGGAAGGAAAATATGTTGGATATTCACTAGATGTTGATGGTGTCTTGTGATATGTAGGCTGAATGTATGTACCTCCTGCAGAGGGGCTTCACACCCCAATTTTAACTAAAGCCCATCGGTCACCTTATTCAACACATCCCAAAGTTAAGAAAATGTATGCAGATGTTCGCTCGCTATAATTTTGGGTAGGAATGAAGTGTGATATTGCCAATTTTGTGGCTTGGTGTCTAGAATGTTAGAGGGTTAAGGGTAAGCATCATAATCTAGTAGGTTTGTTGCAACCTTATTTTGTTCTAGAATGAAAGTGAGACATTATCTCAGTGGATTTCATTATTGGTTTGCCTATGTCTTCTAGGCGACATGACACTATCATGGTCACTGTTAACAGATTGACCAAGGTAGCCTATTTCTCTCCTATATGATCTTCCTATACTACTTCTTCAGTAGCCAATGTATTAATGGAAGACATTGTTCGATTGCATGGAATACTGTGAAGGATCATTTCTGATAGAGATCTAGTGTTCACATCTACGCTATGGGCATTTTTGCAATGATCCTTAGGGACTCAATCGAACTTTAGTTATGCCTACCATCCAGAGATAGATGGTCAAACTGATAGAGTCAATCAGGTGCTTGAGGATATTCTTTGAATGTATGTCATGGACCAACAATCACATTGGGAGGATTAGTTGCATTTGTTCGAGTTTTCCTACAACAATGGTTACCATAGTTCAATCGGCATGGATCCTTTTTAGGCTTTATATGGTCATCCTTGTCATACCCATTTGAGCTAGGATTAGTTAGAGGATAGGGTTCTCCTTGGACCTGAAATGCCTCAAGATATGGAGTAGTAGGTAGCTCACATTCGAGAGCATCTTGTAGTAGCTAAAGATAGGTAGAAGAAATATGTTGATGCACATAGAATTGATCAACAGTTTGTAGTGGGAGATCGAGTGTTTCTTCGAGTGCATTTGTGGAAGAGCCCTATTCATTGTGGAAAGGGTTCTAAGCTTGTTCCTCACTTCATAGGACTATTTGAGGTGTTAGAAAGAATTTGTCCTATTGCTTACCGCCTAGCCTTGCCACCCAATCTATCATGTATACATGATGTATTTCATGTCTCTGTCCTTAGACCTTATTACCCAAATATATCTCACATCCTTGATTGGAATGCTTTATAGGTTGAGGATGGGAAATTAGCACTCAAGCCCATGGCCATGCTATAGCACAGGAGACTCACCCTCAGAG